>WOXC01003577.1:0-620000 GCA_011680675.1 Gymnobelideus leadbeateri
GCCAAGATGGCGGAGTAGAAACAGCTTGTCCAAGCCACTCTGCCCCCAGATTCCCCCCAAGCTATGTAAAAGGGGACTCTGAACAACTTCTGGAGCCCCAGCACCCACAGAATGACACAGAGAAGCTAACCTCCCACTGAGGACAGCCCAGCAGCCCTGCAGGAAGGACCAGCACAGCGGTCTGGGACCTGGCAGCGCACAGCACGCAGAGCGTGGGGAGCCAAGTCGAGCCCAGGTCCGTGTGAGCCGAGGTTTTAGCCTCAGGGCGGCAGGGCCAGCAGCCGGCTGGAGGAACCCCAGAACACCAGGAGCTGTGGCGACTCCAGAATTATCAACATAGACATGCCTAGGACAAAGTAAGAGGTTAGTGTCCTATGGACTTTGGGACCTGTATTTGGGGAATGCGTCGGCTCCCTCCCCTGGGGGCTAGAAGCCGCTGAGGAGACATGCCATTTGGTAGTTTTCAGAGGCAGCTCCAGCTCCCAGCCTGCAAATTGTAGGGAGATCCAGCGATCAGTCTTGGGGGGTAATCGCTCTTACTATAACCTCTTACACTTACTAGTTCTTTGACTATGTAAATGTCACTTAACTGTTCTGTTTCAATATCCTCATTTGAATAATGGGTACAAGAATATCTTTCATCTAGTGTGCTGGTAAATGTTTAGAAACAGGATTTCTTGGAGGGAAAAGTACATACAACACACTTCTAAGTTTAATCTCCATCACTTTTTTTAAATTTTTAAACAAATGCTTTATTAACTTCTGTTTTACATCATTCGTTTCCGCCAGATTTTGAGTTACAATCATTTTCCCCCCATTATTCCCCTACCCAGCCTCCCAGAATAGCAGTCCCACAAGATATCGCTTCCTCCAATCTGCTCTCTCCCATACCCCCATCGACTTTTCCATTAGAGGAAGGTGAATCTTTGTGTCCCAATGCCTGCACATCTTATCTCCCTATTATAAGCAAAAGAGTATTAATAATAGTATTTATATATATTTGAAACATTTAATGTTAAAACCTCGAATTTCAGATCCATTTCCTTCCTCCCTTATCAGCCATTCCCTCTTGGGAGATAAGTAATTCAGTACATGTTGTACATGTCTGGCTATGCAAAACATTATCATAGTAGATATATTGTACAAGGCTGCTTATAATTCCCTCCCACTCATCCCACCCCCAACCTGGTCCATTCCCTACATGATCCTGTCCCTCTTCTATAGTGGGTACTTCCAACCTCCCCTCCCCCCAAGGATGCCCTCCCATCCATCATCCCTCCTCTCATCCCCCTTCCCCTATCCTGCTGCAGGTTGAGATATCCCATTTAGTATGTATGTCATTCTCTCCCTGAACCAAATTCAATGTGGATGTGGTTTTGCCTTTTTAGCCTTCCTATTCTCCCCCTCCCTTGCAACCACTTCCCCTTGCTTCTTCTACATGGGATAGTTTACCCTACCCTGTCTCTCCCCATCTCCTCTTGCCACTTTCCTCTCTCACCTCATAATTTCATCCCTTGAGTATTCTCCCTTCCCAACAAATTCAACCTATGCCCTCTATCCATATATGTGTAACCATATACACACATTCACATATGTATTCATATGACCACACCCCCTTCTTCCATTATTTTCATAGTGAGAAAGATATCACTCACAATTATTGTTTTTCCATATAGGAATGTAAATAGTTCAACTTTGATAAGTTTCTTTTGATTTCTTTTCCCTGATTACCTTCTCAGGCATCTCTTGCTTCATGTACTGAATTACTTATCTCCCAAGAGGGAATGGCTGATAAGGGAGGAAGGAAATGGATCTGAAATTCGAGGTCTTAACATTAAATGTTTCAAATATATATAAATACTATTATTAATACTCTTTTGCTTGTAATAGGGAGATAAGATGTGTAGGCATTGGGACACAAAGATTCACCTTCCTTTAATGGAAAAGTCGAAGGGGGTATGGGAGAAGGTATGGGAGAGAGCAGCTTGGAGGAAGCGATATCTTGTGGGACTGCTATTCTGGGAGGTTGGGTAGGGGAATAATGGGGGGAAAATGATTGTAACTCAAAATCTGGCAGAAACGAATGATGTAAAACAGAAGTTAATAAAGCATTTGTTTAAAAATAAAAAAAAGTGATGGAGATTAAACTTAGAAGTGTGTTGTATGTACTTTTCCCTCCAAGAAATCCTGTTTCTAAACATTTACCAGCACACTAGATGAAAGATATTCTTGTACCCATTATTCAAATGAGGATATTGAAACAGAACAGTTAAGTGACATTTACATAGTCAAAGAACTAGTAAGTATAAGAGGGAGGATTTGAACCCATGTCTCTCTCTCTCTCTCTCTCTCTCTCTCTCTCTCTCTCTCTCTCTGTCTCTCTGTCTCTTTCTCTCTCTCCCAATCTCCATATTCAGTCATTTGCCAAGTCTTGTCAGTTCTACTTCTATATCATCTCTTGGATCAATCTCTTTTTCTCCACTCACAAGCATCTACTCTGATTCAGGCATTTGGATGATTATAATAGCTTCCTAATTGGTCTTCTTGCCTCCAGTCTCATCCCTCTGTAATACTCCTAAAACACAGCTCTGAACATGTGCTCTTACTATGCAAAAATCTTCAACTGCTCCCTGTTACCTCTATAGAAATCTTGTCAGTCTTTTAAATTCCTCCATAATTTAGCTCCCACCTGCCTTTCTAGTATTATTTTCTATTATTACTCTTTTCATGTGATCTCCATTCCAGTCATACTGGAAGAATATCTGTCCTGTGCACATCCTTCAATCTCTTTCTTCTTTGCCTTTGCTTAAATGACCCAATAGGCTCTCATTTTTGGAATGTGCTTCTTCCTCACCTCTGATTCTTAGAATCCATAGCTTCCTTCTAAGCATACCTCAGGTTCTATCTCCTACACAAGGGCTTTCCAGATTTCTCCTGTTTGTTAGTTTCTTCCCTATTGTCTTCCACACCCACACAACTGAATCAGTGGCAGCAGTGGTGGTTTCCAGACCTCTCAGCTCAGAAATGGTGAAGGGATTGGATAGCAAGTCAGGAGATTTATGGGGTTACCTTTGCTGGCACCAGGGACAGGGCTTTGTTGCATTGCCTATACTTGGATCTCAGTTGCAGTCTTGGGTCTTAGTCTCAGTGTGAAATACTGTTTTGTTTTTGCTTTTTGGAGGTGGGAAGGCAGGGCAATTGGGGTTAAGTGACTTGCCCAAGGTCACACAGTTAGTAAATGTTAAGTGTCTGAGGCCAGATTTGTATTCAGGTCCTCCTGATTCTAGGGCTGGTGCTCTATTCACTGCGCCACCTACCTGTTCCAATTCTAGTGTGAAGAGGAGAACCATCAAAGTAGAGATTGTAGCCACAGGGGTGCAGGGACCCTGGTTACAGTTATAGATTTTAAAAGAGTGCTTGTGGTCCCTCACAGACCAGAGCACAGGCCAGAAGAGTAGTAAACTATGTCATACCACATTGGAAGAGTCAAAAACTGACAGGTCCCTATTATTACCTCTAAAAATAGTTGCACAAAAAACCCTGAAGTTTGGGATAGTACACCTTCCACTTGGTAAGCAGAGCTCTACTTTAGCATAGAGTTAAAAGTCACAAAGTAGGTGGGAAGATCAATAAACAACAGAAAAAATTCTGGCCACAGAAAGTTACTACCATGACAAGGAAGATCAAAACACAGTCAGAAGAAGACAATAAATTCAAAATTCCTGCTTCCAAAGCCTCAAGGAAAAATATTAATTGGTCTTAGGTCATGGAAGGGCTCAAAAAGGATTTTGAAAATCAAGTAAGAGAGGTAGAGGAAAAATTGGGAAGAGAAATGAGAATGATACAAGAATATCATGAAAAAAGAGTCAATAGCTTCATAAATGAGGCACAAAAAATACTGACAAAAATAACATCTTAAAAAACAGAATAGACCAAATAGTAAAAGAGGTACAAAATTCTAATGAAGACAATAATCTTTGAAAATCAGGATTGACTGAATGGAAAAAAGATATGCAAAAATTAACTGAAGAGAACTCCTTAAAAAGTAGAATTGGCCAAGTGGAAAAGAAGGTACAAAGGTTCACTGAAGAAAATCATTCCTTAAAAGTTAGAAATGGGCAAGTAGAAGCTAAAGACTTTGTGATATATCAAGAAAAAATCAAATAAAATCAAAAGAAAGAAAAAGCAGAAGAAAATGTAAAATATCTCTTTGGAAATAGAAGTAACCTGGGAAATATATCCAGGAGAGATAATTTAAGAATTATTGGACTATCTATGTTCAAAAAGGCCTAGATATCATCATCTAAGAAATTATCAAGGAAAACTGCCCTGATATTCTAGAACCAGAGGGTAAAATAGAAACGGAAAGACTGCATCAATGATCACCTCCTGATACCAAAATGAAAACTCCCAAGAATGTTATAGCCAAATTCCATATATCTCAGATCAAGGAAAAAAATATTTCAAGTAGCCAAAAAGAAACAATGCAGATATCATGGAGCAACAGTCAGGATAATACAAAATTTAGCAGCTTCTACATTAAAGGATTGAAGGGGTTGGAACAAGACATTCTGGAGGGCAAAGGAGCCAGGATTACAACCAAGTATTGCTTACCCAGCAAAAATGAGTCTACTTCTTCAGGGGGAAAATGGATATTTAATGAAATAAAGGATTTTCAAGCATTCCTGTTGAAAAGATCAGAACTGAATAGAAAATCTGACTTGCAAGATTTCTACACTGTTATTCAGTATAGAACTAGAAATGCTAGCTATAGCAATAAGTGAAGAAAAAGAAATTAAGGAAATTAAAATAATAAGTGAGGGGAAAACAATGACTCTTTGCAGGTGATATAATAGCATATTTAGAGAATTCTACAGAATCAACTAAAATATTGTTGAAATAATGAACAACTTCAGTAACATTGTGGGATATTAAATAAACCCACATGAATCATCACCATTTTAATATATTACCAACAAAGTCCAGCAGCAAGAGATAGAAAGAAAAATTCCATTTAAAATAACTGCAGATACATAAAATGCTTGGGGGTCTACCTCCTAAGACAAACTCAGGAATTGAATGAATACAACTACAAAACACTTCACACAAATACAATCAGATCTAAACAATTAGAGAAATATTAATTGTAGGCCAAGGCAGTATAATAAAAATGACAATTCTACCCAAATTAATTTACTTATTCAGTGCCATTCCAATCAAACAACCAAAAATAATTTTATTGAATTAGAAAAAATAATAACAAAATTCATCTGGAAGAAGAAAAGGTAAAACATATCAAGGAATTCAATGAAAAAATGCAAAAGAAGGTGCCCTTACTGTACCTGATCTCAAACCAGATTACAAAGTACATCAAAACAATCTGGTACTAGCTACAAAATAAAAGTAGTGTACTAGTGGAATGGATTAGTTACATAAGACACAATGGTAAATAACCACAGTAATCTAGTGTTTAATTAACCAAAAGACCCCAGGTTCTGGGATAAGACCTCAACATTTGACAAAAAATTTATGGGAAAACTGGAAAGCCATTTGGCAAAATAAGTTATAGGACAACATCATAATCCTTATACCAAGAGAAAGACAAAATGGGTACATGCTTTAGATGTAAAGGGCCATATCATAAGAATATTAAAGGATCGTGGACATTTTTACCTGTCAGAGATATGGAAAAGGAAAGAATTTATGACTAAGCAAGAGATAGAGAGAATCAAGAGAATTAAAATGTATAATTTTGATTAAATAAAATTAAAATGATTTTACACAAACAAAACCAGTTCAGTTAAGATCAGAAAATTGGGAGGAGGGATTTTTTGCAGAAAGTATCTCTGGTAAAGGCCACGTTTCTTAAATATATAGAGAACTGAATCAAATTTACAAGAATACAAGTCATTCCCCAATTGGCAAATGGTCAAAGGATATGAATTGGCAGTTTTCAGATGAAGAAGTTAAAGTTATCTATAGTCATATAAAATGTTCTAAATCACTATTGATTAGAAAAATGCAAGTTAAAACAACACCTTGTATTTATTAGATTTATTAATATGATAGAAAAGGAAAATGAGAAATGTTGAAGAGCATGTGGGAAAATTGCAACACTAATGCATTGCTGGTGGAGTAGTGAACTGATCCAACCCATTCTGGAGTGTAATTTGGAACTATGTACAAAAGGCAATCAAATTGTGTGCTCTTTGATCCATCAAATACCACTATTAGGTCTGTATTCTAAAAAGATCATAAAAAGGGAAAAAGACCTATATATACAAAAATATTTGTAGTGGCTCTTTTTGTGGTGGCAAAGAATTGGAAATTGAGAGACTGTCCATCAACTGAGGAATGATTGCACCTGTTCTGATATATGAATGTAATGGGATACTATTGTGCTGTTAAAAAACGATGAGAAGGCAGATTTCAGAAAAACCTGAAAAGAATAATGTGAACTGATCCAAAGTGAAGTAAGCAGAAAAACACTGTACACAATAACAACAACAATGGGTGATAATCAACTAGTCTTAGCTCTTCTCAGCAATACAATGATATAAGACAATTCCAAAAGAATTGGCAAATACCATCCACATCCAGACTGATGGAGTCTAAGTGCAGATAAAAGCATGCTATTTTCTTTTTTTTGTTGTTTTTTTACTTTTGCAAATTATAATTTTTTTGCAAATACTTTCTTCTTTTATAATATGACAAATACAGAAATATATTTTACATGATTGTACACATATAATGTATAGTGAATAATTTATTATCTTTAAAGCAGTGTAGGGTAGGTAGGTAGGAAGAGAGAAAATTTGGGACTCAAAATTTTATAAAAAAATGAATGTTAAAAATTTTCTTTACATGTAATTGGAAAAAATAAACATTATTAAAAAGAAAAAAATCTTGTTCCTTTCTTAAAAGACAAACAACATTAAGGCTATTATGGGGATAAGTTACCTGCACCATTATCCAGAAGTTCCAGAGTCACTGTTGTTCCATCAGCTGATTCAATGAGAGCTGTTACAGTGGCTCCTATAATAGGCAGGGATCCTTGGCGAACTTCTGCATAAACAATCATTGGATTAGGAAAGGTGCTGGTGTCTTTATTCATTTTAGAATCCACTGTAATGGGAGGTACATTAGGATTTGCAGCACGAGAAGTTGCTGTCAAAGTCAGGGTTTGTGCACTTGACTTAAGGCTATAAGTCCAAATTCCAACCTGAAAAATTCAATAGAAATTCATTAAAGCAAAACAGTATTAAGACCTTTCCTACCTACCTTTTCTGTTATTTATTATCTATCTTAACCTCTTATCTGATTTATATAACACTTTGCTTCTCTATCAATTGTGACAGTCATTTCAAACCATTCTTCCCTGTGAGTACAGCATCTAAAATACATAATACTGGTTACTATTGAAACCTTTGCTCTGAAAAATGTGACCTGACAGGTATACCCTTGCCATAGTCCTTTCTCCTCAGAAGCAAGGCAAAGATGTTGGATATCAAAATACATGTTCTAAAATTCTGGATGGGGAAATAGGGTGTCCTAAGTATGTTCACTCCAATCAGAAAAGGTTCTATAACTTCCTGGCATGCCATCCTAACTTTCTTTGTATTCTAGCCCACTTTCTGCTCTTCTGATATAGCTTATAAGAGTCCTTTTGTTGCTACAGTATAATTTTTTAAACCTTGGCTTTTTGTGGTCAGTTCATCACATTTTGAAGAGAACAAGTAGAATAAGAATGAATTTTTTAGTACCAAAAAAACCTATTGTCAATCAATAATAGTTACAAAGTTGGAATATTGATATTAAAGTCTTGGCTCCATTTTCTGAAAATCTTAAGAAAACACAAGAGGAAAGAATGCTCACCTTGGCAGTGTTTGGTATTTGGAGATATGCCATTTTAGAGTTTGCATCCACTGAAAAAGTATTATATATTTTCCCACTGGGATCTGAGACAAACATTTGAGGTTGTTTTGCTGTCCATGTGACAAGAAATAGAGTGTCATTGCCTACTGTGCTGTCAACAATAACTGTGCCATTCATCCACTGCCCATCATCCTTCAGAGTGACTCCCTCACTCGCTAGCTGTTAAGAAAATGTAAGAAAACATTTAGTGACTGGGCAAAGGAATAAGTCATCAGCAAGTCATATCATAGTTAATCTGAAGGACATGTCAATGAGTGAAAAACTATGAATTACAGAGAAGGATCCAGTATGCATTGGTAGAGGTAGTTTCCTTACCTGGAAGTTCCCTATAACAAATTAGAGGCCCCTTTCCTCCCTCTGGTTAGTATCCACTAGGAGGTAGGATGGTCAAGAGAGGAGACAATTGTTAAGGTTATACAAATGTGCATGCATAATATTCCTGGCACAGAGAATGGAATGATTTATTTTTATTCTAAGGTAATCAAGTTTCACTCACTCATTCACTCTCTCTACCTCTTTACTTTTTTCTACTGAACTTCCCTTCTAAATCAAATTCCCTCCATTGTGAGTGGGGAGAGAATAAAACTGTCATCTAAGCCAGGTTCTTGAGTTCAACTCCTTGATTTTGAGACAGCTTCTCAGCAGTGAGGACAGCCAGTATTTTTGGTGGGTAAAAGGGATATCTTGAGTCAAACCACAGAGATTTGGAGCACTCTCTGCCCAGAAGGAGCTCACTTTCTGAGGAGCAGGTGGGAACAATATTAAAAAAGAAAAACAAAACTGCATGTAAGATCCAGGCCATATGAATGGAAGATAATCTCAGAGGAGGTGTAAGTGGATTTCCAAATCAAGATTTCTTTCCACTGAACCACCTTGCCCCATTGGTCTAGCCTGGCCTAGTCTGTTCCTATTATCCTTTTATTCCTCCAAATTAACTCACTATCCTACCCACCACAGAGCCTCCTCCAAACCTTTTCATGGCTCCCTCTAAAAATCTTGCCCTATATTTCACTGAAAAAATTGAGGTCATTCTCCAAGAGCTCCTTTTTATCCCCTCCTCTTTTTCATTTCACATCTCCCATATGACTTTTACCACTATCTTTTCCACCCCTGCCTCACATGAAAAGTTGGCTCTTCTCCTTGCCAAGGCAAAACTCTCTCTGTGCATGAGAAATTGATTACCATCCTGTCTCTCATCTCCTTTTCTGCTTGGCTCCTTGTCTCATTGGCTGCTTCTCTACCACAAACATATCTCCTCTATCCTCAAAAAACTTCCTCTGATCTGTCCCTCCCTACTAGCTATAATCCTGTACCTCTTCTCACTTTTGCAGCTAAACTCCTTGAGAAGGCTGTGTACAATAGATGCTTCTTGTTTCTTTCCTCTCACTCTCTCCTTAATACTCTGCAGTCTTACTCCCAACATCATTATTCAAACTTATCTCTCCAAAGTTACCATAATGATTACCACTCATGACTGCCACATCTAATGGCCTTCTCTTCCTCCTCAGCCTTCCTCCCCTCTCTATAGCCACTGACAGTGCTGGTCAGCCCCTTCTCCTTGATATTTTTTCTTTGGTTTTCCATGATACTGCTCTTTTCCAGTTCTCATCCTACATATCTGACTACTTCTTCTCAGTCTCCTTTGCAAATCTTCATCAAGGTCATGCCTGCTAATCATGCAGTTCAGGGCTCTGTCCTGGTCTTCTTTTCTCTCTCTATACTATTTCACTTAGCAATCTTATTAGCTTCCATGGATTCCATTATTATTTCTCAGCTGATGATTCTCAAATCGATTTATTCAGCCCTAATCTCTCTGCTGACCTCTAGACCTGCATCTTTAACTCTCTGTTTGATATCTCAAACTGAATGTCCCACCATTAATTTAGTATGTCTAAAATTGAACCCATTATCTCTTCCCCAAAGCCTCCCCTCTTTGTAACTTCTCTGTTACTATGGAGGGTTATACCCGTCACTCCTCCCAGTCAACCAGGCTTACACCTTTGGTGTCATCCTCAATTCCTTCTTCTTTCTCACCTTCCATCACAATCTCTTGTCAGTTTTCCCTTGGTAACAGCTCTAGCACAAGGCAGGCACTTAATAAATGCTTATTACGTCTAAATCTAACATGCCCTGGATAAATGAAGCTACTCCATTTTGGAGCTCCCACCCAGGGACTTGTCTGTCCTGAGTGATGAAAGCTGCTACATGTAGCCAGGTCCAGATAGGACTATGCTTCCCTCTGGCCATCATCTTTCTGACATGCTGCCCACTGTTGAGAACAATGGTTGGCACAGAAAGATGGGGAGAGATAGGGGTATGTTTGTCCTTTGTTGCTTCCCTTCCTTCCCAGCTTCTAGAGCCTTCCTGTCCATTTTGCGTACTCTATAATTATTTTGCATTTAAGTATGTCTGATCATGTTGTTTCCCCTGCGTGAAATGTAAGCTTGTTGCAAGCAGGGCTTATTTAATTTTTAATTTGTATCTCCTGACACATGGTAAGTGTTGAATAAATGTTCTTCGATTAATTATTGATAATAAGATATAGTAAAATAGTAAAGAGAGATATATGTTTGATTTTTTTGTTTGGTTTTTTTTTTTTTACAAATTTGACTTTGACATCTATTTTCATCTCCTAATCCCAATTTGGGAAATTCTGTCTGTTATCGATCCTCATTGTTGTTGTTGTTGAGACTTTTCAGTTTAGTCTGACTCTTCATGATCCCATTCTGTCTTTTCTTGGCAAAGCTCCTAGAGTGGTTTGCCATATTCTTTCTCCAGTTCATTTGACAGATGAGGAAATCGAGGTAAACAGGGTGAAGTGACTTGCCCAGGGTCACAGAGGTAATGTCTGAGTCTAGATCTGAACTCACAGAGGACTCATTTTGACTCCAGACTGGGCACTGTATCCACTGCACCTCCTAGCCACTCTGTTGTGGATCTTTGTAAAAGACTGAAGTGTTGGCTTTAGACTTAGATTAAGATGGCTTTCAAGGTACTGAAATATCATTAATTTGTAAAAAAGTCATGACATAGTCAGAGAACCAGTAGAGAGAATCAGTTAGGAAGGTAGTGGCATAGGGAGAGGAGTAGGGTATGGAAATATGCAACTATAGTGCATTACTAATAGTAGTATGCATAAAGTTTCATTTCTTTATCCTCTAAGGCTTTAGAAGGAGCCATCAGGACTAGAAAACTTTCTCTAAGCAGTCTGGGTGAAGAGCTTGTTTCATATATCAGTGGGACAGTTAGAGCATCATGTGAATAAGTATCATTAGCCAGTAAAAGTGCTCACAGTCTGGAAGCAGCTAGATGGAACAGGAGATATAGCCCAAGACTTGTAGTTAGAAAAGCCTGAATTCAGATTTGGCCTCCAATAAGTGCAAGTCACTTAACCTCTGTCTGCCTCTATTTCCTAATCTGTAAAATGGGGCTAATAATATCACCTACTTCCCAGGGTTGTGGTTAAATGAGATAATATTTGCAAATTTGTGCTAGCACATAGTAGGTGCTTAATAAGATCTGTTAATATATATGTAAACACACACAAACATATATATGTTATTTATATACACACACCATATATATATGTATTTTTTTAAAGCAATTGGGGTTAAGTAACTTGCTCAAGGTTACATGGCTAGTTATTTATTTGTGGGTGCTAATTTTCTGAGGCTGGAACTGATCCCGGGTCCTCCCAACTCACTGCCACCTAGCCGCCCCCACACCTTTTATTTATACTGTCACTTCCTTATTGATTCTAATGTACCACCCAGCATGGTGCAGTGGAAAGAAAGCTGGATGTGGAATCAAAGGATTAAAGTTCAAACCCCATTATGGCCACTCATGACCTGCATGACCTTGGGCAAGTCCATTTTCCTCAGTTTCCTCACTTTTAAAATTTGTGGTTTCTACTGGTTGACTCTGATGTTCCTTCCAATGTCATATCTATGATGTTTGATCCTACGAACTTCAGAGGTTCCTCTAAACTCCAAATCTCTGATCCTAGAATGCTATGATCCTATGTAACAGAAACATGGGAAATGAGAAATTGAAACTGACCTGAATGGACCGTTGAGTGATCATTCCATTTCCAGATGAGAGGGCACTGAATGCATCTATGAGCCCATTGTTCTGGGCATTGTCGGTAGCAGCTGTCTGCACACCTCCTGAGGTAGGATTGCATTCCCAGAAGTTAAATAATTGGCACAGATTAGTGACAAATTAACAGACTTATGAATGTTATTTTTTTTCATAAAGTTTCAGGTTGTGTCATAACCTGCAGTCATTCTACAGCTAGTAGGAATACAGCTTTACTCTAGTAGGTCAAGGTAAAGTATTTCAGTCTTGTGGCATATAAAATATACATTATGCAATCATTAAAGTCTCATTTATCTGGAGCACAATCAACCTTGGGAAGAGATAAAAATATTGATGAAGACTCTGTCACAGTATCTGTCATCTAAACCAGTTTATATATCTTATTCATAATTGAGCTTGGATCCTCACTACTTCAAGAATCCATTAGTTCAACAATGCAGGGACTCCTGGCACACAGTAGGCACTTGATTCTTTATTGACTGACCCTCCAGAGCCTGTGCCCTACTTCCATAGCCTTCAGAAACCCAAGATCACCTGTATATCTTAGAGGAGAGCTTGATGGGTGGTTTACATAGAAATAATCTTTCATGCCTACTGAAGAAACCCATTTTCCAGGTTATATTTTACCTGTCATAGCTGACAGACTCTCTAATTCTTTGGCTGCAGAAGGTCCTAGAGCAACTGTGTGGATAATGGCCCCACTTTGCTTCACTTCATCAAAACATGTGCTGATTTTGTTGTCTTCCCCATCAGTCAGAAGGACAATTTCTGAACCATTTGTTGAGAATTTCTTTCCTATTACCTGAAATCACAGATTCATCCCAGACATTGGTAAGTAGACTGAGGGTTCTTAGTGTCCAAATTTAGGTAACCCTGAGTGAGTGGATCTGGCCAGGAAGTAAAGAAGAAAATGAAGACCCCAGGAACCTCAGGAATATCTTCCCATCTTGAGATTTTCAAATATGAAATATACAGCTTTCAGAAACTTAGCCCAAGCCCTTTTTCTCATGATTTAATCCAAGAAAATTTGTCCCAGCTGATATTGCCATTTGGAAGCAGGGCTGTTGTAGTCAAACTGAATGACCCAGCTTCTGTACACTGGTATTCAGTCCCAGCCAGGCTACCTATTCTTTCTGGCTCTAGCACATGCAGAGGCTGATGAGACATTGGACATATGAATACCCACTATATGCAAGGAATTGTTTCTGATTCTTTTGTTATTCCTGGGAGGGCTAAAGAGGACAAAGCTTATGAAACTATGTTCTTCTGCTTGTTCACCACAAGGGAGCCCTTCAATGTGCTAGGGACCTTCCTTGAGTTCTTGGGACATTGGGATGATACCAATTTCTATGTCCAATTTCTATCGACCAACTTATATTTTTTTTCTTTTAGCTCCCTCATTGCCAAGATGAGGCTGTTGGACTTCAGGATCACATAGACAACTCTTATAATTTTATTTCATATCAAGATCAACAATTTTTAGATAGAATTATTGCATCAAAATGTGGAAAACCCTCTATGATGTGAGTCAACATTAATTCATCAGTCTTTGGATGTGTTTTAACATCCTCCTAAGTGGATGTGTTCCTTGTCAACAGAGCCAGAAATGTCTGGCTTTGCCAGAATGGAGCCAAGACTGAAGAGCATTGCACCTGATTGCCCTGGACGCTTATGCTGCACACCATGCACCTTTTTAGAAATCATACAGTTTGCCTTTCTAATTGCATAGCCCATATGGGTTAGATTTAGGGCTAGAGAGGACCTCAAAGGTCATCAGCTCCAATTTGCTTATTCTACACATGAGGAAATGGAAGCCTGCACAAATTAAATGTCCTGCTCAGGGTCACACAGCTAGTTAATTTCTGAGGAACAATTTGAACTTGGCTCATTCTGTTGTTGATTGTTGATTGTTCTGTCTGCTGCACTTTGTTGCCTCTCAGGAGTCTAAGGTTGACTTTCTTCCTTCTTTTCTTCCCTAGTTCAACACTAAGTGTTTAATATTTGTTGGGCTTAATTCAATTAGGATATCTCCACATCACTATTTGTTGATATCCTTTCCCCTCCATGTAAATATATTCACTTTTTAGAGGCATCAAATTCATACTAGACAGTAGGCATGGGAGGGATAGTCAGAATAGAAATTCACTTTTAAAATATTCACTACAGTAGAGACAGTGGAGGGAAGATGATTTCACCGTAAATGCTGATCTGAGTCCAGAACAGATGGATGTTCCTCCTGAAGCAACAGTAGGTAGCCTGGCAATGAGGGCATTCCTCTGATCATCATTCTCTATCTGTACTAATTCACTTTGCACAGAGGCTGAACTGTCAAATGTGATCATCCCAGCCCAGGACCCCTTTTCGATGATCTGAAGCAGAAAGAGTTTGGAGGCTTGATTCAGTCGATTTAGCCGGTTCTCAGTCTGAAAGAAAAACACAAATCAAATTGGCAAGGGTTCTTCTACAGGCAAGCTATAGCAGAATGACTAAACACATATATGGGACTCTAGGGATGCTGGGTACCATGGTGGAGACTCTGGATTCTCTGAGGCTAGGAAATAAAACAAAATCTGGAGTATTCTTCTAGACTAGAAGGTATTTGAAGATGAGCTTGGAGACAGGTTGTATGTTTGTTATCTGAGAAGAAGGCCACCTAAATTTAGAGAGGCATCTCACCAGGTGACCAAAGGGTCAGTGCATGTTTCAGTCACAATAACTCTCAAAACTTAAGTAGTGGAAGGGTTTGTTTGTGAATTGATGGGCCCTTGTTAATAAATTAGCAGATTCTGATAACATTGAAGCATTGAATTTTAAGCTGGATCATGGTTGTGAATGGGTTATTATATAAAGGAAGTTCTATGAAATATTTTTGCCTTTGAATTTGAGCCACATCACCAGGGATGATCTGCCATGTAGAATAGGGACTAGACCTGTAATTTCATTGGTACAGGGGACTCCCAGATGAGGAAACTCTCCCTACCAAGACAGGTTGACAGCTTCTCTGCAACTTATGGGTTCAGAGAATTGCCTAACCAGCACATACTAGATGTGGGAACTGAAACCAGATCCTCCTGACTCAGAGACCAACTCTCCATTCACTACACCAAATTGTCTCTTAATGAATTATTTTTGATCAAGGAAATTAATGTACATGTATGCTGAGACTACTAAACCATTTTGATCTGTGGGGAATGATGGGGCACAGTAGGGAGTGCCCAGATTAATGAAGTTGCAGGTAGTTTAATGTATGGAATCTGAGCTGTGTTTTTAGGTAGAATGTTTGATGACTTTGTACAATCATCAACAAAGGAGGAAAATATGAAATCATACAAAATTGATTGGGTAGTTTGGTTAATAAGGACTACAGATTCTCATGGGCTGGGAAACTGTGATGTAAATTCTTAGCTCAGTCACTCTTTGACAAGCAAAATGTATTCTTAATTCAGGAGATAATTCACCATGAATCTTTCCTGGAGAAAGAGGAAGAGAGGGAGCTTAAAGTATTCGAGCTTAAGGGAAACTTGGTGAAGGGTGAATGCTTCTTAGTTTCTTTTAAACCATGAGACCAATGTGGTTTCTAACAAGCCCAAGATTCTGTGGATCCACCAAATGTTGTAAACAGAGCCCTCCCACCTCCAGGAGAAGGGGGCAGGTTTGGCTTACCCCCATGCTTCCAGACTTGTCCAGAACTAAGCACAGGATCCTTCCTCCAATCTGCTTCAGCGAGAAGCTAGGCTGGGGAGGCTGTTCTGCTGTCATAGGACTGGATGTCTTATAGTCTTCTGAATCTTGAATGACTTCCCATGTGCTCCTGTGGTTGCACTTCTGGTTTTGAGCATTTGGTGCCTCTTTGTTATGGTTCTTTTCTGTACAAAATTCAACCACCTGAAAAAGACCAATTACATGATAAATACAAAAATTACTAACTAGGTTTTCCTATCCTGGGTCTATGAACTAGGTTTTGAAAAGACATATTTATACTTTAAAAAATAGAATTCGTTTTGTTTATCATCCTAAGTATTTTATTTTATGCATTTAAAACTTGACTATGAGAAGGGGTCCAAAAGCTTCACTAGAGTCCATGACACAAAAAAGTGAAGAACCCTTTCTGTAAAGCATTAATGTAATCAATGCAACTAGCAACCTAATGATGATTTAGGGAGAAAAGTAATTGACTTGAAAAACTCTTCAACATTCCTTGGGTTCTGTCCTGTTCCTTCTACTATCTTGACCAAGTCATTTAACCTTAATTTCCTCACCTGCCAAAGTGAAGGTGTTGGACTAGATAAGTAGGTCTTGGGATTCATTTACACTAAAAATTATTGAGGATACTTCCTCCCAGAGCTTTTGTTTATATTTGTTTAACCTATTTATATTTATAACATTAAAGATTAGAATCAGCAAATACTACAAATCAGGACTAGGTTTATTATTTCGTTGACTATTTAGGGGTCATAAAGAAGCAGCCCATACACTTGGGAACCAGATAGGGAAATATTTAACAAAATAAATAAAAACAATAAAATATAGAATATTACATTACATATACAACTCAGTAATTAGGTAAAGGGATACTTCTATATGGAAAAGGGGGATTTTTTCTATTTGAGTTTAACACACTAGTATAGACTAAAGAAAATGAAGGAGACAATGTGAACAAGGAAGTTAACACTTAGACATGTGTCTTGCATGTATTTTTTTTTCAGAGAGTCAGTTGTTAAATATTTACCAGCATACCTTTGCCTACATTGTTCTCCAGTCCACAAATTGAGAAATAGACTAGGTGATTGCCAAGTTTCCTTCCGACTAGGTTCTTCTCTGATTCTAGAATTCTGAGTTTGATTTGAGTGTGAGTACTTACAAGGAGAAGAGATAATGAATGAAAGCTAGCAGGGGCTCCTGAAGTCATGTCAAAATGACCTCAATTCCATTTGTGACCAGTTCACTAGACAGGTCGATCTTGGAAGCATGTCAGGCATCTGGATGTCAGCAAAATGTTTGACTAAATGTCTTTGTGAACATGTTGATAAAATGGAGAAAGAATAATAATATATAACTAATTTGGTTCAACCCTGGTTGACTGACTCCAGAGATGGTAAACAATGTAGTAATATAAAGGTATTCATACGGCAGACTACATTTAATGGAATGCCACAGGGATTTTTCCTTGGCCTTGTTCTTTTTGTTAGTCTAATTTTTAATCTAATATCAAAATAATTTTGTAGTTACTTGGATTAAGGCATAAAGAGTATCTGTATCTGCTTTTCAGATGTTGGAAAATAATGTAGATTAGGTAATTTGGGTGGTAGCATCAAGATCTGTAAAAACCTCACTAGGCTGGAATAGGAAGTGAGGTAAAAACCATAAGGTGAGAAATGGAGTCTTTCACTTGGGTTCAAACATCAGAAGTACAGAATGGGGAGATATGTTTAAAAAGGAATTCATAAAGGGGATAAAAAATTAAGGCACCCATACAATCTATATAGAATTTCTTGCCTTCTCAATTAGGCTGAGTGGGGAAGGAGGAAGGGGAAGAATTTGGTACCCAAAGTTTTAAAAACAAATGTTAAAAATTGTTTTCACATGCAACTGGAAAATAAGATACACAGGCAATGGAGTATAGAAATCTATCTTACCCTAAAAGAAAACAGAAGGGGAGTGTTGTGATAGAAGGGAGGCTAGATTGGGGGAACAGGTAATCAGAATGCATGCTGCCCTGTGGTGGGGAAAGGGGAGAGATTGGAAGAAAATTTAGAACTCAAAATCTTGTGGAAGTGAATGTTGAAAACTAAAATAAATAAATAAATTTAAATTAAAGAATCATTTGCCACTTTATAGTAATGCTGACCTAAAGAAAAAAAATAAGAGCGAGGGAAAAACTACATCATGAACAGATGGTGTGTGGGCCAGGAGTCCATAATCACATGAAGGGCTGAACCGATTTAAAGAAGCAAGTCTGTTTCTTGGATCAATTAGTGAATCTCATTAGAAGTTGACTTCATAGTTTTATTTATTAATTTAATAGTTTTCTTAATTTCTTTTTTTTTTTTTAAAGCAATTGGGGTTAAGTAACTTGCTCAAGGTTACACGGCTAGTCATTATTTGTGTGTGGGTGCTCATTTTCTGAGGCCGGATTCGATCTCGGGTCATCCCAACTCCGAGGCCGGCGCTCTTACTCACTGCGCCACCTAGCCGCCCCTAGTTTTCTTAATTTCAATTTTATTAATCTCTCCTTTGGTTTTCCATATTTCTAATTTAGTGCTAAATTGGGGATTTTCAATTTGTTCTTTTTCTAGCTTTTTCAATTGCAAGTCCAATTCATTGACCTCCCTTTTCTCTAATTTATTCATGTATGCACTCAGGGATATAAAACTTCCCCTAAGAACTGCCTTTAATGCATCCCACAAATTTTGGTATGTTGTCTCATTATTATCATTCTCTTGAATGAAATTACTGATTGTTTCTATGATTTCTTGTTTGACCCACTCGTTCTTTAGGATTAAATTGTTTAATTTCCAATTAGTTTTTAGTCCATCTTTCCATGGCCCTTTATTGCATATAATTTTTATTGCATCATGGTCTGAAAATGATGCATTTAATATTTCTGCCTTTCTGCACTGAATTGTGAGGTTTTTATGCCCTCGTACATGGTCTATTTTTGAGTATGTACCATGCACTGCAGAGAAGAAAAAGTAAATTCCTTTTTATCCCTATTCAGTTTTCTCCAGAGATCTATCATATCTAGTCTCTCTAAAATTCTATTCGCCTCCTTAACTTCTTTCTTGTTTATTTTGAGGTTAGATTTATCAAGTTCAGAAAGGGGGAGATTAAGGTCCTCCACTAGTATAGTTTTGCTATCTATTTCTTCCTCTAATTCCTTTAACTTCTCCTCTAGGAATGTGGATGCTATACCACTTGGTACATATATGTTAAGTAATGATATTGCTTCATTCTTGATGATGCCTTTTAGCAGGATATAGTTTCCTTCCTTATCTCTTTTAATTAGATCTATTTTTGCTTTTGCTTTATCTGAGATAAATATTGCCATCCCTGATTCTTTTACTTTAGCTGAGGCATAATAAATTCTGCTCCAACCTAGTGGAAATAGCCTTAGGCTTCGGAGTCATCAAGAAGGGGTGTAACTGAGGCATCAAGGAAACTAAAGAGAAGAGAGGGACCTGACCAGCAAAAGCCTGCCTGAGCTATAGTCCAGGGGTATAGAGGCAGAAATCTGAAGTGGCCAGACTACCCCTCCTCCACAGACTACTCTGTGTGCATCAGCATACCTCTCTGAGACTCCTGCCTTAGCCTCAAACTAGACACCCAGAGGCTACAGCATTCAAAGTCAATTACCAGGCCCTTAGCTCATACCCTGAGAAATTAAGAAATAGGAAATTACAATGGGAAGGAAGAAAGCTGAGAAGGAGAAGGGGAAGGCAAGAAAATCGATCTGAGCTTATTATGTAGGTCAAGAACAACCAAATACAGAGGACAACTTGGACTCTTTACCCACACCTGAGACCACAGAAGGAAATATGAACTGGTCTCAAGCCCAAATAGCATCCTTGGAGGAGCTTAAGAAAGGCTTTAAAGACAAAATCAGGAAGGCAGTGACCAACTTGGAAAAAAGTTTCACTGAAGAAAACAAATCCTTAAAAAGTAAAATTAGTGAAGTAATTGGAGAAAATACCTCCCTAAAAAGGACCTTCCAAAACTAACCACTGACTATAATTCGTTAAAGAATAGAATCAATCAAATTGAAACTCAGTACTCTATGATGCGCCAAGAGTCAATCAAACAAAACATGACGATTGAAAAATTGGAAGGAAATGTAAAATATCTCACTGGAAAAACAACTGACCTAGAGAATAGATCCAGGAGAGATAGCTTAAGAATTATTGGTCTACCAGAAAGCCATGATGAAAAAAGTAGCCTAGACAACATCCTCTAAGAGATTGTCAAAGAAAACTGTGCTGAAGTCCTGGAATCAGAAGATAAAACAGTTATCGAAAGAATTCACTGGACTCCTCCTGAAAGAGACCCCAAATTGAAAACTCCAAGAAATATAGTAGCCAAATTCCAGAATTACAAGAATAAGGAAAAATACTGCAAGCAGCCAAAAAGAAACAATTCAAATATTGCGGAACTACAGTTAGGATCACACAGGACCTAGCACCTTCTACATTTAAAGATCAGGGGGATTGGAATTTGATATTTAGTAGGGCAAGAGAGCTAGGACTACAACCAAGGATTAAATACCCAGCAAAACTGAGCATAATCTTTCAGGCAAGGAGATGGTCGTTTAATGAAATAAGGGATTTCCAGACTTTCCTGATGAAAAAGCCAGAGTTCAATGGAAAATTTGATCTCCAATTACAAGACTCAAGAAAGACATAAAAAGGAAAACAAGGAAAACACAGACTCACACATACATACATGCACACACCTACACTCATGCACACGTGCACATAACTTGGTATGCAACAAGAGCAAAATGTTCACATCCCTATATGAGGAGGTGATAACTGTCAATATTGAAATTTTAATAATTATCATGACCTTCAAAAGGGTTATACATAGATAGAGGGTGTGGGTATGAATGAACCAAACTGAAGATAAAAAAAACCTTATTAAGGGGATCAAAGGGACTGTAATGGGATAAAAGGAAAGGATAAGATAGGAAAATGTAAAATATGCCATTCGAAGAGGCATAAAAACACACTATAGTAGAGGGGAAAGAAAGAGGGAGAAGAACAACATTTAAACACTATTCTCACTGGTTCTGGTTCAAAGAGGGATCAACTTAATCAGTAAAGCTTAAGATTCCAATGTGAATAGACACATAAATTCATTAAATAGAGGAAAAGGAGGGAGGGAGAGGAGCACTGTATGAAATTTACTCTCATTGGTTTGGTGTCAAATGGGGAGTAACTTACTCTGAAAAGTATAAAAATTTATTTTGTCCTATAGGTAGTAGGAAGGTGGTGGGGGGGACGGGGATAAAAAGGAAGAGACTAAAGGGGGGATTAGAGGGGAGGGAAATGGTAGTAAGGGGAGAAAGTAGGTTAAGAAGGGGGGTCACCAGGTGGGAACACTGAGGGAGGGGGTGGTCAAAAGGGAAAACTTCAAGGAGGGGAAGGGAGAAGGAAGAAACAAAAACATAAGCAGGGGAGGGAATAGGATGGCGGTGAAGAGACAGATAGTCATCATTACTGTGAAGATGAATGGGATGAACTCTCCCATAAAACAGAGTCAGATAGCAGAATGGATTAAAAACCATAATCTTATAATATGCTGTCTACAAGAAACATATTTGAAACAAAGGGATACCCACAGGGTAAAGGTAAAAGGTTGGAGTAAAATTTATTATGCCTCAGCTAAAGTAAAAAAATCAGGGATAGTAATCTTTATCTCAGATAAAGCAAAAGCAAAAATAGATCTAATTAAAAGAGATAAGCATCAGCAAGTATTATATGCAATGGGGATAAACTAGAAGCATTTCTAATAAGATCAGGAGTGAAACAAGGGTGTCCACTATCACCCCTCTTATTCAATCTGGTACTAGAAATGTTAGCAGTAGCAATTAGAGAAGAAAAAGTAATCAAAGGGGTCAAATTAGGCAAAGAAGAGACCGAGCTATCACTCTTTGCAGATGATATGATGATATACTTAGAGAATCAAGTAAAAAACTACTTAAGACAATAAATAAACTTGGCAAAGTTGCAAGATATAAAATAAATGCACATAAATCCTTGGCATTCCTGTATATCTCTAATGAAATTCAACAGCAAGAGATAGAAAGAGAAATCCCATTTAAAGTCACTGTAAACATTATAAAATATTTGGGAATCTACCTGCCAAAACAAACCCAGGACCTATATGATCACAACTACAAAACACCTCTCACACAAATAAAATCAGATCTAAATAATTGGAAAAATATCAATTGCTTGTGGCTGGGTTGAGCTAATATAATAAAAATGACAATTTTACCCAAACTAAACTATATATTTACCAAATCAATCTACCAAAAAACTACTTTTTAGAGTTAGACAAAATAATAACAAAATTTATTTGGAAAAACAAATGGTCTAGAATATCAAGGGAATTAATGAAAAGAAATGCTAGGGAAGGTGGACTAGCTATGCCAGATTTTAATCTGTATTATATAGCAGCAGTCATCAAAACTGCTTGGTACTGGCAGAGGTGTAGAGTAGTGGATCAATGGAATAGATTGGGCTCAGGAGACCCAGCAGCTAATGAATATAGTAATCTACTGTTTGATAAACCCAAAGACTCCAGTTTTTGGGATAAGAATGCACTATTTGACAAAAACTGCTGGGAAAACTGCAATACAGTATGGCAGAAACTGGGCATAGATCATTATCTAACACCATATACCAAATTCAAGGCTATACCAGATTTTAATCTGTATTATACAGCAGCAGTCATCAAAACTGCTTGGTACTGGCTGAGGAGTAGAGTAGTGGATCAATGAAATAGATTGGGCGTATGAGATCCAGCAGTTAATGAGTATTGTAATCTATTATTTGATAAATCCAAAGACCCCAGTTTTTGGGATAAGAATGCACTATTTGACAAAATCTGCTGGGAAAACTGGAACATAGTATGGCAGAAACTGGGCATAGACCATTATCTTACGCCATATACCAAAATCAAGTCTAAATGGGTGCATGATCTAGGTATAAAGGGTAATACTGTAAGCAATCTGGGAAAGCAAGGAATAGTTTACCTGTCATATTTGTGGAGAGGGAAAGACTTTAGGACCAAACAAGAATTAGAGAGTATTATAAAATGCAAAATGGATAATTTTGATTACATTAAATTGAAAAGCTTCTGTACAAACAAAGCCAATGTAACCAAGATCAAGAAAGAGGTGGGAAATTGGGAAAGAATTTTTAGAACCTGTGTCTCTTCTAAAATATACAGAGAATTGAGTCAAATCTATAAGAATACAAGTCATTCCCCAATTGATAAAATGGTCAAAGGATATGAACAGGCAGTTTTCAGAGAAAGAAATTAAAGATATCTATAAGCATATGAAGAAATGCTCTAAATCACTATTGATTAGAGAATTGCAAATCAAAACAACTCTGAGGTACCACATCTCTCCAGTCAGATTGGCTAAGATGACAAAACAGCAAAACGACAAATGCTGGAGAGGACGTGGGCAAATTGGAACACTAATGCATTGCTGGTGGAGTTGTGAACTTATCCAACCATTCTGGAGAGCAATCTGGAATTATGCCCAAAGGGCTATAAATAATTTCATACCCTTTGACCCAGCAATACCACTTCTAGGGTTATATCCCAAAGAGATCATAGAAGATGGAGGAAGACCTATATGTACAAAAATATTTATAGCAGCTCTTTTCGTGGTTGCAAAGAATTGGAAATTAAAGGGGTGCCCATCAACTGGGAAAGGCTAAACAAGTTGTGGTATATGCATGTAATGGAATACTATTGTGCTGTAAGAAACGAGGAGCAGATGGACTTCATATTTACCTGGAGAGGCTTATACAAACTGATGCTGAGTGAGAAGAGTAGAACCAGGAGTAATTTGTATATAATCACAGACACAACATACGTGTGATGACCAACTATGATAGAATGGACTCTTCTCAGCAATGCAGTGATATAAGTCAATCCCAAAAGACTCATGAAGGAGAGAGTTGCCTACATCCAGAGAAATAACTAGAAAGAATTGAGTTTGAATCCTGATGGATGCAAGCTACTTGTTCTTTTTCTTTTCACTATTTGGTTTTATTTCTTTACCATTTTTCGTTCCATCTAGTACAATACGCCTTTGTAACCTGACTATGTCTAATGTGAAAGTATTTGCAGATCCTATACTGGACTATAAGCCATCATGGGGGCTGGAGGGAGAGAGGGAAGGAAAATTTGAAACTCAAGGAGCTATGGAATTGAATCCTGTAAAATAAACAAATTAATAAAAAAATAAATTGACCTCATAGAGACAATAATTTCTTCAGTATGGGGGAGACTTCCCTATATAAAGAAGAATGAGATGTTGTTGAGGAAGCTCTTTTCCAATTCACATCTTCTGGAGATCCTAGAACTTGTGTTAAGCCCTTTGCCCCATGCATGGAGCCTATCCTTGGGGCAAAGGAAAACATCTACATAACAGTCAGTCTTCCTCTAAAGTCTAGGGAGTATATGCTGGAAAAGTTTTCAAAGAAATTGAATAAACTCACTGCAATGCTGTAATAACTTGGGCTGCAACTTCCTTTTAACATTCTCAGATTTCCATTAGTTGGTCACTTCCTTTTTACAGGCCTCAGAGGATGAAGTGCTACTTCACAGCCCTCTGTGTCAACCCCTGTGGTCCATTATTCCAGTCTGTGTACCAAATCCTGACCCTCTGTGACCAGGAACTCAAAACTATCACTGAAGTCACTTTTAAGACGAGGACACTTCTAAGAAGGTGGTGGAGACAACAGAGAAGCAACAACAGGAGAAATACCTTTGAGGTAGGAAAGATTTTATGATGACTTTGTTCTCAAAAATGGAAGAGCTGAAACAGAAACACAGGGCCATCACAGAGTACTTTAGGACTTGGCTGCTACTTCTGCATTGGAAGGAGCAGGTAAACATTAAGGGCTTTAGATATGAGACAAATTTTTCAAGCTATCATCAAGGAATGAAAAGCAGATGTAGTTGACTATAGGCACTTTTCCAGAATAATGAACAACTACTGTTGGAAAAACTGATATTCCAGTAAGCAGTTTACAAAACCATCTGCTTCCTACCCCTCCCCATTTCTTTCCATTTCAATTGAGGGTTCCATCATTCTTCCAATCACCCTGATTCACAACCTAAGAGTCATTCTACCCTCTTAACTCATGCCTCACATCTGCACAGGAACTTCTGTCACTACCTCCTTGCTGGATCCCCAAATCACAAAGAAATGGGGTGTTCTGTCTGTACCATAGACTCCATTCAGCTGAATCTCTCAGAGGCCCTGGTGTTTGAAAATAATAAGCAGCCCTATATTAGATGCAATGGGGAAACAAGTGCCATATACTGAAGCACAGATAGTCTCTCATATTTTCAATTGAATCAAAACTGGATGGAAAGAGTAATACATGGGATAATAGAAGTAGGGTCCAAAAGTTCTCAGCAGTCCCCTACTATTGGCCCAAAACAAGTGTTTTTAAATGCTTTAAATGCCTATTATGAGCCAGGCCAAAAAGGGAACTAACTGTTCTATAATTCCATTAGAAAGTAGGCCCTTGATGAGTATTTCTTGAATTGAACTGAATTGAATTAAAACAACTCAAATCAAGCAAAGCTATGTAGTATTGTGGGATCACTGGGTCTATAGCCAGGAAGACTTGAATTCAAATCCTAACTCAGATGTTTACTAGTGACCCTGGACAAAATACTTAACCTTTGTCAAGCTCAGTTTCCTTATCTATAAAATAGAGGTAATAATAGGAGCTACTTTCTAGGGTTGTTGGGGGATAGAAATGAAATAAAATTTGTAAAGTGTTTTGGAGATCTTAAAGCAATATTTAAATCTATAATGATTATTATCACAATTAAATAACTAGGCTGAAACTTTTTAACATTCACTCAGGATATGATTATGAAGTGATGGAATAGCTCCTGGACATTTTACCTGTAAATTGGATCTTTCATGATGTTATTGACCTACTTGTGCATATTATTTCATCCTCTCTAGACTGAAGTGGAAATACAATTTCACACGAAATATTTTGGTTCCTCAGTGACAAAAGGCTCCCACTTAAGCCAAATTATTCTTCTTTGGATCAAGTCATTTGTGGAATTGGCTGTTTTTTTATAGTTGACACCAAGATAGAAAAATGCTCAAGTCAAGTTCACTCCTTAAAAGTGTGCAAGTTGGAAAAAGGAACCCATTTAGGAACATATATATGTGGATATTATTGTTAGGATGATTTTTGAGAGGTATTTTATAATGAGGGGTCAATTCAGTCAGGCACCATCTATTTTCCTAAAAACTTAGCTTTGTTGTTGTTCAAGCATTCAGTGGTTTCCAACTTTTTGCGACCCCATGGACCAGAGAATACCAGGCCTTTATTCTCTGCTATTTCTTGAAGTTTATCCAAGTTCATATTTGTTATTTCCATAACATTATCATTCTCATCCTTTGCTACCCCCTTTTCCTTTTGCCTCCAATCTTTCCCAACATCAGGATCTTTTCCAATGAGTCTCATCTTCTCATTATGTGGCCAAAGTATTTATGCTTTAGCTTCAGTATTTGATCTTCCAGTGAACAGCCTGAATTTTCTTTAAGTATTGACTAATTTTTATCTCATTGCTATTCAATGGTTTTTCAAAAGTTCTCCAGCACCACAATTCGAAAAGTGATGATTTTGTGGTGCTCAGCTTTCCTTATAGTCCAACTCACATAGCCATGCATTGCTCCTAGAAAAACTAGCTTTAACTGTGTGGACCTTTGTCAGCAAGGTGATGTCTGTCCTCATTAGTATGTTGTCCAGATTTGTCAGTTTTCTTTCCAAGGAGCAAGTGTCTTTTAATTTCATGGCTACAGTCACCATCTTCAGTGATCTTTGAACCCAATAGTATAAAATTTGACATTGCTTCCATTTATTCTCTCTCTATTTGCCAGGAAGTAATGATACAAGTTGCCAAGATCTTAATGTTAAACTTCAAGTCAGCTTTTAAACTCTCCCATTTCACTCTAATCAAGGGACTCTAATTCTTTTCTTTCTGCTATCAGACTGGTATCATCTACATATCAAAGACTATTGATATTTCTCCTGGGCATCTTAAATTCTGGTGTTTGATTCATCTGGTTTGTCATTTCACATGACGTATTCCATATAAATTAAATAAATTAGATGACAATATACAGGCTTGTTGTACTTCCTTTCCAATCTTAAACCCATCAGTTGTTCCATGTTTGGTTCTAACTGTTGCTTCTTGAACAACATACAGGTTCCTTGGGAGAAAAGTAAGATGATCCAATATGTCTATCTCTTTGAGGACTTGCCACATTTTTTGATGATCCACACAGTCAAAGGCTTTAGTATATTCAATGAAGCAGAAGGAGATGTTTTTCTAGAACTCCCTTGGCTTAATATAGCAAATGTTGGCAATTTGGTTTCTAGTTCCTCTGCTTCTTCAGAAGCCATACTGCTCTTCTTGATTCAGATATTGCTGAAGCCTAGCTTGGCAGAATCTTAAAAATAACCTTGTTAGTATATAAAATGAGCACAACAGTTCAGTAATTTGAGCATTCCTTGGCATTGTCCTTCTTTAGGATTGGGATGTTAAACTGATCTTTTCCAACCCAGTGGCTACTGTTGAGCTTTCAAAATTTGTTGGTATATTGAGTGTAGCACTTTAATAGCATCCTCTTTTAGGATTTTACATAACTCAGCTGGAATTCCTTCACCTCCACTAGCCTTATTATTAGCAATGTCTCTGAAAGCCCACTTGACTTTATTCTCCAGGATGTTTGCCTCTAGATCAGTAACCACATCATTGTAGTTATTGGTAATGCTAAGATTTTTCTTGTGTACTTTTGTGTATTCTTGCCCCTCTTCTCAATCTCTTCTCTTTCTATTAAGTCCATACCATTTTTCTTTTATCATGCCCTTTTTTGCATGAAAATTTCCTTTGATATTTCTAATTTTTTTGGAAGAGATCTCTTGACTTTCCCATTCTATTGGTTCTTTCTATTTCTTTGCATTGCTCATTTAAGAAAACCTTATTATTTTTACTTGCTGTTATCTGGAATTCTGCATTTGGTTGGTTATATTTCCCTTTCTTCTTTCCCTTTCGCTTTCCTTCTTTCCTCAGCTCTTTATAAAGCCTCATTAGATAGCCAGAAAGCAGAAATCTTAGCTTAGTCTGCCTTTCCCCCGCTAAATTAGAAAACAGTCCTTCTGTCAGTCAGTCAATAAGCATTTGGCCTTTGAAACAAAATGATGAAATCATTGAAATTTCTAAGACTACTTCAAACTTATTTATGTGTATGAATAGTTTTCAAAAGGCTAGAAGCTTTAGATAATGATAAAGAGATAGGATAATGTTTGACAGAAGTTAAACATTAAAAAAGAGCTCTTGAGATCCAAGGCAATTTCAAAGGATTTATGGTGAAAAAAAATGCTATTCATCCCAAAAGAATAAACTAATGGAGTCTGAATTCAGATGAAAGAATTTTTTTTTACATTCCTTAAGGGTGTGGTTGTCTGTTTTCTTTTGAAACCTGACTAATATGGAAATAAGTTTTATATGAATGCACATGTATAAGCTATAGCAATTGTTTGTCTTAAAAAGGAGAAAGAGACGGAGAGAATTTCAAACTCAAAAAATTTTTTAAATGAATGTTAGAAATTGTTTTCATATGTAATTGAGAAAAAAGAGCAATTGAGGATATCATCACCCCTTATCCACTCCAACCCCCAAGAAAGTATTCCCTCCTGAAAGAAGGGAGGGCAGATTGAGGGAGGTGATGGTCAAAAGCAAAACTCTAGTGACAATGGAAAGGATGAAAGGAGAGAGAAAAGCTTAAACATGGAAGAAAATAAAATGGAGAGAAAGACATAGATGGTAATCATAACAGTGAATGAACTAAAACAGAAGTAGATAGCAGAGTGGATTAAAAACAATAATCTTACAATATGTTGTTTACAAGAAACACATTTGGAGCAGAGGGATAGACACAGAATAAAGGTAAAAGGCTGGAATAGAATCTATTATGCTTCCGCTGAAGTGGAAAAAAATACAGGTGTATCAATCCTGATCTCAGACAAAGCAAAAGCCAAAATAGATCTAATTAAAAGAGATAAGGAAGAAAACTACATTCTTCTAAAAGGTATCATAGACAATGAAGTAATATTATTACTAAACATGTATACAACAAGTGGTATAGCATCCAAATTCTTAGAGGAGTAGTTAAGTGAGTTACAGGAAGAAACAGACAACAAAACTATACTAGTGAGGGACTTCAACCTCCCTTTCTCACAACTAGATAAATTTTACCACAAAATAAACAAGAAAGAAATTAGGGAGGTGAATAGAATTTTAGAAAAGTTAGATATGGTAGACCTCTGAAGAAAAGCTGAATGGGAATAGAAAACAATATACCTTTTTCTCAGAGGTACATGGCACATACACAAGAACTGACCTTGTATTAAGGCATAAAAACCTAATAATCCAATGCAGAAAAGCAGAAATAGTAAATGCACCCTTTTTAGATCATGATGCAATAAAATTACATATAATAAAGGACCATAGAAAGATAGGCTAATTTGGAAACTAAAAAAATCTAATCCTAAAGAATGAGTGGGTCCAACAACAAATCATAGAAACAATCAATAACTTCATCCAAGAGAATGACAATAGTGAGACAACATGCCAAAACTTATGGGATGCAGCTAGAGGAACTCTTAGGAGAAGTTTTATATCTCTAAATGCTTATATGAATAAAATAGAGAAAGAGGAGATCAGTGAATTGGGCATGCAACTAAAAATGAGAAAAAGAACAAATTTAGAAATCCCCAATTAAATACCAAATTAGAAATTCTGAAAACCAAAAGAGACATTAATAAAACCAAAATTAAGAAAATAAATGAAAGAAAAGAAAATAATTGAACTAATAAATAAAACTAAGAGATGGTTTTATGAAAAAAAAAACAATAAAATTGATAAACCTTTGGTTAAATTGTTTAAAAGAAAAGAAAACCAAATTACCAGTATCAAAAATGAAAAGAGTGAGATCACCACCAATGAGGAAGAAATTAAAACAATAATTATGAGCTATTTTACCTAACTCTATATCAATAAATTTGACAATCTTAGTGAAATGGTTGAATATTTACAAAAATATAAATTGCCCAGATTAACTGAAGAGGAAATAAAATACTTAACCCCATTTCAGAAAAAGAAATTAAACAAACCATCAATGAACTCCCTAAGAAAAATTCTCCTGGGTCAGATGAATTTACAAATGAATTCTATTAAACATTTAAAGAACAATTAATTCTAATACTATTTGAACTATTTGGGAAATAGGTGAAGAAGGAGTTCTACCAAATTCTTTTTATTTTACAAATATAGTGCTAATACCTAAACTGGAAAGAGTCAAAACAGAGAAAGAAAATTATAGACCAATTTCCCTAATAAATATAGATATAAAAATTTCAATAAAATAGTGGTAAAGAGATTGCAGCAACTTATCTTGAGGATAATACACTATGAACAGATAGGATTTATACCAGTAATGCAGGGTTGATTCAATATTAATAAAATGTCAGCATAATTGACCATATCCACCACAATACTAAGAAATCATATGATTATCTCAATAGATGCAGGAAACACTTTTGAGAAAATACAACACCCATTCTTATTAAAAACATGAGAAAGTATAGGAATAAATGGAGTCTTCCTTAAAATGATAAGCAACATCTATCTAAAACCATCAGCAAGCATTATATGTAATAGGGATAAGCAAGAAGCATTTCCAATAAGATTGGGGGTTAAAGAAGGATGTCCGTTGTCACCACTGTTCTTCAGTGTTGTACTAGAAATGTTAGCTTTAACAATAAGAGAAGAAAAAGAAATTGAAGGAATTAGAATAGGCAAAGAAGAAACAAAGCTATCACTCTTTGCAGATGCTATGATAGTATACTTAGACAATCCTAGAGAATCAAGTAAAAAAAAATACTATTTGAAATAATAACTTAAAGTCGCAGGATATAAAATAAATCCACATAAATCATTGGTATTTCTATTTATTACTAACAAAGTGAAACAGCAAGAGATAGAAAGAGAAATTCTGTTTAAAGTTACTGTAGACATTATAAAATATTCGGGAGTCTGACTACCAAAACAAGCACAGGAACTATATGAACACAATTACAAAACACTTTTCACATAAAAAAAAATCTAAAAAATTTCACATAAATAAAATCTAAAAAATTGGAAAACTATCAGTTGCTCATGGGTAGGCTGCACTAATATAATAAAAATGTCAATTCTACCTAAATTAATTTACTTATTCAGTGCCATACCAAGCAAACTACCAAAAATTATTTTATAGAGCTAGAAAAAATAATAATGAAGTTCATCTGTAAGAACAAAAGGTTCAAAATATCAAGAGAATTAGAGAAAAAGAAATGCAAAAGAAGGTGGCCTAGCTATAGCAGATATTAAATTTATTATAAAGCAGCAATTATCAAAACCACTTGGTACTGGCTAAGAAATAAAATGGCAGATCAATAGAATAGGTTAGGTACATAAGACACAGTAGTCAATGACTACAGTAATCTACTGGTTGATAAACCCAAAGACTCTAACTTCTGGGACAAGAGCTCACTATTTAACAAAAAAAAAAAACTGTTGGGAAAGCTAGAAAATAGTATGGAAGAAAGTAGGCATAGATCAACATTTTACAATGTATACCAAGATAAAGTAAAAATGAGTACATGATTTAGATATAATGGCTGATACTATAAGCAAACTAGGAGAGCAAAAAGTAGTTTACCTGTCAAGTTTATGGAGAAGGGAAGAATTTATGACCAAACAAGAGATAGAGAACATTCTGAAATGCAAAATGGATGATTTTGATTACATTAAATTGACAAGTTTTTGCACAAACAAAGCCACTGCAACCAAGATTGGAATGGGAAGCAGAGAACTGGGAAATAATTTCTATAGCCAGTGCCTCTTATAAAGGCCTCATTTCTAAAATATACAAAGAACTGAGTTAAATTTATAAGAATACAAGTCATTCCCCAATTGATAAATGGTTCCAGGTTATGAACAGGCAGTTTCAGAGGAAGAAATTAAAGTAATCTATAGTCTTATAAAATGTTCTAAATCACTATTTATTAGAAAAATACAAATCAAAACCACTATGAGGTATCACATCACACCTATCAGATTGGCTAACATGACAAAACAGAAAAGTAAAATTGGAGAAAATGTGGGAAAATTGTAACACTAATGCATTGTTGATAGAGTTATGAACTGATCCAACCTTTCTGGAGAGCAGTTTTGAACTATGCCCAAAGGGCTACAAAACTGTGCATCCCCTTTGATCCAGTAATACCACTTCTAGGTCTATATCCCAAAGAGATCATAAAAATGAGAAAATGATACACATGTACAAAAATGTTTTTAGCATCTCTTTTTGTAGTGGCCAAGAATTGGAAATTGAAGGGATGCCCATGAATTGGGAAATGACTGAACACGTTGTGGCATATGAATGCAGTGGAATACTCTTGTGCTATAAGAAATAATGAGCAGATGTACTTCAGAAAAAGCTGGAAAGACTTATATGAATTGATGCTGAATGAAGTAAGAACCGTGAGAACAATGTACACAGTAACAGCAACATTGTGCAATGACTGACCTTGATAGACTTAGCTATTCTCAGCAATGCAATGATCTAAGAAAACTCCAAAAGACTCATGATGGAAAATGCTAGCCACATCCAAGGGAAAGAACTACGGAGTCTGAATGCAGATTGAAGCATACTATTTGCTCTTTTTTGGTTTTGTTTCTTCTTTCTCTTGGTTCTAATTCTTCATTATAACACAACTAATGAAAAAATATGTTTAATATGAATGTATATGTAGAGCCTATATCAGATTACATGCCATCTTGGAGGAGGCAGAGAGGAAGGATGGGGAGAAAATTTAAAACTCAAAATCTTATGGAGGTGAATGTTGAAAACTGAAAATAAAAAATTATTTTTTTAAAAAGTGCACAGCAGAGAATAAAAGAAAACTTACAAGGAAGCAAGGAAAAGATGGAGAGCTCTCAACACTCAATAACTCTATATTATATAGGCTTACTTGAAATGGAAATTTATTGCTATATGTTTTGAATCCTGTCTTACGTTCTTCTGTGAACATGCCATATTTTTTTTGTTTCTTATTTGTATTTAAGTATATATGTTTCATTTCTTTTCTTAATTGTGTAAGTTTTAGTAATAAAAAGAAGAAAAAAGAAAGTATTCCTTTTCAAAGTCCAAATTTTCTTATTTATTTTAGGGATTTAATGGGGTATTTCGTTTTAAGATCTTAAAGTGAAAGAGAATGGCCAGAGCCTATGGGGTGGGAAGGGGGAAATAAGAGGATTGGAGCAACGATGCTGGTATTCCCTTGTATTCTCCTGATTTTGTGTCCTCAGGCTTCCCTTTTAGAGAAATAATGGCTCATTAAGGGGCTGCCTAGCACAAGGGGCCTACATCAGGTTATCTGGACTGATATTCTAACAGAAAGACAGACTGTGGTAAGGAAAGAAGCTGAGTTAGCACCACCTGACCTTGCATCACTTCCAAGTCTCCATTTCCTCATATGTGAAATAAGAATGAAAGTTATGACAAATGAGGTCCTTCTAAGCATCAGATAGGAAGGTAGAGGCAAAGTGTCTTGTAAACCTTAACACTAAATAATGTCAGCTTGTAGGGTTAGAACAGGCCCTGTTTCTTCTTCTTACAAACTTCAGAACCAATAATCCAAATACTTACAGAATCAATGCTTTGCATGAACATGATGGAGGCTTTCTCAGTCTGAACTTTGTCAGGTATGAATAAACAGTCTTTGTCAAGTTTTCCTGTTTGGGGATCTTTTTTGCATGATCTGATCGAACAGCTGCCTCCAGAGCATACATTTGCCTTATGTATACCAGTGATGGCTTCAGAACATCTGAAAACACATTAGGATCAGATTTTAAGAACATCAGTTCATTTCAAATCACCCCAACCTATATGTATTCTTGATGTTATCACATCAGTTTTTTAAAAAGTAATTGGGGTTAAGTAACTTGCTCAAGGTTACATGGCCAGTTATTATTTATGTGTGGGTGCTCATTTTCTGAGGCCAGAACTGATCCTGGGTCCTCCTGACTCCAGGGCCAGTGCTCTTACTCACTGCACCACTTTGCCGCCCCCAAATCAGGTGATGAAAGAGAATGGCCAGAGCCTATGGGGTGGGAGGGGGGAAATAAGAGGATTGGAGCAACTATACTGGTATTCCCTGGTATTCTCCTGATTTTGTGTCCTCAGGCTTCCCTTTTAGAGAAATAATGGCCCATTAAGGGGCTGCCTAGCACAAGGGGCCTACATCAGGTTATCTGGACTGATACTCTTCATCACCAAATGTGTTTAGGCAGCAAAGTCTCAGGCAACCCAAAAGAACAATTTCTATTTGGCAGAGAACTCCTGCAGGGAATTCCAGGTTGGCCTTTTGGAATATTCTAATGCTAACCTGTCTCCAGGTCTGCTTTACTGTTATCCCTGGCTGTGCTGCTCACAGGGCTGGGCTCCAGGTTCCTTATTGTCTTCATGGGAATTAAGAGAAAATTCTTCTCATTCTCAGAAACTATAGTAACTGCTCAGTGTTTTTTTTTAATCACCACTAACACACAGCGCAGCTCAAGTTATTTTAAATCTGTATTCCTAAGTATCCAATTTGCTTTACATTGATTTCTTTTATAAGGTTTTATTCATTCATTAGATCAAAAGGACTCAACATAGCATCTCTCAAGGCTCTCTGGACTAGCCAAGAATGTAGAGGAAATAAGGGCACCATAAAGACTTGTGTCTCTCCCAGTTGCCTTGCATTTACTTCATATCTATTTTGTTTATATATATGTATATAAGTACATGTCATTTCCTTCAAGGTTGTTGAGAGCTGAGATGGTTTCATTTTTCCCTTTGTAACCTCAGCACCAAGGACAGCACCCAGTACATAGCAGGTGTTTCATCAATGCTTGTTGATTGACTGAAACTAAACCTTTTGTTAACCCAACAGGGAGAGAAATGTAGGTGTCCTGTAGAGATAGGAAGAGAGCGGTTGTAGCCTACAGAAGGAAGGATGCTGCCATTTTCTCTCCTTGAAAGCTGTAGTTACCCACTGAAATGCCAAGAAGTAACAGAATGTTACTTGTGCTTTCTAAAATCATTCCTAAAATATCCCAGAAAATAGAGTATGTAAGAGGAGAAAGAGGAAAAGGACCAGGTAGGTCCTTTGGTGCAGTGAGGGTGTGGTATTCCAACATCTGGGGGATCTGGTTTGCTATTCTTATACTTCCACTTGGCTTCTGTTTTGGTCTTATTCTGTCTATCTGTCTCTATCTGTCAATGTGTACTGCTATTGTCCTAAGGAGGCAGGTCTATCTCTCTCGGGGTGACTCGTATCTGAGGCCATGTTTGTAAATCTCTCGGTGTCCCAGATATATATTGCAGCACCAAAGAGTTGGTTTGTGATTATTTATGCCTCAGATTCAGAAACAATTTCCGTGCTTTGATATAACTGCCTATGCTTTGAAGTCTACTGGGATAGGAGCCTGTCACATATTATATAAAGAAGGTTATTGTGAAATTAATGATACGTATGCTGTCATTATAATCTATAGATGAAAAGAAAAACAATCTAGATAACTGAAATATTTTTAAAAATTAACTTGAGAGAAGATGATTTCAATCTGATGTGGTTCACAAAAAAATTAAAAGAAGACAATCATACCTTACTGGTACATTTTTTCCATTAGATTGGTAGAAACGTTCCTCTTCATTGTACTCTTCAAATACTCCCCACCGTAAATGGGCCCATTCATGAACTAAAATTCTACCTGTGAGAATATATTTGAAATGCAAAAATATGATTACTTCTAAAATTCATAGGTTCTGTGGGTAATCCCTCATGTCAATGCGGGTTTTCCCTTTATCAGTGCAAATTGTACCCCAGTCATGCTTTCATCTCCTGTGAAATTCTTATCCATGGTCCCCCACAGACCACCTGTGGATAAACTACCCAGTACACTGAGGCCCTTCTTCTAGAGTTTTATATTTCATGGGATGGTTTGTAAAGCACTTAGCACAGTGTCTGGGATATAGTAGATGACTGCTACATATTTCCTTACTTCTTTCTTTCTTTCCTTCTGCCCTCCTTCCCTTTCCTCCTTCCCTCCCTCCCTCCCTCCCTTTCTCTCTTCCTCCCTTCCTCCCTCCCTCCCTCCCTTCCTTCCTTCCTTCCTTCCTTCCTTCCTTCCTTCCTTCCTTCCTTCCATGTTATCCCACTCTAAATTAAATAATTGGGTGAATTTGTGATCTCCTTAATTCAGCTATAATCATCAGTGGTACAGATTTCAGTTTATCCATGTCTCCCCATCTTATGTCCCTCCCTGCCCCACCCCCAACAAGAATCAATCAGAGGGAGCCTAACCAACACTCTGGAGGAGGATTATATCTTTGAATAGATTTCTTGGCATTGTATAGATACCAATGGCCTATCCCTCCTTTTTTTCTACACTCAGACATGCTGCATGTGTCTGTGTTTTCTATCCCTTGGGTATTTTGTGTTCTGTTTACCCCTAGTACTTTTATTACATTTCCTACTAGTAGTCCTTCATGCTTTTCAAAATTTTTATCTTCCTTTAAGTTGTAGTTCAAGCACTCTCTCTACCATGAAGCTTTCTCTGATCTCTCTCCTTGGTTGCTAATCCTCTCCCCCTCCTCCTATCACTATGTATTATATTTTGTTGGTTGTGAATGTTGGCTAGCAATGTGTTATAGTGGAATGAATATTGGCTCAAACCTAGCTACTTATGTATCCTTGGACATATTACTTAATGTCCCTGGGCCTCAGTTTCCTCATGTGCCAAATGAAATGATTGGACTGGATTACCTCTAAGGCTCCTTCCAGATCTAAATTTTATGATCCCATGGCCCTAAATCTAACCATGTAACTCCCTTGCTTAAAAAACTTCCTTGGCTCCCTAGTACACTAGGATGAAATGTAGGCCACTGAATCTGATCTTTACAGCCTTTCAGATTCTGACTCCAACTTATTGCTTTCCTATTACTTCCCTTTGTGCCCTTTATATTCCAGTCAAAGTGAGTAATTTGCTGTTCTCAGAGTTCAACATGCAATGTCCTGTCTTTGGATATTTGTCCAAGCCCTGCCCCATTCCTAGTATGAACTCTTATGTGTCTTTCAGAATCCTTATCTTCACTCAAAATTAAACTTTAGTACCACCTTTGCTGATCCCACCACCTGTTAGTCCACTCTTAGTCTCTTTTCCAATTGACTGATCTTTCTTGTTCCCTCTTTATTCCTTGCTTTGTTTTTTAATTCTCTGCATCCATTTCCTATCCTTTCAGTAGACTGTGGGCTACCTGAAAATAGAGAATGTTTTATTTTTATCTCCGTATCTTCTAAATCTTACTCAATACCTCACACATGGTAGGTCCTTAGTAATATTTGTTGAATTTACTAAAAATCAAATTTGTTGAATTTATTAGAAATTTAATTTATTAAAAACTAAAAACTTATTTAAAATTAAAAAATCTATTTGACTTCTATCATTTTAATAACAAGTTATGCTTAGATGCTGAATCCTCATGGAGAAAATTTAGATTCTTATGTTCATATTGGATGTTACACTGATTCTTAAAGTCTTGATGTGACAAATACTTTAATTGAATATGTTCTCTAGAGGAGCAGTCTCCAGGGAGATAGATAGGTCTAGCCCAGATCCCTGGAGAACTAAGGCTTTAACCCAAGAAGTGACTTCATGGTTCTGAGGTGGGCCCTCTTCTCCCTCTCTACTGTTTCACTTGGTGATCCATCAATCCCTTCAATTTAATACCATCTTTTTGCTGATGATTCTAAAATAAACCTATTCTGCCCTAATGCCTCTGCTCACCTCCAGTCTCACATCTCCAACTGCTTTTCAAACATCTTGAACTGATATGCAGTTCTTTGACTCAACGTATCTAAAACTGAATTCATTATCTTCCCCCTTAAACCTTCCCCTCTTCTTCCTATTACTAGAAGGAGAGCAATACCATCCTCCCAGTCCATCAGGCTTACAACCTAGGTGTCATCCAGGATTCCGCACTCTATCTTACTTCCAACATTCCAGCTGTTGCCAAGACCTGTTGATCTCACCTTTGAAGCATCTCTTAAATTTGGCTCCTTCTCTCATCTGATGCTGCCAGCACTCTGGCCCTCATCACCTCATACCTAGACTATTGCAGTAGCCTGCTGATGGGTCTGCCTGCTTCAAATCCCTCCCCAGCCCAATTCAATCTCCATTCAGTCACTAAAGTGATTTTTCTTTTTCCTGATAAGGAAGGAAGTAGAAAAAAATTAGAGACCACCAGTCTAAAACAATTACATTTCCAAAGCTGCTACCCCTTCCTAAATTAAAAAAAAGGAATGCCCCTGCAATCTTTTTAGCTAATTTGCATTTTCAAACCAAGAGAACCATATTCAATGTATATTGGAAAACCTAAGTATGCTGCACATATGATGCAATACTAAACTTTCATTAGTAACTGTACCTGGTGGTCCATACTCATTCAACATTTTCCCTGATATGATGTCAGGAGTTAAATGAATTCTCTCTCCCATGTCTCCACATTGTCCAAACTGGTCTGTTCGTGGACCATCATTGCCTGGGGGATTAGGGACTTCAATGATGATATCTGCCTAGAAATGTTTTTTAAAAAAACATTATATAGAACATCATAAACAAAACTTGCAATATTTGGACTGAAAGATCCTAGAAAAATAATTATTATTGAATTATATTTTTTAAAAATTTGAGTCACACATGACCTATTTAATAAAAGTATTATTTAATAAAAATGAGAGTTTGATGATCTTACATTTTTGTAGGTCTCAAGTTTTGGTTTCTCATAGTCTGGTTTTGTCTGCCATGTTGTAGGAATCAAGATGGAAATTTCTTTGAAGTAAAATCTTCTTTCTGTGGCTTTATACAGGTAAGTTGAAGCATCTGACACCATGTCCTATGTGAAAAGAAGAAATCTATCAAGAATCCTTACAGCTGACAGAGGGATAAATAACCAATCATTTAAATTCACAATGAAGATTATTAGTATAAAAAGATTACAGTATTTTAATCAAGTGAAAATGGAGACATGGATAGGCTCATATTAAGAGTGGGAATTTGGTGTTCTGGATTCAAGGGTCAGGCCTACCATCCAAATTCTGTAATTTAGAACAAGATATTTAAACAGACTCTCAGTTCCTTCATCTGTGAAATAAGGGTAAATTGTCTTACTTTCCTTAAATTAAATAACTTTTCAGTGAGGACATACTGATTGGGATGCTTTGAGAGTCTTTGCTAAAGCTCCTCCAGCCTTTATCACTATTTAGCAGTTTCAATCCATCTAAGGTTTGATACATATCCCAGTGCAGTCTTGATATTTTTCCTACCCATCCTTAGATATACTGAGTTGACTTTGGTGTCACAATTCAATTAAACTCTGTTTGACAAAGGGCTTTTAAGTACCTAACATTTGCAAAACACCACTGGGGACAGAAAAGTGGCTACACACAGACTCTGCTACTTAGGAGTTTGCAGTCTAATGGGATGTTGGGGAGGGGTGGGAGTGCCATATGCGCAAAGAGTTATAATGCAAGGGGAAATTTGATAAATGCAAGGGGATACCCAATGTACTTTGAGAAGCGTGAGCCCTGTCCCCTTCCTGCTGGGGTTTCATGGAGGAGATGATACTTGACTGTCTGACCCTCATCAACTCATTTAACCTCTCAATGTCCCTAGCAACTTTCCAAGACCATTAGAGAGCACTTGCCACTTTGTATTGAATTAGGGTTCTTCTCCTAAGTTCTGTGAATTTAAAAAAATTATTGTGAATTTTAAAAAAATTTGAATTAAAAAAAAGTTTTGATAACTACAGAGCTTCTAGCAGGCATAAATCTCTCCACAGAGACCCTGCCACTTTGTCATTTCTATTCAAGGAAGTTGTATCTCTGTCTGAAGGCACACCAGACATTATTACCCCCAATTTATAGATGAGGCAGCTGATGATGCCCTGATAGGTTAATAAACAGCAGAGGGCAAACCCAGGTCTTCTGTCTCTTTCTTCTATGCCCAACTACATCCCCCCAAACTATCCTTTATCTCCCACTGTGAGGACCTGTATTATTGCAGCTCACTTACCTTTATGTTTTGAATGAGTTTATCATCCTCTGGCAGAGTTGGGTCAATGGCAATGACAATGTTTTCATAGCCATTGTTATTTAGTTGAATGAGGGAAGCAGTTGCCTGCTGCAGCAGGTACAAGGACAGGGTGAAGATCAAATTCTTAAAGGACCCCATCATTGCATGCTAGAGAGTGTTGGTCCAGAGGGTCCTTCTCTTTCTGTGTCCCTCCTTCACTCTGTCTTTATATATATACACATATAAAAACATCATCTTCCAAGTTATCAGTGTTGATTTATTATTGCCCTTTGAACCCTTTTCCAGTTAAATATCTTATTATTCTTGGTCTTATTCCAGGGAATAACATGGAAATAATAACTTTGTGTCTGCTCAAATATTTCATTTTGGAGAGGGCATTGTGCTTCAATCAACCATGCCATCTGTTGGGATTGAGGGTGTGGGAGTCCCACACCCCAGTTCGCCAGAATGGACACACACAGCTGATTAGCTAAGGCAGATATACTTATAATTGTTTGCCCTCATTGGAATCCTGATGCCCCCTAGCAGAGGTCTCACTGAAGTCAGCCAGTACTTATAAAGGTGAAAAGGAGATCTTGTAGTGTAAAGAGCATGAAATAGAGACTTGGGTTTGAATTCTTGTCCCACAATTCTCTACCTGTGCAACTTTGGGTAAATCACATCACCTTTCTTGACTTTAGTGTCTTCATAGGTGAAATAAGGATCTTTAAGCATTCTTTAGTCCTGGAATCAGCGAGGTGTTGTCTTTCCTTATTAGAATGTAAGGTCCTAGGGGTGACTAGGTGGCGCAGTGAATAGAGCACCCGCCCTGGAACCAGGAGGACCTGAGTTCAAATCCAGCCTCAGACACTTAACACTTACTAGCCCTGTGACCTTGGGCAAGTCACTTAACTCCAATTGCCCAGCTCTCCCCCCTCTAAAAAGCAAAGAAACCAAAACAAAAAAGAATGTAAGGGCCTTGAGGGCAGGGTCTATCTTGCTTGCTTATATTTGTATCCCCAGAACTTAATGGACTACCTAGCACATAGTAAGTTCTTAAAAATGCTTTGTCATCTTTCTGTCTGTCTGTCTTTATTTATCATCTATCTATGTGGTTATATCCATCTATGTATCTATCTATTAATATGGTTATCTCTCTCTCCCTTTCTCTCTCTCTCATCAATCTAGGTATTAGGTGGTGTAGTAGATACAGGACAGGAAGATCTGAGTTCATCTACTACCTAAAGCAGTTACTAGTTATGTGATCCTAAAAAAGTCACTTAACCTCTCTTTGCCTCAGCTTCCTCAACTGTAAAGTGGGGATAATCTCATGTACTTCCTATGGTTGTTGTGAAGATCAAATGGGCTAATATCAATAAAGTCCTTTGCAAACTTTAAAGCTATATACATATACTAGCTATTATTACTGTTAACTTTTTAATCTATCACTGTGTGCCTCTGTTTCTGCATCTGCAAGGTAAAGAAGTTTGACTCAGTGATCTCTAATCTTCTGTTAAGTTCTAAATCATAAGGTTCTTTAAGCTGGCAGTTCTATTTGCTCAGAACAGTCCAACCAATAAAGTTCAAATCTGCAAGCCTGGCATTTGAAGCTCCCTACAATTTTGGTTATCCCTCTATTTACCATCCCTTCCCTATTATTACTCTTCTCTGTTCCTTCCAAAATGTACAACTCTGCCACTCCCCTTACTCCTATGTCATGTTATCTCTTGGTTGCTTTCAGAGGATCAGGAATCACAGAGTTGTAGTAGAGGGACACCAGAGGCCATCTACCTCAATCCCCTCATTCATATATGAGGAAACTGCAGCCGTAAACATCATCAGCTTTCTTTTTCTGTCTTGTTTCTCAAAAACCTTTTCCTCTTAAGGAAATCCACATAAACTTCATCTGGAGGTTTAGTCCAGTCTTGGCATTTTATTGTCCAGTTGTCAAAAGTTTTGTAGGCCCTGACTGGTAGAAGAAGGTCTATAGGAGGACTATACTCTGAAGCCTAGCAATCTTGCTTACTCAGCTTAAGTGATTTGAATGAAACCACATAGTTAGTGACAGAAAGATTCAAAGCCTAATGGTCTTTGCAACATTATCTTTAGATGAAGTGAGATAACACAGGTAAACCATCTTTGCAAACCTTAAAATGCGCCATAACTGTATACTATGCTGCTGCAGGTGATGATGATGCAACTCACTCTAGCTGAAGTAGAGTTAGAACATTTTGAGCAAGTATTCTGAAAGTAACAGTAATAAATAATTTATTACATATTCAAAATGTTCACTATTGCTAATAGTTCTAACATTTAATATCATTTTTTTCTCCTGAAGTATTATACTCAGTTTTGCTGGATAGGTTATTCTTGGCTTTAATCCTAGCTCCTCTGACCTCTGAAATATATTCCAAGCCCTTAGAACCTTTAAAGTAGAGCCTGCTAAATATTGTGTAATCCTGATTGCATTTCCACAGTACTTGAATTGTTTTTTTTCTGGATGGTATAATATTTTCTCCTAGATCTGGGAACTCTGGAATTTGGCTGCAATATTCCTAAGAGTTTTCCTTTTGGGATCTCTTTCAGGAGGTGATAGGTGGATACTTTCAATTTCTGTTTTCCCCTCTGGTTCTAGAATATAAGGTCAGTTTTCTTTGATAATTTCTTGAAAGATGATGTCAAGACTCTTTCAGGTAGTTCAATAATTTTAAAATGATCTCTCACGGATCTATTTTCTGGTTCAGTTGTTTTTCCAATGAGATATTTCACACTGACTTCTATTTTTTCATTTGTTTGGTTTTGTTTTATAATTTCTTGATTTCTCATAAAGTCATTAGCTTCCATTTGCTCCAGAATGGAGGACCATAGAATTATTTTCTTCAGTGAGCTTTTGGACTTTCTTTTCTATTTGGTCAATTCTGCTTTTGAAGGCATTCTTCTCTTCACTGGCTTTTTGGACATCTTTTGCCATTTGGGTTAGTCTATTTTTAAGGTGTTATTTTCTTCAGCATCTTTTGGGTCTCCTTTAGCAGGCTGTTGACTCATTTTTCATGATTTTTTTTGCATCACTCTCATTTCTCTTCCATTTTTTCCTCTACTTCTCTTACTTGATTTTCAAAATCCTTTTTGAGCTCTTCCATGGCTTGCAACCAATTCATATTTTTTCTTAGAGGTGTTGGATGTAGGAGCTTTGACTTTGTTGTCTTCTTCTGAGTGTATGTTTTGATATTCTTCATCACCAAAGTAAGATTCTATAGACTGATTTTTCTCTGCTGTTTTTGCTCATTTTCCCCATCAATTATTTGACTTTTTAGTCCTTTTTCAAGGTAGGACTCTGCTTCCATTGTGAGGAGTGTACTGTTCCAAGCTTCAGGGGTTTTGTGCAGCTGTTTTCAGAGATACTTCTAGGGACCTGTAAATTTTCAGCTCTTCCAAGGTGGTAAGATCAAAGAAGTATTTACTTCTTTCATGTCCTGTGCTCTGGTCTGTGAGTGATCCCAAGCACTCTTTTCTGCCCTGGAACTGTGAAGAGGATTCACTCTCCACTGCTGCCATAAGCTCCACCATGCTGGTGATCCTCCTTACCCCAGGACTACCTCACAGGACTATGACCAAGATGGAAGCACAGGCAAAGCAAGAGAATCCTGCCTTAGTGCTAGCAAAGTGATCCCTGCAATTCCCTTATGTTCAGCTGCTTGACCCCCCCACCATCTGTGGGCTGAGAGCTCCAGAAGCAGCCACTGCTGCTGCCACCACCACCACCACAGCTGCCACTGGCCTGGGGCTGGGGCCAGACCACTCTCCTCTCTCACCCAGGTCCTCCAGTCCTTCCCTACTGATCTTCTAATTTGTCTTTGGCATTTGTGGGTTGAGAAGTCTGGAAAGCACCACAGCTGCCAGTGATTCAGTGCTCTGAGCCTGCTCTGGCCTGTCTCTGTCTGTGTGGCCCACACTGGACTGTGCTCTTCTCTCAGACAATTGCAACAGACCTTTCTTGTCAATCTTCCAGGTTTTCTTGGACTGGAAGTTTGTTTCACTCTGTCATTTTGTGCGTTCTGCTACTCTAGAATTGGTTTAGAGTCATTTTTACAGATATTTGGAGGAATTTGAGGGAGATCTCAAGCAAGTCCCTGCTTACTCCATCATCTTGGCTTTACCCCTAGTTCTAACATTTGCTTACAGGATTTTGCCTGTTAAACAAAAAGATCACCTGACCCTAACACATATGGTAAGGGAATATCTGATATTGGTAAAGCTTTCTTGGATCACACCCAGGAACAAACCTGAAAAAGAAGGATGACCAACAATATGGAAGCTGTATATACTGAAACTGTATCTCTACCTAAGTGCAAGCTGAGTTAATGTATTTTTTTCCCATTGTTTCATATAGACAGTTTCCCTAGGTCCTTTCATGGCACTGATGGATTTAGTAAGCACTTGATGCATTTCTTGAAATAAACCAATGCCATGCAACCCCAAAGAGAAGATTCATGTTGTGGCAGGATATTTGATGGAAGAGTTGTCAAGGTCAACAAGTAAGGGATGTTTTGTGGATATAGTGGGGTAGATTTATCAAGGACGATTCATCTGTTTCCTGGAGCTAAAGGTCTCTTAGGATTGGAAGACACAGAATAAACGACTCAAAAGTATAAAAATTAAAGCACCAACAGAGAGAATAGCATATGAGTGATATTGATTATCCAAAGAAAGGCAAGTCACAATTCAATTGATCCCTGAAGGTATAGAGCTTAATGGATTGTCCATTATTTCTTTTTTTTTATTAGTTTGGTACTTTGGGGTTGGGGAAGGGGCTGTATGTGGGTATCTCTCCTCTTGATACAGATAATAAGCTTAGCATCTCCTCATTTTATGTTGTTCTTTTTCTAATACTTCCATAAATCCCCCATAGAGGTCTATTCAACATACTAAAAACCTTCATTGTACTTTATGACTAACAGTCATTAAGAGAAATTAGTATTAAATAAGTGACTTTTTGCTATAGCAAATAATTGACGATCACTACAAGTGGAATAGTTTTCTAAATGAGCTTGAGCTTGGTCTCTTACTCCCCAATTCTGAGCAGAGTTCATTGTTCTTCTGCAAGATCTATTCTAGATATGTTGGTGGAATAATTCCATTAAAGGACTGCCAGTCTAGCTTCATGTCTGGGAATAGCAGGTTTTCATTCACTTTGTTTATCTATTACAGATGGTTAGAGCAACCTCTCTCATATTATGGCTTTAGCTGAGGAGTCTTTGTAGTATTCTGGGACTTGATGTAATTAGTACAATTGAATTTAAGCTTTTGGAGAACTTCACTCTAATAGAACAATTGGTAACAGAACAAGAATACAAAAGCCTGGGACAGTGCTCTATGGGCAATTTTGTGTATTTTAAAGCTCAGAATGATCTGAGACTGGAGAAGAGACCTAAGGACAGCAAAAAGGGATCTTTTTAGCTATATTTGGGAAAGAGATGGAATAGAAATGGATAGGCTCCATGCTTATGGCATATGAAATGATAATAATTAAATATTTGTCAACAGAGAAAAGGCAGAGCTTATTTTGTTTTCTCTGAGAAAGTTTCAGTTAAATATTAGGAAGCCTCAAAGGTATTCCTTGAAGAGGTGAAGAAGGGAGTAGGTTGAGTTGGTTTTACCATATGCCTGAAGGCAACAAGAAAGACAATTTCATGGGACATTTAGTAATTTCATATTGTGATGCTCATGATAAATATTTACAAAAGGATTGCTATGAGATTCCTTGTGGCTTTTAGGCTTATACCAATGTCAGAGGAGGAATGAGGAGAATAATTCTTCCAAGAACTTAGTAAGTCCATCCAAATTAAATCAATGTAGACTTCAATATTCAGCAACTTCAATATGAAGGCAGAAATAGTTGATGGTATCAAGAAATCTATTGGAAAACATAAAATAGGAATAAGGAAGGAGAGAAACCTTGGTAATAAAGTCAAATCAGCAGCATTTATTAAGTACTTGTTATGTGCCTGGCACTGTCCTAAAAAGGTCTGTATCAGGGGATACAGAGAAAGGCAAAAGAAAGTCCCTCTTCTTAAGGAGCATTTTTTCAGTTGTGGAGGAAATAAACAGCTGCCTCATAATTGCTCATCCCTTTTGGGAAGACTGTAGACAAGAACCACACCTGGGCTCTGTTTAGAGTTTTTCCCCAGAGAAGTATCTTGTGGGGGTATAATGAACCAAGAAAGAGAAACTTGATGCCTTCTCTTTGAGTTCAGCCTGTTCCTGGAATGTGTGTGGGCTCCCTGAGTCCAGAGCATTAGCCCTCATTGTAAGGAGCCACTTGAGCCTCCAGTAACATAACAAATAAGGAACTTCAAAGAAGAATAAGAGTAATGAATGTCAGTCATCAGTGACGTCTATGTTCAAAAAAGATGGGTGGTCAGGTGGTGATAAAACAGGTGGCTGTCCTGAGTGTCCTACTGGTGTCCTTTTGATGTGAGGGAAAATTGAGAGAGGAGATCCCCAAGATATTGGATGGGCACCTCTACTCTGATGTTCCAGCCTGCTACCATTGCTATCACTGCTGGGGCTACTTCCCACCACAATCTGGCAGAAGAGAGAATGGGGAGGTGCTGAGGCCAAGCCTGGAGTCTAGTTGTACAGAAGCCACACAGAATAAAGAGCCATAGAGTGACCAGAGCCACTCTTCTTGTTGGAAACAGAACTTCTTCTTGCTACTTGTTCTCAGTCCTTGAATCACTTAATCTTGTGCTCTCCCAGTTGAGCACTGAGCATCCATCCGTAATCTTTGTTTCTTTAGAGCTTGGTTTTCTTTCATTTTTTTAAAAAATAGCTTATCTAAGATAAAAAATGGAGCCAACTATTGTATTACTGATTGATGTGCTTTAGCATTCAAAGACAGCTGGAGGTGAAGCCATAGGCATTAAGGCACACAGGAGAGAGAAGTGGGAGGTTTTCAGCTGAGTTATATATGATAATAATAGCTCACATTTATATAGCATCTACTTTGTGCCAGGAACTACGCTAAGTACTTTCCATGTATGATCTCACTCCATGCTCAAAACAGCCCTGGGAGGTAGGTGTTTCTATTATTTTCATTTTACAGATGAGGAAACCAAGACAAGCAGAAATTAAGGGATTTGCCCAGGCCACATAGCTAGTAAATGTCTGAGGCTAGATTTGAACTCAGGCCTTCCTGACTTGGAGACCAGTGCTCACTAACTATGGTGCCATTTCTCAGTGTGTATGTATGTATGTGTGTATGTGTGTGTGTGAATGCGCACACACGAACACACACACACACCAGTTACCATCTTATTAACGTTGGCTGTTTAGTGTTTGTAATTTGATTTTTATTAACCCAAACACATAAATAGCTAAATACATATATACAAACACACACACATATCTATATATACATATATGTATTTTTGACACAGAGAAATAGATTATCTTTCTAATCATTAGAACTTTTCTAGCTGTGGGCTGAACAAAAGAGAATAATTGACTCATACTTTATATGCAGAAAAAGCACAGAAAAAGAGTATATAAATCCATTCTCTTACCTTGTTACAAATGAGTCAGCATTCCTGCTAGGAAGGAACTTTGTAAGGAAGGTGGATTCAGCCCTGGAGACTTTTGCCATAGATATATTCTCTTCCTGTTATTCTTCCTGAGGCAAGTTTGAAAGAAAAGCCATTCATTCCCCCCAAAGAAGTCACACCCAAAGGAAAGCGCCTATGAGGATAGCTAAGACCTAGTAATTAGTTCTGCTCCCCTGCCAAGGAATTTCTTTCCTGTAATTCACAACACAACTGCTATGGCTAGATCTCTAATTCACATTCATTTCCCTTTGAGGCAGTTCACTTGACACCCCTGGATGGTCCTAGGTCTACTTTTTCTGAATATCTCTAGCAGACAGAATTCTGGCTTGCTGGTCTACTTCCTGGACATTAAACACTGGTTTCCTGTACCCTAAAAAAACAGATCCCTGAGCTCCCTCTTTGGTCCCTTCCCATGAGTGTACTCTGGACCAGTTTATCTGACTTATCTGAGGTAGTTGACCAGTTACCACCATATCTTATTAACCTTGGCTGTTTAGTGTACATAATTTGATATTAATTAATACAAATGCCTTAAGACAATAAGGCAAAAATATTAAAAGAGAGAGATTCACAGGAGGAGAGAGAGAACAAGAGTGAAAGCATGAGGAACAACTTAAAATAATTGATATAGAACTAGAAAGAACTTTAGATATTGTGAGGTCTAACTCCCTCATTTTGTAGATGAAGGAAAATTCGTCACATGAGATCACAGGAGAAGTAAGCAGCAGAAATGGAGTTTGAACTCAGGTCCTCTAATTCCAAATTTAATACTCATTACTAGTAGCTCATATAGTCATAAAGTGTTTATTGTATGAGGAAGAAGGTGCTAAAAATAGAATGAAGGTGTGTAGGCTTGACCATCTCCCCTTTTATTCCTCTCCCAGAGTTATTAGCTCAAGTTATAATCAGCAATAACAGCCAAATGGACACCTGTCTCCAACATTAGATGCTGATACCAAAGGCTCTTATCTCATGCCATTTCCCTCAAAGAAAATCCCAGGTGAGAGTGTCTGTTCAATTCTACTTTACCTAATCACATTCTGACTACTTCCGCCGTATTCCACCGACACCAGCCGACACAGATATTTTATCAAGACCTACCTCTTCATGTTTGATAGATCCTCACTCAGTCTGGTATATCCTAGCATATAGTTCACTGAATCATGGGATCATAGATTTAGAACTGGGTAGAACCTTGAGAGACCATCTTGGTTGTCCCTTAAAGCATAGGTCTGACTTGTGACTCTCATGCTTAAGAAACTTTAGTGGTTTTCTATCATTTCTAAGACAAAATGCTAGCCTCTCGGCCATTTGAGGCCCTTCCCAATTTGGCCTCAAATTTTTCAGAATGACCTCATTTTACTTGCCCTTATGTACTCTGTGTTCTAGCCAAAATGATCTATTTGCTATTCCTCATGTGCAACCTTTCATCTCTCTGCCTTTGGTCAGGCTGACCTCTATGCTTAGAACCACTTTTCTCTTCATCTCTGCCTCATAGAATCCCTCAGTTCCCACAAGCCATTTCTTGCATGAGGCCTTTTCTGATTCCCCTGATTATTAGTGTTCTCTGATGCCCTTCTATATTTAATTTGTATAGAATTTGTATTCACATATCTGTGTGCACACTATATCCCTTTATAAAATGTAAGCTCTTTGAGGACAAGAAATGCCTCATTTGTCTTTGAATCTCTACTACTTAGAACAGGCCTGCACAACTGAAGTGATTGGTTGGTTACCATAGGTCAGACCTGAAATCCTTTGGGGGCTGCAAGTGGCCCAAGGGCCATATGTTGTACAAGTCTGACTTGCACAACAGTACTGTAATAAAATTGGCCCTTAGCAAATACTCAGTAAATTCATTTAATCTTCTTTTGTAGATGAGGAAATTGAGACTTAGTTGTTGATAGGAAGTCATTTTCCCAAGGTCATGCAATAATAATAGAGACAGACAGCAGTCAAACTCAGGTTCTCTGATTCCGAATTCCATGTTCTCTATACTATACACTGTTTGGTCTCTGTTCTCTAAATCTCTAAATTTGTTCCTGTCTTTCTTGAGGTGATTAGAATGGGGAAAAAATCCTTCTAAATGCAAAGAGATGAGGGGAAAGGATTGGACTGTGATTTATTGCAGGAAGGGGAACAAAGTTCCCAATCTCAGCATTTTCTAGCTGACATAGCAATCGTGATATTGCATAGGAAAGAGGCTGCTGAGGGGAGGCTGACTTACCTGTAGGAAAAGGGCCTACTATTCACAGTACCCCAGGTGTTAAAGGACTGGGCTGCAGTCATATGAATATAGTCTCTCACTGTTGGATGATAGCTTAGGCACAGAAGCAGCTGGCTGCCTGAGCAGACTGAAAAACTCAGGCTTCCTGTGTATATATCCCCTCATGTGTAAGTGGTGTGGTAGATAGAATGCTAGACAGAATCAGGAAAACCCGAGTTCATATCCCTCTTCAGATACTAACCTAGTTGTGTGAACCTGGGCTTAGAGTTAAGAAGACTTGAGTTCAAATTCCTCAGACACTTAAAAGCCATATAACTCTAGGCAAGTTACTTAACCTCTGCCAGCTTCCTCTGTAAAATGGGGATGATAATAGCTCCTATTACACAGAATTGTTGGAGGATTAATATGAAGTGCTTTGGAAACCTTAAAGCACTGTACAAATGCTACTTATTATTTTTATTTCCTGCATTTTCCCTCCTGTGTGGCTCTATCACATATAATTCCTATACAAGTCTTCTTCTCCCTGAGCATTCCTCTATGGAAGAATAAGCTTAAGGTTTGTGTTCAGTTGTGTCCAACTCTTCGTGACCCCATTTGGGGTTTTCTTAGCAAAGATACTAGAGAGGTTTGCCATTTCCTTCCCCAGCTCATTTTACATATGAGGAAACTGAGGCAAATAGGGTTATATGACTTGCCCAGGGTGACACAGCTAGTAGGTATCTGAGATCAGATTTGAACTCAGGAAGATGAGTCTTCCTGATTCCAGGCCCAGGCATTCTATCCACTGTGCTACCCAGCTGTCCTCTTGATATGTTAGTTCTTATTATTACTAAGGTACCTCCAATCTTCCTTCGTGAGGATTTTTATCCAAACTAAGAATATTAGCAAAGCATTCTTTATGAAATTAGTTTCAGGATCAGGTTCCTATATTATTGAAGACTGTGGTGCATTTCCCCTAGACTAAGTTACTTTCACTAGGGCATTCCACTACCTTCCTATGGCACCAGAGATAAATCTGGGTTCTCAAAGTTTACTCCAGTGAATGACCCTACACCAAGCTGAAAAGGCTTCAGGTGTCAGCTCAGTGATTACCATCATTTGGGGACCAGCCTCACTAAATCTGGGGATGGTCATCACCGGTTTGACCTCAGGGCAATGGCTTTTTCTTTGGCTACAGCAACTCTAAAATTGCCACCTCCCAAAGTGGAAGGGCACTTTGATCTATGTAAATAGAGGGGGTGTCCCCTCTATTCATTGAAATCCCAGATACCTGAAATATCGAAGTAAGATTTTTATTTTACTTTCATATGGTTGGCGAGAGAGGCAGTGTTCCACACTGGCCCGAGAGCTGGTTTAGGAGTCAGGAAGACCTGCGTGTGAGAATCTCCTTTGACCCATCCTGGGTGAGTTACCCCTCGGCGTGCTCTAGGCAGCTCTCAGACCGTAATTTGTGGAGACTTCCCGACCTGCCCTAGTACTTCGCTCAGCTGGGACTGCCCTAGATTAGTGAAATCGCAGGTTCGGTTCCTATGCCTCACTGGGGGGGGTGTGCTTTTGTAAAATGTGAGCGCCTCTGTCTCCAGGCAGGAAGGTCCTTTACAGTTTGACAGATAACCGATTGCCTGCTGACCTTTATTTACAATAGCTTTGTCCGATTGTTCTTCTTCCTCGATTTCTTCTTTCTGCTGAAGGTACAATGTGCCACGAATATCATAAGACAAAGAGTTGCTATCAACCCAATGGCTGTTAAAACACCTTTTAGGATAAGAAATTCTCGAGCGGTCACGGAAGAAGTATTTCGGGGGACGAACAGGGTGGCTTGTACTACGTTGGACACCGGCCCCTTCAGAGAGGCCTCATCCAGAGCTCGGATGGCTAAGTAGATGCTGTCGCCTTCTCCGGCCTCTCCGTCCAGCTGCTGCTGCAGTTCTTTGGTCCAGAGCTCTGGAGTGAAGACAAACGTCTCTCTGGAGCCTGCAGGTTGAGGGGTCAGCTTAGAAATGTTGACCCAAATGGCGTTCCTGAATTCCTCTCTTATCTTCTGGAGACTTTTACTCATTTTGATTTCATAACTTGCAGCTGAAATTAGACAACCGATCAATAAACATGAATTAAATGCCTTACTATGTGCCAGATACTATAGTAAACACTGGGGAGACAAAGAGGCAAAAGACAGCCCCTGCCTTCAAGGAGTTTACAATCTAATGTAACATATCAATTGTAATCATTACACCAATCTGAGTAGCTTCTCTATTGAAAAATGTTTGGGGGAAGGAGGCATGGGCACTGGAACCAGGACCGTGGCTATTCTCCCCAGGGCAGACCAACCACTCCAGTCCCGTCAGCCCCAGCACTCTCAGGCTCCCCTTGCTCAGTGACCCCATCCCCCTGTCCCCGCGGCTGGCCTCAACTCCCTTGAGGTGATGAAAAGACAAATCCAGGCGCTGGACCAGCAGGTGGATGGAGCGCAGGACCAAGCCCAGAGCCGGTGACTCGAGCTGGACAGCGCACCAGCTTAGCAGGAGAAAGCCTAAGGGGAGGTGTGGGAGTCCCGAATGGACGGATCCAGCTCGTTGTTGGACTCGGCTCAGCTACGTCTGGCCACAGCCCTGCGGTAGCTAGAGGAGGCAGAGGCAGCCGAGAGTGAGAGAGGAATAAGGGTGATTGAGAACGGCAATGCCGGATGAAGAGAGAATGGAAGTTAAGATGCCGTTGAGAGAAGCCAAGCATATCTTGGAGGAGGCTGATGGCAGATGTGAGGAGGTAGCCCGTAAAATGTAACCACCTGAAGCCCCGGGAGGCTGCCCCTGAGAAGGATTCTGAAAGAGGAGAAATCAAGCTTCTGTACGATGATCTTAAAGGGGGTGAGACAGGGGCTGAGTTTGCAGGAAGAGCTGTTCCCAAACTGGAAAAGACCATTGATGGCCTGGAAGGAAAACTTGTCTAGGCCAAGGAAGAGAACGTGGGCTTACTCAGACACTGGATCAGACATTAAACTGACTCCACTCTGTATGAATCACACAAGAAGAACTTTGTTTGCCAGAAACTCAGGAACTCCATGTTGTTCCCATCACTTGTAAGAAGTTTCTTCTATTATCGCATTTTTTTTTTACTGGAAATGGCAATCAAATTATGAATACCTAATCAGTATTTGTTATCAGGGAGGCTTTGGGCACCACTTAAATCTGGTTTCTCCTTTCAAACCGCACACTAAAGCTTCTAGCTGGGCTTTATTTTTAATCATTAAATTGCATTTCCCTGCCCTTAGGCAGGGTATTCAATTTAGGCCAAAATCTCCAAGACTGGGGGCATTCTGTTACACTATAGGCCAGGGGGTGGGGAACCTTGGGCCTGGAGGCCACATGTGGCCCTCTAGGTACTCATGTGTGGCTCTTTGACTGAATCCAAACTTCACTTCAGTCGAAAGCTTGCACTTGAGGATCTAGAGGGCCAAGGACCACACTTGAGGACCTAGAGGGCAACATGTGGCCAGGCCACATGTTCCCCACCCCTGCTCTAGGCAATATCAGGAAACCCAACTGAGCTACTGCATCATGCCTGGGTTGATTTAAGAACACAAGTATTCCACACCCTGAGCCATTTTTACAGAAGGGTGGGGAGCATCTCATAAAATGGGTGGGGACTTTCCAATTTATAGTGAAAATATTATTTTAATGGCCTAATTATTGTGGTTCTTCCTCAAACTCCATACTGCAGGGCAAACCTCCTCTGAGAAGTCACTGAGTATCTTTTCTTTTCTTTTTTTTTTTTTTTTGGAGGGCAATTGGGGTTAAGTAACTTGCCCAAGGCCACATGGCTAGGTTTTTTTTATTTGTGTGTGTGTTAAGTGTTTGAGGTCGGATCCAAACTCAGGTCCTTCTGACTCCAGAGCTGATGCTCTACTCATTGTGCCACCTAGATGCCCCCAAGTCACTGAGTATTTTTAAAAGATAATCGACAACATCTAGATTTTTTTTCTGGATGAACACTTAAGGTTCTCTTTTTGTATTGATCCAAATATTGAAATTAAAACCCAAATGTGGCCTATAATTGATGTTACTTTCATAGTATACCTAGACTTTTTTTTCCTTTAAAATAGATCTCGTTTTAGGTCTTTAGGTGAGATCAGCCTATATTTGGACCAGTATAGTACTTTACCAACTTCTCTCATTTAGGAGTTGACTTCTGCAAAGCAACTGAAAGTCTCCTTCTAAATAAGGAATGATGTTCGTTCTGTTCCCTGATTCTTTGTGGCTGAGCATCAGTAACAAAGTCAGTCAGCAGTTCTGTGAAATTAATATGGCAGTCTATAGCACGCTAGTGTTTCCCATCATTGATTCCAGACCTTTTCCATGCCACCTTCTGTGTCCACAGACCTGTTGGCTAGAAATACAAGACTAAAGGTACCACACTGTCACTAAAGGAGAAATAAAATTTGAATTGTCTTGATTTTATTTTAGACTGCCATAGTATGGCAAGTGGAAGATCTTGTTTCTTCTATTTCAGAAGGATTTTAATCCTTATTTTTGGGACCAGCTTAATTACCACCAAAAACATTCTGATTTAACTGGATTCAGAGAATCAAAGAGTACCTATTTCCTTGTGTACAGCTCAGCACTAAAACATTCCTTATTCCACAGCAATGTGAAACAGATGTGAAGACTCAAGTTCACAGTTGGGATTAAAAATGACCTGCTTCTAGCATATAATCCCAGTCTTGATTCCTATTTCTTAGGCATCATGCTACCCAGAAACACATTAGGAAATGTGAAATTGAATGAAACCAGTCCTTTTCATTTAGATCTTTACTGAATGTACCATGTGTAATAGTATCACCTTTTTCTAGCTTTTGGTCAAATAAATTTTTACATGAACTATTAAAAAAAAAGTTTGCTTTGTGGCATTGCAGATGAAGTTCTAGAATTTGGATTCAGGAAGATCTGGGTTCAAATCCCACCTGAGGTACTTGCTAGGTGTATGACCCTGGGTAAGTCACTCAACATGTCTGAGCCTTGGTTTCCTCCTCTAAAAGATGGTACAAGAAAGCACTTATCTTGCAGGGTAGTTGTGAAGATGGTAAATATGGTAGTGTGTATAAAGTTTTTTGCAAGCCCTAAATAACTACTAAATGAAAAAAAAAAACATTATATGTAAGGAAACTTCCCTTCCAAAGCTTATCAACATATGAATACTCTGCCACTTATATAGCATTTCTAAATGGCACTGAGAAGGTAATTGACTTGTTCAGAATCACCCCACCAGTAGGGATGACAATTATATAAAAAAATCAACAAAACATTATTATTTTTTCTTTTGGAAGGGGGAAGGCAGGACAATTGGGGTTAAATGACTTGTCCAAGGTCACATGGCTAGTATTAAGTATCTGAGGTCGAATTTGAACTCAGGTCCTCTACTCCAGGGCTGTGCTCTATTCACTGCGCCACCTAGCTACCACAAAAACATTATTTTTAAAAGACTAGGTAAGAAGAAGGATTATTTTCTTATAGCTTGAAGGGACTTGAGAGGTGTAGTCCAATCTTCTCATTTGACTAATGAGAAAGTTAAGTGAATTACCAAAATTTATACAGGTGATAGGTAATCACAGAATCAGGATTTGAATCTAGATCCTCTCACTCTAAATCCCAACATTCTATTACTAAGTATTTGAACTCATCACTTGATGGGCATGTTGTAAAGGACATCCTTCAGGTACAGATTGTACTAAGTAGCCACTGAGGTCTCTTCCCACCCCGGGATTTTCTGATATGTAAAATGTTCATTTATTTTAATAGTGGGATTTTTTTAAGCCAAATTTCCTATGATTGTAATGTCAAAGAAATACTCCCCCTTGATTCCTTGATCTGGATAAGAAGCTGCATGTGAACAGCCAACAGCCTGATTCATCAACATCAAAGACAGTAAAAAAAAAACCAAAACTTGTGTGTTTTAGTACTTGTTATTGAGTTAGGTCTGTTCTCCACGGATTTGGCTCATCCAGGGCAGTGGGGGAAAGAGAACTCTGTGACTTTTGCCAAATAGGGGGCAGGAGGGGCTCACTATAGCCCTCTGGGAGGCCCATATAGTCAACCCAGGGTTGCTGTAAATACCACTCACTCTGAAAGCAATTTAGGGCTCACTTTGAACTTTTTTCCTTATAGATGTTTGATGGTAAATGGGTTTTTGTTCACTAGATGGTGACACTATCTTCAAAATCTTTCTTGGTTGCCCTTGGCTAAATGACCATTCTCATTTCTAGTGACTCATCAAACTAAACATACCTGACTTTGGTGGACTATTATGTGACCAGCTTATGTAACTGTTGTGTGACCTGCCTTTATTGCAATTCAATGTCTATGACATTGAATAAACTAATCTTTCTCTTTAACCATCCTTCTCATCAAACGCTGTTTTGGGATGCAGTCTCTTACTGACCAGTGTTGATGACAACTATAAGGCACCATCTTTGGAAAATTATTCTTTATTCCTATCTATTAATTTCCCCATTGTACCATGAATCTACCTTATTTCTCCTCTTCTCATGTGGTAACATGATTGAAGATGAGAGGGAGCACGGTGTAGAATAGTAGTCCTCCAAGTGTTGTCTAGAGATATTCCAAAACTCTCTTTTTGGAGATCTGTAAGGCTAAAACTATTTTTATAATAATACCAAAATGCTTTAATTTCGAATATGGTAAATGTCTATTTATCAGTCACACACAAAGAAAACCCCTTTGATGTCCTCAGTAATTTTAATAGGGTAAAGGGATCCTGAGACCAAAAAGTTTGAAAACTGCTGATGTAGAAGACTGAAGTCAAGAAGATCAAGCTCAAGTCCTCCCCCTGAGATATACTAGGTTTTGTGACCCTATGCATTTTGTTTAACCTCCCAGCTAAGGCTCTAGGGCTACAAGTTGTAAAAGGGGGGCTCATCTATCTTGACAGGGGGAACCTGCTCACTGGCAGCACTTTATAGCAATGAACACATTTTCTTAAGTGGCTGAAAATAGTGGTAAGCAATCTGGAGGGATAGTTAAACAAATTTCCTCCTAGCAAGGGAAGTGTAAACTTTTAATTAGTTTTAATAGAGTCCTTCACTGAGTCTTCATTACTGCAAGGAAGAAAAAAAAAGTAATTGTCCATCTCCTATCTGGAGAGGAGAAGGTGGTCACACCATACTCTCCATATCATTCATGGTAGCAAGACCGAACAGGAAGCTGAAGACTTAACTGCTTATACCTTTGACAGAAACATGGAGGCTGTTAGGATCATGGAACCTAGATGCCTCCTCATGGTATATAGCTTTTTGTTTTAGAGAGAATTCAAGGTGGTTCTTTCAGAACCATCTAATAAGTAGGTTCTAGAGATCATTCCTAAGCCTCTTCTAGTTCTACAGCCCTACGATGTTGTCTGGTTACTGTGTTTGTTGATATAGTGAATGGACAGAGGATTCTAGAATCAAAGTGAAGGACACAAAGTAAAACAGGAGATGGGCACAGGTCCAAGAAAAGTTGTCTTTTAAATTTCATGTTAACAAAAATCCACACAAAGTATAAAGGAGATAGAAAGTCATCTCAGGTAGAATCAGGAAACAGATTATTTAAAGTATAATGAAAATAGACATTAAAAAAAGAAAACAGATTGAGGGATTGAGTTGTAAAGGCACTGAGAAATATGGTGCAATGAGGAAGAGTTCATATAAATGGAAGAATTCAAGGTCAACATGGAATCTAGGAAAAGGGTGGGTGTGGCAACAGGAAGAGTAGAGGAATGTATGAGTATTGTTCCAAGTACAGATCATAAGGAAGAGTTCCTTGATTTAGGAAAGTAGTTATGGCTTACCAACAGTTCAATAAACTCCACTGGCTTCCTTTTATTTCTAAGATCAGACACGAAATTCTCTGTTTGGCATTTAAAGCTCTTCATTATTTGGCCTCATCTCACCTTTCTAGTCTTATTATACATGATTCTCCTATTTGACCTTGTTATTTCTCACAGATTCTTCATCCCTGTCTCCATGGCTTTGCCCAGGCTGTCTCTCATGCCTAGAATGTCTTTCCTCCCCTCTGCCTCCTGGAATCTCTGGTTTCCTTCAGGACAGCTCAGGTCTCACTTCTGCACGAGGCTTGGCTGGTCCCTCCCAGCCACTAGTGCCTTTCCCCAGTTCCCTGAGGTTATCTTGTATTGTGTGTGTGTGGTGCATATGCCCGTTTACATACATGTGTCTTCCCCATCAGAATATCAGCTTCCTGAGGACAGGGACCTTTTCCCTTTTGTCTTTGTATCCCCACTTTGTAGCAGAGTATCTGGCACACAGTAGGTGCTTAACAAACATTTATTGATTTGATTCTCAGGAACCAAGGTTCCAGGCCACTTCCTAACAGGACCACTACTGCCATCCTATGATTGCTTTTTCCCATTAGAATGTAAATTCCTGGTCTTGTTTTATCTCCTTGGATTTTTATCCCAAGTGCTTAGTACAGGTCTCAGAACATCGGAAATGTTTAATAAATGTTCTACTTACCCACCTACCTATCTGCCTCTGTCTATTTATCTCTCTCTGTCTATCTATGTATCCATCCATCTGTCTATCTCCCTATCTCTTTAATAATTATAATATACTTAGCATGGTGCCTGGTACATAATAAGCTCTATACAAGTTTAATGTTCTCTTATTGTTTTCTCTCATCAATCTTCCTATCTGTGAATATATATCTATGTATCTTTCAATGTATCTATTTATTCTCCTACATAAATATGCATGTATCTCTCTGTCTCTATCTCTCAGTTTCTGGACCTAAGAGGCTGATGACAAAATTGCAGATCAGAGATCTCTAAACCTCAGTTCCCTGTACAACATCCAAATGCAGTGAACCTATTACTAAAATTCCAAGTCACGAAGCTACTTTTTAGCCACATAACGATGGATTTAGTCACAGAAATGCCATTTCACAGGGAAACAAGTAGGGGAATTAATACATACCCTGGCCTTGATCAAAGTCATCTCCAGGAGCTGTCCAGGATAAAATAATCTCTTCTTCTTTTCTTATGGCTTCTAGGTTAATGATTCTACAGGGTGGGAACATATCCAAATGGGGACCTGTTGGGGCATCCAGGACTGAAAAGGATCCTCCTGATGTTGTTCTGTTGAAGCCCCATTTTTGCACTTGAATGCCACCATCACCTGTAGACTTCTTTGGAGCATTCATTCGAATGTTACCTGGGGTGGCAAAACCAGATCAAATAGCACTTGACTCAGTTTCCATTAAAAGAAAATGTCATGGAATTAGAAAAGACTCAGTGCCCCCTCTGCATATGCAGATTGAGTTGGACCATCATCTTCTCAATTATTTCTTGCTAGTGTTTAAAAAATTTTTGTTAGTTATTTATGTTAGTTTTTTTCCTAATATAAAATTCAATAAGTACATAGAACATCTAGCTTACCTTATTGCGTGGAACCCAAGTTTTATTTATTTATCCAAATGACTTGAAGTTAAGGATTGGCTAGGTGGTGTGGCAGAAAGAGTACCAGGCCTGGAGTCAAGAGGACCTGAGTTCAAATTTGACCTCACGATACTTACTGGTTTGTGACCCTGAGCAAGTCATTTAACCTTGTTTTCCTCAGTTTCTTCATTTGTAAAATGAGCTGGAGAAGGAAATAGCAAACTCCTCTAGTATTTCTGCCAAGAAAACCTCGAATGGGGGCACAAAGAATTGGACACAACTGAACAACAGATATTTGCAAGAAGACATTGATATTGCATATTATATATATGTATATGTGTATGTGTACTTGTGTGTGTATATACATATATATATATATATAGTATGTCTTTATTAAGTTAATTTATGTTACTTGTACATCACATCCCTATTATTAAGTTAAATATATCTATCTATTTATCTAACTGATGTAAATCCACCCCAAACCTCTTAGTTCTTTGCTAAGAAACAGCACATATCAGATCTCTGGAATTAGAAGGAATCTTGGAAGCCATGAAGTCCAATCTCCTCATTTTTTTTACAGATGAGGAAACCGAGGGCCAAAAAGGTTGAATGACTTTCTCAAAGTCATACAGGTAGTAAAAGAAGTAGGATTTGAGCCCAGGTCCTTTGAATTCTAATTCATTGCTCTTTCCACTATACCACATAGATATCATATATATGTATACCTACCTATGTGGTATACTTATGTGGGTATGTGTATGCATATATTTATATGTGTATATCATGGGTTTTACTAAATTGCCTTTCTAGTTACCAAATGCAGAAACATAGTAAAGACCTATGATTTTGTCAGCATAGGATAGTGAAAATCAAAGAATAAAAATCTTGTAAAAGTTGATTTAGATTGTTTTAAATTATGACACAAAAATGTAAACTAAAACTTTTTTCTGTGTACCTTGAACAGGAATGTGTTGGTGTTTAGCAACCAGCTCTCTAAGGGAAAAAATATGCTCACAATATTCATTTAAGTTTAATCTGAATTTTGTTCATCACTTAGTCTAGATAGCCAAAAACCCTACAATAAATCAAGCCCTGATTTCAGGATGTGCCGATTTCCAAGGTATAAATAAATGCTCATGCTGAAATTTTAACAATTAGCTCTTGAGCTGTTTCTAGTTGGCTTCCAGAGCACTCTCAATTAGCCTATATTTCTAACTAGGAATGGTGATGATGATTTAAAATGTAATTCTTTATACTGTCACAGTGCTTTTCCTTGAAGGAAAGTACATAGAACAAGGATGTGATCCTGTGAACTGTACAAATTCTTTATCTAGAGACTGACTTTTTAGTTTATGGCTTATTTGTTTATTAAAAATTTATTCAACAAACTTTTTAAGGGCCTGCTGTGGGCAGAGTCCTGGCCCCTGCAGTGTAGGAGATGCAAAATTAAAAAAAAAACACAGTTCCTTGCTCTTGGGGAGCTAATAGCCTAGCATATAAACCCAAATAATTATAATACATATTCTGAGGATAGAAACTGGGCCTGTTATTCTATTGGAAAAAGGGAACCCCCAGATGAAGAAATTCCCTTTACCAATGCAGGTTAGAACCCTCTCTCCAACTTCTAGTCCTAGAGAACTGCCCAGAGCAACAGAGAGATTCAGTGAGTTGCCCAAGGTCACAGAGTCAGCATGTGTCAGAGTCGGGAACCTGGGCCTAGATCATCCTGGTTCCAAAGTCAGCATTCTATCCACTGTTCCACAATGCTTCTCAAACCATTATGGGCCACTTTAATGAGAGTTCCTTTTTAAGTGACCATGTTCTGGCTTTCTCCGTGATCAACAACATTTTCACATTTGCTTAGCCATTCATCAGCAAGGACACAGTCAAAACTGATGACAGAATTGAGGTTTGGGAATGAGAGATGGAATTGGTCCATGTCCTCTTCCTGCTTCCCATTACCAAAGAAATTGAGAGATGCCAGAGGTACCTGAGACATTTTGCTTGAATTAAACTCCCTAAGGTTTTAGCCTGCTTTGAAACCTCAAACTTCTGACAAAAATGCTACCCACACAAAGATAAGACACATAAAATGCCACTCAAATGATAGCATTGCTTCATAGGATCAGTTATCAAGTCCAACTAGGATTTGAAAAAGAATCCCTTTTTGTAACATTCCTGACAAGTGGCCACCTGCCATTGCCTAAAGACCCATAGGGAGGGGAAACCTGTTACTGCCCAAGGTATTCCATCCCAATGAGCATGGCTCTGAGCGCCAAATTCCTTACCGTTTACTATATAACCCGGAACATACATTGCATGGCTTCCTGGAATAGAGTTGGGCAGTCTCCTGCTGTGGCTTTCTTGACAGACATGGACTTTCACGCTATATCTACCATTTATAGTAAAGGAAAAAAAATAACGCGAGTAGATACCATCATTTTTTATAATATCAGCACCTACACAAAAAGAAATCAGAATTAGGATTCTGACATATTGCCAAAAGTCATTGCTAATGATTTGTGACACCAGAGCTATTATAAGGCACATAGACAGGGCTGTTCTATCAGTATATGAACTATGTTGAGTTTATGTTGAGTAGAGTTTTGTCCTGACCTTAATGATTTAATGACCAAGTTAAAAAAATGTCTGCTTTCTAGGCTCTAAGTAGTAAGTAATAGATTAATAATAATAATAAAAATGATAATGAAGCATTTACATAGTACTTTAAGGTTTGGAAAGCACTTTAGGTAACAAGCATTTATTAGAGGTTGTGTAATTTGCCTGGAGAAATACAACTGGTAAGTATCTGAGGCTAGACTTGAACTCTGGTTCTTCCAGACCCAGCAATCCAGCCACTATGCCGCCTAGCTGCCTCTAAGAGGAAGAAGTGATATGTAGCTTTTGAACAATATATTCTGGAAAAAACTGCAAATGGTGGTGAGGTGAGGGGCCGAGAAGGAAAGACAAAAAAGGACCAAGTAGAAACAATTGGAAAAATCGTCCAAGGCTATTGTGGCTCCTACCCTTTCTGGGTTATCACAGTTTTGGTGAATTAATTTCTGTTTTGCTCTGCAAACCTGATTCTTTGGGGGAATTATTTCAGGAGATTGTATGTTTTTTTAGGGAAAATGCTATTTTTCATTTATATTTATAGCTTCAGTGTTTAGCATAGAGCTTTGAAATTTGCAGGTGTTTAAAAAATGCTTGTTGCATTGGATCAGAGAGTATGTTTGGTGGGGGCAGCTTGTTCCTATCAAGGTGATTGGGTCTAGTCATCTTGGAGTTGGTTTTGTGCAAGATCACTTAAATGATAGTGTGAATCTGTTTTCTGAGGATTAGGCTAGCTAAGTTCAGGGAGTCTCAGGCCTAGGTTAGATGTAGGATCATGACTTTTTGCAGCCATAGCAACTTCTGAAGGCCAACCACTCTATCACTAAGGAATGGTGATCAGCACTGATGGAAAGAGTGTTTTGAGGGAGAGTATGCAGATATAGGCATATTGTGTAACCAAGTGAGCCAGCTTCTGACCCTTAGCTCTGTAGGAACCCTCTCTCAGCCCAGATAACCCTGTGTAAACTGGCATAGTGACAGTAGTAGATGCCAAAATTATCCAGATGGCTAATGGAGAAGTTGAAATCTGGATATTGAGAAAGGAGGCCCAAACCAGCTCATTTTGCCACTCCACTCCCCAAGTACAAATAGATGAATTGGAGTCCTAGACCGCCCCCTGCTCCCAATACACAGTCTGCTTCCCTTGTGTAAATTTGGCCTGTAGCTATGCAATGTGTGAGGGTTTGATAGCCCAGGAATATTAAATAAGATAACACAACTTACACAGAGGAGTATTAAAAATGATCTCAGTGTTCTCTTTACCTCCTATCTTGTTCATTCACATAATAATGTAAGCTTCTTAAGAAAAGGGATTGTTTCATTATTTGAATTTTCTCCCCAGTGTTTAGAATAGTACCTGGCACATAGTAAGCATTTAAGAAATGCTTGTGGATTCAATTCACTAATTCAATAAACATTTATTAAGTGCCTACTATGCTTAATCACTGGAGATACAAAAGGAAACAAAACAGTCCCTGCCCTCAAGGAGCTTACAATCTAATGGACTGATTCATTAAGAGAACTGTTTGAAAAACATAAAAAAATAACGTGACATTTCTTTGTTACCTGCCCCATCATCAAACAGTTCCAACCTGACAGGCTCTCCCATCTCTGGCTCAATAACAGCAGTCACGTTAGCCTTGAGAACAGGATAAAACCCCTGTTTCACATCTGCATAAATGATCACGGGCTGTGGGAAGTGGGCTCCAGCTTTATTCACATGGGCTGTCACAGTTACTGGTGGCACAGCATCATCTGAGGCCTGAGAACTCACTGCCATTCTGAGGGCTTGCCGAGAGCTGTGAGTGTTATTCAGCAGGAAAGTCCAGTAGCCAGTCTGAAAAACAAAGATAGGGGGGCTTTGAAAACCACAACAAAACCTTGTCCTTTACCCTTAAAGAACAAACACGACACCTACCTAAAGATTTGAGGACAAAAAATGTGCCAGCAAAGACTTTTCTAAATAATAATTCCTATTGGGGCAGCTAGGTGGTGCAGTGAATAGAGCACCAGACCTGGAGTCAGGAGGACCTGAGTTCAAATCTGGTTTCAAACACTTAACACTTACTAGCCGTGTGAGCTTGGGCAAGTCACTTAACCCCAATTGCTCTGCCTTTCCCCCTCCACAAAGCAAGAAAAATAAAAAAATATATGCCAGCAAAGATTTTTCTAAATAATAATTCCTGTTAAAGAATAACCAGATTAAATGTTTCCATGGCGATCACAGCATAATTCACCTCCTCATTTTTGAGTCTAGTCCATAAGGAACTGCACCCAATATTTGTTTTGGAAGTGTTCATCATTCATTTATGTTTCTTGCAGGAAATGATTTCCTTTATAATGGTCTCCAAGTCCAAAGTACTTCACAAACATGAAATGGTCTGCTCAATGCCCAAGGAGAAAATGATTTTTTAAAATCCTTTTCCCATAACTGAAAAAAACTGATTGAAATAAAATCAATAAATGTTTATTGAATGAATGGATGAATGAATGAATGAATAGAAGGTTGTATACTTCCAGTAAGAGAAACCAACATTCTCCTCTGCATCTTCTATGCATTGGAAACCCCAATAAAACAGTCCTCACCCCCAATAGCCACACTGAGTGGAGGTGGAGAGGAAGTTTTGATTTTTTGATCTTGAATGTCTAATTAAATCATTCACTCAAAAAACACTTATTAAGTGACTATTAATACAATTTCATAAACATGTATTAGGCACCTTCTGTGAGCAGAATATTATGCTAAGCTTTGGGGAAGAAGAAAAGTTTAGATAATATTTAGACTCTACTTTATGGAGTTTATAGCCTAATATAGACAGTTGTTTACCTAGAAAATTGTTCAATTCTCCAATCTTCTTTGCCTGTCTGTACTGCTTCGGAGAAAAGTCTCCAAGGTCACAAGTGGAAATCAGGACCTTCTGGGGTTTCAGTTACTCTAGATGATTAGAAAGGGGTGGGGTGGCAGGTCTATGGTAAGGTAGATAAAAGGCTAAGTTTGGAGTAAGGAAGTTTTGTTCAAGGCCTGACTCGGATATACTAGCCATGTGACCAAGGGAAAGTCATTTAACTTCTCAGTTCCTACTGCAACTCTTTAAAACAATAAATTGCGTTCAATGACCAAGTATGATCCTAGAGACCTGAGGCTGAAGCATATTGTCCACCTCTTGACACAGAGGTGATACCGAAGGATCCAGAATGAGACCATACATTTTTTTGGACAAAATGAATTAATTAATTTTTCCCCTGATTATAAATATTTCCTTATAAAGGCTTTCTTTTACTTTTCTTTCTCTTATTTTCCCCCAATGGCAAGGGGACATGAATAAGAAAGAAAATGGATTTTTGTTTATTACAAAATAATTAAAACAAAGTTACACGTAAGTTGCAGATCTTCCTTGCTGCAGGGAGCTTTCACACCAGGGTTCCCCAGTGTGGATGAAGTCACAGGTCCAGAATACTCCCAAGTAGCTAAGGTCATATCATTTTCTACTTTTACTACCGTTTCCTAAGCTGAACTTGTCACAGAAACATGAAAAGCACAGTCTAGTCACATAAGGAGAATAAAATCTAAAAAGCTATAAAACCACAGACTAGCTATTGCTAGAAATATTCTTATCCATGCTTCCTGTTTACAGATAAGGGAGGGGAAGGGAGCAAGCATTAAGCATCCACTTATGTGCTGGGCACCATGCTGAGTGCTTAAAAAATATCTTCTCATTGGATCCACACAACAACCCTGGGGGGAGGTACTCCTATTATCCCCACTTTATAGTTGAGGGAACTGAGACAGGCAGAAGTTAAGTGACTTGCCCAGGATCATACAGTTAGTGTCCGAGACTATATTTGAACTCAGGTCTTCCTGACTCCAGACCCTGGGCTTTAGTCATTGTGCTACCTTGCTACTTGCTAGATGAAGAAAATGAGACCCACAGAGGTTAAGGGAGATGGTGTTTCCTCAGTTTATTAGTGGACTCTCCTGGGACTAGAATCCTAGTTTTCTGATTTCGAATCTGCGCTGGTTTGTGATTCAATATAGGGAACTCAAGGAACATCCTCCCCCCCCATTTAAAAATTCTTTTTCTCTGTATACACAATGAAACAATTTAGAGGGAAATGCTAGCATTTGCTGGGGTCTCAGAATCAGAGAATGCCAGAGTTCAAAGGGGGCTCCAGGGCTATCTATTACAATCTATACCTGACCGAGACCCCTCTCTACACCATCCGCCAACATGGTCATCCTTCATCCACTTGAAGACCTCCCTCCACAGCAGCTCACTCTCCAGCTCTTGTTCATAGGAGGCTTTTTTGTATGGAGCCTAGATCCCCAACTCCCTCCCAGACCTCTGATCCCTATTGCCCAGTCACCTGTTCCATAAAGCTTTTCCCCCCCTTTTTTTTCCCAGGCAACTTTATTCTGGGACATCTTGAAATAGCCCTTGAGATTGAAATCCAGGATTCAAATCCTAGATTTAGAGCTGGAAAGGCCCTTAGCTAATCGAAGGTTATATTACCAAATCAGAGGAGATTAGAGCCACCAGCAAAGTAAGTCAATTGTGGGAAGATGTTTCTTAGTTTTTCATTCTGGTTTTTACTCATTGTTTGGAATCCTCATAGGCTTACTTTTCTTCTGCTGTAAAACATCCCCCATTATCCAGTTGTCCCAGAATCTAATCAGTTGTGTACACAATGCAGTTACTGATAAATAACAGGAAGGTTGAGTCACTGGTTCACACTGGGAGCTTCAGGATTCATGATAAGATTTCAGACTGGGCATCAAGTGATGTAGCTCTGAGCCAGGGGCAAGAGATAAGAGATACACCACTGGACCTTTTTTTTTTTTTCTATCTTTCTAAACTAGCTTATGCAGCTGGTGTTCACATTTCCTCAATGGGTATTTTCCCATTGTCATAAAAGAATTGTGCCCCAGGGCAGTGTATCCAATTTAGAGTAATAAGGTCAGAAAATTCTAGACCAAAGATAGACCTTTGAGATTATCTAACACAATTTATCTGCCTATAAAGGCCAAAGGTCTTAGTCCATGGAGGTTGAATACCTTTCCTGGGTTCCCAAAGCTAATGGGTGATCCAGGATTAAAACAAATTAAATCTAGATTTTTAAGAATGAATTCCATATCTGGATTATACTCTTGCTCTTTGCCACCACCATATAGACATATTACAAGAAGGAGACATTTCAAGGATGTATCACCTTTCATGGTCTATTTAGAGATTCTTAATCCGTGTGTGTGTGTGTGTGTGTGAAATAGTGTTTGTCGGTGTTCAATGAAACCTGTGGACCTCTTCTCAGAATAATGTTTTTAAATGCAGAAAATAAAATACATGTATTAACAAAGAGAACTGATTATATTAAAATTGTTAATTATATGTATGAATATAGAATACCTATACACGAATATATGCCTATTTAAATGTAATGTTCTTCTGTAATCACATATCTATGCATTTGTTTATATATGTAAACCACACACATACACATACATGTATGCATGTGTATATACACACACCAACTACATATACAATATGTCTGTATGATCACATATGTGTATGTGTATACATATATGTGTATATATACCCAAACAAATACAGAGCACAAAATGTCCTGAGGAACTCATTCAAAAAGCTGTAATAAGACTGGACCATTATCATCGACCTAGCTTTTGCCCACATCACTGGGCATAACATTGACTTAAAAAAAAAAAGCAAAGCGTTTTTAGCAGATGTTGCTGTGCCAAATACTCATCCTCTCCAGTCTACATGGAAACAAAAGCTGTCAAAATGTAAAGACTTGGCTGAGAGGTTCAAAACAAAATGAGAACAGGATAAAGCATGCATCATTCCTATTGTTATGTCTTCTACAGGAATTTCACTGAGGATGTTTTTAATGAACCTGCACATAGTAAGTTTATATCCTAGTCCTTTCATCCAACTAAAAAAGCAGGACAAAAACCCACAGAACATAAACCTGTAAGAACAAGAGCATCACTTGTTTTAGGCCCATTGAAAAAGGATAATAAAATGGTGAGGACCATGACAATAAGTAGTTCTTACTTTGCAAGGTTTACAGAGCACTCTCCATACAATGCTGTTAAGCAGGAAAGGCGACTGCTGTTCTCCCCATTCTACAGAGGAGGAAACTGAGGCTCGCAGAGATTAAACTATTTGCATAAGATCACACAAATAATAAATGGAGAAACTATAACTCAAACATAGATTTTCTGGTTCACAATCCCGATTCTTTCACTTAGTAAGCACTTTAAAATATTTATGAGATTGAGTCAAATTCTAACCCCACTCTAGAATAACTTTGGTATCTTTTTTTTAAGATTAAATTGTAATGTTTACAAAACTAAGAAGCATTTTCCCCCGTTCCCTCCTACATCTCCTCTCTCCACTGAAAAAAGAAAAACAAAATTCTCATAGCAAAGGTGCCTAGTCAAACAAAACAAATTGCCACATTGGGCATATCCAAAAATATAAGTCTCGTTCAGCATTCTGAATACATTATTACTGTGTTGGGAGGTATCCTTAACATGCTCAAATTAGTCACTCAATCCACAGTATGAATTAAATCATTCAATCCAATTCTATTCAATAAGTATTTATTACATAATACACGAAATATAATATGTTAGACACATTCGTTCCTAGGACGAAGTGTCAGGTATTTGGTAAGTTCTGAGGCTACAAAGACAATGATTAGTAACCAGGCTCAGCCTGATGATAACATTTACCTTTGCTGTCTCTGGAATCCGAAGATAAGAGCTCCTCAACCCTAGATTGGTATTAAAATCTGCAGTAAAGTATTTTTTCCCACCAGGGTCCTGGAGGACTATGTCAGGAGGCCCATTGGTCTGCCATGTGACTAAAAAGACAGTATTGTTTCCCAGGCCTTCATCAACAGTCACTGTCCTACTAATGTGCTGATGAATGTCAACAATTTCACCAGTGCTGTCAAGCTGTTGGTGAAGAAAACACTGAGTTAATTAAAAACCACAGACCTTGGCATATTCCTATCTCCTTGCCAGTGTAGCCAGTGAAAGTGATGATGGGGACCAAATGATAATGTGAACTAGATAGAAAAAGTCCAACCTGGTTTATGTGAATAACTTCTAAGAAAAAGCTTGCTTTGAGGGTGACCCGGGGTGGTTTCCTGTGCAGCATCATAAGCTACTGTTAATTTACTGACTATTTAATGTTCATAAAGACTCACAGCGAGGGACTAGTCAATCAATCAGCATTCTGCTGAGCTCCTACAGTGTTCCAGGCAATGTGCTAAGCACCGGGGATACAAGGAAAGGCAAAACACAGTCTCTGCTCTTGAGGATAGTCAAGGTCCAGCCCTCAATGACCCAGGAGGATTTCTGGCAAGAGAAAGGAAAGCAGTGGGGAGGGGGCTCGATGGGTCCAGATGAGGGAGAAGGAACAGTCACAACTGATCAGATGGGGATGGTGGCCCATAGGAAGGCCTCAGGGAGGGCATCCACTCCTCCACAAACTATATCCCTGCGCAGTCTGGAGTGGGGCCCTGGCAACTCACTCTACTCCCAACTCTATCAGCAGGGTTCCTCCATTCCTTGACTTTGGAACACTCTCCTTTCTCTAGGCCTGTTGAACTTGGGTCAGTTTATTTCAAAGCTCATCTCAAAAGCTACCTCTTCCAGGAAGCCTTCCCTGGTCACCCTGATTGCAAAGACATTTCTGCTCATACTCACTTGACCCTTCCTTTTGGGGCTCATTAATGCACTTACTGTGTGATATTGCGCACTGTAGCTATTGTGTAATTCTGGGCATTATAGCTTTGTCAGCATCTTATTCTCCACTGAACAGTAGAATTCTTGGAAGAATTGAATGTTATCTTCTCTAAACTTTGTACCTCCCTCAGCACCTACCACTGTTAAGAGCTCAATAAATGTGTATTGATTGGAGGCTACTATAGATCAGATAGTGGTGAGCTAACTGCGAAGGAAATGAGCTAGCTTTGCTATTTGTATGATAATCCCCCTGTATGGCATCCCATCACTGGGAAATTCTCATAATGAAAAACACTGACCTGGATAGGCTGATGAAAGACGTCTCCAGTACCTGATGAAATTCTACCAAAAGCATCGATCAGTCCATTAGAACTTGCACTGTCTGATGCAAAGAACTTCAACCCTCCTGAAACAGAGGATTTCAGTATTAATTCAGGACCCTCATAAAATACTTAATCTTTTATCTGTAACCTTTGCTCAACGAAGGGTGATAGTCCTTAAGGGCAAGGCCCATGCTTAACTTGCTTTGCCTCCATCTTACACACACACACACACACACACACACACACACACACGGAAGAATTCACACAGCTGGGTTCTACAGTGACAAAAGGAAGCTGGAAGCTCAGGAAATAGTTATTAGATGTGATCATGATACAACCAATCAGTCTGGACAATTTACCTCACTCCCCCCACCAAGCAGCTCTTAGTCCAGTCTCACTTCTGAGGGGCATGTGGGTGGGCAGATCAAATGGCAGCATGATCTCCTAGTTGGGGAGGCACAGGCTCAGCTCAATACCTGGCCTGAGGCAGAAGTGTCAAGTTCATACATGTTTGGTGTCTCATCACTTCCCTTCATCAGGGTCAAGCATTATCTTCCCACTTTTATCCAACCCAGAAATGGTGTGCCTCCTAACAAAGTCATATAGTCATCACTATGATAGAAACTCATTCAGAAATGTGTTTTCTCTATTGTGTCTCTGTACTATCAAGGCATTTATCTCAATGTTATACAGGTATGTCTGTGTGTGTAAATATGTAAATGTATATGTTATATGTGTACATATGTTCCCTGTATAAATGTATATGTATATACTATACATATACACTACACGTGTACAAATATGTACATATATTCAGTCACATATTCACACAGAAACATATGTGTATATGTTTATCTATTTCTATATATACACACAAATGAAATCTCCTGTTAGAAAAAGTTCAATCGCTATATAGGTGAGAAAGATACCATAGAGGACTCACTCCTTTACCTTGAAAGTATATTTTATCTAAAGCTGTCCTGAAGATAAAATCACTTTATCTACTGAAGAAAAGATAGGTCAGAAGGTACTGTTTGTTTGCCTTGGTTTCCTATTTGTATAATAGAGATAATAATTGTAAAGGGTTTAGCACAGTTCCTGGCACATAGTAAAGACTATGTAAAGGTTAGTTATGATCATTATCATTATTCCCTTTAATTAATTAGTTAAATAGAATTATTATTTAATTAAATTTAATTATTAAATTAAATTAATTATTTAATTTAATTATTTCCTCACAAAAAGAATCACAGATTCCCAAGATCTCAGAGCTACCAGGGAACCCAGAAGTCATCTGGTAAAAATGTAGACTGGAATAGCCAGTGATAAATACAGATATAGAGATAAAGTGGTTTAATGTGTCCCCAAATGCCCTCCCCAGCTTTTTTTCCTATTAATGCAAAATCTGCATATAGCTCTGAGTAGAGAGGATATAAGACTAGACTGTGTGTCCTCAACTTCTGGGGAGTCTTGGGGCAGAGAAATGGAGGAATCTAACAGCTGTCTTTAAGTATTCAAAGGGCTCTTAAGGGGAGAAGAGATCACATTTACTGTGCTCAGCCCCAGAGGGTAGAATTAGGAGCAAAGGGCAGAAGCAGTAAGGGGGTATATCAAGGCTCATTATCAGGAAAACCAAAACCAAAACGAAAATTACCTCCTAATGATTAGATCAATGGAAAGCTTTGTCGACCTCAAAACTGAACACAATATTACAAATGGGGTCTGATGAAGGTACAGTAGAGTGGTACCATCATCTCCAAAATAATAGTCTCAGAATTTTTTAATGTAGTCCAAGATTACATTAATTTTTTTGGATGTGACAAAGGGAAATTGTATTCTTTATTTCTTTCAGTCAATTACGTGATGGTAAAACTGTGTACTACTGTGGAATATCATTGGTTAAAAAAAAAAGACTGGCATTGAGAATGTCTTCCATGAGGATGTGGATGAATCTCCAAAACAAAATTATTGATAGGAAAGTAGGTATATAGGTCAGTAGCTGATATTGTAAAAAAAAAAAGTTTGAGATTTTTTTTTCCATATCTTTGGCATTTTTCCTTCCTTCAGATATCAATAATTCAATGATGTTACAATTAAGTTACTTTCAAGAGAGAACTTCTCTAAGTTTCTAATCCAGTAGCTTTCCAATCTTTGTTTTTAAAAATTACAGTTCTACCTCTTCTTTAAGTACGTCTTGGACTGTAACGTCCCAGTGTATGGGTCTAAGTGTGGTAAATCTGTCGTGCTTAATGATGAAAATAGCTTGTTATAACATATTTGCAGATCTTTTCCATTTTTCTTCTTTGTGTCTTCACTCTTCATTGTTAAATGCCCACAATATGGTTTTACTTATTTGAATCTTTCACCATGATTTTTTAAAACTTACTTTTACCCTCTGTTGAGGACCATGGCCAGTGGGGCTCTGACCCTGATGGCTGAATAAGCCCTCTCAGCATAAGACCCTTCTAAACAGGTTCAGATCACTTCCCCATCCCACAGGAAGGCTCATAGGCATGGGCTCCACATCCCTGTGAGAAGCATGGTACGTGCTCCCGGCCTGGGAACAAGGATGTTTGAAGTGTTCTCAGGAGAAACTAGCATAATGTAGCAACGTAGTATTAACTAGAAGTATTAACTAGTAGTATTAACTAGAAGCCTTGGGACCACTCCATCCTGTTCTAGGGAGGTTTAGGGAGGTTTGGAATATGCTGCCCAGTTCTCATATCCTGATAACAAGGATAGAGTACATGGCCATCGTGTATGAGGTGTATGGGAACTAGGGCAATGGTGTATTCCCAAAAATGGTGGTTTATGATGACTATGCAGTTTCACACTATCTATACTGGACTGTTAGCTGAATAAAGTTGACTCAGTTTTCCACCATACTGGAGTCCTGTCTCATTTATGATTGTCGACCTCTGGGTAAGTAACCCTTTTATCTATCTTTTCACCTAACTTTTTCTTCTCAGCTCTGCTGCTGGCTGGCAGGGCTCCTCTCTACCAGTATCTCAGACTCTGCCACAGAAGGGCAGGAGTCCATGGGTGGGCTTGGCTCCCCATAACACCCCACTGATTTTCTGTGCTTTTTTTGAAGTTACACTGCTTACAATCTTTGATCATACTTTCCCATAAGATTCTATAAATGAGTTTTTGTTCAGAATAAGTGTTGTCTTTGGCTTGCCACAAGGCAAATAAGTTGAGTGCTCACTAACTAAAAATGCTTTTAGACTCTTGATCTCCATTTTATGTCAACTGGTTGGCAATAGTTCTTAACAATAATAATAATAAACTATAATAAATATAACTAAGTACATTTATATAGTATAGGATATATAATACAATTTTATATTACATATAACATATAATATATATCATATCACTATATAATATATAATGATTTGTATAATATAATATTTATGTATTATATAAAAATAACTATAACTATAAAATACATAAATAGTAAACTAAAATGAATAATAGTTCTTAATAAACTTCTATGCAAAATTATTACAATTAATTTTTTCTTTCATGCATTAACTTACTTTCATTAATAACTTATTTGAATAGATCAGTATTGAATTGCTTCAACTGCATGCTATAACTTTTTTTCATTTTTATGCTTTCATCTAACTTTGTACTAATTTTTGTCTTTCACTGACAAGCTAATGGTCTGCTGAATGTAGACAATTTATTAAGGAATGACTCCCCTGTCAGGAACAAGTAAATTTCTGTCTGTTAAAAATGAAATCACTTTCTTTTTTTGTGTGTTTTTCAATGCTTGCCATGTGTGGTAATTCTTCTTGGTCAAAGTATTCTTGACATAGAAGCCTAAGCCTTGCATGTGGTCTTCTTCCCCTCTCATTTCATCTGTGTCTTTCCACCTTTGCAAAAATGTCACCAAGTACAGAAGTGTATATGCAGATTTACTTTGGAAGAGTGTATTGAATTCTTGATAGAATCACCTCCCTTTTTTCATCCTCTGTCACAGAGATTGGTACACAAGCTGCAATTATTTTTATAACAGTCTTTTTGCAATACTAATCATGGGCAGTGCAATTTAAGATGGCACATTTTCCCATAAAGTAATGTTTCTTTTTGTCTTTGGGCACATGGTAGAACATTATAAAACCAACTCAAACTTCTTCCTTTGCCTTTCCAAGGAGTACAATGAACTGTCCTGCCAATTAGCTACAAATTCCTTTTTTCTTGCTTTATTTACAGTGATAATAGAAGAATTAATGTTCTCTTCCCCTAACAGAAGGTTCACTTGTTTATTGAGCATTGGTCTATTACCTGGAGAACCAAATCAAGGTAAAACTAAAAGCTAGTTTTAAAAAATACAGTAAAGATAGGGGAAAACCCACCCTGTGATTCTAAGCCCCTTCTGCCCCTTTTCTGTCATTGAAGAAGCAGAGTGAAGTTCCATAAAATCGAGAGTCATTTTGCATACTTTGTTTCATAGGTTGTTGGGGCCAAAGAATGAATCACCAAGTGACCAGTCTACTTGTGCTTATCTTGGCTGGTTCTCAGAAAGTAGACTTGGTCTGTTGCTGGGACTATACTCAAATCCTTTCCAGCATCATAAAGCCTGCAAGGAAGGACTTGAATTCTTTTGTTACAGCTTCCAAGAACCCAGGGATAAGGCAGAAGCTTATATCCACACCATGATAAGGCAGCAGAGTAGGACTTCATGGAAAGTTTTCACATTATCTACAAAATTAAAAGGGAAATATTCTCAAGGAAGAAAATAATCAGTAAAACACATACCTGTCAGCGTGGGTAATTCTTCAAGATTTTCAGCTACAAATGGGCCCAGAGCAATGGTATGGATAGTTGAACCACTGTTGATCATAGTAGACAAACAACTGCTGATATTCCCATCTTCTCCACTGGTTGCTAATATTATCGCAGAGCCATATGCATTTCCATGTAGACTTTCAATCACCTGGAAATAGATTATCCATTATTAGGGAGATTCTAATTAAATTATCAGAGGGCAGCTGAGTGGTACAGTGAATAGAGTGCTGGGCCTGGAGTCAGGAGTCAATTACTCATCTTCCTGAGTTCAAATCTGGTCTCAGACACTTAAAAGCTGTGTGACCCTGGTCAAGTCAACCCTTCTTTCTTCAGTTTCTTCATCTATAAAATGAGCTGTAGAAGGAAATGGCAAACCACTCCAGTATCTCTGCCAAGAAAACCCTAAATGGGGTCATGAAGAGCTGGACATGACTGAAACAATTGAGCAACAAATTAAATGTTACACATATACACACATATTACATATGTAATAGACATACATATAAAATATATATATGCATGTATGTATATATAGACACATATACACTTTACAGGGGTAGCCCAGAGTAGGGATGTGACCTCAAGTCTCACAAAGAATGCAAACTACATTGAGTAAATGTAAACAGAAAAAGAAACTCCAACTATCTCATGGAAAACTTGCGTATGACCCCTGGCCATCCCTAGCACTATGTCTTCTTTCTCCTGTGTCTATATAATATCTGACCTGGCCTGGAGCTGGTGTGGGGGATCTTTTACACCATTCTGTTCTGATACCAAGGACTGGCTCTCATGAGTAAATTCCCTTAAACAACCCAATCAACCTAATTAACCCAATAGATCCTAATAAACCTATTATATAATCAAGCTGGCATGGACCCCTCTTGCTTCAGTATCTAAGTGTTCTCTCAGAAGGCCTGTGTTCCTACAGTTGGCATATCAGCATAGAACATTCTGAACACATCCTCTGGCCAAAATGTTGACTGATTTTACTTTGTGTGGGGTCCATGAACTTGGAAAAATACTGTGTACTTTTATTTCCACTAACCTCTTACTCAATTTTAGCTTTTCCTTCAATTATGAATGTAGGCAACAAAATGGTTCTTTTGAGGATGGCTCCATAGTTTTGACTAAACTACCAAAGGGATTTATGATACCAATAAAAAAAAAGGGCCAAGAGGCCCTGCCCTAGACTGTCCCAGAAGCCTGACTATTTTCCAGGGTCACATTCTGACCTACTGACCTTGCTTAGGGATCATCCCTGGTAACAATAGTTATGATGATAAGGTGGTAACTGACACCATACATTTGGCAATGGACTTTATAAATATGCTTCACAACAATTATAGGTATTCCAAGTGGCATAATTCCCATTCTAAGGACAAGAAAATTGAGGCTCAGAATTGAGTGAGTTACCCATAGTCAATCAGCTACCAAGGGGAGGAGGTTTAAACTTGGGAGTCTTCCTGAGTACACATTTAAACACTCTGTTCTACCATGCAGCCTTGTGTACAACACTAGACATACCTGGGGATGTAGTATGGAAGTGGAAGGGAACAAACATTTATTAAGTACCTGCTATGTGCTGGGTGCTGTGCTAAGAGCTTTATAGACATTATTCTATTTGATCCTTACAACAATCCTGGGAGGTAGATGCTCTTAGGATCCCAATTTTATAGTTGAGGAAACTCTCCCAGGGTCATTCCACTGTGATCTGAGGTTGTAATTGAACTAAGGTACTCCCTAACTCCGTGCCCAGCCCTCTCTCCATTGGCCTATCTAGTTATCTATGAGTGGGAACAATGGTGGATGGTACTTTACTACTAAGTAAAGCCCTCTAGCTTCAACAGAACACAAGAAATGTTAGGCTGTAGATCTAGGCAACCTTTTCTGTGTGTGATATATCGTCTGTTTATTAGGAGTGTCCTCAGGACATCAGAGGCTTTAAGAAGGGAGTAGGGCATAGGCATGTAGCTGCAGGAGATGTCATGTGTGGGATGATTTTTGTTACCTGAAGCCCCATCTGTAGGCCTGAACATATATTGGCCCCTGCATTAGCTATTACAGTGGTAGGAAGGGCTGATGATAGCTGCTCCCGGTCTTTGTGATTCTTTATCTGGCGTGGCAGGGCTCTGATCAATCCTTTGCTGCTGAAGCTTACAATGCCAACATATGTATGAATTTCAACCACCTGCAGCAGGTAAAATTCGGCCGCTTGGTGTAGACGGAGGAGCCTGTCAGCCTATGGAACAAAAACTCCCAAATCAAAAGCAAAAAGTAGGAAAGCATTGATCAGACTACTCAACAGCATGATTAGGTACCTGAAATACAGGCTGTCCCAACAGTCTTAGTGCAGCTTTAAGTTTTAATATGAAGTGCCACTCACTGGGAATATTAGAGATACCAAGAGTCACATGGTAAGTTGTGTTAGGAAGGACAAGATGCTTTGTGAGAACTCAAGAATAAATATCAGCACTAGACTGGGAAAAATCACAGATAGGTTCATGAACACACAGAGGTGGCATCTGAGAAGGGCTTTAAAGGGCAGAGAGCATTTTAGCTAGTGGTGCGAAGAAGTGAAGTCATTCTAGTCATAAGGAATAGCACGAAAAAAGGTGAGGAGGGGAGGCAACAAGCATTTATTAAGACCTACTATGTGCAGGCACTGTGTTCAGCACTTTCCAGATATCTGATTTGATCCTTATAGTGACCCTGGGAGGTAGGGGTTGTTATTATCTCGACTATATTCAAGGAAACTGAGGCCGATGGTCATTAAGTGACTTGCCCAGGGTCACACAGCTAGGAAGCAGCTGGAGCCAGATCTGAAGTCAGGTCTTCATGACTCCAGACCTAGTGCTCTATCCCCTGTTATCTAGATGCCTTGGAGGGGAGAAAGTGAGGAATGCGTATGGGCATGGTCCTTAAGGCTACTTTTGCTACAGCACAGAGTGGGGACAAAGAAATAGAATATAAGCTCCTTGAAGGCAGTGACTTTTGGTTTTGTCTCTGTATGCCCAGTACTGGAGGCAGTGCCTGGCACCTCTGTCCTTTCCTCAAGTACAATTTAAACTCTTTGAGGAAAGGAATGGCTTCATTTTTATATTTGTATCTCCAGCATCTGTGTCTGGAACATAATAGGCAATTGTCAAGTGACTACTGACTGACTGATCAATTTGACCCAGTAAGCCCTTAAGAAATTATTGCTGAATTTAATTAAATTGAATAGGATAAGAAAAGGTAGGAACATCAACTTCCTTTACCCTGGCACAAAAATTTTATCCCAGCCTAATAACAAAGTTCCTTGTCACCTTCCACTTAAATAATTTTTTCACTGGGGTTGGAGAGCAGATAAAAGAGTTTGGAGTCATTTTACCTCAGCCATTTTTCCAGAGACATCCAGAACTAAGCAGACGACCCTGTCCCCAGTCTGGAGCAAGGAAAATGTGGGCGGAGGTGGAAGGGCAGGAGCATCCACCAAGGGCAGGCTCTTTCTGAAGTCAGCAGAGTCCATGACTACATCCCATGTGCTTCTCAGGCTGCATAGCTGGTTGTGAAGGTTTGGAGCTTCTTGGTTATGAGTGCTGGCGTTACAGAATTCGACCACCTAAGAAATAAAAGAAGGTAAGATCTTGTGAGTTCAAGAGGTTCTTTTTCTTAAGCTTCTGCAGCCTCCAGACCTTCCCCAACAAAAATGATGGATGTGTGATGTAGACCAACCAAAGTTTCCAGATGAACAGAGAAAAGCCCATACCATGTAAAAACCTCAAGAAAAAACAGGGGAGAATTTAAAGAGATTACTTAGAGAATTGAAATGCCGAGGGTTCTCACCCCCAAACTACTCAATGAATGGGAAGAAGGGACCACATGCAATCTTGCAGCATTATGCTTCAGGGTACAGCTGTGGGGGACAATAACCAATCCCTCTGTGGGAGTGACTCTCAGCTGAAACCTGTCTTTTTCACTGTGCAGGAGGAAAATGATATCACCTGTGTCCAGACACTTGAAAGAAAGGGAGAACTGGTAGAAAGGAGGGAGTCTAAAGACATGGGAAGAATGGAATGGAGCATAGAGCTACAGGCTAAAGAGAAAAAAATACCAAAAAACTTTTGCTCAAAGGACAAGAGAACTGGGAGTACAAAGGGCCAGTATTCTCTCCTCAGAGAGACCCAGGCCAGGTCCCAATGCACAGATACTGACACCTAGCCTTAGTGGAAAGAAGGGTGAAGAGTGAGGACAAAAATCAGAGACAAATGCCTGGAAACAAATGAGAATAAATAATTTTGACTTATAAATACCCAAATAACCCAAATTAACTACAAAGGACATATGAAGGAAGATGTTATCAGCATCTATAGAAAGAACCGATAAATAGAAGTATGTATAGAATTATTTTACATATATACACATACTTGTTTATTAGCCATCTCTAGGATGGGGGGAGGGAAGAAAAAATGGGGAAAAAAGAAATTTACATGACAACTTTATTCTATATTTAATATAATATATTTATATATTTAAATATATGTTTAATATATACAATATTTATATATTTAAAAGAAATAGCAAGTTGTACATAATAGATTTGCAATCTTATGTGCAATAATTTTAAAAAAATTATAATACAGTATAGAAATATTTTTTCATTTCATAAAATAAAAATAAGATAAATTTAGAAAAATAAAAAAAAAATAAATGAGAAAGGATGGAGGATGGAAAGGATATGGGTGAATGCTTAAATTTAAAAAGAAACAAACAAACAAAAAACCCAGCTCACAAATAGAGAGAAGAATTAATAAAAGTTTAAAGAGAGTCTAGATTACATAGGGATGGGAAATACAGACAACTGTGATATGTAAATTCCCTAACCAAAAAGAGAATTCCTCTGACTCTTCAAGGATTATAAAAAAAACAGCAAGAAACTCCAAAACAAGAAAAATAAATTTTTATAAGATCATATTAGAAATTATATTAGGTTGAGAATCAGAGTGCTCAAGAAAAAGAAACAACATCAGAGTCCAGATGTTTGATGACCTGATGTCTCTGGAGCGGAATCTCTAAAAGACAAACATGACAGATTTGGAAGACAAAAATACAGGAGAAATTTGGCAGAAGATAGCAAAAGGCACCAATATTGAATAAACACAGGAATTTTATGGAAGCCTAAGCAACTAACCTTGCAGACAGGATGTGCAGAGACCATCTAGGTATCATAGGTTTCCCAGAAAGACATGATTAAAAGCAGAAAAAAATAAAAGAGTGCCACACTGCATGTTTTCTGGACCGAAAAAAAAACAAAAAACAAAAACCAAAAAACCCCAACTCCAACAACTGTCTAGGGCTTTTGAATTATGACAATAAAGCCACTGATCACATGAATTCACAGACTGCTACCAGGGGAAAAACACCAGACTAGAAACTCCAGAGTATGTCTTGGTTACATTTCACAATTTTAATAACAAATAATGCATTTTTTAAAGTAGCTAAGAGAAAGGCCTTGAAACATGAAGACCTGCCTATTTGAACAACCCAGAATTGATCCATAATCAGGAGAAAGTAAAGAGGAGAATAGAATATTATGGTCTACAAAGCAAAAGGGCTTAAGCTACAAAGCCAAATAGCATATCCTACAAAGCTAAACCTAATCACCAAGGAGAAAGGATAAACCATCAATAAAAGAGAGGCATTTGGGGGTATTCCTGGTAAATGAAAAAACAAAAACAGAAGTGAGCAAAATATTTGACTTGCAAATACCCCATACAATAGAAACACAATAAAGTCCAAATAGTCATTATTGATTATTATTAATTATCAAGAAAAGACTAATTAATCAAATTGATTCTCTCATGTTTCTAAGCACTGTTTTTTTTTTTTTTAAAAAAAGGCAGATTAAGGAGTAAGAGAAAGGGAAAAGAAGGATCAATGGTCCAAAGGGACATAAGGGACTAAAAATGCAAGAGTAATTTAAACAGTAGGAAAAAAGGGAGGAAGAGCTAAATGAATATTTCATGAACTAAATCTTATGATTTCATTTTGTGAGGAGAATAACGAAGTCAGAAATTATAGATAGAGAGAAGAGATAGGAGCCTCCATCAATTCCATATAAGGGTAGGGACTCTGGGAGAATAGGAGAAAAACAATGGATGGGGAGGGACTTGGTTTGGGAAAGTTGGAGGGAAGTTAGTTCTCTGAAGGGAAAAAGAAAGTTGTCATTAAACAACTATGGTGGTTGAGGTCTGTGTTAAGAGATAAGAACCTTATTATAATGGACTTTGTCCATTGTGAAATTTGCATATTAGGAAATTATCTTTTCTAAGAAAGGGTTTTATCTACAGGACTATATCTTGCCTGGGAGAGGAGATACATGATCAGATCTAAGATCCATCAATACCCAAAGTATTAGGGGAAATATAGAGCCAATGATAGCATGGAGAGTAATTAATGCAAGGTTTAAGGAGCAGAAGGGCACATGTGAGTAGCAACACAAAATAACCCCCACCCAGGACATTTCTTTTGGCCTTGTTGTAATGGTAATGGGAATCTGAAGATCTTTCCTGCCCCTTTGCCCCTTGATAGGCTTAAATGAATCTGAGAACCTTCCCTGATTTGAAAATATACTTTGCCCCCTAATAGGCTGAATATGGTCACATGGAGCCTGTTGCAGAGACTTGTTTTTCATGAATACCCACACCTTGTTACTTTGTGATTGGGCAGTGGGTTAAGAGGGTTGTGACATTCTCTGACCCTGAAGAAGGCTATATATACCCTGATGTGAGGCTTTGCTTTAGGGCTCACTTTGGGAAGAGTTGTGTGATTTGGCCAGATGAGACTCTGCACAGCCATTGAGCCCCCCCCCCAGTTTTGAAAACCCAGATGTTGGTGCTTCCCTCTCTGGTAACTAACTAGGTATGGATATAATGGCCAGACACCTGGAAGCCTTGTCTGCTGGTCTGTTTCTCTGTCTGTATTTTTTTTATCTGCTTGTAACTTCTGTTTGTATTCTCTGAAGTTCAGGGTGCTGACTTTTCCCCCTGAACTAGGTAAATGATACATATGTTTGATTAAAGTAAGATTGCTAACCCATTTTGAGTTGCTTTCCTTTAGAAAAGCAGATCTAAGAACCTGTGCTAGCAGTCACCCTGGGGATGCTGGGGTGCTTGCCGCTACACTTGTTTCCTTTGTAGTTTCTAAGCATAAAGGGGCTCCAGGAAATATCAATAGTAGAGTGAGATCTCCAAATGCAATAACTTATAACTGAAACAGAAGAAAGTATTCAAATTTGGCCCTTCTGAATCTCTCCACTCATGAAAACCTTCCCTTCTCAGGTTACCTTCTATCTACTCAGTATGTATCTTGTATGCATCTATATATTTACACGTCATTTTTCCCATTACTATGAAAACTTCTACAAGGTAAAGGGTGTTTTTCCTCCTTTGCTACTCCAATGTTTATGACAGTGCATGGCATATTGTAGTCATTTAGTAAGTACTTGGTGATTATTGGCTGCTTGAGTAGGGACATCTAAAGACTAAAGAAGAAATAAGTAAGGGCATATAGTCCAAGAACTGGAAAATAGAATTCAGAATAAACTAAAATAGATGTAATCAGGAGGACAAAACAAAGGAAAATTTCTTGGAAAAGGACACAGGAAAACAATATTACTTAAAATAAGAGACTGGAGAAGATGGGAAGGAGGGAAAATTTTGAACCATATTCTAAATGGGTGGGAAAAGAGAAAGATAAAAAAAGGGCAAGGGAAAAAGATAGATAAATCGATAAGATCTATAAGAAAAATAGATAGATAGTTACATACATACAAAGATGTTACAAAAGTCAGTACATGGAACTTATGTTAGGGTAGAGGTAGAGCTTGTGTGAATGGATGACGTTCAAAGGGATTTATCTAAAAGTAATCTAGGGACAACTATTGTCTTTAGAAAGGAGGGAGGGGAATAGCATAAAAATCAATACAAAAGAAACAAATGGTGGAAAATAGAATCCTAAGAAATTTAACTTTAATTGCGAATGGATTAAACAATTCAATAAAAATGAAAGCGACAGAATGGAAAGGAAAACAAAATACGAAAAAACACATAAAAATAACAACACATACAAAACAAAAATGAAAAATTGGAACCAACTGATTAATTAGATGATTGTAAAAAGTGGGAATTAAACTTGTGCTATCATACTTAGCATAAATAAAAATTTACCCTATGAAGACAGATTGAACAGAACAACTACATATATTAAAGGAATCTTAGACAAACTATATCAACATTAAAGGTATATTCACCAGAAGGTATAGCATCTAAATTCACAAAGTAAAAGTTAACTAATTTACATGAAGAGATTTAGTCCATAATATAATAATTGTAGACTTTAATATTACTCTTTAAGAGAGGAAAATACAGAACTAAAAATGTTGAAGTTACACTTGAAAGCTCTATCTATGCCATCTTCTGAGTGGGAATGCTAAAGATATACATATTTCTCAACATGAACTTTACAAAAATAAGTTCCATGCTAGGGCACAGAGAACTTGTAAATAAGCAAAAAGACAAAAATACTAAACACATTCTTTATGGATCAAATGCTATGAAAATAGTAGTTTATACAGAGAATAACAACAAAAGATATAGACCTAAATAGAGACAATAATAATATCCTGAATAATTGATGGATCAAAGACTGTACCATAGAAATGATTAATATGAAAAGAATTATAATCATGAGAACACATACCAAAATTTCTATATGCAACTAAATCAGTTCTCAGAGGAAAAACATGATATCTCTGAAAGCAAGAATGAACAATATAGAAAAAGAAAAGAATAATGAACAGGACCATAGTTTAAAGAACTAGGAAATAACAAGTAAAGAAGCCCAATTAAGCACCAAAAAAGGAAATTCTGATGGAGGAGAAATAGATAAAATGTTGGTGTATAATTGTAATAGCCAAGATTGGTCCTGGACAAAAGCTGACATAGTATATACTCTTTTCCTTCACTGCAGAAGAGCAGGACTCTGAGTAGGGAATATTTTATTGATGACCAGGTACAGCTAATGCATCAGTTAGCTTTGCTGAACTGCATTTTTCTATTTATTTTTAATCTTTGTTATAACAGATAGTTTCCTGGGTAGAGGAAGGAAAAATGAATGTGATCCCAAAACAAAAGAGATAAATAAAAATAAGATAAAGTCAAGTCACTTGACTTATACTAACACCACTGGGTAAGAGGGGAAGAGAAATTGTATGACAAATGGTCAGTTGAAAAGACCCAAGTTATTTCCTTAAGTTAGGAATGAATCCTATTTTTATGAAAATCAAGTACCCTAACACTTCAGGGATCACAGCATGGGGTGCAGGAAGAAGTCAAAACGTATCTTGCCTTATTTTTATTCCCTATTTGCATGAAAGTTGACAGGTGATTGTATTACATGCTAAAGTTGAACGAACAAATTGATTCTATTCTCACCTCCACCATTACTACCTCACTATCAAATGATAAGGTGAGAAAGGTTAATACCCCAACGCCCAAATATTTCCATAGAAAGTATTGTTATGCTAAACATTATTTCCTGAAATTAAACATACACACAATAAATGACCTTCAAAGTGATATATGTAAAACTAATCTGAGGGACAACTATTGACTTTAAAAAAGTGGTGGGGGGGGTGGGATAAAAATCAATACAAAAGAAACAAATGGTGGAAAATACAAGCCTAAGAAATCAAACTCTTTAAAACTTCTCTGCCTCAAGTATAATTACTGTCTAACGAAAAGGGAGGATAGCAGACCTGCTATTTACTGACCTTTTTTTATCATAAGGAAGACAGGGACTAAAGTGCTATTCATAATGACATTATCAACCTGAAAACATAAACCAGTCCCAGAACCCTGAGTGCATGGGGTAACTGCAAAGGGCAGGCATTTCCTGTTGGCAGACAATACTTGAGAATCAAAAAGGGCCTAACAGATCTCAACCAATCTCATTTTACAGATGAGGAAACTGAAGCTGCGACAAATTAAGTGACTTGTCTAAGGTGTATGCAGGGGTCTGAGACAGAATCTGAACCCAAGTCCTCTGACTTTAAATCTTTCCCTTAAGTTTACTTTCCCTGAACCCCCGTTTTAAAGACAAGGAAATGCAGTTGCAGAGCAGCTGGGACTTGCCCATAGCTAGTGAATCACACAATAGGGACTAGAATGAGTGATATGCCTGGCTCAATTATATCTTTTCCATTACCCCCTGCTGATTCATAGTTAAGTGGAATTTCTCCAGTATAGGGACTGTTAAAGTTTTCTGACTAGGATCAAGGAATCTCCCCAAATAGCTCAATTTCTGAAGCAGAACAGTGAAAAAGGGGTTGGAAATTGTGCCAACATTTTTGTTATTGGAAGGATTGTTAGCCTAACTGTACACTGGGAGAAATCCAGCTTTTTTTTTTCTGTCATCCCTGAAACCTCAAAGTTGGAAGGGACCACAAAGGACAACTAGTACAACCCAAACCTGAAAAAGTTTCCTTTCTGGGGCAGCTAGGTGGTGCAGTGAATAGAGCACTGGCCTGCAGTCAGGAAGACCTGAGTTCAAATCTGGCCTCAAGACACAACACAAAAACTAGCCATGTGACCTTGGGCAAGTCACTTAACCCCAATTGCCCTTCCCTCCCCTCCCCCAACAGAGAGAAAAAAAAATATTCCTTCCTAGCAGATCCCAACCAAGTGGTCCTCCACCCTCTGCTTGGAAACCTATAGAAAATATACCATCTGGGCCAGCTCATTCTTTGCTCATGTTTCAACTTGTGAGTTGTTTTTTTTCCTGACATCTTGCCTTCTTAACAATTTCTATCCACTGCAAAACTTCAGGTTTATTTACCAAAGTGTTCTCCAAGTGAAGTATATGGACAAGGTCACAATGGAATCTCTTCTGTAGCAACTATGTTAAGGAAAATAACCCATAATAACAATGCACTCATAAAGTAGAGAGAATTTTGTCTTTATAGAGCATGAGGTTTCCACAAATCTTTCCTGGGTATTAAAGAGAAACACTGTTTTCCTAAGGTATTCCATTGGCTATTGTTTTTTAAGTAATAGTAATTAAATTAAATTTAAGTAATAGTAATTAAACTCTCTGAGTCAGTTTCATTATTTGTAGACTCAGATGATGGAACCAGATAATCTACTATGCTGTGGGATTGACATGAAATGCCCAAATGATTCTGGTGTAACAGGGACAAAAGGGAGATTCTGAATAAAGATGTTCTCTGAAGGCTAGCCATACTTACAGAAGACAGGCTTTGCATGTACATGATTGATGCTGTGGCCTTTTGTGTATTATTATGTATAAACATGCATCTGTCTTTGAAGAGATTGTGAATAATGCAGTTTTCTTGGGTGCAAGTGTTTTTTTCACATACAAAAATACCCGCGAGGTCTGAAGAGCACCTAAAAAAACAAAAGTAGAACAGATATTAGCTTTAGGAATGTATATGTTTCTTCTTTCATGGTTCACATACTAATTGTTCATCAAGAGTTTCATCCCCTTCACAGCCTTGCTGTCTGGAAAGCAATTCTGCAAACCTGTATAGATGTTAATTATTTTCATTATTAATCACTATTCCACTCCACCTTTCTACAGTCAACAAGCAATAATGTATCTACTAGGTGCCAGGCACTGTGCTAAATGCTGGGGATGCAAAGAAAGGCAAAACAAACAAAAACATGAGTCCTCACCCTTAAGGAGATTATATTCCACTGAGGGTGACACCATGCAAACAGCTCACTGCTAACAAGATACATAAAAGACCAATGGGACATCATGTCAGAAGAAGTACTAAGATTATGGAGGAAAGGGAAAGGTTTCCGGTAAAAGATGGGATTTTAGCTGAGACTTGAAGGATGCCATGGTTTGTTCTTTGTTCTCAAAGAGGACCATGACATCAGGGAGATGATGTCATGACTTGCAATTAACTTTGATATGAGTGAGGGAGGGCTGTGCAAGGTCACCGGCCTCACTTTTTCCTCCAGAGCCATCTGGGTCAAGTGGCCAGATATCAATCAGGACAACTGGAGATGACCCAGGATGCAGTGGGAGACCTTGACCCTTTTAAGCTAAGGTCTTTTCAAGTTCCCACTTTGAATGAAGCAATCAATACTCATTCAGTGAATAGGCCTCTTTGAGGAAACCAGAGACTGAGAAGAAATAAAAATAGAAAAGGAATGTTCAAAAATTAAGGGGAAAAAAGAGACACTTTCTAATCTTCTTCACCTCCGTATTTGAATGAAAAGTTTTCTTTGTAATATATTCCCCAGGACTACAGCATCTATAATACTGCAACAAGCTATAAGGAAGGAGATGAATTTTTATACTTAAATCAGTAACCCAATGCCCACTTCTTGGCAGATGATGGGCTAGGGGAAGGTGGAGAGACAGGGGTATTGTTGGAGCTAGCTGGCTCTCCAGTTTTTAAGTTGGATTGTTAAATATTCAGTGTGAACATTTATACCTGAAAAATCAGAAAATGCTATAAGTCAGGACTTAATTTTTGTTGTCTTTGCCATTTGCCTAGACTTAAATTGAAAATATGTCAGTAATACAGATAAAACTTAAAAGTATGTCAAGGGTACATTTTTTAATTCCCAGTATACCCACAGGTGGAGATGTCCCGAGTCAGATATACTCTCAGCTTCTTTGTCTTCTCTCAGGTTGGAAAGAAGAGAATCAAAGGGAGTAGGGGAAATGAGTATATCCCAAGCTGTCTTCTATTAAACGAAAAGCCCAGAACTCAACAAACACCTTTAACAAAAATCATAAATTTAACATTTTGGCTTTGAATAACCTGAAGAGTTAGAAGAGGACAGGTCAGGTACACCGTAGAGGGGATTCCAGCATCAGGGTAGTGACTGGACTAGATGGCCTTTGTTGGGGTGTGCTTTTTAGATGTTGCCTTTCTCAGGACAGGCAGTCTGTAGCATCTTTTCCCCTGGAAACTCCCAAACTTCGAGTTTTTTTTTTTTTTTTTTGCTAATTGGTGCTTCCTGCCTATGCCATCAAAGATAGGATACAAATTAGATTCCCCTGAGTAAGGATTCTCCCCCCACTTCCCCCCCATCCCCGGAGTCCTCCTGATATAGCACCTAGGCTTCTTCAGTATCATATGGCAGTCCTGTCAGGTTGGCCAAACCCTAGTTGTGCCCACACCAAACTAGGAAGAATGGTAAATTCTAATGATTCAGATAGAAAATACCCACCTGGTGACTTTCACCTGATTGTGTCCTGCCATGTAGAAAGGTTTTTCATTGTTATACTCATCAAATACACCCCAGCGAAGATGGGCCCATTCATGGACAAAAACTCTGCCTGTGGAGAGGGGAAAAAAGTGTCTATTCTTTGAATCCCTGATAATCTGCTTAAATGTCAGTCCTTGCGCAAAGAGGTCTTGCTGATCAGTCACAATGACAAAGCATTTAGCTCTTGCCATCTCTGGTGTGCCCTGAGCTGCTCTCAGACTTGGAGCAGCTGCTGAGCCCAAAGAGTTCAGACTAACTAGTGCCAGTTACTTTGAGGACTCATGGGGGTAGGAGCCATGGGTTCAAATCCTTCCTCTTATTCTTATTACCTGTGTGAGTTACTTCACTTCTGTTTCCTCAGCTATAAAAATAAGGAGATTGTACTAGATGGCCTCTGAAGTCCTTTACACTTCTGGGTTTGTGATCCCATGATCAAGTAATTGAGTTCAGACTCTACCATGTATATCCACAATGATTCATTTAGTGCATGCTTATTGGAGGGGAAAGGCAACGCACTTACCAACTATTTTTTGGACCTCTTGTCGCAAAACAACACATCCTGAACAGAAACCATTACTTCTCTCCCTCCTCAGCTTCTCCTTTGGACAGCTTTTCTGTTACTATTAAGGACATTACTACCCTCCCAGCAGCTGAGGCTCATAACCTCAGCATTTTTTTCAACTCCTCACTCACCCCATGAGTTTAACCTGTTGCCAGATCTCATGATATCTGCCTTCCCAACATTTCTCATTTATGTCCCCTTCTCTCTACTCATATAGCCATCCCACTCATCACCTTTTGCTTGGACTGTTACAACAACCTCCTAATCAATCTCCCTGACTCTCCCCGCTTCAATCTCCCAGAGTGATTTTCCTTAGGTACAGATCTGCCCAAGATCTGCCCCTACTCAATAATCTCCAGTGGCTATTACCTTCAAGAACAAATATACAATCTTTCAGTTGGCATTTGAAGTCCTTCATAACCTGGCCCCTTCCTCCCCATTTAATCTTCTTAAACTTTACTCAGTCTATGATGTAACTGCACTAGCATATTTTCTGGAATTTGTACATCTTCATTGACCATCCTACCATGCTTGGAATGCTCTCCCTTCTTACATAGACCTCTTAGTTTCTTGGATTCCTCCAAGGATCAGCCCAAATCCCACCTTTTCCAGGAAGCCGTTCCCAGTCCCCATGCCCCTTCCCCATCTACTTGGGCCTTGCCCTGAGAGATGACCTTACACCCATTCCATAGATGCCTATATCTTGTGGATACCCAGTCACTTGCACGTTCTCTCCCCTATTACAATGTGATCTCCTCTGAGGGCAGGGGCTGTGTTTTTGCCTGTCTCTGTATCTACAGGGTTTAGCACAGTGCTTGACTCATAGTGTTTAATAAGTACTTCTTGACTGATTGACTGAAAGATAACTAATAATCAAGTTCTTCCTATTTTCCCATCATCATCACCTTTGTGTCTTCTAGTTCTAAAGCCACCACATTAATTTGAAACTTTATACCCCATGATAGGATTATTGCCTTAACCTCCTTAACTAGTCTCCCTGCTCTCCTGTTAATCTATTTTATGCATTGGTGTCAGATCGACCTGCTAAAGACATCTATAATATACTTCAGCTAAAAACTTCTTAGCCTACAGAATGAGATGATATAAAATGAGATGATACTTATAAAGCACTTTGCAAATCTTAAAGAACTAGGTGAAACCATTATTGTTGTTGTTATTATTATTAAACAAAGTTCAAACTCCTTATGTTGGCATTCAAGGCTACTCACAATTTTATTCCAGCTGATTTTTTCTAGCTTTAGCTATTACTGCTTCTCTAGTCGAGTTGCTCAGCACCAGCTAAATTGGGCTATGTATTGTCTCATACGACTCTTCACACTCTTCCACCTCTGTTCCAGAATTGAATATGATACCCTAGACACAGATGATACTCTGGATCAGGAGTTCTTAACTGGGGATCCATGGACCCCCAAGGTGGGCACATGATTTTAAAAATTTGATAATTATATTTTAACATAATTTTTATTTTCCCATGTGATATAATTTAGATATTTAAAAGCGTAATTCTGAGAAGTGGTCCACAGGCATTGCCAGGCTCCCAGAGGGATCCAGGACGCATACACACACAGAAAATGAGAAGCTGCTCTCCCTGCAGTCTGAGCAGGCCACAGGCCACTGAGACTTCCCCATTCCTGAGTTCTCTGCATCTCCTCAGTTTTCTGGGGTTCCATACCACATCATTGCCTCACCTTAAGCTAGCAGTACATTAAAATCCCCAGATTTTTTGGGTACAAATTACTTTCTAGCCTAGCTGCTTCCATCTTATACTTAGGAAACTTAAAAAAAATTTGGGGGGGTGAATTTTCAAACCCAATGTAAAATTTGACATTTTTTCCCTATTAGAAATTTTTTTGGTGATATAACCAAGGAAAGGCAACCAGGGTATAGGGAAAAGAGTCCTGGGTTTGAAGTAATAGGATGCTAAGCACAGTGCCTGTCCATAGAAGGGGCTTAATAAACATTTATTGAATGAATGAATGAATGAATTTGGCCTCAAGTCTGGATTCTATCACTTACTACCCAAGTCATTCCACTTCTGGGGCCTCAGTTTTCTTATTTGTTGTCCAGGCTGGGGGAAAAAAAGCAAAATGTTTGAAAAAGTAGGGGCCTTCAACCTTCTCTTCCATCTATGGAGGCCATGTGCATATTCTGAGCAGAAGAATAAGCCAAGGGAGAGTGAAAGCCACTTAAAATATAAGGCCCATAGTCCACAGACAACTTGTTTCCTGTTTTCTCTCCCCTCTCCCCCTTTCCCCCTTTCAGAGAAGGGATTTTGACTCCCCTTTTATCCCCAGTCCTCAGCACAGCTTCCAGCACAGTCAGTGGTAAGTGCTTAGTAAATGATTAGTGATTGATTGCTATAAAATGAGTCCGTTGGACTACATGACTCCTCAGGTCTCTCGTAGCTCCAGATCTCTGATCCTCTTTGCTCACAGCCCTGTCTCTTCACCCATCAAAGCTCTATCTAATATTCTCATGATCACCATAGACTAAAGTACTAACTTTCCTCTTTGAACTGGAGGGCACTCTTTGACCGAAACCCTTATAATTTACTACCTTGAATCTGAGGTTATATCCCAGTCGAGATGATCTGGGTTTATATCTCACCTCTAATACTTACTAGTTGTGTTACCCTGAGCAAGTCACTTAACCTAAAAGATTGATATTGTTGTTCAGTCGTGTCTGACTCTTCATGACCCCATTTGATATTTTCTTGGCAAAAATACTAGAGTAGTTTGCCATTTCCTTCTTCAGCTCATTTTACAGATGAGGAAATAGGCAAATAGGGTTAAGTGACTTGCCCAGGGTCATTACAGCTAGTAAGTGTCAGAGGTCAGATTTGAACTCAGGAAAATGAGTTTCCCTGACTCTAGGCCTGGCACTCTATCTATGGCACCACCTAGCTGCCCATAAAAGATTTACATTATCTAATAAATTCCACACCTTCTGAGGGAGGAGTACTCAGAGATACTGTCTACATATTTTTGACCAGCTGTTCATATGTGAATTTATCTCTTTATTTAGATTGTAAGTCACCTGTAGGGCTGTAATTCTCTGTTTCCCTGTAAGAATATACAGCACCCAGTGTTTTAAGCTTTTTTCATTAGATTATGAGCTCCTTGAGGGCAGGGACTATCTTTTATCTCTTTTTGTACCCCCAGCAATTAGCAGTCCCTAGCACATATTAGGAGCTTACTAAGTATTTATAGACTGAACAAAGCAAGGGCTTAAAGATCACCTGTTGGTTGATTGACTGATGAACCAAACTCACCTCGTGATCCATAGATGGCAGTCAGGTTATCATTTAGTAGGAAATTAGGGGTGAAATGTATGTATTGACCTTCTTCTCCACACCCTCTATACTGTAGGGTATATGGATCATCTTGGCGTTTCTTATACCAATCAGCTATGATGATATTTGCCTAAAACAACACCAATGCCACATGGGTGAAATCAAATATACACAGATACTAAAATCTCACCAGAATACCTCCCCATAAAATTTTTAACTGAACTTTAAAAAATATTTAGTCAAAGTAATATGAAATCACATTATGGCCATGTGACCTTTCTCATTTTCCCGCTTAAAAGTAAATGAAAACTGCTACCCTTTCCCCTCAATTTCATTTCCTCTAGGGATAGGGACTGGACCCATTTTTTTTTAGTATAAAGCACTTTCTGGTTTGGAAGTGCTTCCCTTTACTGATATAGGTGGGCACCTTCTCTTCAATTTATCCTAATTTGTAGATTAATTCTAATTTGTAGGACTTTCTCAGTTTTTGTTTTGCTCACATAAAGGGGTTTACTCACTATTTACTCTTTGTTATGGTCTTTTATGTAGCCAGGACTTGATGGGAAGGGGCCAAACTGGCAGGTATCAGCCAAGGGCTATCTCTACCCCCACCTCCCTCCACTTAAAGGTTAGTTACCAAGGAAGTACTAAAAATCATACCCTTAGATCAGCAATGTTTGAGGAGGGATCAAGAGATACAATTCTATCATGATACTCCTCTCAGAAATAGGAAAGAAAAGGAACAAGGACTCAACCATAGCCCTTCTCCACCTTTTCTCAAGGAGAAAACCACAATTTTCCCTGGAGAGGGGTGGGCCAGATTTCAGATCGTATCTTTCCATGCCTCTTCACAAGACATGTGTAAAAATGTATATCTCTTTCTGCACCTTGAATTCATCACTTCTCTGTCAGGAGGTGGGTAATATGTTCCAACATTGGATCTCTGGAGACATGGTTGATCATTGCATTGATCAGAGTTCTGAAGTCTTTCAAAGTTGTTTTTCTCTACAATGTTGTCTTTGTACAAATCTTCTCCTAGTTTTACTCACTATATTCTCCATCGATTTAAACCATCCAGGATTCTCTGAAATTGTTTCTTTCATCCTTTCTTATGGCATAGCAATATTTCATATAACCACAATTTGTTCATTCATTCCTCAATTGATGGGCCCTCTCTTATATTCTAGCTCTTTGCTTTGTGTTTTTGTTTTTCTTTTAGTCTTTCATTTGGAATCATGAAGTTTGTTTAATTTTATTCCCTCATTTGAATTATCCTCCTTCTTAACCTAGTCTGATGTTTTTCTACACCAAACTATTTGTGTGTTCAACCCTCCTTTGTTAATTCCAGACAAGAATGAGGTTCATTTCATGCCCACTTCTCCCATGTCTTTCTTCCTCCATGTCTTTCATACTCTTATGCATTTTAATTATGAGAAGTAGCAAGTTTCCTACCCTCTCTTCTTTCTATATTAATGTATTCCTTTTATTCTCCCTGATCTTTCCTCTCTTAAAACTCTTAAAATAGAACCAATGTAGTGCTCCCTCCTCCCACCCCGTCCTGTTTTGTTTTTGTTTTTAAATTTCACTTTCTCAATACCCTTTTAATTCATTAAGTTTCTGAAGGGACATGTTTATTATTTCTCTATTAATCTGGTTCCTTCTTACCTTGTCAGTCTTTTCCCCCCAGGAAATTTCTCTATGATCCAGTGACACTGGTCTCCTTGTTATTCCTCCCACAAGATACTTCATTTCCCAAATCTCCTAATTGTCACTTGTCTTCAATGTCTAGAAGTGTCTCCCTCTTCATCTTTGCTTCCTGACTCAGCCAAATTCTCAGACAAATTCCCACCTTCTGCAAGAAGCCTTTCCTGATCCCCCTTAATGCTAGTGCCTTCCCTCTGCTGATTTTCTCTAATTTATCCTATATACACTTAGTTTAAACATAGTTGCTTGAATGTCGTCTTCGCTTTTGCTGAATCCTCGACCAAGTCATGCCCTCTAATCATAAATGTCTCTCAGGGTTCTGTCCTGGGTCCTTTTCTCTTCTCCCTCTATACTACTTCACTTGGTGATCTCATCATCTCTCATGGATTTAATTATAACTCTATGTTAATGATTCTCAGATCTACTTATTCTGTCCTACCCTCCCTGTTGACCTCCCATCTCATATCTCCAACTGCTTTTTAGGCATCTTGAAGTGGATGACAAGTAGACATCTTAAACACAAAATGTCCAAAACAAAGCCTGTCATCTATCCCCATAAACCCTCTCCCCTATACCCCAACTTGTATATTACTGTTAAGGGTACCATCATTTTCCTAGTCTCCCAGGCTCTCAATTTAGATGTCATCCTCAACTTATCACCGTCTCTCATCCCTGCCCCCGCCATATGCAAACTGTTGCTGAGGTCTTTTGATTTCATCTTTGTGACTTCTTGAATATGCCCCCCTTCTCTCCTCTGATACTGTCACCAGCCTGGTACAGACCTTCATTATCTTATACCTGGATTACTCTAATAGCTGCTTGTGAGTCTGCTTGTCTCAAGTCTCTCCTCATTCCAACCCATCCTCCATTCAGCCAGTGATTTTTCTAAAGCACAGGACCAATCATGTCACCTCTTCCTACTCAATAAACTCTAGTGGATCCCTGCAGGATCAAATACAAAATCTTCTGTTTGACATTCAAAGCCCCTCACAACCTAGTCACCACCTACTCCCTAACTTCCCAGTCTTTTTATATCTTATTTAATCCAGTGACACTGGTCTCCTTGCTGTTCCACAAATAAGACACACCATCTCTCAACTCCAGGACTTTTCTTTGGCTGTCTCCCATGCCTGGAATGCTCTCTTTCCTTACTTTTGCCTCCTGGATCCTTTGGGATCAGACCCATAAGAAGCCTTTCCATAGAATCCTTAATTCTAGAGCCTTCCCTCTATTAATGATTTCCTACTTAGCCTGTCTTTAGCTTGTTTGTATATTATCATTTTTGTTGTTGTTATCTCCCTCATTAGACTGTGAGTTTCTTTCTTTGGATCCCCAGTGCTTAACTCAGTGCCTGACAAAGAGGAGGCACTTGATAAATTCTTTTTGACTGAATGACTATTAGAATATTGACAATACATCACCATAAAAGCCCTTCCAGTTGTTTACATCAAGTTATCTTTTGAGGTTTCTCTTGACCCTCGTGTGTGCAATTCAGAGTTTGAACTCAGCTTTGGTCTTTCAATCAGAAGTGTTTGCAAATTTTCTATTCCATCAAAAATCCACCTTTCCCCTTTGTATGATTATATTCAGCTTTATGGGATAATTTATGTCTTGTTGCAAGCCTACATCATTTGTCTTTTGGAATATTGTACTCCAGGATCTCCACGCTGCCTGCGTGATCCTGGCTTTAGGTCCTTGGTATATGGTATATATCTTTGAAGAAGGACCTCTAGATTTTGGCTATGACATTTACTGGGATTTTGCCTTTTCTTCTCTCCTTCTACTTCCCCATTCCTGACAGATGACCAGGGGATTAATTTAAATTCAGTTTCCCCTCTTGGCCAAATAGACCTGGACAGTTTTCACTTATGATTTCTTGAAATGTAGTTTCCAGGCTTTTTCTTAAAATAATGCTTTCAGAGAGTCTAATGATTCTTAAATTATATCTCCTTGTCCTGATTTCTGAGTCAGTTGTTTATAATACCTTATATTTTCTTCTAATTTTTTCTCTTTTAATTTTATCCTATTATTTCTTGGCATCTCATGGAATCATTGATTTGTTTGTTGTATTATAGTTTAAAAGAATTATTTGGGTAAAATTCACCACTATATCTGAGCTATTTATTCTCCTTCAAATCCTTTTCTCCTGAGATTTTATTTCATTTTTTGAATTTCTCTTCATTGCTCCTAAGTATTTATGTAGTCCCTGAAGAAAATGCTCTTTTTAAAAAATGCAAATCACTGCTCACAATTGTTAGAGTTACTTATGCCTTCATTTTAGGGATCTCTAGACCTACAACAATTTTTAGACTGGATTACTCATCTGTCTAGCACTAGCTCCTGAACTGGGGCTCCTTCTCTTGGTGCTTTGTCTCACCTTGGTTCCTGGGTGTTCCTGCATTGACCTCTACTTCCCAGAGTTTAGTGCTCTGGATTTTTAAGGTTCAGATCACTGAATCCTCAAAACTTTTTGTGTCATATCAGGACAGATTGCTAGGGACCTCAGAGCCCTTCAGTGGACTGGCTGAGCACTGCCACACTACTCAGGCTGTTTTCTTTCTCCAGGGTCCCCAAGATCCCTACCTCAGAGCTTTGTGACCTCCTTAGTTCTTTCTCAAGGGGCCCTCTGGTCTTGTTTACTCTTGACCCTGTAAGCCACATGTATCTCTGGTTCATTACCAATTGTACATGTTTGATGGTGCTGGTGCTGGCTTTTCTGGAGGTCCCCATTCATATTGCCTGACCTTAGGCATTTTGGGGGGTAGTCACTTTTTATGGTTTTTCATTGGATTTCTTGATCATTATTTGGTATGAGGTTAATGTCAGGATTTTGCTAGACTATGTATGCAAGAGCTACACAATCTGCCTCCTTCAGTTAACCATCTTGGTTAGAAGTAGAATAATTCCAAATCACTTTCCAGGAACAGTTAGACCAAATCATACCTTTACTAACACTGTTTTAGTGTGTCTATCTTTCAGCAGCCTATAGAGTATCTTCACTCATGCTAAATAGACAAGTCAAGGAAATAATATTGAAATGGTAAAATATTTAACTAGGAAATAAATGAAAAGTAAAGCAATAGAAAACCAGTATCACCGATTCTTTAACATACACTCTTATCCCCTTTTCTAGAGTTACCTCTAAAATCATCCCTTCTAGGAGTCATGCCTTTGAGACATGAAAAGTGTAGCCAAATCTCTATCACATCCAGGTCAAAGGTTAGGAAGCTTCACCTGCTTTCGAGGGTTGAATTTCCACTGATAGTATCTACTGTAAGTCACTACAGTTTCAGTTACACAGATAGAACATCAGAAGGAGAATTCAAATCCAGGTCTTCCCTGACCTCCCTCCGGGTTTCACGTTCTTTCCAGTGTATCAAGTTGGCTTAAAACCCCCACCAGCACATTTTGATAACTGTATTTCAATATAATTTCTTTTCTTTGTAATCCTATGAATTTTAAAATATTATTCTAAGAATGGATACATAGGTTTTGCCAGACTGCCAATGAATACATGATAGAAAAATAGTTAAGGACCTTGGTATTACATGATACTGCAAGGATGAAGATGAAGCCTATCTTTTGTAAGTAAATCATACAATAGATAGAATGATGCAGTGGACAGAAAGCAAGACTTGCCTATCAGAGAACCTGGTTTCAAATCTTGGCTTTGCCATTTTCTACTTCTATGACCTTGTGCAAGAAACTTCAGCTTCTCAGCCTCAGCTTCCTCATTTGGAAAATGAGGTCCCTCCTACATGTTTGAAATGGATGAGACCCTCACCTCTCTTCCTAGTTATCAGACAAATGTCCTTTGAAGCAGTTAGTAACAATGAAGTGGCTTCTGTTTCCCAAAGGTTTTTTTCTTATTTAAAATATATAAATGTGTGGTGGTGGTGGTGGTGTGTGTGTGTGTGTGTGTGTGTGTGTGTGTGTGTGTGTGTGTGTGTGTGTAAAGGTGTTTTTTAATTAACTTTTAGGATTTTTTTAAAGGAAAGAAAAAATTATTCCCAATTTTTCTTCCCTCTTTTCTCCACATCTGTCTAAAATATGGTTCTGGATTTGTAAAATGTGAAAGTTTTCTAATTAGAGTCTCAAGAACCACAATGCAGTCACATATGTGGGTAGTGTCTCTGTTTAGACATGTATATTTATTGCTCCAGACTAGTTGTGAGATGTGAGGACGGGCATGTTTCTCTTTATAATTGACAATCAGTGGGGAGTGTTAAATTCTGGGCTCCTAACCAAAAATTCCAGGAAGGACCCCCTTCTGCCCTTGGGAGCTTGCTTGAATAACAGAATTGTATTGTTTGTTTTGTTTTTTAAATCTTGAACTTTGTAATCTTCCTTAATTCACACCCACAATTCCTCAAAACCATTTATGGACATCAGTTTATCCAAAAAGGATATTTATTTACTTTTTTAGATATTTAAAATTTTGAATTCCAAAACACTTAAGAATATAGATTAAAAAAAAGAATATAGATTTAGAACAAAAAGGATCACAGAGGCCATTTAGCACAATCCCTTTTATTTTACAGATGAGGAAACTGAAGCCTAGAGAGACTGAGAGGCTTATCCAAGGTCACACAAGTAGTGAGATGGTTGGGATTCAAATTCAGGCCCTTTCCCTCTAGAAACAATTCGCTTTCCACTGTATCAAGCTATGTCTCTAGGTTTTTAAAAACAACAACAATACTAACAATAGTCCCCAGCTATATTTCATTAAGTTCAATTATTTAATTGAGAAGGGAATAAACATTTATATAGCACCTACTATGTTACAGCACTGTATTAGGCACTTTCTCATTTCAGATTGCTTTTAAAGAAAACTTTCTACTTCATGCTCTTTTGGATTGTCAATTTGTTCATTGAATGCAAGGCTTATTAACTTTTTTGTGTAATTCATGGATCCCTCTATCTGACTGATGAAGTCAAAGGAAGGAAGGAAAGGAGGGAGGAAGGAGAAAGGGAGGAAGGAAAGATGGGAGGGAGGAAAGAAAGAAGAGGAATGAAGGAAATCCTGTTTCAGTTAGAAGTTAGTGAAAATGAAGATGTAATTCAAGAACCCTCGATTTAATGTATTCAAATTTATTTACTGGGAACTTAAGCTTTTTCTTACCTTTTCATAGGATTCCCATTTGGCTTGACTGTAATTGTGAGATTTCCATGTGTCTGGTATTAAGATTTTTACATTCCCAAAATACACTCTTTGTTTTGTAGCATTGAACAAGTAAGAGGAAGCTTCAGTTATCATTCCCTGCACGAAAACACAAGCAGAGCATATTTCATCATTCAGAGCTCCGCAGGGCTTTGGTTCATGGGTCGACTTGAAAGACTTGTTGGCCTAAGCTAAGTGACTAATGAAAAATCTGACTTTCTATTTTTTTAAGAAGTCATAAAACTGGGGGGAACTGGTTACAAAGAACATTTTTAGTGCTGTTTCCCTAAAAATGGTTTTGGGAAAAGAAGAGTTGTCTTGGCTTGCCTTTATCACCCTTTCAATGCCTTGGAGGAGTTTTAATGGAGTCTAAGATGGTCTTTAAGAAATCCTTTTGTCTTACCTGTGAACATGTTGGAGCCCATGCCTTCTATGACTGTGCTGAACTCAGCTTTTCTCTACCTCTCCAGGAAGCAATAGCTAATGCAATATTGATCCCACATGGTCTTGCTAAGACAGCGAACACTCCCTCATTGACAGCAGGTGCAGAGGGAAACAGTGCTCTCCTGACTCTCTTCTAAATTTAGCCATTTAGTTGACAGCCCCTTCTCATGCTTATGGACAATCTTTCTGGCAAGGTTCACTCTTAAGATGAAACACATCTGCAATCAGAGCCGTGGGCAGATGTGGCAAAGAAGCAACTACAGAATGGTGTCAGGAAAAGCTTCCCAACAATGGGAGCAACCCCCAAGTGAACTGAGCAGCCTTAGGGGGAGGTGAGTTCCCCATCCTTGGATAGTTCTAACCAGAAGCCTGATGACCACTTACAGGTACAATGTAGAGAGGATTCTTTTTCATGGACAAATTGGTTTAGATGGCAACACAGAAGGGTACCTCAGACGTAGGCCTAAAAGGAACTTTTGATGCATTTAGTACAACCCTCTCATTTTAGGGAGATTAAGTGAGCCACTCAAAGTCTCATAGCTAGTGGGAAGCAGAGTCAAGATTTGAACTTAGGTCTTCTGGGACAACCATCCAACTCTGAGATCATGTGATTTTAATAAACATTCTCAAAATGTTCATGTTTTCTCACTGAAATAGATTTGGATGCTTTCAGAGATGGGAATTTATCATATTTATTACCACAATATGATATACCATAAAGTGATAGTTATTTTCCTAATTTTTTTTACCATGATAGTTCTTGTTCTAATTTTTTTTCTCCTAAAAGCAGTATCATTCAGGACCACTTAATGGAAGGAAGAAGAAAGTCAGTCATGATATGATGGCTACGTTTCCAATTTTTGCTTTAATAGGAGTTATTTCTTTTAATTGTAGTATAGGAACTTAATTGCAAGGGAAAACCAAAGCACTGAGAACTGATGATAAAACCAGTAGCTTTGTGGACAGCAAAAGGAGCCAAATCAGTTTGGGGTAAACTGAAAGGAAGTAAGCATTACCACAAGCATGACTTTTGAGGGCCATGATTTGGAAATACTGCTCTCTCTGACACTGCACAGGTGTTGAATTTTTCTTTTGAGAAGGCACAAAGTCTGTGTTAAGCAGATGCCTCTGCCACTCACCATAATCTTTGGAATGAGGTTCTGATCTTCTGATACCCTCGGATGAATCGCAAAGAGTAACCCATCGTAGGCATTGTCTTGTAGTTGCAGGCTGGTCCCCAGCAACAGCAGTTCTGGGCTCAGAACGACCAAGAGAATCAGAGACTTCAGGCTGCAAGCAAAGAGCAAACGGTTTCTCTTTGGCATACTGGAAAGAATGCCTGGGGATCCCAGCTCACTCATATGCTCTCCATGTGCACGATGTGAGGCACTTAATGCCACCTTACCGAACCTGGGAAATTTGGAGACTTGAACCAAAGTGCTTCTTTTGTAGACGCCCAGGGTGGATCTCTTTGGAACCTGCCTCTGCAGATCCCTTTCCTCTAGGCAGTATTGTACCTGCCCAGCCCTGTAACTGGTCTTCCTCTCCAATCACGGTTGGGCAGCTACACCTAGCCTGCCAGTCTTCTTACTCATTTTCGATCTTCTCAATAAAGGAGAAAAAAAAGGAGATAAAGACAGTTTCAGAGTATGGAGGCAGAAGAACTTGGCTGGCACCCTTGGTCCAACTGGGATGGAGACCAGATCTCCTGGAGGACATGACCTTCTGCCTTTGTTCGAGTAAGAAGGCAAAACTTGAGAATGATTTCCCTTTAGTCAGGCCTCCTGCCCTCCTTGACAGCCTGCCCCCACTGACCCCCCCTTCTCACCACCCTTTTCCTTTCCCCCGGGGTAATTTTTCTTTCTCAGCTTCAAATTACCTGCTTCTTTGGAAGTTTTTGGAAGAAGGCTGTGGTCCTGTACCCTAGGGAGAGAGCTCTCTCCCTATTGTAAAGGCAACTACTATCAGGTAACCTGCAGAGACATGCTCATGTCAGCACCAAGGTGGGGGGGTCAGGCTACAAAAACCTTTCTTGCTGGCCTCTCTGTTACATCTCCCTGGGTAGAGTATAAGAATAGCCTCACTCCTCAACGCCCTCTCTACAGGCTCTACATTACAATATATTTATCTTTTCTCTGATGCCCAGGAATATCATCAAGTACAGAAACATGTTATTGCAGAGGCTGCCATGAAGTTTGCTTTATTTACAAAGCTCTTGCTACCAGTCTTCATATGAATGGATCTTTTTGCTTAGTAAACAAACAAACAAATAAATAAATAAATAAATTACTAAATAAAAGACAAGGTTCTCACATTGGGCTTTACAAATCAAACTCAGGCTCACCCAGCAGATGTCCAAGTCAGATACTACTGTTCACTCCCTTTCCTTTCCACTTACTCCCTCTCCCCTCCACCCCCACCAGGTTTGCTTGTATTTCAAGTGAGTAGGAGAGTACAGCCCACACTGGTGTCTCCTTCCTACATGCTTAGGGTTTCTACTGTAGGAATATAACCCTGGATTGAAATCTGGCCTTGTGTCAAATCATCAACCAGCATTAATTAAGGGCCTACCATGTTCCAGGCACTGTGCTAAGCATTGAGTTATATCAAGGTAACTATAGAGATGGTGATGCTTTCCCAGGATCATACTGGCCACTGATTTATATGAAGATTTCTTGGATTCTTCTGGAAGGGAGGTGCAGGAAGGAGGAGAAAGAAGTAAGGTTTGGGTGTTGAGTGTGCATATTCCATCTTGGAGACATATGGGGAAATACTGGTCTCCAAGCCCTTTCATTTGGAGAAATGATGATGACCAGTTGATTGTCCCTGAGGTATAACTAGTGGTAAAAAAAAGTACTAAATTCTAGAGTAAGGTCAGTGAAATTCTGTGGTATTAAATGGCTCTGATAAGGTTAGGCTACTCTCTTCAGAGACATTTTCCCTCCCTCTTCTGTCTCTAATCCATGGAGGAAATCATAGCATCAACTATTCTCCTCTCTGGTCTCTAATAGACCAGTCTTTATTTCCTTCCCTCAAAGTCACAAGTTTAGTACTGGTTGTAATAATTTCATTGGACTGTGCTGGACAGCCCCACAGCTACTAGTACAGCTAACATCAAATATGAAAAAGGTTAGCAGTCATTACTATATTTTATATAACACTAGAATAAACATTAGGGAAAGAATGGACAGAAACCTTAGCAGGAAAAAAGGAAATAGAAGGGGCCGGCAAGTGGAACACATGGGGAATATCACAGTCAATGGTAAACACTTTCTGACTGCGATGGAAGGAAATGGCTTTTCCTGCTAAGATACAGGGGAGCGAGGCAGTTGGAGTCTTGGCAGGGGTGAGGGAGGAAATGTCTCTGAGGAGGCAGTCTGATCATACCAAGTGAACCAGATCCATTAGGCACAACAGCGATTCTTTATCCTTGCTTACTAGTACCAAGAACAATCAGGTAGTCAATACAATTTCTTAGAATGAGAGAGCTAGAGGTAGAGAACAAACCTAGGTGTCAGCATCTCCCCCAAAATGTTCCTGATTTTAAGGACACATGCTGAAGTCTTCTTCATCCTCTTTCCCAGAACTCACGAGCAGTCTCCAAGATCTTCGAATGGTTCATGAACTCAGTAGTCAAGGGGATCCTAGAAAAGCACCTCAACCTCGATGGTTACTATGATGCTAGGCTAGATTCCTACACAGGGCTGTAAATACATCAGCAGCCACACTCCCTGACAATTGTCCCATAGTAAAGAGCAGCATAACAGTAGAAAAGAGTTTCACTCTTAGAGTAAGGAGAACTGGGTGCAAAACCCACCTTAGAATCACCAGTAATTTCTTCTTATTTATTTAAATTGATTTTATTTTTAATTCAAGGAACAAAACAAACATTTCCATAACACAGTACAATAAAAAGATGATTGCACATGAAACTTCAAATCTGCCTTTTACAACTTTCTATTCCCTCCAAATATGTGAGAAAGTTACCATGTAAATGTCTTTTTTCCCTTTTTTTCTTCCCACCTTCCCCCTGCCACAGAGATGGCTACCAAATGTGTGCATGTGTGAGAGTGTATTATTATACACACACATATATCTGATGCACATATATTGATATAGATGATACATACTTCTATTTATCAGTTCTTTCTCTGTATATAGATAGCATCTGTCTTCATATGTCCTTTATTTTTAGTTTGTGTATTTCTAATAGTCAAAGTGATTAAATGACTCAGTCATTCTTAAAACAATATTGCTGTTACTGTATACAATGTTCTCTTGGTTCTGCTCCATCATTTTGTGCAAGTCTTACCATTTCTTTCTAAGATCATCGAGCTCATCATTTCTTAAAGCACAGTAGTATTCCTTCACAACCATATAATTTCCAGTTCTTTGCCATGACAAAGAGAGCTACTATAAATATCCCATTCAGATTCAAAGTTATAATTACTATTTGTGAATTTCTCTCCATCTTATTTTTACTATTTTCTGTCTCAGCCTCTTTTTTTACTCTAACCCTGTTACCTTATCTTTTCCCCTTACTTCACCTACACCTCCAAGAGTCCCCATCCCCTTCCTCTACTCTCCAATCTCAATCTACACCTACCTCTCCAAAAGTCTCCCCCATCCTCTCCCCCTACCCTCTTAAATCTCAATCCACATATGCCTCTAAAAGTCCCTCCCCTACAATATCACCCAGTTTTCCCACTATTCTACATGTTCAGAAAACTTCTACACCCCTCTAGATATACAAGTTGTTTCCTCTTCAACCCAGATGAAGGTTCCAACATTACCAGACCTCCACCCCTTCCTGCTTCCTCTGTATTAGTTCTTCCTTTCAGGTCCCATTTTTACAATATAATTGCTATCCTTTACTTTTCCTACCCAATTTTATTTTTTAGAATCATCCCATCATACACAACTCAGCCCCAATCTTTGTTAGCAATGATGACAATTTTAAGAATACTGATACCATTTATATATATATATATATACACACATATATATGTATATATACAAATATATATGTATATAATATGTGTGTATATATGTGTATAAAAACAAATAAACAGTTTGACCCTAATGAATGCCCTATAGTTAGTATTTAATGTTTTCCTTATATTTCTTCTGGATCTTTTATACTGAATTTTCCAATGAGTTTTGGTCTCAAACCTGAAATACCTGAAAGTCTTTCAGGTCATCAAATTTTCCATTTTTTCCCCATTCAGGATTACATTCAACTTTGAGTAAGTTATTCTTGGACACAAGTCCAGCTCTTTTACTAATCTCTTTTTAAAAATAAAAATTTATTGATGTTTTTTATTTTATATGGTCTAAATTTTCCTCTGGCATCCTACTTCCAAAGTCTACCTCCTGTCTTCTCCCAGAAATTCATCCCATATAGCAAAGATATCCTTTAAAAAAAAGAGAGGAAGAAGAGGGAAAAAACAATAAATAAAACTGATCAATACTTTAAAAAATGATGTTTTATGAAATGCTCCATACCCGTGGGCCTCCTACCTCTGCAATAGGAAGGGAGGAGGTATTTTCTCTTGTCTCCTCTTCAGGACCATGTATGCTTGTTCTTTGTAATTTTTAAGGATTAACTTTAAATTATTTTTTGGTTGTTCTTTCCATTTACATTGTTGTAGTAATTGCATAAATTGTTTTCTTGGTTCTAACTATTTCATTCTGCATCAGTTCACACAGATCCTTTCAAGCTTCTCTATATTTATCACATTCATCTTTTCTTAAACAAAGTAGCATTCCATTACATCCATGTATCACGATTCTTTAGCAATTCTCCAACTGATGAATATCTATTTTGTTTCTAATTCTTTCGTATCATAAAAAGTATTGCTACAAATATTTTGTTGTGTATAGGGATTTTCTTTATAGTAATGGCTTTCTTGGATTATAAACCCAATAATGTAATTTCTGGGTCAAAGGGTATGGGTATTTTTATTGCTTTAGTTGGATAATTCCAGATTGCCTTCCAAAATTATATTCTTTACAGCTTTACCAAAAGTGTAATAAATAGTCTGCCTACCTAACCCATTCAGTAGTAATTATTCCCATCTCTTATCATCTTTGCCAAAGTTCTGGAAGTCAAGTGGAACCTTGGAGTTGTTTTAACTTGCATTTCTCTTATTAGTTATGGGCAGCATTCTCTCCCCACAGTAGAAATCATGGATACTCACTAGGGCTTTTTCAGTGAGTTGAGGGCTTGGGGAAATCACTTGTGTCAAGGCTAATCAAGAAAGTTGAGTGGAAGTGAGTGGCAGTCAATGCCACAAACTTGTGCCTCTGGGGATTAGGAGTCTTTCTTCTGGAGCTAATTAGATGATAGTGGTTTGAGTGCTAGGTTTGGAATCAGCAAGACCTGAGTGTAAATGTATGTAAGTGTATGAAGTTGGCAAATCACTTAATCTCTCAGCATCAGTTTCTGTCATTTGGAAAATTGGGATAATAATGGTGCCCTACCTCATGGAGTTACTAGTTGTGGGATCATGTGTAAGTCATATTCTCAGACTCAGTTTCTTCACCTGCAAAATAGGGATAATAATAGTTTCTTTTTCATAGTTTTTATAAGGATCAAATGAAGTAACATGGCAAGTGTTTTGCAAATCTTAAAGCACTACATAAATTATTGTTATTATTATTATTTTTTAAATATAGGGAGTTGTTTTGGTTGATTTTCATCAAGGCTCTCATTGAATATTTGGTTTTCTTTAAGACGAGGTACAAATTTTTCCATCCCCTTCTGTTTACTACTTCAAGTAGTAAAAATATAAACTTTTTTAAAAAGCACAGAAGTCAAAATATAAGAGCTAAGATTCTGGTTCAATTGAATATCTGATGACTCTGTTATTAGAGAATGTGTGTGTCTCTGGGGCCACCATCTACCTAAAGCTGGAAAATGACACTATTCAGTCAGCCTGGCATCCTACAGAGCCACACAAGAGAAGGCCTGTAAGGCTGGAATCCTGCGGTTGCTTTTCTACTTTGGAGACTTATTTTTAGAGTCACTGATTCAAAACTGGAGAGTGAAATCTGTGTTTATTGAGAAGTAGATTTGGAAGATCAAGAAAACAGATGTGAAGGCTTTGTAGTCTCCAGTTGGCTCCAATAAAATTCCCCCAAAGATGATTAGGCAGTTGGCAGCATATCCAAAGGATTAGTTTTCCACAGACAACTTTATGAAAACAAAACTGATTTCCTCACAACTTCTAAGATGGGATGGAAAACTGAAATTTTAGCAAATCTCTCCACTCCCTCTCTCTCAGCCTCACTTCACCAACTGCCAGAAATGTACATAATGAGTTGCTAAAAAGGTAAAGATCCCAAGATTTGGAAGACTTTTTTGGCAGATGTTGCCCAACAGGATGTAATAGGATTACTATAACTTCCCAATATATTTCAGGCACCATCCTCTCTGACCTTTTGTTCTTTAGTCATTTTTAAGTCATGTGCAACTCTTTGTGACACCATTTTCAGGTTTTCTTGGCAGAGATACTGGTGTGGTTGGCCATTTCCTCCTCTAGCTCATTTCATAGATGAGAAACTGAGGCAAACAGGGTTAAGTGACTTGTCCAGGTTCTTACAACTACAAGTGTCTGAGGGCAGATTTGAACCCAAGTCTTCCTGACTCCAGGCCTGGTGCTCTATCTACAGTGCCACTGAGCTGCCCCTCTCTCACCTAATTGTTCCTAATCCCCATCTTTTCCTCTGAAAATTACTTTATACTGCATCCCTTTGTATAGACTTATTATTTACTCATCTGTGGGTATGTTGTATTGCTCTAATAGAATGGAAGTTTCTTGAAGGTAGGGACTATTTCACTTTTGTCTTTATATCTTTGTATCTCCAGTACTTAGCTTATAGTAGGTGTTTGGTAAATTTTTAAAAATTGAATTATAAGCAAATTCTTTGAGAAAGAAAAAAGCCAAGGAGATAGCCCAGAAGAAGGAGGAAGTGGTATATGCCCAATATATTGAATAATGGGTACTTAAATTTTGTGATGGAAAGCAGGCTGGTAGAAACTAGATTTAGACCAATAGTTATAATCAAGTCAAAAGGAATATGACCTGAATATTAAGGATTATATCATAACAAAAATTGAAAGGAAACCAGATAAAATCTTTTTTATAACTTGTGTGTGTGTTAATCTTAACCAAATAAAGGATAGAGACCATTATAAAATATAAAACAGATAATTTTGATTATATGAAATTGAAAAACTTTTGTACAAATAAAATGGAGTGACTTGATGATTGTTGAATCCTTTTAAAATTAAAAAAAAAGTATTTTGTGTCCTTTCACCCCACACCCCAATTGAAAAGGCAAGAAAAACCATACCCATTATAAATATTAAATAATGCAAAACATTTTTCACATTAATCATGTTGTGAAAAAATAAATCAAGAAAATTAAGAGAAAATATGCTTCAATATATACTCAAGAATTCATCAGTTCTCTATATGGAGGAGGATAGCATTTTTCATCATGAGTCCTTTGGAATTGTCATGAATCATTGTACTGATCAGAGTTGCTAAGTTTTTCCACAGTTGATTATCATTTTACTATTGCTGTTACAGTTTTCTCCTAGTTCTGCTCACTTTCCATAGCAACAGTTCATATAAATCTTCCCAGGTTTCTCTGAAACCAACCCCTTTACCAGTCCTTACAACACAATAGTATTCCATCACAATCACTTACCATAACTTGTTCAGCCATTCCCTAATTCTTGTAATTGCTGTGTCATTGAAAGTTGCAGTCATGATGTTTACTTGTCTTCCAGATCACTTTCTGGTCAACCCCAAATGATATAATAATATTTGTAAAAGTGCTTACCAAAATGCTTATTGTCTTCCTTTTCTTTCCCCCACCTACATACCACCTGCCTTATCCTTTCTTTTATATGGTTAAAGGATACAAATATATACTTCAATAAAGAAATCCAAACAATTAGCAATAATATGAAAAAATGCTCCAAATTTAAAATATTAATAATAATAGAAATGCAAATAAAAACAACCCCAAGGTTTCACCTCATCTCTATAAAATTGGCAATGTTAACAAAAAGAAAACCCTCCAAACCCCAAATTCCTGCAGGAATAGTCACAGAGAAGGGGGTCTTTAGAGACAAGCACATCAATGCATTGTTGGTAGAACTATGAATTGATCCCACTCTTTTTGAAAATATTTTGGAGTCGTGCAAACAAAGTGACTAACATGTCCATCCTTTTTAACTCAAGGACTCTATTGCTAGATGCGTACCTCAAAGAAATCAATGACCAAAATAAAGGCCTCATAGATACTAAAATATTTATTACAGCATTGTAACTTTCTTCATCCTCATAACACTCTTATAAATCAGGATTGTTTTTACTGGCTCTGTTATTTTATCAGCATAGGAAATTCCCAGGAAAGGAGATGCCAATGAGGATCAGTACTTTCTTTTTGTTTGTTTTTTGCTTTTTGGAGGGGGGAAGGTAGGGCACTTGGGGTTAAGTGAATTGTCCAAGGTCACATGGCTAGTAAGTGTTACGTGTCTGAGGCCAGATTTGAACTCAGGTCCTCCTGACTCCAGGGGTGATACTGTACCACTTAGCCACCAGATCAGTACTTTCTTTGCAATTAATATAATCCTAGAGAGTTGCCTAGGGAACTAAGAGGATAAATGACTTGTCCAGGGTTGTGTGCCCCATGTGTGAGAGGTGAGATTTTAACCCAAATCTTCTTGACTCCAAGGCTGGCTCTCACTACATCAGATTGCCTAAGAAAGTAAAATGATATAGTCATGTATATTAGACCTGAAAGGGACTATGAAAGATCATAACCTTATCAATAAAAAAGCTAAGGCATTTCAAAGTGGAAAGCATGTTGAATTTGGAGTCAGAGAAACTGGGTCACATTCTAACTCTGCTACTTAGTACCTGTGTGACCCTGGGTAAAGTCACGTAGCCAGTTAAGGGAAGATCTGGGAATAAAATTTGAGACTTCTGATCTTTAGTGTCATACTTTCCCCCATACTTCAGGTTGCCTGTAACCCAGAGAGTGAATGCTATACTTTAGGCAGTATCCCTACCTACAACAAACCAAGACCAGGATGTGGGTATTTCCACTAAAGCTTTCACAGCAGAATGCTTGGCCCATGGAAAATGCTTAAAAATGCTTATTGACTGGCTGCTTGACTAATCCTATCTCAGACAGTGAGATCTGACCCATTTTATTCTCACTTCTTTCATTCTTGGATCATTTTAGCTAAGGAAGCAATGTATCAGTGAAGCAATCAATTCGTGACTGTAAGGCAGCAAATACATCCTTCCAACCTTCAGCTTGGCAGAAAGCTGAAAGAATACTGAATTTGGAATCTGGATGACTTAGGGTTGGAATCCTGTTTCAGATACGTATTAACTGTGTGGTCCCAGAAACATTACTTAATCTCTTGGACTCTCAGTTTTTTCATCTGTAAATTGGACATAATAATAGCAATTGAGTCATCAGATTGTTGTGAGAATAAAAATGGAATAATGTGTATAAAGCACTTTGAGAATGCTGTATAAACCTGAATCAATATTATCATTGTTAGTGTTATGGCTATCATTGTTACTGTCATTGTAATTATAACTAGGTGGCACAGTGGATACAATGCTGGTCATGGATTAAAAAAACTCATCTTCCTGAGTTCAAATCCAGTCTCAGGTACTTTCTAGCTGTGTGACCCTGGGCAAGTCACTTAACCCTGTATATCTCAGTTTCTTCATCTGGAAAATAAGCTGAAGAAAGAAATGGTAAACTACTCAAGTATCCTTTCCAGGAAATCCCCAGTGGTCTCATGAAGAGTTGGACACAACTGAAAATAACTGAACAACAACAACAACAAATAATAATAATAATAACAATAGCTACTATTTATATAGCACTTAAAGGTTTGCAAAACACTATTCATATATTAACTCGCTAGATCCCCACAACAACCCTGGGAGGTATTTGCTCTTATTATCCCTGTTTTACAGATAAGGGGTTAAGTGACATTGCCCAGTATCACCCAGCTAGGGATTGTCTGAGACAGGATTCCAACTCAGATCTTCCTCACTCTTAAGTCATGAACACTGTTCACCGTACCACCCACCTGTCACCTGATAGAGTTGGCAAGATCAAATGAGATGTTTTTAAAGCATTAGCACAGTGCCTAGCACACAGCAGGCAATAAATAAATGTTTATTCCCTTTCTTTTTTTTCCCTTCCTAAAGAGAACCTAACATCCTAGCTTTATAGGTTAGGCTCTCTGAAGACTGAACCTAGGTTTCTGTGAGTGTCAAGTTGGGGTGCCTTTGTGGGAGAAGATCCTGTGTCCTCTCAGCTGCTGCTAACCCATCATTCCCATCCCACTGCCACTAGTAGTACTGTTTTCTTCACTGCTGTTGTTTCTAGACATCAGGGATGCTTTTCTCTTTCTACTAGTTTGAGAAGCTGCATTGATTCCAATTCAGTCCATTTCTTTCCCATTAAAAAAGAATGAACACTAATTTTGTTTTTCCTTTAAAAGCATCAGGAATTAAATCTTTTAGTTTAGGTAATTAAAAAAACCAATCCATGGTCTTTTCTTGGCTGGACTACTTCAGCAGACTACTTTTCTGGCTACTTCAGTAGCTGAATTTCATTTGTGAGTGATTATTATATTTTTTTTTGGTAAGGCAGCTCAGTTATTTAAACAGGTGAGTCCATCATGTCTTTCCTTGCATTTAGAGTCTCTCCTGGTCAAATGTCACTCCTCTCTTATTCTGCTGCTATTTTTTCCTTGATTAGGGGCTATAATTATAGGGTGTTAACTACCCCACTCTTCTGTGCCCCCCAGAAAATTATGTAAATAATTATCTTGTAATCAAAAGAGTCATCATGGCCTGTTCCAGGTATCCCTGTCTTGTCAGTGTGCCCACAATAATTCTGGCTCTGTTATTGTTTTGTATTGCCAGCTATGAATATTTTTGCATATATGGTTCTTTTTTCTTCCTTTGATCTCTGTGGGATATAGGTCTGGTTGTAGAATTTCTGGATCAAAAAATATGTAGTGGGGTGATTTTTAAGAGATTGTTCGAGGTTGCTTTCCCAAATTAATAGACCAACTCATAGCTCCACCAACAGTGGAGCGGTGTGCCTGTCTTCACCCAACCCCTCCAATGATGATCATTTTCTTCTTTTGTCAACTTTGACAATCTGAGAGGCATAAGAAATAGAGGACTGCCTACAAAAATATAAAATGCCCAAGTTGTTTGTCCTTAATTTAAAAAAAAGACCAATGACATCACAGAGAGAGTTGACTCTCATGTAAGTTGGATTTAAGTGAGGCAAAATTGCACAGTTTTCAGTTTCACTCTCTCTCTGTAATATGTGGGTTGATTTTGTGGGGCATTTTTTTGTTTTATTTAAAATTCTTTATTAGAAGAGCTGGGTAGTTGGGGGAGGGGCTAAATAAAGATATAGTAAGAAATGTAGTGATGTAAAAACAAATGATTTTAATTACTAGAAAAAGAATGAGCTGGATATGTTTAGCCTAGGTAAGAGAAGACTCAGAAAGAACATGAAAACTGGTATTAGAAGACTTGTCCAAGATCACATAGGAAGTCAAATCAAGTAAAGAAAAATTTATTGAGTTTATGTGCCACAACCTGTGCTAAGATCTAGGGATACATATGCAAGCTGAAAAAAAAAACAATCCCTATGCCCAAAGAGCTTACATTCTAGTGGAGAGAGGCAGCACATAAAAGAAAACTTAAAAGTGGGGACAGGGGGAGAGATGAAGATGCCTGGTTGAGAAAGTCCCAGAGAGTCAGGAGTGCAATGGTAATCCTTACACTATTCCTTACTGTTCCCATCTCTATGATCTAAGCCAGTGTTTCTCAAACTATGCTGCAAGGAACCCTGAATCATCCCCAATTAAAAAAAAAATAAATCTTATGTCATTGTTAATAGGAATTAAGTATAATAAAAGGATTTTAGTGCAAAGGTTCCATCAAATTTTTGTTTAAACTGAAAGGTTCTACCACTAAGGAAAAATTTAAGAACCATTTATTTAAACTAAGCAAGGGCTGAATAATCATGAAACACTTTGTTCCTGTGTATCTAGTGTTTTTCCCAATAAATTATCTATATAACATCATTCACTGGTAGAACCATTGTCCCTTGCAAACTATGGGGACGAGTTTAGGGAGGTAATGGCAGAAATACATCAGTTCTGGATCTCACATTCTAGGAAGGGCATTAGTAAAATGGAAATTATCCCAAGGAAGATAACAGTATGATGAAAGGCCAACATGATTGTGCCATATTAGGATCCATTGAAGAATATATAGGGATGTTTAACCTTTCCTCCCAAAGGTACAGCTAGAAGCAGTAGATGGGAATTGCAAAAAGTCAAATGTATACTTGATATAAGGAGGAACTTCCTACCAATCAGAGATATCTAAAATGAAAATGGGCTGCCCTTGGAGGTAGTTGGTTCCTCTTAACTGGAGATGTTTAAGAAACAATCAGTCATCCATGAAGAATTACATGAAGAGAATTCTCGGTCAATTATAGAAGGGTCTCTAAGGTTCCTCTCAATTCTTACATTTTTTCAGTTCCAGAATTTCCTAAGGGATGTATTTGAAAATGCTAGAGGTTTTCCCTCCCAAGATAATGAAACAGAAAGTGGAATGATATCTATAATGACATAAGACATATTACATAACTCCCCAATAGGTAACTGGGAAGTCAGAGTGAGGCCTTTCAGTTTGTATACCCTCAGCCAACCTGGCTTCATCAGGAGAAGGATATAAAGCTATGCCACGGGCATTAACCCTCCAGTTTACTTTGCTGTGCTGGGTTCTTCTTAAGAGAAATGATAAATGTTTAAATGTAAAGCATGGCATAGGGAATATTTCTGGCAGATGGGGTGAGTGTAGGGTACACTGCCAGAAAGATAACTGTTTGGTGGTTAAAGCAAGCTTCATTCACTAAATAAACTTTTGATTAGTGATATCAATCATATAGCCTTATAAGAACTAAGAAATATCCTCAAGTGAGAGGGGGCAGGGGGGAGATAGAGAAGAAATTACAGGAACTTATTTTAATGTTCCATAAATGCTAAGGATCTGGCACACTGGGGACTTTTATCTGTTTTCTGGAACAGAAGAGTTTATTCAGTTTCTGTAACTGAAGAATCTAAGGCTTGTCTTTGTTCATTGTCTGATTCTAGCGGGGCCAGCCAGTCACTAAACATCTCTCCACTTCCTTTTCAGGGGAGTCAGCTGGCAGAGAACTGTCCACAGAACAAGTTAAACTGTCTTATTAGTCTCAGAGGAGTCAGGTGATCTGACATCTTAGCATGGTTTTCAAGAAAATATTTATTGGATTTTTTTCCCTCTTAAAACTTTTGTTTCAAGACTCTCAAGCTACTCTAGACAGAGAGAAAAGTCCAACTTCAGTTCCACTGAGTTGTAGAGCAATGCAGTTTTCATCTCACTTGAGCATATTTAATTTTTATGAACTAAGCAAAAAAAAGAAATAAAACAAATAGATGAAGATTGAATTTCTAGAGAGGGAGTGGATACATCAGCTAAGGGACAAAAAGCATTACACATTCACAAACACTCCATTGATACATCTTCTAACTTTCCACATTTTTCAGCCTCTCTTCTGTCACTTTCTTCTTGACTCTTTATCTCCTGGTGCCCCAGTGGCATCCTCTTCCACACAATTCCCTAATATCTTCTCTTCCAAGTACTTTTTCCAATTAAACTACATTGGTATGTGAAATTGATGGATCTCTTCATTCACTCCTGTCTAGTGGAATCTACAGCGGTTTCCTCATTTGTAAAATGAGGGGAGTGGTCATAATAAGTGACCCCTAAGGAGGACCTCTGAATCTGTTATCCTATAATGTATGGACCTCTTGTTCTCCTAGGTCATCAGCCTCCTCAAATCCTATCACCTTGGTCTCCAGCCCACCTCAACTGCAGACAGAAGTTGTCATATACTAGAAATTCCCACTCTTCCAATGAATTTGCTGTATGTATCAGAATTTTGACTCTGGTACCATACCTCTTTTCTGTGCTGTACTTTGATCCCAACCCCACAACTGAATAGATCTCACAGCTGCTACTTCCATGATACCTCCCACCCTCATATCTTCTCACAATGGCCAGCATCCACTGAAAATATGAACAGCAGTAGCAGGGCTTGGTAGCTGACCAAGTCAGTCTTCACCAAGGTAACAAGCCTGGCAAGAAAAAAATTAAGATTTGTCCTTCTGCTCTTGAAGTCAAGATTATCAGGTCTCTCCAGGCCACAACACAAGGCTGCTTTTAAGAAGTGTGGTTGCAGTACAAGTTACTGGTCAAGCTGCACCTAACCTTTGGGTGCATATCAATAATGTCCTAGAACTAACCTGCCATTTTGACTACCACTGACTTCCTCAAGCATCTTCAAGTTCTTGACTCTAATATACAAAATGGTAGAGAGAAAATCAAATATGCATCATTGGAAGGAAGACCTCCCATTAACGAGATCATAGGTTAACTGAGGTATTAAGGTAACATGGGTGGTGGTGGTAATATGTACAATCTTCTTCTCAGAGGGTATTTTTGAAGATTAAATTTAACAATAGACATAAACTTTGTGTTCTTTGTGCCAACTATTATGATTTACTGATTCAGTACATATCTCTCTCCTCTGGCAATGAATCTTTTTGGGGGGGTTATAAACATTTATTATTATAGGGGAAAAACCCCATATTATGGATGTGCCTATTCACATTTGTACACAATCATTTTAAACAGTTACAGATAAACTCTGAAATGTCTTACAACATATTAAACAGTATTTAAGTTACTGGGTAACAAAGAGCACATATAGCAGAAGCCTCAAGTGTTTTCTCCATTGTCTAGTTTACAGCTCAAGTAAGGTTTTGTCTTATAATTGATAAATTAAATTACATAAATGAAATAAAAGATAAGAGGATTGTTTTGCAAGACAGAAGTCAATTTGCACTTAATTTCCATAACCATTTCCAATTAAGGAAAAACGCATCTTGAGAAAAACAGTCTTTGAGCCTTTTTTTTGGCAACACATCAGGGATATTACTAATAAATTAAAATGAACTAATTTTTAATTTAAGAATTTTATCACAAAGAAGAGAATATGTGTGGTGGACTTACTGCCTCAGAGAAGGAGGGGAGAAAAGCAACACTTGGGTATAAACCTTATAAAAACACACTGAGCAGAGCTAACCTCATACACTTGTGTTCCTTCCCTGTCCCCTGACTTTGGTGGGATCTTACTCATGGTATGCTTTCAAAAACATGCACTATCAGAACAAAAACTGGGAAAGAACCTGAATGCATGATGTGTAACCATTTCCATTTCTTGCTTAGTTCTAAATCTGTTTTACATGTTGAAAAGAAATATAGATTTTCTCTATTTATAAACTCAAAGACATACATCTTAGGAGGTCTCGCCCAGCCATAGCATGGATGTCCTGACTAAACTGAGCACTGATGGACAAAATCAAAGTAAAGCCAGTTTGAGAAATTCCACACATTTTTTCTGCACAAATTATGGTCTAAATTTAAGAAATAAAAACAAAACAAAACAAGACATCTCTGCTTGCCCAAAGTCAAAGCAAGTGGGAAGTTAAGTACTAGAGGAAAAGTTCAGGTAGGAAAGGACATTTGCACCACTGTCAGCATCACTGAATCTCAGTTTGGCCATCTTTTCTGGATACCTCCTCATTCCCAAAATATTACCAGAGAGAGAGCAACTGAAAAAAAATTCCTTGGAATCTGTTCCTGATTATTATGCAAATGATATGCTTGGATAGCTTTTCCAGAACCACTCATGTCAAAACCTGCTGTCTATCCTTTTACAAGGTGTTCAAATTGGCGATACTGCTGCCATATCTACTTCTGCTGGACTATAAGCTGCTAGGACTGGTCTGATGTTGAAGATTTATAAGGGGAATGACACAATTTGCAGGAATGATTAAACCCACAATCCATTGTCAATCCTCTATTCACAGCTGAACTATCTGCATCTTCACATTTATGCCACTGACAGATGCTAGAACTCCCTCAATTTTTTCCCACTCAGTACTGACCCACATAAAACACAATAGGCGTGGTATTGAGGATCTATTTCACGAACTAATCCTAAGATTTTTTTTTTTGCAATTTCTGGTGATTAATCATTGTTTTGTGAAAACTCTGGTACCATTGTCTTGGTTTACCATATTTCCTCAAGTAGATGATAAAGACCTGTGGCAAACAGGTTATGCATGGGTGACTATGGATTCCTGAAAAGTTTCATATAAATCAGAAGCAACATTTGAAGATTCTTAGGAGCAGAATTGAAGAGGGAGTCTGAAGCTTGCTACAATGTGGGCCATCTCACAGGAAGGCATGAATAATAAACAAGGGCCAGGTGGAAAATGCAAGCAAGTTGAAAGTAAATTCATTTATTCACCTGAGGGTCAGGAATTATATAGGCAAAGCATACATTGTTTTATGGCCACCCCCATGGGACATTTCCCAATATTGTAAGTGAGTATGTGACTCCTAGCATGGTGGTCAAAGTTCAGGAGGATGGGTGATCTGAATTCCATGGGTAAACACAATCAAAAGCAAGATCCATGTCTTAAACAAGGAATGCACAAGGAATCAGATGGTGAGCCAACAATGCTGAGAAGACTGAGCCCAGAGAGAAAGAACAGACCAAGAGCAAAACTCTGGCCTGGATTTTCTTAAATGGACTCTCCCAGCGCTGGCCCTCGACAAGAGTCCATTCTGGACATGGAGGTCAACTTGTTCAAAAGCAGAGCAACTGGATATGAAATTCTAGAAACTCTTATTAAATGCCTACTATGTACAAGACACTGTATTAGACACTAGATCCTGCCTATGAATGAGTTGTCAAGATCACCTTCAGCAGATTACTTATTAACTGTGGCATTAGACTTGGGGCCTCTAGGTAGCTCAGTGGATAGAATGCTGGTCCTGAAGTCAGGAAGACCCGAGATCAAATTTGACCTCAGACACATAGTAGCTGTGTGAACCTGGATAAGTCACTTACCCCCGTTTGCCTCAGTTTCCTCATCTGTAAAAGGAGCTAGAAAAGGAAATGGCAAACCACTCCAGTATCTTTACCAAGAAAACCTCAAACGGGATCAAAGAGTTAGACATGACTGAAAATGACTGAACAATAACATTAGGCTAAAATGTTTAAATGTTACTGGAGATGTGCTAATAATTTCTACCAGTTGGAGGTCCCTTTTACTTGTATTTATTTTGCTGACATTCATGAGCTAGGTATATATCATTGTCATGGTCTTCATCATAAATATTTGTTTTCAGGTGGCTAGGTGAGTAGAGCACTGGCCCTGTTGTCAGGAGGACCTCAGTTCAAATGCGGCCTCAGATACTTAACACTTACTAGCTGTGTGACCTTGGGCAAGACACTTAACCCAATTGCCCTGACCTCCCCCCTTCCCCCCCAAAAAAGTAAAAAAGAAAAATTTGTTTTCCCACTGTTCTGAATTAAGTACTGTTCAGAAAATACCAAAAGGCACCATATATGTATATAAAATTTCACATGGACAGTCAGAGGTACTGAAAAATGATTGTCAATTTTGATTCCATTTGATTCCAATCCAGTTAAAATAATATTTCACAATTACATATAACTTTAAAATTTACAATGTGCTTTATTCACAGCAATCCTGTTAAATATAATTGTCTCCATTTGTTTTCTGCGCAGAGATTAAGGCTCAAAGAAAACAAATAATGCTCACGATCACATCTAGCATCAGAGCAAGGCCTCAGATCTAGGTCTTCTGACTCTAGATACAGTCTATTCTATGCCACTCTTCTAAAAGAGCTTGTTCAACAGGAAACTTTCTGTTTTGGCTGCAAAATTAGGGGGTGGAGGAGAGAAGAGACTTTCTGGCAATGTTTGCTGTATATAGACCACCTTGGTACTGTCTATGACCATTTATTTTATTACTTCTTCAAACTATGGATATTTTCATTTCTAAAGCAATTTTTCCAGATCTGTGCTAAACCCACCTTTTATCCCTGGGGAGTGAAGAATCTGACCCCAAACCACAAGTATTCTATCTCTCCAATGATATGGATGTCTCTCTTACTATCTGGTAATGTCATCTATTTTTTTTCTGGTAGTTTTCTAAGCAGTAAACTTTGAGGATGAGCTGTTAGTGGTAACAAAACACTTCTGGATCATGACAGAGTTGTAGAGACAAGGTCTGTGCTGTCTAGGACTATATAATGCTTTCATGCTTTGCTATTAAAGCTGATTATACTACATTTTAAAAGCCATGACCACTCAGCAAGGCCAACTATGCTTAAGAGTTTATGGAGGTTGTTTCATGGCTAAGAAGCCCTTTTATTCTTGGCACTCCAAAAAAAAAAAAAAGACTGAATTCCTATGGAATAGAAACCTGATGAGAAATGAAAAGTAGAATAAATAATGTTTTCCTCTAAATGACTGTGGAATAAACTTTCTCATCACTCAACATGGTCAAGACACCACATGGATCAGCTCCTAAAAGACAGTGTTTTAAATGTTCTGTACATAAGCTGTTTTCCTTGAGAATAGATATTGGACATATGCTATAACTTGTGCTGGTTTGACAGTTGTTAGCATAATTTTTCAAACATTTTTGAATTTTTCCAGATTATGGTAATTACTCAAATTAGTTATAGTACAGAGGGGCTCATTCACACATGCTACTCTCTTCATCTTTTAGCTAATGTCTGAAGATTCTTATTTCTATGGAAAGTCGCTTGCCTGTAACAATACAGATTCCCTGTTTTTCCACCAGATATTTACCCCATTTTACAATTTCCCCAGTGGTGCCATACATATATATGAATGAGGGAACACCCTGATCTCAGCAGAATCCAAACTGTAGATGACCCAAGAGCAATGGGAAGATGTAAAATGGATGAATGCACAAAAATGGTGGGAAAGACATCCATTGAAGGTATGTTTGGGAATAGAGATAGGCAAGTCATGTAGCAAGAGTGACAGAGTGGACAGTCATACTCTATGAAGGACTTATGGAAGGTTGAGAATGAGTATCCTGAATGAGAGCAGGCATAAGTCTTGATCTGTATTGGTCACAATACTTGAAGGGGAATAAAGAAAAGAGGGACAGAGAGAGGGGCAGGAAGGAGGGAGAGGGAGGGGGAGAAAAGAAGAGAGAGAGGAAAGGAGAGGAGAGACAGAGAGAAAGAGGGAGGGAAGGGGAAGGAGAAAGAGGGAGAGGGAGGCAGAGAAAGAATACGTATAGTTATTGGCAGTATCATCTGAAATATATATGACATGATATATGACATAATATGAGATATGATATAAATAATATATAATTTTATATGGGAAGATCAACTAAGATAAAATAATATATGTATACAGCATATAACATGATGTATATATCATATATAACATCACATACATCTCAGCTGATCCTCCCCAAAACCTACATATTACATATGTCTTTATATTATATATTATGTGTGTACACATATATATATTTCAGTTGGTCCAACAACTATATATCTTATTTATCTACATCTCTCTCTCTCTCCCTCCCTTCAAGTTCTGCAAAGTGCTTTACATATATCATCTTAGGCAATCCTCCCAGTATTTAACAAATCAGAAAACTGAGGCTCAAAGAGGTTAAGTGGCCATAGTTAACAAGAGCATATATAAATGTGTTTATATGCTTTAAAGTTTTCAAAGTGCTATCTCATTTTATCCTTATAACAACCCTGGGAAATGGGCATTATTATTATTCCCATTTTATTTTCCTCAGTCATGTTGTTGACTCTCATTTCACAATTTTCTTGCATCATTCTCATTTCTCTACCCAATTTTTCCTCCATTTCTCTTATTTGTTTTCAAAATCCTTTTTAAGCTCCTCTATGGCATGTAACCACCTCATATTTTTCTTGGAAGCTTTTGGTGCAGGAGTTCTGACTTTGCTGTCTTCCTCCTGTTCCATGCTTTGATCCTTTTTGTCCCCAAAATAGGAGTCTAATGTAGGGTTGCTGTTTACTTTGCTTCTTTTGCTTGCTCATGTTGCCACTCAATTACTTGATTTTTAAAGAAATTTTTGTTTTTGTTTTCCCAAATGCTTTATTAACTTCTAGTTTACATAATTCATTTCTGCCAGATTTTGAGTTACAAAAATTTCCCCCTTTTTTCCCCTATCCACTGCCCCAAAATAGCGGTCCCACAGGATATCTCCTCCTCCAATCTGCTCTCTCCCATATCTTCTCCCATACCCCATTCGACTTTCCAGTAGGGCATGGTGAATCTCTATGCCCCAGTGCCTGTATATCTTATTTCCCAATTACATGTAAAATAGTATTAATAATAGTACACATATATGAACATTTTATTTTAAAACTTTGAATTCCAGATTCATTCCCTTCCTCCTTTGTCACCCACCCTTACTGGGAAGAAGAAATTTTCGAACTTGGCTATAATATTCCTTGCAGGGCTGGGGTCAGCTCCCAGAGGGTTGTGCTGGCCAATTCCTGCTGGCGTGCTAGGCTGTCCTCAGTGGGAGGATAGCTTCTCTGTGTCATTTTGTGGATTCTGTAGCTCCAAAGTTTAAGTCCCCTTTTACATGAATTGGGGGAGGTAGAAGCCAGAGCCCCACAGAAGTCCTATTTCTACTCTGCCATTTTGACTCTGCCCCCCTAAATTACTTGACTTTTGAGCCTTTTGCCACAGTAGAACTCTGCTACCAGAAAGGGGAGCTTTATCCCAAACACTGGGGTTTTTGCAGCTGCCAGAGCTATTAGTTGGGTTCCCTCTCTGAAGCCTCCACAATCTCTGTTAGATTGTTCATGCACCCCAGGACCTCCACCCTAGACAGTGATCCAGATCCAAGCAGGTTAAAGCAAGAGTGATTAAACCTCAGACTGGTCACTTTGTCCCCTTACAATCTGCAGGCCAGGAGCTCTGAAGCAGCCATGTGGTGGTGTCCACTGCTGTGGAGCCTCAGCTGTTTCTCGCCCCAGGGGCAAAGGCCGGATCAAACTCCCAAACTCCCTATTTCCACAAAGTCTACACTGACCTCTCACTTTTTCTTTGGTATCTATATGTTGATAATTCTGGAAACTGCCATAGCTGCTGGTGATCTGAAGTCCCTCCAGCAGGTGGCTGGTCAGGCTACCCTGAAGGTAAGACCTCTGCCTTGAGCTGGCCTGGGGTTGGCTCCCAGAGCGCTGTGCTGACCCCTTCCTGCTGGCCTGCTGGGCTGTCTTCAGTGGGAGGTTAGCTCCTCTGTGTCATTTTGTGGGTTCTGCAGCTCCAAAGTTTGTCTAGAGTCATTTTTATATGAATTGGAGGAGGTGGAAGCTGGAGCCCCAAGGAAGTCCTGTTTCTACTCCACCATCTTGACTCTGCCCCCCTATTATTCCCATTTTACAGATGAAAAAAACTGAAGTAGACAAAGGCTTAATGATTTGTCCAAGGCCACTAAGCTAGTAAATATCTGAGGCTGAATTTTTTTAAGTTAATATTTAATTTTATAAATACTTGTTATGTTTAAGTATCAATGCATGAAGAGGAAAAGCCTTCAGATACTTATACATGGTGTGAACACATGCTTTAATTATTTAGTAGGGGGAGATTGACAGGAAACAAAGCAAAAAAAAAAGAAAAAACAAAAACAACAAATCCTTGTTATAAATGACACAAAGCATATAAAACTATTTCTCCAAATGCATAGCTTAAGATATTAAACTCACTTACGGGCAACTGTGCATTATAATTCAGATGCTAAATGTGAGTTTCATTCAACTGACCAGACATAGTTTTAGGAAGGAAATCCATTTAGGGCAAGTCTACATTAGACCAATAATTCGTCTCTGGGTCCCCAAGTCTAACATTCTTTCTATCCTAAGAACATCTGCTTTAGAGCTTTGGAGGTTCTCTCACACATTTAACTGAAGGCTATCAAGCATACAAGATTGGTTGCTTTTACTTTTTATTAAAAATGATAACAATAATAATTTGACTCAACATGGAAAAATGCAGCCTTGAAGTCTGTTATCTATTAAGGCGTGCATACATGCATAATATAAGCGTATATTAAGACCTTCCAAAATTCCTTGTTAGATGTATCCTCAGAGATTGCTTTGTTCAAGTCTCCTGAGTTTCAATAACCATGGAAAAATTAGGGAGCTATATTTTTATGAGACTTATTCTCTAGTGTCATAGAAGACATTCTGCATAGAGTTTAAATGGAAAAGAGATTACATGATCAAGCAATCAAATCAATCAGCAAACATTTCTTAAGTACTTCCTATTCACCTTCACTGTACTAGGTGCTGGAGCATCAATATAAAGTAATATGTTGGCTCAATATACACCATGTAAATACAAGGTAGGCCAGGGGACCTCTTGTCAGTTGGAGGCATTGGGTAAAGCTTTGTATTAAACATGGCACCCAACCTGTATCTTAAAGGAAGAGAGGGAATCTTTGATGAGGTGGACTTAAGGCCAAGTGGTGTGGGGGCTACATTTCAGGCATGGAGGAGAATTTCTGTGTGCTCCTATTTGTGAATTGGTATCATGATGATTTCCGTGGAAATGCTCCTGGAACATTACAAAAAAGACCTTTCTCATGGAATTCCATAGTTACACAAGAGATCAATCTAGTGTCATGATCTACCTAGTAAACCACAAGTATAGATTATGCCTATATAATCCAAAGAGGGAAGGCAGCAGTGTCAGCAGTCCATTTAATGAGTCCCTTTGCATATAGGTTGGACAGGCACTGAAGATGGACAATGAACTGAACTTCAAATTGAAAAGGAGAAAAGCATGATGGATTGCAGCTGGAAATTTCAGATCCCATACTCTTCTCTGCCTAGTCTTTAAACAAAAGAATTTTCCTGGTGATTCTTTATATGGCTGTGAATCATGGAACATCAGGAGCTAAGAAGAATCAGACTAGCAGGTAAGTCATCTGGCAATGGAAACATGTTTGATATACGTAAGCAGGAGGCAATGTATTATCCATGATGACTTGTGTTTGAGAAATGTAAAAGATATTATCTGACATTTACAACTTGAAAGGAGGTTGGAAGTCAGTAATTAAGTATAGCTAAAGTATACAAAATGCATTGTAATGGTGGTACTTGTATACACAAAATAGCAAAGAAGTTAAGTCAATAAGCATTTATTAAGCACTATGTTCCAGGGATTGCACTGAGTGCTAGGGATAGGAAGAAAGGCAAAAGATAGTCCCTGCTCTCAAGTTCATAGTCTATTGAGGAAGATAGCACACAAACCATTAAGCACAAATAAGATACATAGGGAAGGCACTAACATTAAAGGGAATCAGGAAAGAATTAGAGGAAGACCTATAGTACACTGGAGTAACATGAAGGATGTGGAAATTCAATAAAATCCTTAATGAAGTTTTATTGGCAAAAATTGAACTGGATGAGATAGCATAGATGGTGTATGTATCATTGGAGGGAATGGTCACATTAATGAGATCATTGGACATATCAAAATATTGAAGTAAGGCTTAGGAGATAATACATTATAGAGAAAAAAGAAAATTAAGCAAGACTGCAGTACTGGGTGGTTTTAAAATTACAAAAGGGCCTTATAAACTGAGTTTTAAAAAAAACCAATTATTAAATTCATGTTGGACAGAAGCTTAAGAAGCTTTCTTCTAAAATCTGAAGTTTAAAAGGGAGAAGTACAAGGTGATGCCTTTTGGCTAAGTTCATATGGATGTGGATAAGCTGGATCAAACCTGTAAAGTTTGTTTCCATTACATTTTGGAGGAGTATGTCCTAGATCAGCATCGTAGAGAACCTGGCACAGTATTCCCAAGCCTTCATTGTGTAACATGGGTCACATGGGTGTCACGCAGACCTGCTCGTGTGTAGAGCCCATCAGTTGGTTAGCATGGTGTCATCCATGGGGTGGACACTCGGGGGACACTTGGGGGATGCTTTCAGGAGACCTGTGAGGACCAGAGCATGCTGGACATTCTAGAGGACATTCTACAACTGGTTCCAATTGGCCTACTGCAGGATTGTTGTTCATTTGTTTTTCAGTCATGTCTGACTCTTTGTGACCCTATTTGGGGTTTTCTTGGCAAAGACATGGGGCATGGTTTTCCATTTTTCTCCAGCTCCTTTTATAGATGAAGAACTCAGGCAAATGAGGTTCAGTGACTTGCCCAGGATCACATGGCTACTAAGTGTCTGAAGCCAGATGGCAACTCACAAAGATGAGTCTTCCTGACTCCAGGCTGGGCACTTTATCCACTGTGCCACCTAGGTGCCCCAACCACATAATTAGGAGAATTCTTTTTCCATCAGTTGTATAGCAAAGAGGAATAGCATCCCCAGAAGGGCCTGAGTCAGCACCAGCTATGGCTTTTGGCTGAAATTGCTTCTGTGGGTAAGAAGTCACCCTTTCTTTAACACCTTCCTGTAACAGAACTGCTAAGGCTCCTTCCCCTCCCGAGACCATGGAGAAAGGACCCTCATCCCTTGACTTTTTTCTTTACCCTTTTCTGTCGTAGATGTAGAGAATAAAAGTCTCCAATATGGGCTGGGAATCTGAGTCATGGGGATCCAGGAATCTAGGCCATGTCTTATAGCTAAACTGTGAACCTAAACCTGGCTCCCCAATATATCTAAATAGTATAGGAGGTATTGAGGAAAATGTTTTCCCTTTTTTTCTAGCTCCTTGAGGACAGAAATAGCTCATTTTGTCTCTAAATCCCTAGTGCCCAGCAAATAGCAGGAGATTAATAAATGCTTGTTGATTAATAATTATGACAATAATAACATAATTATACTAACATTTATATAGTGCTTACTATTTGCTAGGCATTGTGCTAAACCATCTTGTAATTATGATCTCATTTAACTCTTACAACCCTGAAAGATAAGGAACTTATAAGCCTCATTTTACAGTTGAGGAAACAGGCAAACCTAAGTTAAATGACTCGCCCAAGGTCATATGGCTAGTAATGATCTGGGGCTGGATTTGAATTTGGGTCTTCCTGACTCCAGGACCAGGACTCTATCCACTGTGCTACCTAGCTATCCTTGTGGTAAGTTATCCTGGCCTTTGTTCCTCCTTCCTATGTTTCCTGCAGATCTTTAGAATTAATGAGGGTGGGAACTTGGAAGGGAGGGCAAAGGCAGCTTTCACTCCCCTAAGATTTCTCCTACAAAGTTTTGTTCTGGCCCATTCTTTTTTCTGGCATGGTAGATATCTGGCACAAAGATACTGCTAAAGATTCTATCCTACATTTGAGCTGGGGCTGGTCGTAGGAACCTCAACTTGGATTAAGCTTCTTATTTCCACTATAAAACATGATCGCTTACTTTCCAAAATCCCCAAAGCTTGCTTTCTACAGCCAAATCTTGTTAGGTTAATTTGCACGATGAAATCTTCTATGACTTTTAAGTTTTGAAACTGGTATTTATACCTTGGCTATATGATATTCTTGGTTACTGAAAAAAAGCATAACATTGGTATTCATGAAAGGACAAAATCCCATTTTCCAAATTTTACTAAAATGGAAATGTGATCTCATCTTCAGTGATCCAGATTGTAACTGATCCATTCTTGATTATATTTTGGGATCTTTGCCCATGTCCTCCTGCAAATTCACCAAACGGTATCCACCCAATGTGCTAGAGGCCTTCCTCCTACAACAGTGTGTGACAAAGCCTTTTCACAGACATTGAGTTATCAGGTTTAGAGGATATTAAGGTGCAGATAATAGAAACAATGAGATATGAACATGTGACACTTTCGGACATCTAACATTCATGTTTGTATATGAAAAGATCAGGAACAGGGTTACAAAGTTAGTAGAAACAATGAACTTCCCTCCCCCCCACCCCAACTCCCCTGGACATATACTGACTGTACATTTTCTACACCCATTCATTTTCATGGATGGAGAGACCAAGAGATGAAAAAACCTAGGGAATCCCCAAAGCTATTTGGTAAGTATCAATGGCCACTGCAGGATTTATTGTTCAGCCTGTAAAGATAAGAATTTAGAAAGTATGTTGGATAGTTACCCTACTTCCTGGATGACCAGGAAGAGTTGGGGGAAAATGTTAAAGTCTAAAAACATTAGCTTTACTTACATTAACCTGGCTCCTGGGGCTGAGAGTCTTGGTACAGAAGTAGGAAAGCTTTTGCTGGTAATCAGATAAAGAAGGTTTTCCGCTCTTTGTGGATGAGGAAAACCATACCATACCCTAGCCAAGGATTTTAGCTAAGCCAGAAGCTAGAGGTGGCAATAAATTGTGAGTTCCTTGAGGGCAGGAGCTGTCTTTCTCCTTTTTTCATATCCCTTTTTGCATTTTAGCACTGTCTGGTACATAGTAGGTGCTCAATAAATATTTATTGCCTGTCAGATGAATGCAGCTAAACAGGGAAGCAGCAAGCATTGCAGCATCACCTGAGGAGATTCTCGGGACCAAAGATGGTGGGAAGAGTACAATGTTATCAGTAGTCTTGCAGCATTGAAGGTTGTTACTTTCTCCTGTCATCATGAGGAAATCAATGATGACTGACTGTCCACGTGTTATGTCCCACCAGCATCCATGATGTTTTTCCAATCATACATTTCTCTGACAACATTTTTCAATTCTATTCTTTGAGGTTACTTATTTGTTATGAATTGGAACTTGCTTACACCTAACATGTGCCTCTCCATTGCCTTCTGTGTGATACTCATTTTCTAGTCTTTAGAGACTAAAAATGTTCCATTTCTCATAGCCTCACAACAAAGCTGGTAGAATATTGATGTTTTCTTAAAAAAAAAAAAAAGCTAGGCCTTCATTTCTAGAAGAGCTTTTAGGGTCATTAAATGAACTTTGCATTTTGCTAAAGGCAATCAATCCAACCTGCTCCTTTGTTTGATTATAAACTCAACTTGTCTCTTTATAGCATTGGCTCAATATTGACAGTAGTGATTTTCAAACGGTGTGCTGCAAATTTTTGGATATTATTTTATTGCAGATAAAAGACAATTTGCAAGTAATATTTTTAATGTAAGTTCTTTGTTGTTCAGTCATGTCTAACTCTTTGTGACCTCATTCGGGACTTTCTTGGCAAAGATACTATAGTAGTTTGCCATTTCCTTCTCCAGTTTATTTTACAGGTAAGGAAACTGAGGCAAACCAAGTTAAGTGACTGCCCAGGGTCACACAGCTAGTAAGTGTCTGAGGCTGAAATTGAACTCATGAATGTTAGCCTCTCTGATTCCAAGTCCAGTGTTCCAACCATTGTACCACCTAGATACCGCTAATTTAAAGTTCTACTTAACCAGGATATGTAGATAGAAACTAAATAAAATTTATGTTCTACAAATATTCACTAATATCAAAACATGTCAGACCCTGAATTTATAGAGAATTCAACAAAAACACTTGTGCTTATTAAAAGGAAAATTTCCACATGTAGCTCTTCTGATTCTCTTGTACTGTTACCAAGTTATATATTCATTATGCCATAATTCATGGCAAAGAATGTTGCACCATTAGCAAAATGTCTGAGAACTGCTGCTCAGTAGGCTGCCCATCTAAACACATCTGGGCAATGATGTTCTTCTCTCAGTTGGTTTTTCCTTGTGGAAACTATCGAGTGGTTACAGATTTACTGCATTAAGCTCTGTGTCTAAGGCTTGATTATTTACTCCAGAAAGGAGCACCACCCACAGAGAATGACTCTTCAGCTTGGGTTTCACATCACATCTCCTTCATCACAGTGAGAATATCTTTGGCCAGCATATACTTCAATGATTACAATGTATTAATGGGATATCAACAATACTGGAGGAGAACCTTCCAAATTTATCAGCTGGGGCTCCCTTTTAATGGTGAGCTAGCTGGCATCACAGATTTTGAGTTAGGTATATTCTTAGAAATTGGGTTATAAGACCTTTAAACTGGAAGCATATAATTACAGTTGTTATATCTGAGTCCCCAGCTTCATGTATTTCAATTTCTTGAGTCCTCTTCTAGACTGAAACCATTGCATAGGAAACCTACAGCCAGACGACCTTTCAGGTGTAACACTTTATCAATTCAAGCTCCTATTCAGAAACCTGGAAAAAATTCTATACTATAGTCTACAAAGCTTATTCTAATTTCTCCAATGTCATGACAGTGCTGTGAGCAGGGGTGGATTGCAGACACTGGGAATGGGAAGCCAGCATTAGCAGAGCCAAAGTAAGTCTAGGACTTAAAGCTAAAGAATCCAAGGTTTTTACAGATTTCTGAATAGCAACTCAAATTGATAAAGTGTCATATCTGAAAGGTGATCTGACTATAGTGGGTCTCATACAAGGATTTCCATCTAGAAGGGAATTCAAGAATTAGAAAGAGTCCAAGTCAAAGCCAAGAGGTCAAGATAAAGGCAAGGCAATAGATTGGAAGCCAGGCATACAGTCTAGTCAAGCAGACAACAGGCACCAGGAACAAGTAGAACTTGAATCTGAGAAAACCTGTTTGAGTCAATAAATCTCATGTGCTTCTTTCTGGGACAGGAGCTGAATCTCAGAGTCTCAAAGGAGAACTTACTACAGGAAGATGATAAATATGTTGTCCCTGTTGTAATAGAACACATGAAAGAGGCAAATTCTGACACCTAAATTCTAAATACAGGGTCATGCTGTATCAAAAGGAAATTTTATTTTAAAACAACAATCATCACACAAAAACCGTATGTGATCTATTTCAAAATCCCACCATGTTTCATAATAAGCTTCTCCTCTGCAACAAGAAGAAGCTTATTACATGGTCTCCCCCCCATAAATTATGACTCATTCAACATTTATAAGATGACTATGGAGCCCCTTTTATGTTTAAATAAAGTTCATAGATGTAGGATCATTTCATGCTGGGGCCTGTGTGCTTTATTTTTTATTTTATTTTTAATTTATGGAATAAAACAAGCATTTCCATAACATAGTACAATTTTTAAAAGATGACTGTATATGAAGCTGCAAATCTGCTATGTACAACTTGCTATTCCTTTCAAATATACAACAAAATTACCATGTAATTTTTTTCCTCCCACCCCTGCCATAGAGATGGCTACCATTACACACAAATAGGAATATATGCATGTATATGTATATATGTAGCTATATTATATATGTATATATACACACATAATTATTCTATACATTTATTTATCAGTTCTTTCTCTGGATGCATATTAATATCTCTCTTCATAAATCCTTTAGAGTTAATTTGGGTTATTTATAATAGACAAAATAACTTATTTGCTCACTCTTTTTTTTTTTTTGGAGGGCAGCTTGGGAACAATAATGCTGTTACTGTATACAGTGTTCTCTTGCTTTTGCTCATTTCACGCTTCATCATTTCATGCAAGTCTTTCCATGTTTTCTAAAATCACTGAGCTCATCATTTCTCATAGCACAGTAGTATTCCATTACAATCATATACCACTTGTTCAGCCATTCCCCAATTGATGGGTGTCCCCGCAACTTCTAGTTGTTTTTTGCTACCAGAGATGTAATGGGAATATAAATTTATTTTGCTGCCACCTTTCTAAGACTGTACTGTGTAAGATCTTCCCTGCCCCTAGGCCCTTTGATAGGCTTAAATGCACCTGTGGTGGGAGGCTTGTTTTTCAGGTACTTTGTGATTGGGCAGTGGGTCAAGAGGGTTGTTACATTCTCTAACCCTGGAGAAGGCTATATAAATCCTGATGGGAGGCTTTGTTTTGGGGCTCACTTTGTGAAGTGTTGTGTGATTTGACCAGATGAAACTCTAGGCAGCCATTGAGAGCCCCCTGGCTTTGAAAACCCAGATGTTGATGCTTCCCTCTCTGGTAACTGACTAGGTATAGATGTAATGGTTGGACAGTTGGAGGCCTGTCTGCTTGAAATGTTTCTCTGTCTTGTAACTTCTGCTTGTAACCTGTCTGTATACTCTGAAGTTTGGGGTGCTGATCTTTTTTCCCTGAACTAGGTAAATGAAATGTTTGATTGATTAAAGCAAGCTTGTTAACCCATTTTGAGTTGCTTTCCTTTAGAAAAGCAGATCCAAGAACCTGTGTTGGTAGCCACCCTGGGGATGCTGGGGTCCTTGCTGCAACAGGAGAGCTGTTATAAATATTTTAGAACATATAGATTCTTTTTTCTTTTTCCCTAATCATCTTTGAAAATAGACCAAGGAATGGTATTGCTGGGCCAAAGGGTATAGGTACTTTAATAACACTTTGGGCATTATTCTAGATTGCTCTCCAAAATGGTTGGATCATTTCACAATTCCACTGATGAATTAATGTTCTAGTTTTTCCACATACCCTCTGACATTTGTCACTTTCCCTTTCTATCATTTTAGTCAAGCTGGTAGGTGTAAAATGATGTCTCAAAGTTGTTTAACCTGCATTTCTCTAATTAATATGGCCTATGTATTTTAAATTGTACCGAGGATTTGGTAGTTTTTCTATTTCAAGTCACTCCAATGAAGTTTTTCTACACCATTGGTCTGCTGTAACCATGTTCTTTATTATGAAACCTTCTCTAAGCCAGTCCATGATTTCTTCTGATACAATCTTGGTATTAGAAGAGGGAACTTGGAAAATTCCCATTTAATCTGGTCAGCGACTACAACCCTATTGACAAACTCTAATCTTGAAGTATGTATTAACATGTAATCCACCCTAAAGGCAGGAAATGCTTCCTCTTTATCTTAGTAACCCCTTCAATGAGCACTTTGAAAGAAAAATGATAGCTAACTTTTATATAGAGCAAATTATGTGCCATGCTCAGTGCTAAGTGCTTTTAATACTGACATGTATATAATGCTTTGTAAATTATATAACAACTTTCTAACAGTTTTGAGAGGTAGGTAGCATAAATATTTAACATACTTATGATGATAAAATGTTTCAGTATGTTTATATGCAGCATGTTTAAGTGACTTGGTAAAGGATGCACAGTAAGTCAACAGTCAAGATAGGATTCAACCTTAGGTCTTTTGAGACCAAGTCTACTGATTTTCCTAGTATACAAAGAATGTAATCATAGGATTGTAAATGAATAGAAGTAATTTAAGAGATTACCTAGTCCAACCTGGAGGTCAAGTGAATTGCCTGAGGTCACAGAGGGTCTAAGCAGTAGGGCTGGGCTTCCAATGTTAGTGCTCTGACATCAGGAACAGCAATCTGTCCATTACACTGCAGGAAGGGAGTGAAAGTTTACTCTTACCAAGCAGCAACCTACACAATCTTCACAGAAGCAAGTCTAAATTTAGAGGACCAATTTATAAGCATCTTCATTGATTTCTCTGGATAATAACAAACACCTGAGAAGTGTCTGTTTGCCTCCCCATCTCTCCCTCTCCCCCTTCCAGAAGCTGTGATGCCCTAAATGGTTTATGCCTGAGGATTCTTCTACAGGCCTCATCAATTTGCTAAAGTGCTTGCTCTAATCACCAGGGGTTTGTTGCCCCTAGGAAAAATCCCAAATGTTGGGGGTAAATAGCAATATCCCTGCTACCAAGAATAGTATGTGGCACAGTGAATACAGTACTGGGCCTAGAGTCAGGAAGATTCATCTGCCTGAGTTCAAATCTGGCCTCAGACACTTACTTGCTGTGTGACCCTGGGCAAGTCATTTAACTTGGTTTGCCTCAGGTTCCTTATCTGTAAAATGAGCTGGAGGAGGAAATGGCAAACCACTCCAGTATCTTTGCCAAGAAAAGCCCCAAAGGGGTCACAAAGAATGGGACATGACAACAAAGAGGGTTTTAGAGCCTATAACAATGGTGTCAAACTCAAACATCCTTATGATTTTATATATATGAATATACACACACATCTATACATATAGACTTAGAAAACCATGAATTAAATACATCTAATTTTTAGAAATGAAAATAATGTGTTGTTTTATTGTATAATTGCTGGAGTTTGCAGGGTCATGCTGGTCTGGTCACAGGAGTCTGACACCTGGGGTACATTCTAGACAGTTCAGTTCTGAGGCCCCCTCAAATATCTAAGTTAGCCTGGAGATATACTTATCTGCCCAGGAATTCTCTTGGAAGGAAACCTAGAATAGAACTGACATCTAGAAATACATCTAGAAAAAAGGGGGGGAGGGGGAATGGAAGAATTGAGGGAATAGGAAGTCATTTTCTCTCTTTTTTTTTTTAATTTCTAGTACTAGTGCTTAATATTTACTGAATTGTTTGTTGAAAGGAAGATTGGTTCACAACTCCATTCTCCTTAATTCTGAGAAGAACATTTGCCAGTCTCTGGAATGAGGAAATCTAATGGCAGGGAGAGTAGCCACTTAGAAAGGCATCCCAGGGCTGAAATCTAGATGAATAGCCTATTAATAATTAACTAGCAAGTACATATTCATCTTCAATTATTCATCATAGCTTAACATTGGTGGTAATGGCTAGAAAATGATTCTGTATATAAATATATAACAATTAAATGAAGCACTGAGGTGTGTACAGGCTACCTTCTTATCCGTCACAGACTTGGAGTCACAAGACCTGATTTGGAATCCTACCCTAGATATTTACTAGCTGTGCAACTCAAGACAAGGCCCTCAAACTCTGCCTCAGTTTCCTCATCTGTAAAATGGAGATCACAGCACCTACCTCTCAGGGTTGAGAGGAACAAATGAGATCTCATATGTAATAGCCCACATTTATATTGCATTCCAAGGCTCTTTTCTCATAACACACCTGTGAGGCTGACAGTGTTAGCATCACCTTTTACAGATAAGGAAACAGTCAGTAAGATGGATGGCATTAATAAGCCTTACTACCTGTTATGTGCTGGGCACTGAGCTAAGAGCAGGGTACACAAAGAAGGGCAAAAGAGAGTCAAGAGTGCCTGATCTCAAGGAGCTCAGTCTAAAGGAGAGAGGCCCTGAGAAATTGCCCTCAATCAAGCCAGCAAACATTCAAGTTTGGAAAAGGGGTGTGTAGTGTGTAAAAAGTTAGTAATATTGTAGCAACACCTTTGCAAACTCTAAAACACCATCTGTCTCACTGCCTTTTATGCCTAGGTTTGCTATCGAGCCAAACATTTCTGGTAATCGAGAAGGCACAATTTGAAGTTTCTCTTCTGTCCTCTGAGGCACTATAATTAAGGTCTGTGGGAGGTGAAGGGAATCTTGGAACAATGAATGTATTTTGTACACTTTGATACATTTTACAGTATTTGTTAACAAATGTATTATCTGTAACTATTGGTGAAACTAGGAGAAGAGTACAAACAATGCTGCAAATGAAGATTTCCTAGAACAAAAGAACCTCACATTTGGATGGGACCTTGGAGGCCATCCCAAGCCTGAACAAAACCAACCTGTAGCTAAACAAAATCCCTTCCATGACATACCCAGCTTGAAGACCTAGGGTGGGGAAGTGGGGGGAACATAGCGGGAGGGAGGTGGAGAGGGAGAGGGAGAGGGAGAGGGAGAGGGAGAGGGAGAGGGAGAGGGAGAGAGAGAGAGAGAGAGAGAGAGAGAGTATGAAGAAGCCCATTTCACTTTGGAATGGGATCTCATTAGGGAGTTTTTACTGACAGGGGCTTAAATTTGCTTCTCCTGTAACTTCCACCTTTTGCTTAGTTCTGCCCTCTGGGACAGAGCAGAACAAAACCATTATAATCTCTCTTCTAGGGGACAGCTAGCCCTACAAACTATTTTAAACAGCCTAACTCTATGCTTTTAAACCACATATGTTTCCCGTTGTATTTATACTCAGGATTCCCATCCTTTATAGATTTCAAGATGGTGAACTTCACTATTTTACCCCTGATAATTTCATAACCTACAGAACTTCCCATTTGCTCCCATAAGTCTTTGGCCTATAGCCCTTATCAAATTGTTAGCATCAAATCAACATTAGAAGGGACCTAAAAGACCACCCAGTGTTACATGTAAGAACCCCATCTGAAACTAGAGGTCACCAGCCTTCAATTAAAGACATTCAGTGAGATGCGAACCCATCCACCCATTACTTCCAGAAGCAATCCAATTTACTTTTGAATAGTTTTTCATTATAAAGCCTGTATTTCCTTTTTACCTGGCTCCTGGTTCTGCCTTCCAAGGTAAGCAGAATAAATGTAGTTTGCATCCTTAGAGTTCCATTTTGTGGCAATCTTGAAATCTACTCTTGGTTGCCTTTTCCTGAAAATTCTCCAGATTTATCAACATCAATCTTAAAAAAAAAAAAGTACTCTCAAAATGAACACAACAGAAGTGAACAGATTAAAGTGGGATTATTCACCTCCCCTTATGCTGGATACTGCTTCTCTTAAAGCAGTCTATGACACTTTAACTTTTTTGAATGTCTTAATCACATTGCTGACTACTCAAGTTGAGCTTGATGTCAAGAATGCTAGAAGTCCCAGATTTTTTTCAAACTTGTGTATCTTAGTGTTTCTCTCATCTTGTACTGGGAAGTATCATGCTACTAAAAAGAGTACTGGATTTGATTTCAGAGTATGGATTTTCCTAGCATTCAAATCCTACCTCTTAACACTTACTAGCTGTTTGGCCCTGAGCAAGTCATTTTACTTTTAGCCTCGAAGTTTCCCACCTATAAAATGGTGGTAACACCTGTAGTATTTATGAGTTGTTAGGAGAATTAACTAAGATAATTTATGTAAAGTTCTTTGCAAATCTTAAAGCACCATGTAAATTTGTTAATATTTCTTGTGAATTTGATTTTTCTGAACCCAAGTGTAACATTGTATTATATCTCTGTTAAATTTCAACTTTTTCTAGTTTCTAAATAAAAACTACAACTACACTATGGTCTACCCTAAGGACAACTTAGGTAAAAACTACTTTAAAAGGGTGGAGCTCTTTTAAACTTAGCCTCTTGTGTAAGACTGGTTCCCTTTCCCAAAAGGGTGGGAACAGGTAGTCAGAACACTTAATTGAATCCCTAAGTATAACCTAACACACTGAAGGAAGTTTTTTTACCAGTAGTGGTAAATTTGGAAAGTGAAGGCTTAGGTACCTCCCAGGGTTGTTGTGAGGATTATAGTATTTCTAAAGTGTTTTGCAAACCTTACACTAATGCAACTTTGCTTACATTATTATTGTGATAGGCAAATCACTCATTTCCTTATTGTAAAAAAGGATAGGTGGGATTGAACTAATCAACCTTCTGAATCTAAGATGCTATCTAATTTAGTCAGGATGGTCCAAATCTTTTTCCCTCCCTTTGTGCTCCTAATAAGTGTTGCCCCTGATTTCTGCACTTGCTCAAAATTTTTAATCCAAAATTGTCTCTTCCCAGGCCATCCCTAAGCTAGTGGTTTCTGTCACTACATAAGTTCTCTGAGGTCTGCACCCCCAACTCGAAGGTAAACACCTAATGCATTTTTTATTCATGCATTTATTATTCATGGTCACTCAGAAGCCTGCAGTACTGAGCCAGGAAAGTTTTTCTATGAAAGTGCTTTAGGTTCTAGCAGCATTGTCAAAGTCATGAACAATTGGGCATATGCATATTTTTCATAGGTACCTATTAGCAGTGCAACAGATGTGTTATGTGCCATTTTTTTTCAAAATATCTTTCTCATCCTATCTCCATTTCACCATTTTAGGGAGGGGGAAAAAAGAAACCAGAGAACTCACACTCAAGCTAATGCTCATTTGTAAAAATTAGTTTTTGACTTTCACAACCCTTGAGAGAATAGAGGGAACAAGGTGGTATTATCCCTATTTTTACAAAGAATAAAAATGGTGTTGCAGTTATGGGACTGACCCCAATAAGGCTTTCCAATTAACTCCTTTTCTTTCTTGCTTTTTTTTCATTAACTATGTTGTACTTTACCCTAACATACTCATCAATCCAACAGAAAAAAAGGGCCAACACCAACCACTAAAAATGTTTAATTGCTATTTAATCTTATATAAACAGAGATTATCTCTTGGATAAAATTCTTCCAGAGCTTTTGGCCTCCAGCAAAGTAAAAAGCTGCAGCTAGAAGCCAAATAAAATTGGATTTGGAGTTTTATAAACAGCTTCCTAAATTGTCGATCCCTTTGACACAGAATTTCCCAAAGAGTCAGCTAGTTGTCTTCATCTACTTCCTGAACTTGGGAGTCAGGAACACCACAATTCAAATCCAGCCTCAGATGCTTCCGGGGATCCTGGGCGTGATCACTTAACCCTGTTCACCTCAGTTTCCTCTTACGTAACATGCTGTAATATGCGTTGGTGAAGGAAATGGCCAACGACACCAGTATCTCAAAAAGTTGAACAGGACTGAAAGGCAAAACTTCCAGCTCCCTCGATTTTTTTGGTTAAATGAGAGGCAACAGTCAGATATGTAACATATATGTACAATCAGTCTTTATCAAGAGACATGATTTTTTCCTACACTATAGATACTAGTTTCTCCTTAATGATGAGATGCATTTAGCAAGAAACAAACAAAAAAAACCAATCCACTCTGAATTGTTTATTAAGAGTAAAGTTTCAAAATTATCTCAACATTGCTGGACAACTGGAAAAAACAAGTACCACTGTGCAGAGGAAAAGGCAGTATCTCAGAAGTATGAGGCCCTGGTGCCCAGCTCAATCTTGCCCCTAAAACCGACCTCAATAACGTATTTTGTAAATAGCTTAAAGACACGGCGTCAGGCACAGCATAGGCACAACGCCTGTTTCCTTGCCCTTTCCCTGCTCCTTTCTAAACTTAGACAAAAATCACTTAATTTTTTACGGGCCTGGGTTTTCTCATCCTTTAAGGGAGGAGACTCCATGCCTAGTGAGATGGGCAATTATTGCCTTCTAAGGTCAGGCGGCGGGTAAAGACTGCTGGCTTTTCCCCTACAGAAGCTCTTCCCCTACATGGAGTAACCAGGACAGACACCGGGCTTCGCCCAAGCCCGCCCCGCTCCCCAAGCACACCAATAACAGAGAGGCACCGAGAGCCCGCCCCCTTCGGGGCCGAGCCAATGAGCTAAGGCGGCCGCAAGCACAGCGGAAGAGGAGGGGCCTGCTGGTTGCCAAAGAAGCCGCTTCCCTTCCGCCACCAGTGAAGCTTGCGTTCGTTCTACTTTGTCGGGTAACAGCGACTTTTCCGCTAGCGAATCCAAGGAACACGCTTTTTTCCCACCGGGCCACCCACCTACCCTCCCCTCACCTTTCTCACTACCCACTTCCTCCCTGTACGCTGAAAGAGCAACGGTATGGTAGACAGAACCTTCCTCTTCTGCTGGGGCCTGCGCGCCCGCCATTCCTTTTATACCCGGCGGGCGACGCGACGTGATGTGACGTACAGACGCTGGCGTCGGCGCGTTGACGTTGGTGGTGCCATTGTATTCGGGAGGCGAGATCGAGGCGCTCGGGGCGGGCTTCCGTTCGTGACTCCTTTCCGTTTTCCGCGGCCTGGGAGTGCATTACCCTAACTCCTCCGCGGGGCCGCTGCTCTCTTTTCTCTCCGTGAGCGTTCAGTCTAGGCTAGGCCCCAGCAGACGCTAAGCTGAGGGTCGGGCAGCGGCCGGCCTCATGCAGGAGCCCCCAGGGCCCCGCTCCCTTTTTTCAGGCGGCGCCGCGGCGGCCGCCCGCTCTCCCAACAGTATGCTCATCTACGAAGCCTTCCTCAGAATTGATTCGTGGATTAGGGTACGGCCTCGGTGGGAAGGGTCCTCGACAGGCCACCGAGGCCGGCCTGCTCATTGCACGCAGGGGAAACCGCCCCAAAGCCGGTGGAATTAGGAGTTCAAATACGGCCCCAGATTCGTCTAAGCCGGGTGACCCTAAGCGGGTCACTTAACCGTGGCTTGCCTCCGTTTACGCATTCGTAAAAGAGGACAGTAACACCACCCGCTTCCCAAGATCGTTGGGAGAATCAAACCAGATAATTGTAAAGGGCTTAGCAGGGTCCCTGGCACGTGTTAGAGCTGTGGTGGTGTTATTATCGGGTGTCCTAGCATAACCATTACATCAGAGGCGAGGGGAAGGCCCCTGGTGGGGACTAGGCCTCCATCATGGGGAAACTCCTGATGCCAGCGCCCGTCGCCACCCTCCCTGGATCTTAGAATTGCCCAGAAAGGGTGTCCAGGGTCCAGAGTGGGCGCTGCGGCTTTCACCAGCCCTGCCCTTAGAGCCAAAGCCTGCGCTCAGTTACAGACGAGAACCTAGGGGCAGCCTTGGCCCTGGTTAATCTGCTTCCTCTCTGTGGCCAGGATGGATGGAGGAAAAAATACAGTTTTAAAGTCATTTACTAATAAGTCTGCTAATGAGCGCAGTTGTGTTAAACCCTGTGTAGTTACTCTCCTCTGATCCCTGTTGTGGGTTCTCAAAGCCCTCGATCTATGTGTAGGGGGGCGATGGGGGAGGAGGAAGGGTGCCGAGCTCTAGAAAAGCCAGGCTTGCCCTGGGGGAGCCTGCGCCCAGGGCCACCCCGAAGTCTCCGTGTGCATAGAGGGCCTGGGGTGGGGAGAGGCCTCAGCAGCACCCGGACAGGCGGAAAGACACTCGTCAGGTGTGTGTGGGAGCTTGGGCCAAGCCCCAGGTCAGATTTTTCCAGCTGAGCCTGACTGCTCCCTGTGCTGTTTTTCACCATTCAGGGCTGGCATAAACAGCCCTTTCCCCCAAGCAGCTGGGTGTGATGGCTTCAGACGCTGCCCGTCTGTGTCCTGAGGACCTCAGGTCAGACTAGTGGGCAGGATTCAGGCTACACGAATACTGTTTAGTTCAACCAGAGAATGTTAGGTTTGTAAAGGAATTTGAAAGTTCCTAATGTATTTTCATTCTCAGGAGATTTAAATTCAAGAGTTTGTAAAATGTAAGGGAGACCTTGAGAACAATAATATTCTTTTGCCCATCTGAACTTCAGTTTGTTTTTGGCCTTACCCTGGGGCTAAGGAAATCTACTTCAAGGCAGAACAATTTCATAGGAAAACTGCAATGAGATTCTTAAATTCAACCTGGGCTTTAAAGAAAAATAGAATTTGCAGCAGCTTTTCTTGCCCCTTTTAATATTTTAAAATTTAAACTCTGAAATATGCTGCATTTTTCTATATTTTAGTGGTAACATTGAAATAGATTGATGTAAAGAAATGTTGAGATAGACTAAGAATTCGTGACAGACATTTTTTTGAATAAAATTTAGTATTAGCTATTGAAAGTATAAAGAGTAAAACAAGTATTTGCCTTGAAGAAGCTAAAGCTATTTGAATAATGACTTGGGGGGGTGGTGGTTCTGAACCTGTAATTTTATTTATATCAGAAACTCTTGGAGAGCAAAGCTCCTCCTGATACAGATGGGCAGCTCTTCTTAAGCTTTTCTTCTTACTGAATTTCCCGGGACTCTGGGAAGTTAAGTGACTTAGCCGGGGTTACATATCCATTATATATTCAAGGGAGAAACTCAAGTCTTCCTAAATCTCTGGGCCAGATCTCTCCATCATGTCATGTTAGTAATGATTTATTGTTCTTTTCCAAAAATGACCTGTTCTATGTTGGTATTTATCGCTAGTAATGAACAATAAAATAGTATGTTTAATTTTGATGTTTTGATTTTTATACTGTAGAAGACCAATGTGGTATAGTGAAAAAAGCACTAATCTTTTAACCCAGCTAAAACCCAGTCCCGGGTTTTAGTCTCAAGATAACTTGCTTTAAGACTATAAAGTCACTTAATCTCCTCTTAACCCATTTCCTTATCTATAAGATAATAATATGCTATTTAACACCATAGGTTTGTGAGGGATAATTTGCAGTGAAGTTTACCCATTCTGAAAAATCAAAGCTTGAGTGGCTTCAGCATCCACTAGGCCTAAGTTTAGAGGTCACCTGACCTTGCAGGAAACTGGGACTCAGAGCAATGGAGACCCTCCCCAGTGCCACCTTAGCACAAGATATGCCAAATAAGGATAAAACTGCCTTTCTGGCCTTGTATTGGACACCCACATGTTTCTGTGTCCTTTGTCTCTGAGATAGATTCCCTCACTTAGAGTGAAGGCCAGTTAGGGATTGGGTTTCTGCATTAGAAGGTTATAATATAACCATGGGCTTGCTTCTACCTGTTGCTCTTTCTCTGTCAGATGCAATTTGAGGAACAGGGGCAGAGGGCCCTTTCTCATGAGAAAGAATAAAGACCTTTTCTGATTTCAGATTCAGGCTCTGAACTCATTTATCCCACACAGGTTGTTCTTTCCCACTATGTGTAGATATATATAGATAGATATATAGATATATATCTATATATATACATACATACATATATATATCTGTATGTATGCATATGCTTCTTAAATGCCACAAAAAAAGGGTATTGTTTTCAGCAATCATAATAAACCATTCACTTATCTGGAGGGTATGTCCCTGATATATACAGTCTGTTGACTATATTTGAGAATCAGAAAACCACCAAAATGTGTGTCACAAATTCTAGAGTAAACTACCTGCACTTTGCACATATTGCCCTCTTGTCCTGCCTTACAGCCTATTCTTGCTTAATAAGAATTCTAGTAAACTTACTTTCCTGGTATCATTGCTCACAGCCCATCTGAGACCTTCAGAGAGGAGGAGTGGTCAAGAGACCTCACCAGGAAGAAGCTATAAAGCTTCAGTTAAACAGCCCTGGTCTGGGGCCACTGAGTGTGTAGGCCAGCAGCCTTCCACAAACCTCAAGAAAGACCTGTTTTATTGGTTCCTCACAATAGTCGTTTAAAGCACCATATTGTCCTCCTGTATAGATAAAGAAATGGGCACAGGAGGGTACTTACAGCCTTATTCACCAGGCTAGTGGATGTTCAAGCTGTTCTAATGTTTACTCTGGGGCCTTTTCCATTTTATCACATTGAGTTATTGGGGAGAAGTTAAATTAGGGGATGTGTACTCTGCTTAAGGGGAGAGAGAAAGCTATGGTATATTTAAAAAATTTCCATCCAAGTGTGTGAAATAAATTTTTAGTGTTGATGTTACTTTCTGTTTCTGACATTCTCTGATTCCCTCATCTAGACCTTTTATGATTGGTGCACACAACAATAGTGAAGTTCCTTCAAATTTTCTGCAGGAGGAAGGTATTGGAATGCCATTACCTCTCTTTCAACCTGACAAGGGTGATCCATCTCATTCCAAAAATCGAGGGCAGGTATTTCATCCTGATCCTTTTCATGTAAGTTTGCAAATTGTTTGTTTTTTAAAAGGAAGAAGAGTAGGGATGGTTTTACTGGAATTTTGAGAAAAATTGTAAGAGTTGTCAGACTCTCTCTAGCCTGGCATTCTACTCTGTAGTGGAACTCTTCTAGATTGTCAATTTATCAGTCCAAACAACAGATATTTATTAAAGGCTCACAATGTGATCAACAATGCAGTTTATCATCGGACATTTATTAAATACTGACTGTGTTCTAGGTCCTTTGTGCTGTAGATAGTAGGCATAAACAGAATAATCTTTCCCCTTCAGGAACTTGATGCGGAGAAACAAGTATACTTTAATAGTTTAGTGGTTGTAATAACTGTACAATGTTGGTTGTACCCTTCTCTGTTGATATTTGGAATCACTGGTATCAAACATAGCATTCCTGATTCTAGTGAGAAAATATCAAGTGTGTCAGTCTCTCCTTGGTTCCTAGCTGTTTTTCCCTTTACTATAGGATACAGAATGAAATCCCAGACCAAAAAGAAAAAAAGTCTTTTTTTTCCATTTTTTATTTATAACTCTTGTTTTTACATTATCTTTCCCAATATATATTCCTAATCCTTCCCCCCCCCGCCCCAGAATCATCTTTTACAAAAAAAATAAAAAAGGGGGAGGAAGCAGTTTAACAAAACTAATCAATATGTTAACATAGTCCAACATTGTTCCATACACATGCAAAGAAAGGAGGGAAGTACATTCTTATAAGTTTTATTTAGGACAAAACTTGGTCATTATAATTACATAGAGTTCAGTTTGATTTTATTGTTTTGGTTGTTTTAATTAACAGTATTGTAGTCATAGTGTATATTGTTTTCCTAATTATGTCACTAAATTAGGCCTTGTTAAGTCTTGTTGTGTTTCTCTGTATTCTATAAGATAGTATTATTCCAATATGCTTACTCTTACACTCAGTTTGGAAAGGTTTTTTTAATTCATTGATACAACTTTTATCAAAGTATTTCAAACCTACTTAAAGTTATTGAGTGTTGGACAACAATAATAACTCATTTATATAATGCTTTGAAGTTTATGTGCTTTATTCACAACCCTGAGAGGTAGTATAAATATCCTCATTGACAGAGGAGCAAATAAGTGACTTGCACGAGCTTTCACAGCTAGTTAAGTGACTCTGCCCCTCAATTCTCTTCTTTTTATACTGAACCATTCTAATAAGGGATTACTTGGGATGATGGTTTTGGTCTAACTAGGTTAGTGATAGAAGTCAAAAGTCCATTTTTGAAATGCTAAAGGAAGGCTAAAATTAAAAAAAAAAATTTTTTTCCCCAAGTGTTCAGCTTGCCTGGAAAAGGAACTCCCAGGGCCAAATCTAGATTCTGTCATTGGATTTATGGATAAGCCAGAAAAACAGGAAAGTCATTCTGAAGAACTGTCATCACACCATCCAAGTAAACCAGAAGAAAATAATCAACCATGGAGTACAAGTGAAAATGAAATGAACTGGTATGCTAATTAATAGGGAATTTTAAATATCTATAACTTATATAACTTGTTATATAAATTATACTATATGTAAATATAATTTATATAACTTGAATAAAACTTTCTTTTACAATTGTCCTATATTTCCAGTAAAGCACCCAACTTTATTCTGACAATCATTTGTTTATATCATCAGATTACATGTGTTTTCATTTGCCAAAATTGGATTAGACTTTGTGTAAACAATAATAAAAACCTTACATGAAATACTTATATAGCAAAGACTTTTGGCCTCGGTAAATCCAAGCCTGAATACTTCAGGTCAATGGAATCATAGTTCATAAAGAATAATTAACTACTCCCTCCACTCAGGTCCTTTTCACATGATTGATTTTGGCAGGGAAGTGACACTTGATTCTCTAAAGGCTGGTACATATTTTGACTGCTCCTGCCATGCTGAAACATCATCAGGTGTAGAATGTCATCTCAGAATACTAACTTAAGAGAGACTTATCACTCTGGAATGGGATAAAACAGGATGGATTTTTTAGCCACAGAAATTCAAAGGAACCTCTTGAGGTTTACAGTATACATTGTTTGAGGGAAAAATCATACCAATCAAATGACAGATCATGAAGGTTTGCAGTTACGTAGAATTCCTTTGGATTTTTTAGAAAATTTGATAATTTGGATACTGTATAAAATATAATTGTATGGTTTGTTCATCATTACTGGAGAACATTTAGCTCCTTGGGTAATTTCTTTTAAGTCACGGAATCTGAGCTGGAAGGAATTGCTGAGATGGATGTGATGAAGTCCAGCCTAAGACTTCCCTCTCTAGGATAATCAAGGGGTGCAGCCCTCCTGCCATGGCAGCCTGTGCCACTTTTCCAGGGCACTAATTGTTAGGCATCTTTTCCTTATAGCAAAAAACCAAAATATGCTTTCCTATTGTCTTTGACCTATTATTCCTGGTTCTACCGGGACAAGCCTAATCCTCCCAGTTGACAGATATTAACGGTCTAATTACCTAGTCAACCCTTGAATTTATGTATTTGTGACTAATTTTTAATCTTAGCCATGTTTTACTTTGATTAGTAGACATAAGCTCATTATAGACAAATATGAAAGATTTTTTAGATGATTAGTTAGTTGGCATGGTGGACAAATCTACCTTACCTGTCTTCTGAAGATGAGCTCCAGATATAGTCAGGCTGGTCCCCAGGTAATGGATGTATCATCCATTGTTTGTGGATCCACAATGAAAACCCTTTTATAGTTTGGTAGTACCTTCTCTGCTGGCCCCACTAGGAAACAATAGACTATGTTGGCCTGTAATTCTGCTTTTCTTCAAAATAAAAGTGCTTTGAGGATAGATGATTTATTTAGTATGGCTGGTCCTATTGGTGGAGACCAAAATTTTGTGGTCTAGTAATAAGGAAAAATGTATTGCTTTGAGCCTTATAGAACACCTTTTTCCATTATGAAGTAGGGGAGAAATGCCTTATTCTTATCTTCCTTTTCCATATGAGCAAACAGGTTTAAAGAAGATAAGGGATTTGCTCCCGGTCACACAAGTAATAAGTACCAAGGCAGGGTTTGCATCCAACCCTCTTCCAAGCTCTTGGTAACATTCCTTGTTTCCTTGGCTGGTTGCTGTGGCCACAAATTTCATGCTGTAATTAACTGGTAAGGTGCCTTTCAAATTCATCTAGGTTGATAGTTGGATGTCAGAGACCAGGCTTATATATAAGCAAAGCTTTTCTCTCTGGAAAATGTGTTTTGAAGGCATAACCTTTTATGATCCGGGGTTACTCCACGTCTCAAAGAGGTAGGGCGGGGCTTTATATCTGTCCATTGAAAGCATTAATGAGAAAAGCAAATTTAACTTAATATCTTTTTCTCCCCCTCTTTTTGATGTGTGTGGGTAGGCTGAAACAAGATACCCTGAATGAACAGACTGAACTGGAGAGGAAACTTCAGGAAACTGAGATTGCTGCTAATTCTGTAGTGGCACTGATACCATTATTTAAAGACTTCCTTGCTGGATTTAATAGTGAAAGTGTGAGTAATCTGAATTGCATTTTCAAAAGTTCAAATTCATGTGAATATTTGTAATTTTCTTTAAAAAAATAGGCTGAAATGCCAATTTGGTAATTTGCAATGCATAAAGACTTCTTGTTTGGTTATTTAAGCTGGTTGCTGAAAAGCAAAAGCAAAATGCAATTATTACAGATGTTATATAAGGGGAGAGTTTGGGCTCATAAATCCTCTTGATTCACAGCAGACATTAAAATTTCTCATGGATAGAAATGAAATAAAGAACTAAGGACAGGTCTTATATCTTAATCTTTGGTGTCTGGCCTGGCTAACAGTTGACATGTAGCACTTAACATTTTAAATTCCCTCTGGGTATAGAAAGATGACATTTATTCATATATAGAATGTTATATATCATTGACAATTATGTATCCCCAAGTTTTCAGTGTTTGCTAAAGCTTGAGTTGGAAAGGTTTGACATTTTAGTCCATTAACTTTATTCTCTAACTTTAGCATTTTAACTTTTAGTATTGGATTATTAAAGCTCAGTTTTCATTTATGATTGCTCTTTGAATGACTTAGGCCAGAAAAAAGGGCTTTTCTGGTAGAACTGCAACAAAGCAGTGATTGTGGAAGAAAACCAAAATAAATAAGCCAAAGTAGTAGTAGTGATATGTTTTAGTAAAAGCTGTAGCTGACGACATATTTTTAAATGCCTTTGTGGTAATATAATCTGTCAGTTAATAACCTTGTCACATACATACATGATGATTTCCTAAACAGAAGCAAATGCTGTAGAACATTTTCAACATGCAAAATGAGTTTTAAAAAGACCTGATCAGTTTAAACAAGGTAACTCTAAACCTAGATTTTTAGTCTAAAGGTGAGGAATAATATAGGTAATTATTTTTTGTTTGAGTTAAAGAGTAATTTTCATTGTTCTCAGAAGATATTAATTTCAAATCAGGGATTAGATGTTTTTAAAATTCAATTTCTATAGAACATGAAAATGATTTTTGGCATGGCAACAAATATTTCGATCAGTATTAAACTTTTAAACATCAAAGTATGAAAAGGAATTGTACTCTTAAAGAATTACATTCCATAGAAATGTTGTAGTGGTCAATTTCAAGTAAAAAGAATAAAGAACTAGTTTTATAACAATCTCAAAGCCAGTGGTCAGTGGCCACATTTGGAAATCATTTTGTGGGACTGGGGGTGGGGTGGTAATGATCACTTACTGCACAACTGTAACTATAGGAGTACTGGAGAACCTCAGGGATGAAAATCAAAACTTGCAGTCCTTTGCAAGCTAAATCATCCCGGTGAGATTTCCTTAGATTTCATACTGGCTGAGTTTCTATCATCATAGTTAAAAATTACAGAGGATAAGGGATAGTGATGAGACTTGTGATTTCACTTGTGTAGGGAATTCCCAGAGGAGAAAACACTGCCTAGCAGTGCTTGTCCGGCACCTTCTCTGCAATCTAGAGTTTCTCATGGCATATCAAGGTTGGGTGCCTTGCCCAGGGTCACTAGTCATGCTGTGGCAGAGGCAAGGTCTGAACCTGTGTCTTCAGAGATACGTACATATATGCATGTATGTGTAATTGTACAATATGTTTGTGTACGTACCTAATGCTTGTGTATGCACATATCGATGCATGCATGAATGTATATTTTACATATATATATATGGAGAGAGAGAGAGAGAGAGAGAGAAGAGAGAGAGAGATCAATCTCTTTATAGTTTCCAGTCACATATGTCTCATATACTTATCAGATAGAGCATTCTGTCAGATATATATTATTAAAACATTTATATTAAATTATTAAATATGCAATATTTTTGAAGTAACAGAATAATTTGGAAACAGGAAGTAGATACTTAGATAATTTAGGCAAAAATAGATTTGTTGATGAAGAAACATTTAAAAAACAACCAGAGTCCTAATAGGCTACATGATAATTTGTTGAATTAATTGCTCAGCTTCCCACTACTGTTTGTGTACATTTATCTTTACTTATAATTGCCTTGAATTTGTAGGTGAACAGTTCAATTGACATATTGAAGGCCAAGTTAGCTGATAACGAACATGAAATTAATGTAAGTTCTTTTCTACTGTCTTTGTCTCCGTATTATTTTGTTGCCTTGTGTATTATTTAATTTTGTAAAATTTATATACCACCCCATTTTTGATATTTCTGATTTTCTAATTTAATTGCTTTAGGTTCTTAAAAAGAAGGTTCTGGAAAAGGAGGACTATATCCAGAAGCTTTCTTCTTTTATTCAGAAAGAAAAAGTAAGTACATTTTGGTGTAAAACTCTTAAAATTATAGATTTTTCTGGAAACATATTAAAAATTCTCTTCTCCCTAATTTCCCTCCTATATATAAATACTCACATAGTCTCAGAAAGAAAGACATAAATATTTTCAACTCTGGTTATTTGGAGTTTGTTTTTCCTATCCAGTTGCCCTTACTCCTAAATGTTTTAGAGGGGAAATGTTTTAGGTTTATTCAAAAGCAGTATTTTATGATTTCCATAGAAAATGATACAAATAATGAACTATACAATATTTTTTCACAAAATTGAAAGTTTAATTGAGCAATAGAATAATTTTGTGATTTGCCAACTTCAAGTTAGTGTAGCCTAGGATTATATTCTAGGGGAGAGAGGAGGTTTTATACAGATAAGGTAAGTATTTGAAGTCAGACACTAGGAAGCAAAACACATGGAAATTCCTATAGCGTCACATATAGGACACATTTAATAACTAGAAATAAAAGATTATATAGTTTGACATGATATTTTTGCTACATTTCAAGAAGATTATAGCCTAAGAGAAATCACAAGGAAAACATGTAAGTAACTTTTTGTGACTTATCAAAGATTAATACACTTCATATTTTTTCCATTCTCTTTCTTAGGCAAATACCTTAAAAACAAGTCAGCTTTCACATTCAGTGAAATCGGTACAATCTCACCTACAGCTCCAGATTCAAAAAAAAGAAGCTGAGAACGATCAGTTGAAATCATATATGAAGGTTAACATATTTATTTATTCACTATTACTTAAGTGGTCAATTAAATGAGAGTGTTGAAAATAGAAAGTCATTCCTTAATATTGACAGTTTTTAAAGGAAATGAAATCAGGAAATTTAATTAAACAAGCATGGAGTGTTTTTAGTAAAAATACACTGAAATTTCTAAAGTAAATCCTAAATTGGGTATGGTCCTGTCCTACTGCTTTTCATTCAGTGTGCATCAATTAAATCTCTAGCACTCTCCAGATTGATGACATGAAAGCAGCTCTAGCACCTCCCTCTTGTGAAGGAGCTCTAGAGGAGGGAAATCTAGATCTCTCTCTCCCTTCTGTCATAGCCAGGTGCCAAGTAGAAGCTCAAGCAAAATTCTGTGAGAAATTTGAGGAAAGAGCTTTCACGATAAGGCAGCAGAGTAACTGATTTTCAGGGAATTGGATTTTGTAGGAGGGGTGGGACTTCAGCCAAAAAAAAAAAATGAGAGAAGGGAGTTGACTTTCAGGCCTGGTGATGAGGGACAAAAGAGACAGCAGAAAAATGGATTGGAACAAAACAAACAGTGATTCAGTTTGACTGAAACTTAGGATATGCGAAGCAAGGTAGTATAATGTCACAATAATACTTGACATTTATAAAGCACTTTACATAGGCCTCGAGGAATTGATCTGGGGGCTTTGATTTATCGAACCTCCCCATCCCAGTCCACTGGATGAAAGTGTGGGTTATCAGAGGCAGATGAGGGACAATTCGTTGTGAGGGCATGGGCCTTTCAGATCTTGGTTGGCCTATTTACCTATGTGGAGACTAAGCTAGGTTTGGGATAGAGAGTGGGCTAACTCATGCCCTTTTTTCTCCTTATTTGCATGGACAAATAGGAGGGGCCAAGACTATAAAAGCTGAGAGGTCAGCCCTGCTAGTATCAGGCCTTAGTCAGATGAGAAGAGAACCTTCTATGGCCCTAAAAATTGAGTTGTTGGGAGTTGATTTTTCACTTTTTTTACCTGCTTCTCCTAGAGAGCACAGTAAGAACAGGACATATATTTCTCTCACACCTGCCTAGTTGGGTCATCATGGGGAGAAGGGAGTAGCTCTTGGATCTAGGAACTCAGGAGATGACAGGCTCCAGAACCAATCTCTTGTTCGTATTATAGTGTGAGTTGTGATTGGTTATCTGTCTACCTACCTCCTATCCTTATCTTTTTTTTTGTTTTAATTTTATTGATAACTTCAATTTTCATGGGCTGTAATTATTTAAGTGCATACTAATACCCTAGGTCAGAATTTCAGCTGAGCTAAAAATTTAGTCATTAAATATTTATCATGTGCCAGGTACTGTGCTAAATGCTAGGGATACAAAAGAAGCAAAAAATAGTTCCTACACTCAAGAAGCTTACATTCTTAATGGGGAAGACATGAAAACAATATATACAAAACAAGCTATATTTAGAATAAGTGAGAAATAATTAAGAGAGGGACAGTGCTAGAATTCAGAGGGGTTAGCAAAGACTTCATGTAAAAGATGGGATTTTAGTTGAGACATAAAAGAAACCAGGGGTGTCCATGAGGAGAGTTGAGGGAGGGGTAGGGGGAAGGCAATCCAGGCTTGAGGAAACTGTGGCCATCCATCAAAACCATACACCTAGCCCAGGAGCTGCGGAAAGGGCCCAGAACACTTTGCCCAGTAGAGATGCTGTTGCCCTGAGGAAGGAGGGAAGGGAATAAGCGTTTCTATAACATTCTGTGCCAGGCCTTGTCTGAAGTGCTTTTGCAAATATCTCATTTGATCCTCACAAAAATTGTGATGTAGCTGCTGCGATTATTCCCATTCTATAGATAAGGAAACTGAGGCAAACAAGTTAAATGACTTGCCCAGCATCATATACTAAGTGTCCAAGGCTGGATTTGAACTCAGGTCTTCCTGCCTCCTTGCGTAGTACTCCCTGCACAGTACCACCAGTTCCCTCTAAGGAGTAGTGCCAGTGTGAGGAGATCATGAGAGGATCTCACTAGAAGTGTGTAATAATAGATTATCAGAGTTGACAAATCTTGAGGTTCTTTTTCCCTTCTTTGAAAACATTTTTAAATTATGGAACATTTAATTTTTCCCTCCAATCTTCCCCCCACCAAAAAAAGGGAAAAAACACTTTGTAACAAGTAAGCATAGTCAAGCAAAACAAATCTTGAAGTTCTTACACACACACACACACACACACACACACACACACACACACACACACACACACGATATGTCCCTTTTTCTATATCACTGAAATGGAGGCAAAGTGTCCTCCTTTCAGCCACTCTATCCTCTAACTGGGTTATGCCCAGAACTAGAAACAGTTAAGTAGCATAGCACCCTATAGGCCAGTGTAAAGAGTGCTGAATTTGGAGTTATGGGTCCACAGTTCTGCCACTTCCTACCTGTGTGACCTTGGACAAATCATTTAATCCTCTGAAAAACGAAGGTGAGGTGGAACAGATGACGACCATCCTTTTTTGCCTTCCCATACCTATTTCCCACATCCTATAGTGATACTCAGGACCAATTATCAAGGGATTAACCATTGTTTCATAAGTACTAGTTATAAACTAGTGATCTAAAAAATGTCAACTTCAAGACCCAAGGTGGTCCATGGCATCACTCCAAGGCTTAGCCAGCCAATCATAGGGTGAGAAGATGGTTGACTCTTATCCTCCTCAGGAAAGACAATTTCAGGGCTTTATGTATAATATAGCTACACAATAGATAAAGACCAAAGCTCCCTTTTGTTAATGTCAGCCACTCTTACTGGTCTATACTGATGGCTTTGGGCTTTTGGTCCAGCTGATTTCAGGCTCTGAAAAACCTTCAGTGTCTGCTAATTGCCTGCTGGATAAATTAGCTCAGTATGAAAACTCTCCTAAATCTGGTGCCAGTCTCAGCTTCTAACTTTGTTTCATACTACTATCTTTCCTGCACTCTGTGCTCCTGCCAAATTGGCTTGAGGTACTTGGTTTTCATTGATCATGTGCTGCCCTCTCCTACCTTTGAATTTTTACTTTTACCCATTCTATATCCCTTGTTTGGAATGACTGCTGATCCTATTTTCTTTCTTCTCCATCACAACCCAGTTTGTTGTTCCATTTTTCATGGAATTTTTCCTCAAAGGCAAGGTGTGGGAGATAGTTCAAAAGAGGAATGAATGAATTGGTGAAGCAAAAGATTTTTCTTGTAGATGTATTGTTAAATTTGCCTTTATATATTCAGATCTTAACACAGTGCCTGACATATAATAAGAGTTTAATTGATGCTTATTGATTAAGTAGCAAATTGCTTTATTTGCCAAGAATGGTAATTGGAATGACACATTTCTTTTTCTCATTTGAAACATCTTTAACTTTAGTCTGATGTTTACTGAAAGCATATTGATTTTTGGTATGGAAGTCATGAGTGATTAAAAAAAAAAGTCCAGAACATTAAGAACAAATTAGACAGTATTGAATGAATCTCTGTTCCTTGAAAGGGAATAAAAAGTAAGCTTCTACCAAAAGGAAATTAAATATGCTAGAGGAAATTGTCTCTTTACTTGAGTTTTACTACTACTGTTATTCATGGAATAGCAGTGACATCCTGTGGTTTATTAAAGGAATAACAGCTATATTTCCCATGGGTTCTCTAAACAGCTCTAATGTTAAATATGTTGGACATATTAAACATATATGTATTCCTTTTTTATTTTTCCTGATTTCAGTCATGTAGATAGCTTGTAAATCTTGTTTGTGAGACCTTTCCCAAATTTTTTTGTAATTTTAAATACATTTATTTATAGCAGGCAACACACAAGGCTCTCAATAATTTATTTATATTAAGGGGTTTGCTTTTGGTAATGGAGTAGTTATGAATTATTTAGAACCCAATCCAAATTTAAATGGAATTTGGGAACCACGTTGTTAACATTGTAGTTTGGCAGGAAGTGTGCATGTTTTTGTAAAACTCCTCTAGAGAGTTATTCTAAAATAATCATTTGGTTAATGAGAGATTAAAATCTAGTATTTTCATGATTATTATATAAATTCCCCTGTACTATTTAAAGGAAAGAAAAAGTAAATGCCAGTATGCTTCACTCTCATACCTTAACTAGATGAGAACACCTCTTGATTGTGCACCAGGTGTAAACATGACCTGAATGGCTCCTGAGTCAGTCAACCAATGATAGGACTAAGTGTGAAAAGTCCCTAATCAATTTAGATAGCTTTGAAAGCCACTAGATGAACTGGAGTAATGGTTGCCCAGGAAAGATGTCAGTTCCTATTAATTGAGGGACTTAGCCATGCCTTACATGATCCTCTAAAACCAGAAAATTAGATTGGAATAGGAGCTTAGAGCATTGACTGTTTTAGGGCCCCTAAGTGCTTGTGGAGGGAGGGAGGGGAAAGGAAGAGGAAAGCTTGGTCCCAGCTTCAGTCTACACAGTCTGCTCCATTCCTTGCCTTGAGATAGCAGCAGCTTGTGGCAGCATCTGCTCAGGACAGCCTAGACCTGAGGAAGAAAAGCAGGTTCAAGGATCTAGAAGGAAGCCAGGAGAAAAGCTTTGCAATCCCTAAAGGGAGCAGCTTGAGGAATTCAGCCTAAGGACTTCTAAGAGCTGTGAGGTGTTCCCTGCACATGTTCTTTCTAAGGTTAAGCCCACTGTCCCCAGGACTCCGTTTGTATTGTTGGGAGAGTAAACTTGGGGGTTGGGGGTGTAGTATATTTTATATCAGCTATATCATCATAGCGGTTACCCACTAATAAAAGCTAATTAGGTCTGCCTGACTGTACATACCATTGATAGCCATGGGGAAAAGCAGACCTATTAGGGCAGTAGCACCAGAAAAATCACCCCCAGATCCAGCAGAGCTGCCCCTATAAGACTGAAAGGAGATGCAGAAGTCTCTTTCTGGGGATCTCACCTACTGGGTGAGTACGTTCAGAGAAGATGACATGTGCCCCGTCCCAGATTATAAACTCAGTGAAGGTTGGAACCTCCGTAACTATCTCTGATCTACCACCCAGCATAGTGCTAGTTTATGTTTGATATCTGACTGTACCGCTGAGGGACACAGTGCAGAGGAACTCAAAGGAGTGGAGTTGCACCTCCAAACATCCAGTTTCCTTATAGTCTGTCCTGTATGTTTGCTTAGACTTTTTTTTTTTTTTAGTTTATTTTTTTAGCCTGCGTCATCCCTAATGTGATCCTTGATTGGCATGGCAATGAGTAAATTAGGTGGTGGTGTTATATATTTTAAAATTATATTGGCAGCCCTAGACTAACTATGAGCAATTACTGTTTCTTTAGTATTTTAGGTATGTCTTTATTTCTGTACAGATTATTTTGAGGTTGTATTCATTAAGTGCCTGTATTTATCTTGGTAGGTGGACTCCTAAGTATTTTATACATTCTACAGTTATTTAAATTTAATTTCTCTTTATCTATATGTATGGTGGGTTTTGTTGGTAGTATGTAGAATGCTAGTGATTTGTGTGGGTTTATTTTATATCCTGCAACTGTGCGGAAGCTATGATTTCAGTTAATTTTTACCTGACTCTAGAGTTTTCTATGTTTTGCCTGCAAAAAAAGTTAATTTTGTTTCTACTTTTACTGTACTTTATTCTCTTGGTATCTTTTTTCTTGTATTTCTTGCTATAGCTAGCATTTCTAGCACTGTGTTAAATAATGGTGGTAATGTACATCCTTGCTTTTCACCTTAAATCCAAGCTAATTATTGTCTGAGCTTTTTAGACTATATTCACACGTAAATTAAATTTTTAGAAGTGCCTCTAGTTTGTTACATATAACATTGGTTTTTCATTTTAAATAGTTGCCATTTATCATGTTAAGGAAAGGTCAGTTTATCTTTTTCCTTTTTAGCTTTGGTATCAGAAATTGTGTCTCATGGACAAAAGCCTTTTCTGCATCTATTGATATTATCATGTGATTCTTATTGGTTTTGATATTAATGTAGTCTACACTTTTCTTGATATAGAACTAACCCTACATTCCTGGTATTTTCCACATAATCCTCATAGGATCGTAGGATTTAAAGTAGGAAAGGAACTTAGAGGACATCTTAGTCTGACCCCCCATTTTGCAGAAGAAGTAACTAAGGCTCAGCAGCATTAAGTTTCCCAGCCTTGGGAAGCCAGTCCTCTCTCAGCTGAGGAGGCTTCACTGAGCACTGTTAAACACTGGCTGCCATGTAAATAAATCCAAGACCTACAACTAGTGACTGTTATAGTTGGGACTGTTGTGTGGCTCTTCTGTGTCTTGGTGCATTTTAAAGGCAGCCTTGTCAGAAGAAGAACATTCACATGCTCCATTCTCTGCCTCCTCCTGCTGTTTGGGCCCAGTGACTGCAGGCTCATAGCTGACAGTTCTGGCTCCATCTCAGGGTCTGCCCCAGATTCATGGTAGCAGTTCTAAGAGCCTCTTGTGGAGTCCCCTGAAGGAGAGGGGAAACCACGATTCTGAAAAACCCAGGTGGGGAACCAGTTCTTGGACACATATCAGAGTCTTGGTCTGAGGTGAGGGAGTGAAAGGCACCCCTGGGCCAATATTCTTGTTAGTAAAGAGACTATTTGTAGGCTAGTGTTAGATGCACACAGGAATGAAGAATATGGGTTATGGGGGTAAGACTTGGTAGAAGGCATGTGGAAAGAGTAGCAGCAGTATATGGTGAAAATGTAGTCACCATTGCCATCATCTCCTTTCATATAGCAGGGACAGAAGTGACAGTCTAAAGTTAGTGATTCCACCTTTGTTTCTGGTAATAGAGTGTTAAAAAAAATGCTAGCAGATTTGTCATCTCTGAAGTTTCATTGTTTCCCCCTTCAAGTTTAATCAGCGCTCAGGATGATATGGTTTAGCCGGTTCTCTGTGGCCTCTGTTGAAAGTATTTATTTTTTGCATTTTAAAATTTATTTTCAGTTCATTATCTGGTCTCCATCCCCCACTTCCAAACTGAACAATAAAAATAAATAATGATATAGTTTAGTAAAACAGATTTCATATTGTCCATTTCCTAAAATGAATGTCTCATTTTGCATTTTAAGTATTAGTATTAGTATTTCTTGTAAGGGATTTGTAGTTGTTATTTTGAGAATTAGCAATAATTGCATTATAAAGTAATTGACATCTGTTAACTATATGTTTCTTTTGTACTGTAAGCTAGTTTGATTTCTCATTTGTTAAATATTGATATTTCATGTATCAGTTATTGATCAACTTTTTTGCAGAACTTAAAATCTGAGATAGCTGAGTGGAAGCTACAGTTGAAAACATATGAGCAGCAAGTTGTTACCCTGAAGCAAACAAATGAGCAAAAGAAAATTGCCCTGAGAAAAGCATCTAAAGTTTGCAAAGAAAGAGCTGACTCTTTTACAGCAAATATTGAAGATCTGACTTCTCAGATTAGAGATCGGGTGAGTAACAGCAATTTATAAAAACTTTAGTTTATCTCTTTAAGTCTATGTTGAAATTACTTCATGGTGATGACCCTTCGTTTTTTGATGAGCTGGTTGGATTTGACCATCTTCAAGCCTGGAACAGTTTGCATTTATGGAAACAAAACCATCTTTTATTTCATCATTTCTTAACAGTATGAAAAACTATAGTGCTTCACCATTTTCCTTCAAATTTTCTTTTTAAAACTTGCATAAAAATACAAGCTAATTATTGCCTGAGCCTTTTAGACTATATTCACATATAAGTAGTTCACTTAGTCTCTGGGTCAACATAATATTATGCAGAGATCAAAAACACCACCATGGGAAAGGTGAAAATATGTGTGGAATGTGAAAAGTGTGTGAAAAAAATGAACTTGGAGCTGGGCAATTTTTTGTTTGCTATTATTTGTTTAAGCATTTGTTATTTAATATTTGTAATTGTTAGTATTACTAACGTTTTGTGATGTGCTCAGCCCCAGTTTTCAGTGATTAGCATTGTAATCACATTTCATGAAAATTTGATGTCCCCAGAAAAGCCAGCAGACCTGGATTAGAATTTGTTTCTGCTATTTACCACCTGTGTGGTCTTTACCTTTTTGGATCTCAGTTTCCTCATCTATAAAATAAAGCGATTTGACTATATGATTTCTAAGGTTCTTCATATGCACCCCTGTGTCTGGTAAGATTATAAGGATAGTGAGATAACGCATAATAATCCTGATCATTATTAATCTTTATATTGTGAGTTTGATTAAACCGAGGCACAAACCTAAACCACATCCCCTCAGGTGGACAAAAAGATCCTTGGCTGTGTTCAACATTGGTTTCAGTTGATAATTCCGGTGGTCTGGGTAACTTATGAGCCTCTGAGAAATACCACCATCGAATTGCTGTGGTGCAGTGGCAGGGATATCAGAGCTTAGCCCTTCAGCCACTCCCACCGATTTTCTTCCTGTGGTGGAAGAGTTAGTGGTTTTAAACCATCAGGGTAAGGCAGCCCAAAGTGACCCTAGGATGAAGGGTGGATCCGAAAAGCTAGAGGTGGAGCTCTGTCCTATCTTCCCTGTGTTATCCAGTCAATTATCTATGATTTAGTATAAAAGATAACATTTATGTATCAGTTTGCAAAGCACTTTACATATATTTTCTCAGTTGATCCTCACAACAGCCCAATGAAGTAAGTTCTGTTATTATCCATATTTTACAGATGAGGAGCCTGAAGCTGGGAGAGGCCCAGGGTCACTTGGCTGTTAAGTGTCTGAGGCAGGATTCTAACACTTTTTAAAAATGTGACTTACTATCTGTGTTAATATAAATAAACATTGTGACTTTTTAAATGATAGGTCTACACTCGGAGGAAAATCCCAAGGTAAATAATTGTGTTGTTTGGTGTTTTCTATTAAAGATTGATTTTAAAACTTGTTTCCAAAGATGATGTATACTGAAATGGATATTTTTACATTCTAAAGTTTTATACTTCATAGAATGAATTTATTTCCTTAAATTATATTTCATTTGTGTTTAGGGACCTGAACAAAATACATAGTTCTTAAGTTACATAATAAATACTTTGTGCGTTTTTTAGGAAGCCAAATTGTCTGAAGCACTTTCAGCTTCCCTTGCCTGGAAAAGTCATTATGAGAAAGCTGTAGAAGAAAAGACAGATTTGGAGGTCCAGGTTGAGACTCTGAAAAAGTAAGAAAAATATACTACTTAATAAAATGTATTTTCAGTTCTTGTTCATTTTAAAGGATTTGTTACTGATTTTGTGGGACTGCATGGGATAAAGATTTTTTTTTATCTTTGCCCTATATAATATATCCACCTGAGAAAATTCATCAAACGATTAATAGTGAGTTAACATTTACATTTATTTTCATACTTTTAGTTCAAACAATATTTACACTTGAATATTATAATTGGAAACAAATGTGTGTGTGTATTAATACTTTGTCCTATAGAGCTGGAATAATCTTTTTTCTCTTTATATAACAATATCAGTATATTATAATTTATAATTAGTATAGTGAATTCTCTTCACATAAAAGCAAATAAGATCTGAAATACTTTATGCAATTGAATAAAACTCTAAAAGAAAAATATGCAATGGATATTTTTATAATTTGGGAACATAATTGAAATGAATAAACTAATAGAATTTAAAACTAAACATCTTTTTCACTTAAAATTTTTTTCTTTTATTAACTGAAATTATGACTGTATTGCTTTTATAGACTGTAGCGATCAGTTTGTTATATGGTCATTTTACATATTTAAATTTATCAAATAGTGCTTGGGGAGAAAGTTCCAGAGCTTTATTTTATGCACAAGGATTAGTGCATAAAGATAAGGAAGCCATTTATGTACTTTTTATTAAATAGAAAAGGGAGTGCTGCATATATTCATTTTGAAATCATACAGGATTAGTATTCTCTAGCCTCTGAGTTAAGTTACACTTTGGGGTATTTGATATAGTCAGGAGAGAAAGAAAATAGGGAAAGGAAAAATATAGGAAAAAGGAAGAAAAGTAGAATTTAACTTCAATAAAAGATGTACACATGGTTGAGAATAATCATATGTTGCCAGAACTTCTTTCAAATGTCTCTCCTTGACTCCTGTGTCTCCTATTCTTTCTATTCTTCTAGTCCTTTCTATTCTGGCTGTCTTGGCATAGGGGATAGAGAACCACACATCGAGACAGGCACTGGGGTGGTGGATGGAGAACTGGTTTCAGAGTCAGAAAGACCTTTAAGCCCTGCCTCTGAGTCGGTCAAGCTCTGTGACCCTGTGCAGATCACTTAATCTTTCAGTGCCTTCCACCTACCTGCTAAACTTCAGGACTGGTGCCAGCCTGTTTTTATAGAGAGAGTTTCCATACTGAATTCTCTACAACAATAAAAGCACTGATTAAAAAATATAATAATTTTCAGTGTTCAAGATTGCTACGACTTCATTATCATTTTATATTATCATCTTTTAAAATGACACTATTCATACCTCTAATAATTTATACAAAATTGATCATTTCATAAAGGAAAATCATAAATCTTTTGGAAGGCCAACACAAGAAGGAAGATCCTGGAAGAAATGCCAATGAAGATTTTCTTAGAAAACTTCACTCTAGTGATTCAGAAAATGAAAGCATTCTTCTTGAGAATGAAAAATTAAAGGTACAATTACATACAACTTGAGTTAGATTACATATAGATAAATACTCTCATCCCATTTTCTATTTATGAATACATGTTAACAGAACTGGTAGAATGCCTTTCTATTGATTAAGAAACATGAATGTAGTTTTACACATATGTATGAATACAAGGAAAGCTGTGGTACAGAAAGACAGGCACTAGTTTGTCGTTGGAAGAGAACTGAGTTTGAGTTCTGGTTCTGTCACTGGTTTTATGACCTTGGGTAACTCAGCCTACCTGCACCCCAGTATCCTCATTTATAAAATGGGGATAATAAGATTTATGGTATCTCATGACTTACGGTGAGGATCAGATAAAACGATGCATGTAAAGTTCTTTGCAAATATTGCTTAAGAGCAGCTTGTCCCTCATTGGTCACATCCCACAGCCTGCTTACATCTATGTGTTTTTCCATTGCTCTCTGGGCAACTTGCAATTCAAAATCTAATAAGAGTTATGATTTGTAATAATATAGTATCATTGAGAAAAAATAAATCTCACTTAGAGAGATTAGAGTTTAGAAAAAAATACTAGAAAAATCCTCCCCCTGTGTCCCCATATTTAAATTTGTTTTGAAGTTAACTTTTTAATAGAGTAGGTTTCTTTTGACTAAGGAAATCTTGGGTTTTTTTGCTCTTAGAGAAAATAGTAACATTTAATCTTGTGAGGCTCAAGCAAGATGTGTTAAGGTACTATATTGATATCAGCTAGTATTACTAAGTTTGCACATTTTAATTTTTTATTGTTCACATTCACTTTCCCAAAAATTTCTCCTTGATAGGTTACTATTCACTACTTATCATTAATTGGTCATTATAATTTTATATCACGTATTAAAGTGTTGCTATATTTGTTGATCAGGGATAGGCAATGATAGGCATTTTCTGCCATCAAAGACAGTCAAAAAATATACTATTCCCTTTCACTTCTATTTTTCTGTTACATCGACAACTTCTGCCTTGGCTTTTTATTTCAAATACACCTGCCCAACCAGCGAAGAAGCAGCTCCCATGACCAGTGAAATATCAGATTCATTAAAAAAAGAACAGCTTCATTATTGAGTTACTGTATTTTATATTATTCCATGTTATACAGGTATAAACCTTCTTAGTTCTTTATGAGATATATATTATATATGTATTCCTTGGTAGATGACACTTGCTAATTTGGAGGAAAAAGTTATTTCAGTTGAAAATGAACGCTTGGAATTACAAGAAGTGGAGAAAAAGCAGAAAGCCCTTGTTGAAGTGTATAAATCTCAGGTGATTATTGTATGTGTTTTATGTTTGTGGAAGTTGTCTGTCTGGTATGTCAGTGTCCACACTAAATACCCAGGGCTGTTATTAAGAAATGAAAAAGGTTGAGAATACTTCATTGTTAGCTATTATGTTATTTAAATATTTGTTTTCCTATTCCCTAATGCCCAAGATTCTCATCAACATTAGTCTAACTATGACGCAGCACATGGTAAGGGTAAAGATTTAGGAGTTAGAGGGTAAAGTGTGAAGCTGGTGGGCTTTCCTGAGGGAAATCACACTAGATGGAGAGCCACACGTTAGAGGAGTATGCTAATTGGAGTTAGCCTAGGAGATAGGAAGACCGTGATTGGAAGATGATTTATCACTTGACTAATTATCCTGATTATCAGATAATTATCCGAATTATGATGTTTCAGAAAAGAAGTGACAATGCTGGTGGCATAACTAATAGAGTGTATCTTTAGGTACAAAAGTTACAAAAGGCAGTCGAAGATGTGAAAAGCAGACATGAAAAACTAGTTTATGAGAAAAACCTAATAACGCAAAACAAAAAGTCAACATTAGAGGAGGTAAGCTTAGCCCTCTTCAATATAAAAATAAAACTGCATTTGTGGGTGGCATGTATATATGGCTATGAATTCCCATTTGTAATGACTAGCCTTTTCTTCAACCTATATCTAGAAATGGTCTGTTACTAAAATTTGTAGTGGGAGACTTTTCCCCTGAATTTATGTTATCCTGTGTAGGCCTAAATTATATATTTCATCAATGATTTTTTTCCTTTGGTATTAATCTTCTCAGTGGTATATTGTATCATAAATGCATCTGCCATTTGATGACTGGCCTAGCTTCCTTTGGAGTGGCTTTATCACCAGATTAGCGGCAGGTTGATTGCTTCTCCCAGTGCAAATCATGATGACTGCCTATTAAAGCTAAGAAGAGTTATCATTGGCATTGAGGGACAGTAGCCACCCTCCAGCTCCATTCAGCCTTCCACTTTTTAATGCTGTCTCTTTTTTTTTGCTTTTTGGAAGGCAGTTGGGGTTAAGTAACTTGCCCAAGGTCACACGGCTAGGTTTTTGTTTGTGTGTGCTTTAAGTGTCTGAGGCTGGATCTGAACTCAGGTCCTTCTGACTCCAGGGCCAATGCTCTACTTACTGAGCCACCTAGCCGCCCCCAGTGCTGTCTCTTTTAAGAGAACTTTCCAGATTGCCCTATCATTCTCCCACCCATAACTCAGTATTTATTTTAGATTGTGTAGTGACTTAATTGAGAGCCCATACCCCACCTGGTCAGATGTAAGCTCTTTTTCTAGTGTCCAGCTCAGTGCTTGGCGCATATCAGCTCGTCCATGCTGTTGATTGATGGCCTCACTTTGTTCAGGATGTTATGCCAGGAGAAGGTCCTTTTCTGAGAGGGGGAATGAGGGGGTTGGAGAGTACTGCTAAGTATTTTCTCTCTCATGAAAAATTCCATTTTCCATGTTGGTGGGTTGGTGGCCTTCATGCTTGAAGAGGATCAAAATGACATGACCATGTTGGAGTTAAGGTGTGTCAAGCTGTGGTCGATCAGACCAGTATGAGCGTGGAAGACTCCACCACAGGGCAGGCACACATAGTCCACACGAACATTTGGAGTGGAGATGCCTCTAAGTTTTCACATCTCGAGTCTCTTTGGAGCTACTGCAGTTCTTCAGTAGAGCATAGAGCAGGCACCTTTTCTGCTGTGGGCACTCCATGCTTGGTGGTCCTGTGCCAGTGTTTCCCATGTCTCACAATCAATTCCAAAGTTCTTCAGAGAGACTGTGAGAATGTCTTTGTATCACTTCTTCTCACCTCTCTGTGAGCACCTGCCTTGTATGAGTTCTCCATAAAATAATCTCTTAGGCAAGAGCACATTTGGCATGTTCCTGCAGGTTCCTGTATGCTCTGTCAGGCAGCACTGTAGACAAATGTGTGGGGAGTGCAGGGTAGAAGCCAAGGGCTTTCAGACAGTGTCACATGTGCAGAAAACCCTGAAGTCACAGTGTGGTTTCATATTAGCCACTTCTTTCTCTGTCCCCACCAACGTTTTATCTCTCTTGACATTTGCCGTGATTTGAGGATAAAGAACTTCCTAAACCATCTAGATCCCCACGACTTGGGAACACAAATCCACCATCACCTAGCATAATATTTTGCATATAATATGAATGTAACAAATATATGTTGAACTGATCCCATCTGTATTCTTCTTAATGAAGATTACAGGGTGTTTTATAGTGGTTGTGGTTCCTTCAGAAATCTCATCCCAAATCTGTGCAATTGTCTGCTTCAGTCCCTGACGTGTCAGAGAAGAGAGACCAGCTAGCTGTCTTGCTCTTTTGTTTCTAAATACCACACCTTTAAGTAACAATATTCCAGATGCTGACTCCTTATGGTCGCCCTTGTTGCTTCCTGATGTCTCTGGCCTCACTGCCCACACAAGTGTTAAAATCAGGAACCATAGCAGTATTTACATCAAATAGTAGCAGGTGGTATGGAGTAACAAAAGAGGTGAAAATAGGTCTGCTAAAAGGTCTGTTAACCACCTTGCAGCAAATCTACTGAAACCTCAGTAACCCAGCTGAGTGAAGTCTGGTTGAATACAACAAAAAGTTTTAATGATAGAATATTCTTAAGAAATGCACTTTTATTACTCTTAATAGCAAACAAAGGCATACCAATCTATTGATAATGAGTAATGATATTTTATAATGATTATTTTTAGCCCTAAATGTAAAACAGGAGACATTTGCTAAAACCTTGCTAATTCCAATAGTTACTGGCTATGTGAAAATGCCACTTAACCTTTCTATATCTCAGTTTTGAGATTTATAAAATAGGAATAATAATGTCAGCCTCATGTGGTTGTACACAGAAAGCTGCATAAGCTTTAAAACCTGTATAAATGTCAGTTATTATTGTTGGGAGAAAAGCACTTTGTAAACCTGAAGGCCCTATGTTAACATGTGAATAAATGGAATAAGATGTCCTTGAAATGGTGGGTGTTGAGATCAAATGAGATAATGTATTTGAAAGTATATTGAGAAACTGTAAAACATTATTATTTCTTATTTAATGAAATTCAAATTGAAAAGTTTCATTGCATTTGTATTTATATGCTTATTTTTAAAAAAATGAAATGCTATAATAAAAACTGTACATCACAAGTGTTTATTATCTGTATTTTGAGGAAGACAGTAATATTAATGTTCAGTGTGTCTTCTTGCACTTTTCTCAATGATGCTGCTCAGGTGAGGGGCCAGATGGAGTCACATTCGAAGGAGTTAGAACATATTCATGGTTTACTGGAGGGGGCTGAGATGAAGCTACTGGACTGTCAGGAGAGACTCCTCTACTGCAAAGGGAAATACACAGACCAGTCCCAAACCATCCATGAGCTACGGAGTCAGGTGCTTAGGGAAGTTGGTGGGGTATCTCTAGGAACATGTGTAAAGAAGGCTTGGGAATGAGTTTACCAGTTGAGGGCACTCATGTCAGGACTTTGGAGCTTACTCTCTCTAAAGAATCTGCTTGTCATGTTGATACTATATTCTTCTGTAGACTATTGAGAATTCTTTTTTGAATAGGGAAATGATAGATTGGTATTATTTAGTAATTACAGCTGTTAAAATGTTTTAACTTATAAATTGACAGGTTTGGGGAAGTTGTGATGTAGGAGTAGAACTTTGATATTGGTCTAAACTTTTAAGTCTTTATTGGTCTAAATTGTTTTAGCAAATAATTAAACTTAAATGCTTTCAACAATTAAATAGATTGTGCCTAAGAATCAGCTTACAAATTTTATTTCATCCTTTGGCATTATGATCACAGATTTCTCAAAGGGCTGCTATAGTAACAGCATATCTTTATTAACTTTTAATGACCTTATTTGAAGGTCATACTGACTTTTCCAAATATAATTTAAAATTCTGAACTACCTCTTGAAAGAACACACGCAGAAAAATTGTTTGCTTATTTGAGTTAAAATTTCAAAAATAAGTTTTCTTAATTACATTATCTGAAACTAGTGGCAGAACTAGATCAGGTAAATAACTGTAAGCATAGCCCAAATTATTTAAATTTGCCCAGATGAATAACTGGAGAAGTATACAGTGTTGTAAATGTTTTCCAGATGTCAGGACAAGAGGAAGGCCAGCTTCTGACTGACAGTTGAGTTGTTTGGGATTTAACCTTGTAGCCCATAAGCAAAAAAAAGATAGGATTAGTTAGAAACTTCTAACAGTGAAATGTTTTTAATTCCATATTCTAATGAAGTACCTGAAAGGCAGTGTGATGTGTAGGAGACAGAAGAGCAGCCTGGGAGTTCAGAAAGAATCATCCACACAAAGATGTGTGTGTGAGACAAAGCTTCCTCGCTCCCCACATGTCACGTGGAGCTATTTACATTTTCACTACCTACCCCCGAAGTGGTTAGGAGGAAACTGTCACATAGACTGTAAGGCACAGTAATATGGGCTGTCATTAACAACACGATATAAGGCATACTAGTGGGAAAGGAGAGGGGGAAAGGGAATGGACATTTATATGGCATTTACTGTATACCAGGCACTTCACTAGATGCTTTACAAATATTCTTTTATTTGATCCTCACGACAACTTTGGAACATAGGTGCTTTTATTATCACCATTTTCTAGCTGAGGAAACAGACTGGGAGACTAGAGTTATCATGGTAACTGAACACAGTATTCCAGATGTGGTCAAATGAGGATGAAGTATGGGGGAATCATCACTTTTCTCTTTGTGGATGTACCTGTCAGAACAGCCCAATTGCATTAACTTTTTGGCAGCCACATCACGTGGCTAAATTAAGTCACTTGCACACTGGATTTGAACTCAGGTCTTCCTGACTTTAGGCTCGGTGCCCTCCTCATTGTGCCACCAGTAGTCTTAGGGAAGTGAGTGACAGAAGACCTGACCTGGAGAGTAGAAATTTCACTAATTGCACACTCTTTCTCAGAAGCATTAATTTTCTATCTGTGAAGTTGGGAAAATACTGATCTACTTCTTATGGATATATTGAAACTTTTTGTGAAATAGGTTGAAATCACAAGAAGTTGATGAGGAAAGCAGACAAAGGTAAACAATAAATGTTTCCCCTTTTTGTAGATTGATGATAATCAGAGCCTTTTGAAAACATTCTCTTTGGAAGAGGAAAATAGTTCCAAATTGAAATGTGATAACCTTCAGCAGTAAGTATGAAATTGATTTATAATCAGTTTTAATTTTTAATCAATTTTATTTGTACTATAATTTCATAAATGCATGTTTTCTGGGGAAAAAAGCAAATTAGAACAGATGGATGCAGAAAATGAAAAGCTTGAAAGGAAGGCAGCAAGCCAAGAAGAGTACCTGAAGAAAAACAAATTTAAATTTAAAGAGAAATCTGCAGAGTACAATGCCTTGGCACGGCAGCTGGAAGCTGCTTTAGAAGAAGGAAGACAAAAGGTACAGATAGAATTTCTTCCTTTTTCTGTATATTCTCATATTGTTCTTAGGCTGATGACAAGGTGAGGGACAGTTCCATTTCTGTGGTTCATCTCCCACCCACCAGGCTGCTTTGGGGATACATTTGGGCCAGGGCAGTAGTGGGCAAAGTGATGCTGTGGCCGGGAGCACAAGAAAGAGAGAAGAGACAGCAGGATCTGGAGGCAGTTTTGTTGAGAGCTTCCTGATTGGTCACCACGCCCAAATTACTGTCTTCTATAATTGGATCTATACTTACTAAGCCTCTGTTTTCTACGTGATGTAGTCTGTATTGTATGACAATCACTAGCATTTGAGAGTTGGAAGGGACCTCAATGGCCATCCGGTCCAACCAAAACCTGGAAGGAATCTGCACTGATGGCCCTTCCAGTATCTGGTGGCATCTGTCAGGCCTTCTCTTCCTCACATTAGATGTCCCCAGTTCTTCAGCCAGGCTCCCTGTGACGGCTGCAAGCTCTTTCCCTCTCCTGGTTGTCCTTCTCTGAGCATTCTTCTGCTTTTTCACTGTGGTGCCCAGCACGGGACACAATACTCTGTATGTGGGCTAAGGAGAGAAACGTGTAGTGGCCTCTTCACGGTTGTTGTTGTTGTTGTAGTTGTTGTTTGTCCTTCAGTCTCAAAGAGGACCATGATCATCAGCTAGCCCAAATGTATTAGCTCTTTTGGTGGCCATATCACGGCTAACCCATTATTGAACTAGCTTAGTGACAAAGGAACTTGGGAAATCACGTGCATCTTCCAATTGTTTCTTCAAACAGCTTTGTAAATAACTGATTAAAGATTATGTAGTTATATAATGATTTAAAAAGAAACTGACAGTCTATCATCCAAAAAGAATATGCTGATACCTGATATGTCAACATTGCCATCTAGTGGCGACCTCTCTAGTTACAATCATAAGCCTCTGATTTGAGTTGCCTACTGTGGTTAGTTAATTCAGTAATAGTAATAATAATAATGATGATAATAATAATAATAATGTTAACCAGCATTTATAGAATGCTTTAAGATTTTCATAGTGCTTTATAGATGTTTCATTTTATCCTTAAAGTGATCCTGGAAGGTAGATGATACTATTATTTCCATTTTATAAATGGAAGCACAAGTTAAAAAAGTTAAGGTAGAACAACTAGAAAGTATCTAAAGCAGCCTTGAACTCAGGTCTTCCTGACTCCAGTTCCAGCACTCCATCCCTTATACTACCTCATTACCTCTTAATTCTGCATAGACAAATGTCACAGATACTGTCATGTACTAAAAAGCAACTGCCAGTGTCAAATCAGAGATAAGTTTACTAGTGTGAGCTATGTTTATTTTAAATTTATTTTTTATTTTTAATATTAATTTAAAAAATAACTTTGAGTGGCGGCCAGGTGGTGCAGTGAGTAAGAGAGCTGGCCCCGGAGTTGGGACAGCCCATGATCAATTCCGGCCTCAGAAAATGAGCACTCACACATAAATAATGACTGGCTGTGTAACCTTAACCCCAGTTGCTTTAAAAAAAAATAACTGAGTTCTCCCTCCTGCCCCTCCCTCACCTGTTGAGAAGCCAGGCAATGTGATACCACTTATACATGTGAAATCATACAAAACATATTTACATATTAACCAACATACTCCAATGATTCTCTGATCTCACTGATTCAGGAAGTTCTTCTAGCAGTGCTAATTATGACTCATCAGAGCCTGTCCATCTGATGGTGCTTTTGTCTTTGTTCTCTCAAAAGTCCTTAAAATTTGTCCCCACAGTGAGCCAGAGGACTCCCTTGCTTTTCCCCAACATTAGGATGGTTCCAGTGCTATTTAATCAATCCAGTTTTTCTTCCTCTCATTTAGTTCCTAGGTGAGGGCCCAGTTAGTGCAAATGATGAATTCTGTGACATCACATTCAGTTTTATCCTGTATACTTCTGGTAGGATGAAACTACTAATTTTATTTCATATATAACTTTGAATAGTATGAATTTGAATAATGCAAATACTTTATAGAATTTGTTATTTGCACTAATCAGAAATTATAAAACGTCAGAAAATTAAAATTTGAACATATAGTTCAGAATAGTTCAGAAAATAATTCAATTAGTAGAAAGTCATATCGTAGGTCTAATTAACTTTTTTTTAATTTAACTTAATTTTATTTTTTTGGAGGGCAGTTGGGGTTAAGTGACTTGCCCAAAGTTACATGGTTAGTAATTGTGTTAAGTGAACTCAGGTCTTCCTGACTCCAGGGCCGGTGCTCTATTCGCTGTGCCATCTAGCCGCCCCTAATTAACTTTTTCGATTATAAAAGTTCATCTATTCCCCACAAGTTCAGTTTTGTCAGATTGTATAATTAAGCAAGTTTCTTTGCATAAATGTTTAAAAATAAATGCTTGTTAAAGGGAAATGAGGTGTTTATTATGTATCTAGTTTTTTGTTAAGCATTTTGAGGCACAAAATTAATATGACATGGTCCCAGCCCATAGGTAGCTTAAAATATCCGTAGGACAGCTATAATGTTTAAGTCATAGCTCAAGGAAAAATAATATTTATCTGACTGGTTAGCTAATCTTGGTTTATACTTTTCCCTATCAAGACAAATTATTTAACTTCAACATGATGTTGAAATGTAATGAATAGCAATTAAAATAGACTTTTAAATTGTTTAAGTTGTTAGTAAGTAATCCTAAATATATAACTATAGTTATTTTCTTTTATTACCAAAATTTCAGGTTTCAGAAGAAATAGAAAAAATGACATCCAGAGAGCAGGCTTTACAAACAAAAATATTAGACCTTGAAAGTGAGCTTAGGAAAAAAAATGAAGAACAAAACCAGCTTGTGTGCATATTGAGTACAGTGAGTATGGCATGATTTAATTTCTTATTGTAGAAAATTAATAACCTTTTCAATTACCTTTGCACAGTTTACTTAGACATTTAGTAGAATTATATATATATATATATAATATGTAATATATATATATATTTTATATATATATATATATTTTTTTTTTCCTTTTTGGAGGGCAATTTGGGTTAAGTAACTTGCCCAAGGCCACATGGCTAGGTTTTTGTGTGTGCGTTAAGTGTCTGAGGCCGGATTCAAACTCAGGTCCTTCTGACTCCAGGGCCGACGCTCTACTCACTGCGCCACCTAGCCGCCCCAGAATGATATATTTCTAAGTAGTGAATAGAGTGGGGGCTAACAATGTGATAATTTAAACAGTACATTTACTCCTATAATAAAGTAGCATGTGATGTCAGAGTCTTGCTTAAATGACTGTGCTGTGCTTTCTCCCATTCTCTTTTCTCAGTAGTACCCATTATACTTTTCACATGTCTGTTCTGGACTTTCCCCTGGATATTGCTTTTTTTTTTTTTAATGGTAGCCATTTCATGGTATTTATATACTTAATATAATCAAATTCCTTATTATTAATTTTTAAAAATTGTGCTAAGTTGAAGTTACTTAATTATTACATGAGCAAGATAGACCTCTAGTATGCATTTTGAATTTTGGATATTTTAACTTCTTTTTGTTTCAAACAGATGTATAGATTGTGCAGCACATGGGTTGCCTTGCTTTGCCATGAAATAATAGTATCATACTAACGTTGTCCAATCTTTTTTTTCTTTGAAATAATATTGAAACAGTTTATATGAGACCCTTTTATACATAGCATTGTACTTGATTAACTTAACTAAAAAAAGTTACTTAGAGATGACATAGAGAATGCTATTGCATTATTTTCTTCTAGGAACCAGAGAAGAACTCGTAGAACCACAGAATTTTAGAGGTGGAAAGTACCTCGATGGCTGTCTAGTCTAGCCAATACCCAGAAGGGAATCTTCAGCACAGCATGCCTGACAAGTGGTTGTCCAGCCTCTGCTTGAAGACTTCAGTAAGGGACCCTACTGACTCTAATGGCAGTCCCAATCGCCTTTGAATGGCTCTGATTGTTAGCCAGTCTTTTCTGACATCAAGCCAGAATTTACCTCTTTGCAACTCCTTCCCATTGGTTCTGCCCTCTGGAGCTAACGAAAATGAGTCTATTTATAGTAATCCTTCAGACACTTGAAAACATCTGCCATGTTTTTCCTGTGACTTCTCCAGGCTAAACGTCCCATTTCCTTCATTAGATCCTTGTGGGGCTTGGATTCCAGGCCCTTCACCATCATGGTTGCTCTCTCCTCTGACTTCTCATTTTCCTTCCTATACCATGATACCTATAACAGAATTCAGTACTCCAGACACGGTCTGACCAGAGCACTGAAGGACTATCCCCTTTATTATTCTTCGAGGTTGTGCCTCTTTAAAGCAGCCCGAGATTGCATTCTCTCCATTGGCTGCCATATCCCACTGCTAACGCATATTGAGCTTGTAGTCCTGTTTAACTACCAGATCTTTTTCAGATAAACTGCTCTCTAACCACTCCTTCCCATGTTGAATACTTACTTAGTTGATTTTTTTTTCTTAAAGCAATTGGGGTTAAGTAACTTGCCCAAGGTTACACGGCTAGGTTTTTGTTTGTGTGGATTAAGTGTCGGAGGCCGGCTCCGAACTCAGGTCCTTCTGACTCCAGGGCCGGCGCTCTATTCATTGCGCCACCTAGCCGCCCCCCCCCTTTTTTTTTAAAGCAATTGGGGTTAAGTAACTTGTTCTAAGTTACATGGCCAGTCATTATTTATGTGTGGGTGCTCATTTTCTGAGGCCAGAATCAATCATGGGTTGTCCCCACTCCAGGGCCAGCGCTCTTACTCACTGCACCACCTAGCCACTCTGTTTAGTTGATTTTTTTTTTAATCCAGGTGTAAGATTTTACGTTTATCCCTAATTAATTCATCAATTCACATCAATGTTGTAGACTCCTAAGATCTTGATTCCGTCATTCAACATGTTAGGAATCTTTCCTAAGTCTATATCTTGTGCAGATTTGGTTAGCATATCCTCTGTGTCTTTGTCCAGGTCACTGATAAAAGTGTTAGATAGCATAGAGCCAGACACAGAACCCTACAATTAGAGAGACCTCCTTCAAAGTTGACATGGAATCATGAATTAATATTTTGGGTGTCTGGCCATTCAGCCAGCTTTGCATTCATCTAATTTTGTTGTCATCTAGCCTACTACTTTCCATCTTACTGACAAGAAGATCTTTGCGAAGATCTAGGGAAATATCTACAGTATGTAGTAGGTACTTGATAAATGTTGATTGGTTGATTTCCATGATCTTCCTGTTTTGTAACGCTGTGGAAAAAGGAATAATAGTCTGTCATGACCTGTTCTTGATGAAGACATACTGGTTTTTGTGATAACCATTTCCTTTTCTAGATGTTTACTAAACATTTATTTAATGGTCTGTTCTCAAACTTTACTAGGAATAAAGACAAAACTCATTGTCTTCCAGTTCATAGACTTAATTTTGTCCTTGTTTTTGTAAAGGTGTCTTACCTTTTCTTGAAACCTGGGACATTTGCCCTTCTCCACCCCTGTGGTGCTCAGATATCACTGGCTGGCAGTGCCTTCTCTACAGTCACATCTGGGCCACCCTCACTTGGCTTATCTTGAACATCTACTCTTTCTTTTCCACTTTCTTTTGTGATTTATTCCCCTATGCCAGTCAAGCACCCAGTGACTATTGAGCCGCTCCTCCTTCTTCCCATTTAACATCAAATGACAATCCTGTCCTTTCCTTAATTGTACCTTCAAGGCCTTTTTGTCATTGTTTTTGTCTTTAACTCTTCTTTCTTATTCTGAATCATACTCAATACTGGAAGAATAATATTGCTTCTTCCCTTCCTGAGTAAAAAGATGAAAAACTGAAAAGTTCAAAAGTTGAATGATTTTCAGGATTTTCTGTTAATTGAATCATCAGTGAAAATGTTAATAATATTTTCATCTTGACCAATGTTTTATCATTTTTGATTATTTTAACATTACTTTCCTAAATTTTAAACTTAATTTTTAATCACTATTAATTTGATTTCTTAGTTATTATATAAAATAATAAGTATTAGTTTTATATAAATGAAGCTACCAAATAAAGCAGAAAATATACCTAGATGGACAAAATGATGTTTCCTATTTTTTCTAAGCTCCAGGTAAACATTTTATAAGGCTAAAACATTTTATATTTATTTCATCATTTGGTACAAATTGACTAGATATGTTTACAAATCGTTAAAAAAGATTATCCACATCTCTTATTTCTCATTGGTGGGCATTTGGCAGACTATCAATAATTGCTTATTTGGCATTTTTATATATATTTCCCACTTCTAAACTCCTTGAAGGCAGAGACTGGTTCTTGTACTTATTCGTGTTGGGATCACCTGTGCCCAGTGCCTTATACACAGTAGGTCATTGTGTATTTCTTGATGATTTGATCATTCAGTAATTCAGTGTCAGTGCTGACTATATTAATGTCCAAGTGTTCTTGCTGATAACTGCAATCATAGACACAGGACAGTTGAGCTGTGAGAATGAGAAGATAGTGGTTTCTTCTAATAACATTAACAAGGACATGAGCTGCTGTGAACCTGCTTTGAGCCTTCTTGTAGTCAGTAAATTAAAGCAGGGAAATCTAGGATGTCTTGGTCAGATTTTTCTAAACAGGCCCTTACATACTATCATGCATACCACAGAACTGTTTTCATAGGGGAAGAGCCTTATTGGTGCAGAGCAGTGTTGCTTGAAGGGTCTGGTTGTGTGGACACCCTTCTTTTTGGTCTCTATTAACCCTTAGCTGCACTAACGACATAGGCAAGGAGCCTGCCCAAAGATGGAGGCAGTGACAACTCTTGTCCGAAGGCCATTGACTGTCGAGTTCTTTATGATCGTACCTGAGCCCTCTGTGACTGTGCTGGTAGCAGAGATGGCTTATAGGAGCCTGGCCATCTACAGGACCCTGACACCTTCATGGGACTGAGGGATTTGGGGATGAAGTGTTTTACTATGAAAAGTTCTTTTAGTGAATGTAAGATTACTATTAAACTATATTAAACTATTAGAATTATTACCATTTTTTTTTTTTTTGCTTTTTGGAGGGCAAATGGGGTTAAGTAACTTGCCCAAGGTCACACGGCTAGGTTTTTGTCTGTGTGTGCATTAAGTGTCTGAGGTCGGATCTGAACTCAGGACCTTCTGACTCCAGGGCCGACGCTCTACTCACTGTGCCACCTAGCCTCCCCAGAATTATTACCATTCTTTAACCTTTCTGTAACTTAGAGTGGAAGGTAAGCAGTTTGGTTGTGGGGAAGCCGCTTTACAAAACACAAGTAAATGGTGCTTGATTCCATAAACACTAATTGATCACTTGATATGTTCTAGAAGCTGTGGACTTTATGTCCCCATTGTCACAGTGAGCATTTATATAGCACTTTAAGATTTAGTAAATGTCACTTATCACCCTCATTTTTTAGATGAGGAAGCCAAGGCTGGAAGTAAAGTGGCTTGTCCAGGGTCATACAACTAGTGCACTATTAAGTGTCAAGGCAGGATTTGAAAATAAACTTAACATCTAGCTGTTCTTGCAACTTGTTCTTCCTCTGAAGTCCATTCATACCTAATAAATCTGTGGTAAATAGTAGAAAAAATAGTTCTTTGATCTGCTCAGAAATGAAGGAAACTTTCATTTTGAAATTTATTATAAAGCAAAGATACTAAAAAAGAAAATTGTCTTAGTGGTAAGAATAGATAACTAAACGAAATCTGTAGTTTTATTATACATTGATTTGCCCTTGTGGTAGAAAATACAGACTTTGAGGAAAAGTGAATAGACTGGTTTCGACAATGTATAAATTATGTTAAATGATAATAATGCAATGTCAGGTATGCAGTGGACCCCATTTATAATGCCAGTGTCAGAGAACAGAAATTAAACTTCTATCCTTGAACAGCAAAGTGATAGCCAACCTATCTTTGTCTAATTTCATTTTGGGAATGTAACTAGAACCCAGGTGTGACTGAGTCTTTGTTTTAATAAATTCTGTGTCAGTGGGCTCCTACTGTATATTAGTGTACAAACTGTAATGAGTTTTAATAGGAAATGTATCAAGCAACATGGCAGATTTGGAGGTCTGTTCTCTCCATGCCACCCCTCCCCACATTTTTGCTGATGTAAAAACCTTGTTACCTTGTGTTTTTTGGTATAAATTGTATCACTAATGTGTCTTTCACTTTTTTATTTAGAAGGAACAGCACCAAGAAATATGTTTGAAAGAAATACAACATAGCCTTGAAAAGACAGAGAATCAGAATGAGAGTATACAGAAATATGTACAGTTTGTTAAAAACTCTTATGTAACCATGTTTAGATGAAATAATTTTTATTTTATTCTCTCCCAGTATGTATTGATTTTTACTATGGATCCCCAAAGTGATTACGTTGAAAAACTAACATTATGCACCAGTAACATCAGTATGTTATGAGTTTGGGTGAGACCATGCACTTAATATTGGAGGATAATTGATGATTCAGGTAACACTGGATAAAACAAGATTACTGTTACCATTTTTTATGATTGGAGAATACATGTTGAAGTACTTTTGGCTTCAAATGTTTTGTTTATAGTGAAAAAGAAACCTGAATCATATTATTTCATGAATACATAGTCCAGTTCCTTTTCAGGCTGTATTTTAAGTTGTAATGATTCTAGACCCAGTGTGTCTCAGACACATTGGAAATACATAAGTGCTATAAATTATAATGCTGAATATATTGATAATAAAAAAGGAAACTTATTTGTCTGGATTTTAGTTTTTGGTGTTTATAGTATAATATAATTTACAGATAGTTGAAAATTCCCAAGCCGGTTCAGTTTAATACTTTATTTTGTACTTGTGCTAAAATTGTCATTATAATTCCTATTTTATATAAAAACTTGGAATTGTCATTAAAGAGCAACCAGTGATAACAAATGACACATTGTATTGGAGTCCATTCTTTCTTCGTAGAGGTTAGACATTGGTGCAGGCATCCTCTTCTTTGTTTCTTAGGTGAGGAAGAAAGCTTCTCCCAGAGCGGGGACTGGCTGAGGCCAGGTGTTCTACCTTGGAGTCCCTGAGTTCTTCCACCCTGTTGTGCTGTCTGTCCCACCTGTTTTATAAAATAATTTTTAGTATGCTGTCTTCCACTGAGCAAGTTCTGTGCTTCTGTAGGTCATACACTTGGACTTGTTTTTCCCATAATTTGATGCCTTTCACCCTGTGAACAGTATTATACTCTTGAAGTCTGGCTTGTGGGGACTAGTGATACTGTTTGGCACAATGGGGACAATTCATTTGTTCATTTATGGAATTAAGCCCATAGCAGTCATTTTATGCTCTAGGTAAGAAAAAACTTAAATTCTTCAGTATTCAAGGAGGAATTAGGGTGATGTTATTTAGACCTAATGAGGACAGTGGGTTCTGATCTAATTCCTTCCTTGGCCAAAACAGGTTCATGGTCCACCACAGAATTACAGAGCTGCTCCTAAATCCATCATTGTTAATGACTGTGAGGCATGACTAAATGCTTATTTCTCCGAGTGATCTCCACTGTATCCTTACAAAATTTTTGGCACAATTTTCTATAGCCCATGAACTCCTGGAATAGCAAAGACATGTTGCCTAAAGCATACTTGCTATAGAGCATTTTTGCAAAAGTGAAGAAGACATTTTCAGTTCCACTCTTTAGTACCCCTTCATTGGATAAACAGAAGACCTAAAAACTTTTGTACATAGGTTAAAAAAAAGGCGGTTACATACATCTACTTGTTTCAGATTATAAAAAAGAGCCAAACCCAAACCAAACTCAAATGAAAATCATTTCCTAGAAGAAAAAAATGAACAAAAATTCCATGTGTCTATTTGGAATAAGAAACATTCTCCTTTTAGGCTGCTCTTGCTGAGAAAATAGGAATTTCTATCCAAAATGTAACTTAATATTTCTAGTTCATTATCCAGACTAGCTATGGCGATTTCAAATGACAGTGCCAAAAGAAAAAAAGTAAGTTATTAAAAGCCTTGAATATTTTTTCCTTAGGATTTCAACAAAGATTTAATTGTAGCATTTGAAAACAAGTTTGTTCTTTCTTTTGAGAATGCCAGAGTTTTCTTTTTGCATTGGTCTAAGTTTAGCCAAACCCATGCCAATGTCAACATGATAGAATGAGCTCTGGATTTGTACTCCAAAGAGATATGGTTTATATCTTGGCTCTGACATTTACTAACCGTGTGGCCTTGGGCAAGTCAATAAACTTTTAAATCTGTTTCCCCATATATGACAAAGATAATTGTGTTACCTTACAGGGTTCTTGCAAGTAAAGTGCCTTGTAAAATGTAAAAGAGAGTAATTGTGAGTATTTGTATATGCTTCTCATCAGCATATAGTTTTTGAAAAATAGAATGGGATGATTTAGAAATCCTCGTTTAGAGTTTTCCAAGCAATAAGTAGATGAGCACTTATCAGGTGTGTTGTAGTGGAAATTGTTGTTCTAGTACAGGTTGAACTTGTTCCTTCCCTGGGTCTCCTGATTGGTGGCAGTTCACCATATCTAGAGTGACCAGACTCTAGTTATCTTCATGACATGTCTCCTTGTTCCAACCTCCATTTTGGACCTGGTGCTCCAGCTTCCACTGGGGCCTTGGGCTCCTAACTAATGAGAGTCCTCTCTATCTAGCCTGACCCATCATCTGACTGTTTCCTTACCATCTTCATGCCTTTCCCTCCTGCCTCTTTATCTCCCCTTCTCACCTCTACCCACACATCCTTTCTACCAGAGGGTATAAAGCTCTGGGTACAATAGTCAAATAAATACTATCATTCCTAGAAGGAAAGTGTCAATTGTCCTATCCTTACACTGTTATCTCTGACTCTAGGTCACAGCATACCTCCCTGGTTCTCTCAATTGTTGGCTTCCTCAAACGTTAAAATTCAACACTGCTGGCTTCACTGACATTGATATCAGGTGAAAAACGATTTCTTAGAAATTCTGACAAATCCTTTACATTTTGTGTTTGTTGTTATCTCCCAGTAGCCTCCTTTTTTTTTAAACAAATGCTTTATTAACTTCTGTTTTACATCATTCATTTCCACCAGATTTTGTGTTACAATCATTTTCCCCCCGTTATTCCCCTACCTAACCTCCCAGAATAGCAGTCCCACAAGATATCGCTTCCTCCAATCTGCTCTCTCCCATACCTTCTCCCATACCCCCTATGAATTTTCCATTAGAGGAAGGTGAATCTTTGTGTCCCAATGCCTGCACATCTTATCTCCCAATTATAAGCAAAAGAGTATTAATAATAGTATTTATATATATTTGAAACATTTAATGTTAAGACCTCGAATTTCAGATCCATTTCCTTCCTCCCTTGTCACCCATTCCCTCTTGGGAGATAAGTAATTCAGTATATGTTGTACATGTCTAGCTATGCAAAACATTATCATAGTAGATATATTGTACAAGGCTGCTTATAATTCCCTCCCACTCATCCCACCCCCCACCTGGTCCATTCCCTACATGATCCTGTCCCTCTTCTATAGTGGGTACTTCCAACCTCCCCTTCCCCCAAGGATGCCCTCCCATCCATCATCCCTCCTCTCATCCCCCTTCCCCCTATTCTGCTGCAGGTTGAGATATCCCATTTAGTATGTATGTCATTCTCTCCCTGAACCAAATTCAATGAGAATGTGGTTTTGCCTTTTTTGCCTTCCTATTCTCCCCCTCCCTTGCAACCACTTCCCCTTGCTTCTTCTACATGAGATAGTTTACCCTACCCTGTCTCTCCCCATCTCCTCTTGCCACTTTCCTCTCTCACCTCATAATTTCATCCCTTGAGTATTCTCCCTTCCCAACAAATTCAACCTATGCCCTCTATCCATATACACACAATTCACATATGTATTCATATGACCACACACCCTTCTTCCGTTATTTTCATAGTGAGAAAGATATCATCACTCACAGTTATTGTTTTTCCATATATGAATGTAAATAGTTCAACTTTGATAAGTTCCTTTTGATTTCTTTTCCCTGATCACCTTCTCAGGCATCTCTTGCTTCTTGTTCTGGATGTCAAGTTTTCTATTCAATTCTGGTTTTTTCCTCAAGAATGCTTGAAAGTCCTCTATTCCACTGAATGACCATATTTTCCCCTGAAACAAAATACTCAGTTTTGCTGGGTAGGTGACCCTTGGGTTCATTCCCAGTTCTTTTGCCCTCTGGAATATCATATTCCATGCCCTTCGATCCCTCGGTGTAGAAGCTGCCAGGTCCTGGGTTATTCTGATTGTGTTTCCACAATATTGAAATTGTTTCTTCCTGGCTGCTTGTAGTATTTTCTCCTTGATCTGGGGATTCTGGAACCTGGCAATAATATTCCTGGGAGTTTTCTTTTTAGGATCTTTTTCAGGAGGTGATCAGTGGATTCTTTCAACCTCAATTTTGCCCTCTGGATCTAAAACATCAGGGCAATTTTCCTTGAGAATTTCTCGAAGGGTGATTTCTAGGTTCTTTCTTTGATCATGGCTTTCAGGTAGTCCAATAATTTTTAAATTGTCTCTCCTGGATCTATTTTCCAGGTCAGTGGTTTTTCCCATGAGATATTTCACATTGCCTTCTAATCTTTCATTTGTTTGGATCTGCTTAACAGCATCTTGATTTCTCATAAAGTCATTAGCTTCCATTTGCTCCAGTCTAACTCTGAAGGAATGAATCTCCTCAGTGAACTTTTGAGATTCTTTTTCCATCTGGCAAATTCGACTTTTTAAGGCATTCTTCTCCTCATTGCCCTTTTGGGCCTCCTTTGCCATTTGAGTTAGTCTATTTTTTAAGGTGTTGTTTTCCTCAGTCAGGCTGTTGACCCTCATTTCATACTTTTCCTGCATCCTTCTCATTTCTCTTTCCAATTTTTCCTCCACTTCTCTTATTTGATTTTTAAAGTCCTTCTTAAGGTCCTCTATGGCCTGCAACCCGCTCATGTTTTCCCCTGGGGCTTTTGGAGCAGGACTTCTGACCTCACAGTCCTTTTCCCGCTCTATGCCCCCAAAATAGGAGTCTAGGGTTGCATTTTTCTGTTTCCTTTGCCTTGGCATGTTGCCACTTAATTGCTTGACTTTTGGGCTTGTTGCCACACTATGGCTTTAAGGCCAGATAGAGGAATTTTCGTCCCGAACGTGTGGGGGGCAACTTCCGTTTCTGGCAAGCTGTAAACCCACCCACGACTTCCACCCTAGATCACAATCCAGATCCAGGGAGGTTAAAGCAAGAGCGATTACCCCCCAAGACTGATCGCTGGATTTCCCTACAATTAATTGCAGGCCAAGAGCTGGAGCTGCCTCTGAAAACTACAAAATGGAGTGTCTCCTCAGCAGCTTCTAGCCCCCAGGGGAGGGACCCAACGCATTCCCCCCAAAACAGGTCCCAAAGTCCATAGGACACTAACCTCTTACTTTGTCCTAGGCATGTCTCTGTTGATAATTCTGGAGTCGCCACAGCTACTGGTGTTCTGGGGTTCCTCCAGCCGCTGGCCCTGGCGCCCTGGGGCTAAAACCTCGGCTCATGCAGACCTGGGCTCCGCTTGGCTCCGCTTGGCTCTGCTTTGCTCTGCGCGTTGCGCGCTGCCGGCTCCCAGACCGCTGTGCTGGTCCTTCCTGCAGGGCTGCTGGGCTGTCCTCAGCGGGAGGTTAGCTTCTCTTTGTTGTTCTGTGGGTGCTGGGGCTCCAGAAGTTGTTCAGAGTCCCCTTTTACATAGTTTGTGGGGAATCTGGGGGCAGAATGGCTTGGATGAGCTGTTTCTACTCCGCCATCTTGGCTCCGCCCCCAGTATCCTCCTTTTTTTAAGTCTATGTATTTTTTATTAGTTATTTCAGTATTAAAAAGCCAACCAACCACAACAATAAACAGTAAGAGTATTTCCTCCAAATGCTCTTTATGTAGAGTTGTGATGATGATCAGTGCTCTGATACTTAAAGATGGCTTTAGTTTGGAAGCTAGTCTTGTAGTGATGAGCCCCTCAGTAGGATCTTATTGTTTCTGGGTTGTTGTTATTATTATTTTTAAACAAATGCTTTATTAACTTCTGGTTTATATCATTCCTTTCCGCCAGATTTTGAGTTACAATTTTTTCCCCATTTTTCCCCTACCCACCACCCCAGAATAGCAGTCCCACAAGATATCCCCTCATCCAATCTGCTCTCTCCCATATCTTCTCCCATACCCCCTTCGACTTTTTCATTAGAGCAAGGTGAGTCTCTGTGCCCCACTGCCTGCACATCTTATCTTCCAATTACATGCAAAATAGTGTTAATAGTATTTATATATATTTGAAACATTTAATTTTAAAACCTCGAATTTCAGATCCATTCCCTTCCTCCCTTGTCACCCATTCCCTCTGGGAAGACAAGTAATTCAGTATGTGTTGTACAAAACATTACCATAGTAGATATATTGTAAAAGGCTGCTTATATTTCCCTCCCACCCATCCCACCCCTCACCTGGTCCATTCCCTATTTTGATCCTGTCCCTCTTCTATAGTGGGTACTTCCAACCTCCCCTCCCCCCAGAATGACCTCCCATCCATCATCCCTCTTCTCATCCCCCTTCCCCCTACTCTCCTGCAGGGTGAGATATCCCATTTAGTATGTATGTCATTCTCTCCCTGAACCAAATTCAATGAGAATATGGTTTTGCCTTTTTGCCTTCCTGTTCTTCCCCTCCCCTGCAGCCACTTCCCCTTGCCTCTTCTACATGAGATAGTTTACGCTACCCTGTCTCTCCCCATCTCCTCTTGCCACTTTCCTCTCTCACCTCATAATTTCACCCCTTAAGTATCATCCCTTTCCAACAAATTCAACCTGTGCCCTCTGTCCATGTAGAACTGTAAACATATATACACACATTCACATATGTATTCATATACCCATATGCTCTTCTTCCATTATTTTCATACTGAGAGAGGTTTCATCAGTCACAGTTATTGTTTTTCCATGTAGGAATGTAAATAGGCCAACTTTGATCCCAGTATCCTCCTTAAACAATCTTAGAATCATCTAGGAGCTGATTTATGAGGCAATATTACTAATTGGCTTCCCCCATCCTCTTCAATAAGTTTTACAATTTTTTTTGGTTCTAATTACTTTCACTATCTGCTTCTCTGTCTGTCAAGGAGAGAAAGTGTTAGTTGGTTGATGCAGTTTTCAGGGCACAGGAGTGAGGGGAGGGGGTTGGCCTTATTGTGGCAATTATTTTTTAATCAGTTAAACTAAGTTCTTTGAGGGCAGGGGCTAATTCACTTTGATTTCTGCATCTTTAGTGCCTAGAACAGTACCTGACTATGTAATAGGTGCTTAATTGAATAGGTGCTTGTTGATTGTTTGATTAGAAGTATCAATATCTACTCATGATGAGTTTAAGTAAAATTGGCAAATAATAGAAATCAGGGCTTGATTTGTTTTATTGATAGTCTAGAATTATAAAAGTGATGGAGAAGATGTTAATTTATTAAATTATTTATTTTTAGTTTTCAACATTCACTTACGTAAGTTTTAAATTTTCTCCCCATCAGTCCCCAAGATGGTTTGCAATCTAATATGGACTCTACACATACATTCCTATTAAACACATTTTCACATTAGTCATGTTGCATAGAAGAATTATAACAAATGGGAAAAACCATGAGAAAGGAAAAAAAAACAAAAGAAAATAGTCTGCTTCATTGTGCATTCCGACTTCATATTTCTTTCTCTGGATGTGGCTGGCATTTTCCATCATGTGTCCTTTGGAACTGTTTAAGATCTTGCATTGCTGAGAAGGGCTGAGTCTATCAAAATAGTCCTCACACATTGTGGTTGATACTGTGTACAATGTTCTCCTGGTTCTGCTCCCCTCACTCAGCATCAGTTAATATAAGTCTTTCCAGGTCTCTCTGAAGTCTTCCCTGTTCATCATTTCTTATATTACAGTAGTATTCCATTACATCCATACACAACTTGTTTAGCTATTCCCCAATTGATGGGCATCCCCCCCGATTTCCAGTTAATAATTCATAATGAACAGAATAATTCAGAATAAAGCAAGTCCTGGGTACACCTTTTATTCCTTTTGAGGAAAATAGAGGCTGTTAAACATTTACTGGCACTCCCCTTGATGTAGACAAAGTTTTACAAAGGAGAGAATGAATGGAAACATTTGATTAGGGTCTCGACATCTCAGTAGTCAGTGCAATAAAATGTCCTTTTGTTTAAAAGTGAGCACCATATGGCGTTAAGCTGTTTTTAGTTACCCCACTTTGGAACTTTCTATCTGACAGACATTTCAGGAAGAATTCAAAGAGACTAACTGAAAGGAATTGAGTAAAGTGAAACAAGGGGTTGGTCTTCTCCATAGACATCTTGTGATACTGACCTTTAATGGGAAGGCTGGGTCTCATGATTAAAAAGGAGGTTGGGAAAGCTGCCCCCTTAGTTCTGAATACTTTTGTAGCCTTCTGGGGTTGTTTGGTCTAGGGATGATAATTTTAGATCCATGCTAGGACTAATTATTTTATGACCCTGTGTTTTCCTTCTGTATGTGGAATTATGAGACTGTCAGAGAGCAGATGCACTTGATGGAGAGAGCTGGCCTCAGAAGAGCAAGGGTTCAAAACCTTGCCTGTGACACATACTGGCTGTGTGAGCCTTGGGAGGGCACACCACATCACAGGGCTCTAAATGAATTGCAGAGAAGGTCCTCACCTGCATCATTCCTTATCTGAGAATCCCCTGCACCAATAAAATTATACGGAGCCAGCTATTTGTAGCAGCAAGCACCCCAATATCCCCAGGGTGACTGCCAACACAGGTTCTTAGATCTGCTTTTCAAAAGGAAAGCAACTCAAAATGGGTTAACAAGCTTACTTTAATCAAACAAACATACATTACCTAGTTCAGGGGAAAAAGGTCAGCACCCCGAACTTCAGAGTATACAGACAGAACTTACAGATCAAACAGACAGCCTTCCAAACTGTCCAACCATTATATCAATACCAAATCACAGTTACCAGAGAGGGAAGCATCAACTTCTGGGTTTTCAAAGCCGGGGGGCTCTCAGCAACGGCTTCCCAGAGTCTCATCTGGTCAAATCACACAACACTTCTCAAAGTGAGCCCCAAAGCAAAGCCTCTCATCAGAGTTTATATAGCCTTCTCCTGGCTCAAAGATTGTAATAACCTCCTTGACCCACTGCCCAATCACAAAAGTATCAAGGTTGGGCTTCCCTGAAAAACAAGCCTCCCACCACAGGCTCCAGGTGCACTTAAGCTAGGGGCAGGGAAGATCTTTAAATTTGCATTTCCATTACACTATTAAATGTCAGAAAGTCATCCTTTATCCCACTATTTATTCATTCTTAATTTCATTTATTTAATCTACATAGCTTAAGAATTACACTGTCTTCATTTATTCATTTTTTCATTCACCCATTCATCTATTTAATTATACATCCATGTATTCAGTTATTTTAGGAAGAGGGAGTTTCTCACACGTGTACTTTTATAAACCAAACTATAATGGATGGACTGGGTACCAGAGGAAGTGTTTGAAGTTAACGTTAGTCATAACAGGATTATACCCCACCCCTTGATTCATGTAAAAATATTTATATATCTATGTTTCTTCATTCAAAGTTGAATTTTTAAAGAATAAGGACCCCTATGTAAAAAGTTTCTTTCCTCTAACAAATGCTGAAAGTTTTGCCATTCATTAAAAATCTATGTGTAGTTTTAGTGGGTCCAGTTCTAACTAAAGAAAATGAAGGTATGATCTATTAGGGGCATTTTAGATGTTTCATTTTAATTTTAATGCAGCCCTTTTAAGGTCATACATTCCATCTAATTCTTAGAGTAGTTTTTATTCACCCAGCAACCAAGACCATAATGTTAATCATTTCCTCACCTAAACTTCAATTATGCCAAGCACTTTTTAATTATCCTCCAACCCACAAGTCTATTCTTAGCAGAAAGTCTGACTTCAGGAAAGACAGTGTACTCCATCCACTGTGGCAGAAGTCGACTTACCACTTTGCAGCCCCACCCACAAGGAGGCCTCTGTGAATTAAAAGCTACCAAATTCAGTGTGTATTTTTAACTTCAATTAAAGTCATGTTTGGCATAAAAATGGAAGACATTTTTTTTTGAAGCACAAAAAATGCTAGGTTGGGATTTCATTTTATTTTCAGAATTTAGTTTATTCCATGAATCGTCTTTTTTTAATTTCCGGGAAATCCGTGGCACCTATCAGTTTTTTTTGTTCTAAAGGAGGAAACTTTTAGGTAGTTTTGCTTTCTTTATTGTTTTCATGTTGGTAATGTTAGTGATTCCCTACCCCCCCTCAATTATTTTGTCTTTATTATGGATCTAATTTGCAATTATTTATCTGTGTATTTATTGCCTCAAGAGCCCCACCCCAACTCCAATAGAATATAACTTCCATGAGGGCCAGGACTCTGATTTCTGCCTCATATCCCCAAGGACTAATACTATGCCTGTAATGTAAGTGCTTGTTAAATTAAATCGAATTTGAAAGTAAACATTATGAAAATAAAGAAGGGGAAAGGAAATGGACAAAAAACTACAGAAATAAATGTAACTGAAACCAACCTCTTATCCAGGCAATGTAAATTCCTACTTTTAGAGAAAAAGAAAGAACTTACAGGAATCACTTTGTGGTTTTATAAACTATTTGTATTTACCAATGACTGATGAAGATAGCATATTAAATGGTTTTAGGAAATGCTGAGTAAAATTTACTCACAAAAACTCTGTACCCTTAGGGAGAGGGTTCTTCCCCGCCCCCCACCTCCACTAGTATTGTACTATTTAATTAAGTTCAAGAAATATTTTATGTGTCTATTTGCTAGGCCCTGTGCCAGGAGCTGGCTTTCTTTCAGATTACAGAGTAATCAAGATAAATTATTCCAGATTTCATGTGAGAAAAAAAATTCTAATCTTATTAGTGCCAAAAAAAGGCAACCAAGAAAATATCAACTACCAATCCTGCCTACTCTCCCATCTGTATACAGTTTTTATAGGAGACACCTATATACAAGTGGACTGCATCCCTCAATGACAGTATTGAGGGGAACAAGAAGGCTTTCTATAGTGAACTATATTTTTACCATTTTGCAGGAAAATAGAAGGTCACATTATGCTCATTTGTTGAAAAACATTTGGTAGAGTATTGCAGTCCTTCTGGTGAGGTGAGGCATTCAACTTGGTAGTCAGGAAGATCTGGATTCACATCCTTCCTCAGACACTTACAAGCTGTGTGACTTTGGGAAAATCTTTTGACCTCTTTAGACCTGAGTTTCCTATTCAGTAAAATGAAGAAGTTGTACCTGATACCTTCTAAGGTTCCTTCTAACTCAAAATATATGATCCTGTAGACACTTCATGCACTGTCTGTCATTGGAAAACACCAAGTGCTTTCCTGCTATTTTAAATGTTGCTAACTGGTTATTTTAAAATTTTAAGTGATGGCTTACTATATAAAGATAAGATAATTTTGATCGTATACAAGGCTGAGGTTTTTGTTTTGTTTTGTTTTTTTGCCATAGAAGGCATGGTGGTGGTAGAGGAAAACCTGTAAGATGACTGATTAAACCAAATTCAACTGGCTGGAAGGCCACCATCCTAGTTTGGAAATGAACAGATTGCCTGGGGCCACAGAGCATTTCATGATTTTAATTTCACATCTATAGTTTAAGCTTTCTAACTTTGTGAAGAATAGAAGGCCCATGAGAAGGGCACTTGAGGACTGTAGTCTCTTTGTCATTTCCCTTCTGATACTCAAAGTTCTAGTTAACTCTTTACTCTAAAGTCTTTCTTAGCTTTTAACATATCTCTTTGACCTCAGATTATTGTAAATTCAAATAGTTTATTTTTTTTTAAAGTATGGTAATGGGGTGGCTAGGTGGCACAGTGAGTGGAGCACCAGCCCTGGTGGAGTCAGGAGGACCTGAATTCAAATCCAGCCTCAGACACTTGACATGTATTAGCCCGTGTGACCTCGGGCAAGTCACTTAACCCCAATTGCCCTGTCCTCCCCCCTCCACAAAAGCAAAAAAAACCCCAAAAAACAAAAAACCAACTTAAAAAAAAGTATGGTAACATTACACAGCAAAAGGATAATATTTTCCCACAGTCAAGTTTGCCATAAGTGAGGCATGCAGATAATTTAGCTGCCACCTTATAACACTTCCGTTCTTTCACTTTCTCCCCCCTACCCAAGATATTTTCCTTAGGGCACAAACCCTATTCTCAACATCTTCCCCACTCAATTGGTTTCACTTGTTTCTATTGAGAAGCCTTAGCAGTTAAGAGCAACTCCTTTAGTTGGTCTCTCCTTCCTCTGATAAGACCAAACCAAACTTGCATTCTCTTCCTTTCCTGTTAACTCAAGAGGAAATTCACACTCGGGTGGGAGGTTGGACTAAGTGGTCCGAGGTCCTTTTCAGTCCTGAAATTGAATGATTCTTTGGAGAGGAGTCAACTAAGATGTGACATGTCAGGGAAACTGATGAAGAAAAGATAACAGTACACATGAGTAGTTATCCCTATAAAATGTTTCAAAGAGGTCAAAGAGGACTAAAATACAATTGAATTAGATTATCAGGAGGTCACTGGTGACTTTTGTGAAGATAGTTGTAGTGGTAGAAGGGAGAGGAGCCATATTGTGAGGGTTTGGGGAGTGAGAAATCAGAAAATGTAGACAGCATATTAGACTGACTGGGAAAACATGACAGTAGCTTAAGGAAGTAACAGGACCAAGGGAATGTTTACTTTATATATTTTTAAAATTTAAATTTTATTGTTATATTTTGTTTTGCCATCACAAATATTTCCCAGCAACAGACTCCTTTGGAAGGTACATCATACAATCAACACCAAAGAGATTACTGATTATTAACAAAAAAGAGGGATGTGTTCTTTAAATTTGACAGATATTACTAACATTGATCTTTTCAATTGACCAAATTTTAGTCGATTAAATTTAGGCCTCTCAATGGTGAATTTATAAAGTTATTTGTAAAAATATCAAATATAAATATAAAAAACGTTTTTATAAGTTATAAAAATTTATAAAGTTATTCTCATGGCTTTTTTTCCTTTTGATTCCTCTTTCTTTACTCTGTATTACTTCATACAAGTCTTTCTATATTTCTCTAAAATTCTTAACATTTTCCATTCTTTAAGAAACTACAAGTCTATTAGTATGACTACTTATAGCCTCTTCAATAAAATTTCTGCTCCTGGATGAAAGTGAGTTATTACCCAGAGTTGCTTTAATTTTCATTTCTCTGATTATTAATTATTTTGAACATTTTAGGTGATCATTGCTAATTTACATTTCTTCTTTGAAAAACTGTTTTTATGCCTTTTGACTTCTTATCTACTAGGAGAATATTTCAAATATATAAATACACACACATATGTGCACACACACATATAAATTCTCTACAGATTTTGGATATCAAACTTATCAGAGATATTTAATGCAATGACTTATTTTTCATGCTTTTTAATTCATTCTAGCTGAATTTCTTTTTTGTTTCTATAAAAACTTTTGAATTTTGTATATTGAAAGTTCAAAAGAGAAGATTTATAGAGAATGACTTTGGAAGAGACAGAATAAGACGGGAATAAAGACACAGTTGGAAGCATCTGAAAAAATAACTAACTCTTATTCTGAAACAAGAAGGAAATGTGAATGCATGAAAAAACAACAGCCATGTATCAGATCCTATATTAATATAATTGATATTTAAAAATTACTTGATCATTTATTTAACTTATTGTTCAATCATTTCAGTCATATCTGACTCTACATGACCCCCTTTTGGGGTTTTCTTGGCAAAGATACTGGAGTGGTTTGCTATTTCCTTCTGTAGCTCATTTCATAGATAAGGAAACTGAGGCAAACAGGAATAAGTGACTTGCCCAGGGTCACACAGCAAGTAAGTATCTGAGACTGTATTCAACCTCAACAGATGAGTCTTCTTGACTTCAGGCCTGGCATTCTATCCATTGCACCACCTAGCTGCCCCTATATAATTAATCACAATTAAGAAAAGTCAAATAATCATAAAAAATAAGGAGTAAAATCCTAAATAAACTTTCAGCACTTAAAAAGGTAGAATTAAATGTGTCAAGTTTCTCTTCAGTCTAACACATAGTTTCCAAATTAACTTGTAAATAATTCTTGCTATTATTTGACCATGTTCACAAAACTTCAATGGCTCCCTATTAATACAAGATAAAATACAAATGTCTGAGACTGACATTTGAAGCCCTATACAATTTGGCTCTCTGCCTTTCAAAGTATTTCACGTTACTCCCCTTTACACCCTGGACATTCTGTAGCTAAACTGGCCTAATGGTGATTTTCCAAAACTCAATATTTGATTGACCCTTTCATACCATTGCACAGGCTATCTCCTGTGCCTGGAATATCTACTCTCTCTCCATTTCTGCTTCTTCAATGTTCTGCAGCACAGGGGCTGTTTGATTTTCTTCTTTTATATATAGGCCATCACAGTGCCTGAAATATAGGAGGCATTAAATAAAGCTTCAGTTCAGGTACTACCTACTACCTTGATGAAGCTTCTTCTGATCTCCACAGATGCTTGGGCTCTCTTTTCTCAAACTATTTGCATTTTCTCTATCTATCTATCTATCTATCTATCTATCTATCTATCTATCTATCTCCCAGTAGAATGCAAGCTTATTGAAAGCTGGGATGGTTTTGTTTCTCTCTTTGTACCTCCTTCATCGGGCAAATTTTCTTGCACATAGTAGGAGTTTAACAAATACATATGGAATTGAAAGAAAGCATCAGAGAAAGATATAGGTTGGTGTCAAGATGTGTAAGATCATGATAAGGACACAGAATTTAGTGGGAGAGATAGAAGGCGAATAAATTGTCAGTTTTAAGAATCCAGAGTTCAAAATCACAGTTCCTTGTGATATGGCGCTTTAAGGTTTACAAAAACCTTTATTTCATCTTATTCTAATAGTGACACTGAGATAAGTGCTATTTTTAGAAGGAAGGGAATAAGCATTTATATATGCCCAGTGCTTTAAAAAAATATCTCCTTTGATCTTCACAACAACCCTGGGAGGTAGGTGCTATTATTATCTCTATTTTACAGTTGAGGAAATGGAATCAAACAGAAATTAAGTGACTTGTCCAGGGTCACACAGCTATTAAGTATATTTGAACCCAGGTCTTCCTGACTCCAGACCCAGCACTCTCTCCACTGCACCACCTAGCTACTTATAAGTCGGTCCTAAAGGACAGAAAGAACACTTGAAATTAAGGGAGTTTATTCATACTAGAATGGGCATTCCAAAGGACACAATGGGAAACTCCAGAGAGCTGGGCAGGAGAGGATTTAACCTGGGAAAGGATAGACCTCACTTGAAAAGGGATGAGAATATGGGACTAGGTAACAGGGGGAGGGGATTTTTGCCTATGGCTGCAATTCAGGGTTGACCATAGAGTGAGCAGAGGTTACTGAATTAATCAGTCAAAGCTTCTAATTAGAATATTGGCCAGTCAGGATGTTGATGTCTGGATCCTGACAAATAAGAGCTTTTTCTTTCACTATTGCCTACAGTCCAACAAACTCAGTCAAGCGAATCCACTTCTCCAAAGAGAAATCATGAGTTAGATCCACTTAGGGTGATGAACTTGGCCTTTCCTTGGCTATTTAAAAGGACCTTGGTATGTTTGCTGTTAATGAAGAGAAAAACAATCCTTGAGTGTTGCCCAACAAAGACAGTTTTTAAGAACTTTCACCATATGGGGCATAAACTCTAGAAAGAACAGAGCATTCCATCCCAATCGCTTTGTCAAAGCCTATTTATGCTAAAGTTTTGCCCCGTTGGAATTTCCCAGCCTGTCAGCCTCTATATGAGACTTAGTTTAAGGGAAATAAAAGATGTGAAGAGCGATCTCACCCCAAAGAAACTTTGCATTCGATTTGATTCCACAGAATGCCAAAATCCTTCTCTTTGGGAATGGAGTTAAGCAATTATTTCAGCTCTAGCTCGTGGGAGGTATGGATCACTTTTGGATATGGCTCCAATTTACTTTTCTGGTCTTACTTCACACTACTTTCTTTTGCCCACTCTGTTTTCCCATCAAACTGGACCACATGTTTGTGCATGGTCTTATCCTATTCTCTCCTGCTGGTTATTACTCTCCATGCCTGGAATGCACACCCCCCTTACATCACCTTATCACTCTTCTGCTCACTCATCAAGGCCAGTTTAGGTACAACATTCTCTGGGAAGTGTTCTCCTCTCCCTACAATGAAAGTGTCCTCCCCTGCCATAGAATTACTGAAATACCTTCCTTTTGTCCATATCTCTTCCCACCCATCCCACATCTTCTCACTCCCTATAAGGCAATGTCTTTGTGTATGGCACACCTTTCCCCCCAAACCCACCCCTCTTCTGAACTTCCCTGTTACTGCTGAAGAATTCCTTCCTCTCACAGACCCAGATTCATAATCTCTGTGTCACCTTTGTTTCCTCACGCATCCCATATTCCCAATCGGTTGTCAAATTATATCATTTCTACTTTAATCAAAAGACCAATTTATTAGATTTGACAGATTTCTAACTTCTCAGCATCTCTCATATATATTCTCTTATCTGCATTCACAGAGCTGCCACCTATTTCAGGCCCTTGTTACCTCTTGCATGGACTCTTTCAGCATTATTATTATTGGTGGAGAGAGTGTCCACACTAGGATTCTTCTTTAGGGATGACATCCCAGATCTGGATCTACATGGGGCATCAAGCCTCTCCCTACCACCAACAGCAAGGCCTTGCAAAGAGCAGCTGTTTACCAAAGTTCACTGAATTGTGTTGAACTGGAGTAGAATAAGATATGATGTGGTTCTACGGAAGAAAAATAATTCTCATTGATTATTTTATTTTGGTTTTTTTTTTTTAATTTTTTGCTTTGTTTTGTTTTAGATAGTGTCTTTTCCATTGTTAGCCTTCAATATTCATGCATGGACACAAATGGTGGGAGAGATTCTGAAAGGAATGTACATTTTTAAACATGTAAGTATCCCAAGTAGCAAAGCATCGTGAATACAAAAACAGCTTAACATTAAGAAGACCCAAGTTTATGTCCTGCTTCTGAATCATTGTTTAGTTTTTATTTTCAGTCATGTCCAACCCTCCATGACCCCAGTGCCCTGTGCACTATGGCACTACCTAGCTGCCCACCTGAGCAAGTTTCTCAAACTCTTGACATCCTTGGAAATTCTCTCAGCCTCTCAGTTGCAGAGTAGATGCCCATACACATCAGCAGAGGTATTTCTTCACCAGGAACTCTCTACACAAATGAAATCACAGATGCAGTTTAAAAAACAAAAAAAGAAAAGCCTGATGTAAAGCGCTGACCACAGTATATAAATGTAAGAAATGGACCCTGATCATAATTTCAACTAGACTTAATCTTCTAATTACTAACCTCGATGGAGGCCGTGCTAAAATAATTATATGTGTAGATGAGTTCTGCATAATGAAACCCTTTTTCATGTACAGGGCCTGTGACTAATAAAGTTTGGTACCATATGTCCACTGCATTAAGTGAATCAAATCACTACCTATGCCAATATCAACATGTTTGTTACGTGTATGTGCCACAGAAACCACCAATATGAAAACACATTTTTACTAGTCTCCACCTTTAAAACTTCATGAACTGGAATTAATTTCAAAAGGAAGAAAGACATCTGGCTGAAATGTCCTGAAAATGGGTAAACCACAAGCTACTATATGAAAAAGGTAGTTTGATTGGAAACAGAGCCAACCTGAGCAAAATCAAACCTGTTTTAAAGGTTTTACTCTTCTCTAAATTGAAAAGAAGAGACGAGAAATAGACAGTGTAATGAAAATAGTGTGAGGCCTGGAATCAAGAGACATGTTGTATTCACAACCCCTTTATCCTTCCCCCACATCCCTCTCTCACCCCCCAAAATTGTAATAGCTGTGTGACTATGGGCAAGTTACCTAAGTTCTTTGAAGCTTCTTAATCTGCAAAATGTGGATAAGACTTATAGATGGATATAGTACCTCCCAGCTTGATCCTATACCCAATGACATTGTGTTATTTGGCTCAAGCTTGGAACACTGTAGAACCTCTTAAATGAGATCCATAATAACCTAAAATAATTCAGCCTAATCCTCTATGTTAAATAAAAGTGAATAATGGTGGAATGTATATTTTCCAAGCTGAAATATGCAGTTTAATGGACAACTCATTGGTGCATATACCTTGGACAGACACCGTAGATAAACAATGAATGGAGCCCAGAAATGAACGGGAAGAGAGAAGGTGAGCTACATTGCATTTGGAAAATGGGACAGTGTTTTTAGCGAATCCAAGCTTCTCTCCAAAATAAAGGCACATCTTTTTAACATTGGTGTAGGTGGTGCTATAAAACTGTGAATCATGGAATACCCTGGTCTACAAAGAATTAAAGGCAACAATCAACTTGAAGGGCAATGGAGGGACTGTGAGCAGCTAGTAGCAAATTACCAATAAAGTAGGCAGTCAGAGATAGAGAAATTCCATTTAAAATAGTTCAAACACTATAGAATACTTGGGAGTGTACCTTCCAAGATAAACTCAGGGACTATATGATCACAATTACAAAACACTTCACACAAATAAAGTCAGATCTAAATAATTGGAAAAATATTAATTGCTCATGGGGAGACTAAGCCAATATAATAAAAATTATAATTCTGCCTACCTTAATTTGGCATACCAGTCAAACTACCAAAAATTTATTTTATGGAACTAGAAAAACAATAACAAAATTCATCTGTAAGAACAAAAGATAAAAAATATCAAGGGAATAGAAAAAAAGTGAAGCAAGGTGACCTCACTGTACTAGATCTTAAACTTTTTTACAAAGCAGTAATCTAATCTGGCACCGGTTAAGAAATGGAGTGGTGGATCAGTGGAGTAGATTAGATACAACACACTACAGTAAATGGCCATAGTAATTTAGTGTTTGATACACCCAAAGATTGAAACTTTTGGGACAAGAACTCACTATTTGACAAAAACTGCTAGGAAAACTGGAAAACAGTGTGGTAGAAGCTAGGTATAGATCAACTGTATATACCGTTTAATTTATCAATACCACTACTAGGTCTGTATCCCAAAGGAATAAAAAAAAGGAAAAGAAAACATTTGTACAAGGGTATTTATAGTAGCACTTTTTGTGATGGCAAGGAAATGGAAATTGAGGGGATGCCCATCAGTGGGGGAGTGGCTGAGCAAGTTGTGGTATATGATTGTGCTGTAAGAAATGATGAACAGATGGATTTCAAAAAGACCTGGAAAGACTTACATGACCTGATGCAGAATGAAGTGAGCAGAACCAGAGCATTGTACATGATAACAGCAATTAATATTGTGTGATGCAGAACAGAGAATGACAGCTATTCTCAGCAATGCAATGATCCAAGACAATCCCAAAGGACTAGTGGTGAAAAATACTGTCTGACTCCAGAGAAATAACTTACGGAGTCTGAATGCAGACAAAAACTTTGTTTCATTTCCTTTCTTTCCTTCCTTCCTTCCTTCCTTCCTTCCTTCCTTCCTTCCTTCCTTCCTTCCTTCCTTCCTTCCTTCCTTCCTTCCTGTTTTCTTCCACTAAATGACTAATATGGAAATCTATTTTAGAAGAAAGGGAGAAAATTTGGAACTCAAAATTAAAAAGAATGTTTAAAGTGGTTTTTACATGGAATTGGTAAAAAATAAAATATTATTAAGAAAATAATTATACAGGGGAAATAGTGCAAAAAGAAATGAATTACTAGAAAAAGAAGTGAACTAGTCATGTAGCAAAAGAAAGGAATAACTAGTGGGCAACTCGGATGCTCCATTTGTTTCACTGAATTGTAAAGAGCTTTGGAGGAAGGTCCTCAGCATGTTGAATATCCCCTCCCTCCCATTAAGGTTTTAAAATAGTATATAAACCAGAGTAACAAGGGATAAGAAATTTGCAGGTAGCATCTTTGGAGAGGGTACCTACATTGGTGAGTTCCATCAAATTATTGAAGGAATTCTTATATTGCTGACCATGGTGGCACATATCTCTGATCCCTGCTACTGGAGAAGCTGCCTGGAGACAGGAGTTCAAATATGGCCTTAGCCACATACTATCTGGGTGACCTTCAGCAAATCATAGCTTCTGTTTCCTCAACTATAAAAGGGGAATTATAATAACACCTACTTCTCAAGGTTATTGTGAGAATCAAATGAAATAATTTTTGCACAGTGTTGGGGCAAAGTTGTTGCTACATAAGTCCTAGGTATTATTGTTGTTATTAGTGAGCAGTTTTCTCCAGTAGTATAAGTACTATGTAAGCTAAGTATAAGTAAGCTATGGCTTACCTCCCCCATTTGGCACTCACTGGAGTGCCGTTTGGATCCCCAGTGGGGGGACTACTGTTCTCTCCAGTTCAAAAGTCATCTGAAAGAGTATAATCCTAAAACTATAGTTTATGAGTCCCCATCAGTATACTTATCTTGAATATTCAGCCAGGCTACACAATGAGCTCAAAGCAAAGGTATTTACCAAGACTGCATAGTAAGAACTGTAACTCGAAAACATTCCTTCATAAGCAAAACATTTCTTCCATAAACACTCCTTAATCCCTGACTATCCTCTCAGTAACCACTTTGTCACAGGACTGGAAACCATGCTGTGGAGTTTTTGATTCTTTCATTTTTGGAATTTCTTCCCTGAGGCTTGCTGTCCTGATTGGTGATTGCCTAACTTGGTCACTGATTTCAAGCAGGCCTCAACCATGCTTTCATTTAACTCTCCTATCTGGTCATTGTTTCATCAACTCTTTTCTTATGTTCTCCAGGTCTGGAACCATGATCAAGTCAACTCTGCTATTACTCTTGGAAGGGATGTGTCCATCTCTTTCTCCTAGGGCCACAATCACTACTCCTATAATTTCCAGACCAAAAAGTGCTATAAATGTACTCATATAATGTGGAGGTTTAAGGAGACTTATTTAGATAAGCCATCCCTTTTTACTGTCATAGACCTACCTTCTTTTTCCCTGAAGGAATCGAAGTAATAATAATAATAGTAATAATAATTATTATAACAATAGTAATAATAACTATTGTTACTATAGCAATAATATTGATTATTATAATGGAATAATAACAAAATAACTATTATTAATAATAAATATGATATATTATAAACATAATAATAAATGAAATAAATAACCATTATTAATCAAGGCAGCTAGATGGCACAGTGGATAAGACACTGGGCCTACAATCAGGAAGACATGTTAAAATCCAACCTCAGGGCTCTTCGCGGGCCTCTGCGGCTGAGATGGAGGGAGACACTCCTAGCTTTAGGAAGGAGCTGGTAAACAAGTTGCTGTTTTTACACTTTAAGGATGACAGATGCAAAGTCAGTGCAGATGCTCTGCAGCTCATGGTGGAGATGCTGAAGATCTTTGTCCAAGAAGCTGCAGCCCGAGCAATAAGACAGGCCCAGGCGGAAGACCAGGATAAAGTTGACATTGAACAGTTCGAGAAGGTGCTGCCCCAGCTGCTTCTTGATTTTTAGAGGCAGCAGCCATGGAGAAGATGAACGTTATTAGACCAAGCAGAGCTACCTGAACCTTTTCAAGTCATCTACCTGCCTCTAACTGTTCCAGGGCAGGGAATCAACCTCATACCAATGTTTTGGGTAGTATCTTATTTCAATAAGAAGTCCTAAGAGGCCAGATTATGTTTACTTCCTGACATGACTGAACCAAACCAAACAGAAGGTCTATAGCTGCTGTCTGTCCGAGAATTTCTACCACAGCCACTTAGCATCAGGATGAGGGTCCCTTTCTTTCCCCTCTGTCTGGGCTGGAGAATAAGGAAGCCTGTGTGGTGTCTTCCTGGAAATAGCACAAGGTGGGAGGTGAGGGAGGAGGAAAGGGATAGTGGATGAGGCGCTCAGATCAAGCTAAGAACTGCGAGGGGGCAAGCCAGGTCATGCTGGAACAAAGTAAGGTGCTCTGCTTCCAGCACACTTGGAACACTACACTACAACACACAAGGTGCTGGTGCTGCCATCCATGCTGAGCTCCCTGGAAAACAAAGGCTGTATGTACACGGATGGGGCTGAGTTGTATCTCCTGTGCCACTAGCCTTTGGCCTCAGCAGTCCGCCCCAGCTACGGCCCCAAGAGGAGTTCCCCAAGCCCTCACTGAGCCCCGATCTCCAGTTTATACACAAACAGAGCCTGGTGCTCTCTCCACATTCTCACTGCCTTCTGACATCAAAGCTGGTTTGTAACCTTTTCACCATTTGATATTCCCCTCAGAAGCTCTTTCCCTCAGCTATAAATTTGTTCTCACAAAGCAACATCAATAAATCAAAACTGTCTCCCTCCCTGAAAAAAAAAAAAAATCCAACCTCAGATACTTACTAGCTATGTGAACCCCCTGGGCAAGTCAACCTCTCTTGGCCCTAGTTTTCTCAGCTGTATTATGGGGGTTATAACAGCATCTACTTCTCAAAGTAGATATGAGGACTAAATGAGATGATAATTGAAAGACCTTTGTTAGGGCCTAATTACTAAGGCCTGAGCCCTGGATTTGGCGTGAGGGAGTGCAGGGCCTTGAAAGGCCTGAGATGCCCGGAGGTGCTTTCTGCAAATTAGCAGATTAACTTTTGCTGTGCATTGAGAGTGCTTCATCCAACGGGAATAGTCTCCTCCCCCGCCAGCCAGAGGTGTATATCTAGAACAAACTCCTAGAAGAGGGGAAGGAAGGAATTGGGGTACTCAGATTGCAGAGGAGTCATGTAGCAGCCATCAAATAAACCTGTTGAGCCTGATCCTGAGTCCTGGCGTTCTGTTGTGCATTTTCCCTGTATCTACGGGGCCGGAGACATCCAAAGACCTGGTTATAGGTAAGGTCGGCTTATCGGGACTGCAGCCTGAGAGGAACCCCCAACAGACCTTAGCATAGGTACTGTTTAAAGGTTTATTTCCATCCCCTTCCATTTCTCCATAACAGTAATAGTAACAGACATTTATGGAGAGTTTAACATTTTTCTGGGTGCATTCCATGTTCCTTATGGCACAAACTTTGAGTACATCATTATTAGTAAGACAACTCACACCTCTGGTACTATAGGGAAACTCATTACTCATCTACCTATTACTTTCTCATTATCTCAGATAAGTTAGTGGTGAATGAACTAGAACTGCCCACATTATGTTCTAAAAGATATTTGCATTTAAAGGATGAAATAGGTAGGTGACTATTTTTCTCTTATGATGGAAAATTTTCCTATTTGAGACACACCCTGACCTAGTTGAATATGATCCAACCCCAGATAATTCAGAACAAACCAATAGCACTCAGGGAACTCAGAGAGTTCATTTTAATATCAAGGTACAATCTAGTCCTGTTCCCAAGGGAGGAAAAAAGGCAGCCAGCCAGTCAGCATCTTTCATTTACTCAGTACCTAACATGCTGGCTTGTACCTAGTCTTTGCCTAATAAATACAGAATGAACCAACTGCAAGTCTGGACTTGGAATTGGAAAGTCCAGGATTCAAATCCTACTTTAGATATTTATTACCGCTATGACCAAGGGTAAGACACTTAAACTCAGTTTCCTCCTTTGTAAAATGAGAGCAATAGCTGAAGCTTCACAGGATTGTGAGGACCAGATAATAAGTCCAATATCAATGGACTCTGAGACTGGAGTTACAATAGAATACATGTTATGCATCTGGAAAGATTCAAGCCTTCCATTATCATTGTTATTTCTCCCATTGCTTCTGGGAAAAGAAGGAAGGTATATGAGGGTAAGAATAAATTGTCTTATCTAACTTTCTTAGACTTCCATATTGAAAGAGTGTATTTTTATAGCACTTTAAATTGCAAAGCACTCAACATATATGATCTGTTTTGATCCTCAAAACAATCCTGTTATTATCCACATCTTATAGATGAGGGAATCGAGGCTTAGAGAGGTTATCTTCACCTTGTAGGTGAGGAGATGGAGGATGAATGAAAGGGATTTGACTGGGATAAATTAAATGTCTGAGTCAGATTTTAATCTAGGTTTTCTTGAGTCAGCACTCTAGATGCTATGTTATACCACACCATTTTACCATTAGTATGTTGACCTAAAATTGGCCAGAAAAAATTTGGGAGGGGGCCATAAATAAATTTATTATTCACAAAGTAAATTTAAGAAATCAAGAACTCCAATCATGTTATCAGACAAAGAAAAAACATTCACAATATATAAAGGGATAAATAAGAAAATTTACATTATATTGAAAGGAATCATAGATGACAAATCAATATTAAACTTTTATTCTCCAAATGATTTAGCATCACAAAGGAAATTCACAAAGGCTGAATTACAGGGCAAACAATACAAGCATGTCAGGAGATTTTAATGACCTCTCAGCTTTAGATGAATCCAGTAGAAAGAGAAAGCAAAGGGAAAGTATAGAATATATAGAACTGAACAAATTTCTACAATAACTAGAACTAAAGGACTTGTGGAATATTTTAAATGGGTCTGCTAAATAATATGCATATTTCTCAGTACTACATGGAACTTTTACAAAAATTTACCCTGTATTAGAAGACAGAGATATTGCAAACAAATGTAAAAATTCATCCTGTTTTACTTTGTGCCTCTGTTATGCAAATGTATAACATGTGAAGTTTCTAGTGTTTGATATAATATAGGCATTTTAATATGCTCAAAGAGAATATGGTTTGTATAAACTGATATTGAGTGAGAAGAGCAGAACCAGGAGAAATTTGTACACAATTACAGACAACGTATGTGTGATGACTAACCTTGATAGACTGGACTCCTCTCAGCAATGTAAGGTTATAAGACAACTCCAAAAGACTCATGATGGGAAGAAATATCCACATCCAGTGGAAAGAGCTGCAGAATCTGAATGCAGATTGAATAATGCAGGTTTACAAATCAATGGAAAATGCAGAGCTTTTTCTGAATATCCCCTGAAATATATTCATAAAACTGAATATACATCTCTATGGCTTTGTGTTATCAGTATAATATACTTCATCCTGCTTAAATGAATCCTCAGCTTCACATCTATGAATCATACCCTTTTATTAAATAGTGAGCTATTTATATTTTCCATGTCACACGAGGACATATTCCTAACCTGTTAATGTTTCCCTTACATAAAAATGAATATGATAATTTGATATCCTAAAAAATTCCATGTTTGTGAAAAATCTACATATATTTGTGTTTCAACTTTTATATACTAGGAAATTTTATTTCTTGAACAAGTCACTACATTTTAAATTAATTTCTTATGAATTTTAATGTGAGATTGTCCTGTTAAAAATTTCCCATAACCAATATCTAACACTGTATGTCAAAATTGGTGCATGATCTAGGTATAAAGGCTGATACTGTAAGCAATCTGGGAGAGCAAGGAATAATTTACCTGTTAGATTTATGGAGTACAGAAGATTTTATGATGAAACAAGAGGTAGAGAGCATTATAAAATACAAAATGGATAATTTTGATTACATTAAATAGAAAAGTTTCTGTACAAATAAAGCCAATGTAACCAAGATTAAGAGGGAAATAGAAAATTGGGAAAGAATTTTTATAATAAGTGTCTCTGATAAAGGTCTCGTTTCTAAAATACACAAAGAATTGAGTCAAATCTCTAAGAATACAAGCCATTCCCCAATTGATAAATGGTCAAAGGATATGAACAGGTAGTTTTCAGAGGAAGAAGTTAAAGATATTTGTAAGCATATGAAAAAATGCTCTAATCACTATTGATTAGAGAAATGCAAATCAAAACAACTCTGAGGTACCACATCTCACCAGTCAGATTGGCTAAGATGACAAAACAGGAAAATGATAAATGCTGGGCAGGATGTGGAAAAATTGTAACGCTCATGCATTATTGGTGGAGTTGTGAACTGATCCAACCATTCTGGAGACTAATCTGGAACTATGCCCAAAGGGCTTTAAATAAGTGCATACCCTTTGACCACTTCTAGGATTGTATCCCAATGGGAGGATAGAGGTGGGAGGAAGACCCATATGTACAAAAGTATTTATAGCAGCTCTTTTTGTGGTGGTAAAGAATTAGAAATCAAGGGGATGCCCATCAATTGAGGAATGGCTGAACAAGTTGTGGTATATGAATGTAATGGAATGCTATTGTGGTATAAGAAATGAGGAGCAGACAGACTTCATAATAACCTGGAGAGACTTAAACAAACTGATGTTGAGTGAGAAGAGCAGAACCAGGAGAAATTAATATATGTGTGACAACTAACCTTGATAGACTGGAATCCTCTCAGCAATGTAAGGGTTTAAGACAACTCCAAAAGACTCATGACAGGAAGAGATATCCACATCCAGAGAAAGAGCTGCAGAGTCTGAATGCAGATTGAAGCAAACTACTTGCTCTCTTTCTTTTTCTTGTTTTGTTTCCTCTTTCCCATTGTTCATTCCATTGGTTATAACCTTCTTTACAACCTGACTAATGTTTAATGTGAAGGCATTTATCGATCCTTATCTTCTATTGGAAGATAGCATGGTACTATGGGGGAGGGAGAAGGAGGGAAGAGAGTGGGAGAAAATTTGAAACTCAAGGGATTGTGGAACTGAATGTTGTAAACTAAACTAAATAAATTAATTTTAAAAAATTTCCCAGAAACCCCAGATGATAAGGAACAATGTCCTTAAAATGTGTGGACACTTAGGATCCGTCCTGATCTTAATTTTTAAAGAAAATCCTTGTGGACCTTATAGAAACATATTCCCATATTAGTATAAATATAGTTGGGGGTACCTTCTTGAAAATGAGAATTGCCATTTGGGAACATTAGAACAACAAAATAGTCTGCCATAAAATATTCAGAAGGCTAACTTAAATATAGAATCTGTTGAAATCCCAATGTGTCAAATTTCAGCTTATTTCCATTGTGGTTGTTTTGTGTGTGATTAAACTTCCTGAATTATCATAGCACTGCATGTTTTTGATCAGTCATGTGGAAGCTATAAGAACTTGGGTTTAGAGTCCAAGTTTCTGGAATGAATCATCCTTGTTGAACTTTTATCATTCTGGGATGGATTGGTCATGCCTTGTCCCAGACTATTTCCATGTTAATTCCATTCAGTTCTGCAAAGGTTTATTAAGCGCCCATTAGGTACAAGGCACTGACAGATAATTTGATGTGAGTCATCTGCTGTTTTAGAACCAGTTGAGCATTGAGCTGATGATGAGAATTTAAGTGGAAAGATAATAGCACCAATATTTAAAGATCAGTCTTTTTGGTCAACCTTTTTGATAAGATGTGTTAAGATGGGGTTTGGCAGGGCCCCCAGAGTTTTCCCATGGGAAGTATAGCAAATGAAATATATCAGTGATGTCAGCAATTGGCTAAGAATCCCCAGATGTAGAATTAGAAAGGAGATACCTTACAGAGAATGGAACCATCAAAGCACAGACAAAAGAGACAGGACAAACCTTAGAAAGCAGTGATTTCATCCATTTTGTTTCATTTTATAGATAGGGAAATGGAGATCTACACAGAGGGATTGATTTCTTGAGAATACATAGTAAGAAGGTTGCAGAACTGGGATTCAAACTTATGCCCCCAGATCTGTGCCATTCATGACCATTCCTAACTGCATGCTGGAAAGGAAATCTGATTGCTAAGACAGATAGGAATGAAGGAAAATAATTAAAGGAAAAGCATTTATCAAGCAATGCATATTGCACTGTCCTAAACAATGGGGATGCAAATACAAACATTAAGCCAGTCCCAGCCTTCAAGAAGGTTGTACTCTAATAGGGAGAAGAATTATACATAAGAGAGTGGTGCATATGGACGGTACAGCATACAGGAAAAAGGTGATATACACGTGGATTATTGTGTTCACTTCTGGGTACCACATTTTAGAAGGACCTTGATGGGCAGAAGAGTGGTCAGAGGGCGTCAGTCAGGATGCTAAAAGACTTCAGACTCATGTAATAGAAGAATCATTTGAAGAAACTGGAGATTTATAGTCTGGAGAAGAGAAGAATTAATAGGGGGTAGAATGGTAGCCATCTTGAAATATTTGAAGGGTTTTCATATGAAAGAAGAATTAGACTTATTCTGTTTCTAGATGCATGGAGGAGAAGTTATAAAGAAGTAAATTTAAGTTTGATGTCGGGAAAAACTTCCTAATACTTAGAAGCATCCCAAAGTGGGATGGGTTGGATTGGGAGGTAATGGGTGGGTTCCCCCTCACCTGAAGTCTTCAAGCAAAGACTAGACAATCACTAATTTGCTATGTCTTAGAGGGAATTCTTTTTCAGGTATGGATTATACTTGATGGCCACTGAGGTCCTTTACAACTGTTAAATTCTCTGATTTAGACTAGATATAAAAGGGAAGTAAGAGGTAAGAGGTTTCTGAGCACAGGGAGTGGGGATAATGATGATGTCATTGATATAAAAAGGGGAAGTAATGAGGGGTATGGTACCAAACCTAGTTCTTACTGGTGGTAGAGGATATTTATCTGTTTTTAATTACTAAGGGTAAGGGGACCAAAATGATGAGGTCATCCAGGGGAAGTGTAGAGTCTTACTAGGGAAGTAATAGTCCCACTGTACTGTACTCTGACCAGACCACATCTGCATTATTGTGCCCATTTCTGGACATTTCATTTTAGGAAGGGCATTGACAGACCCTTTAAAGAGGCAATTCAAAATTATGTTATATAAGAATTGGTTGAAGGAATCTATCATATGAGGATATGAAGGGAAAATGTCAGTTTGGGAAGAGGTTAATAGTGGTGTTTCATGGACAGGGAGTGTGGCATCCTTGCTATTCCTTGCACAGGATGGCACTCCAAAGCATTTTTTTTTTACTAGCCATCTCCTGTTTCTGGAATGCCCTCCCTCTGCATCCTGAATTTCTTTAAGTCCCACCTAAAATACCACCCCCTATAAGAAGCCATTTACAATTCTTCTTAGTGCTTTCCCTCTGTAATCATCTCCAATTTATCTATAACTTCTTCTTTACCTAGTTGTCATTTGGATGTTGTCACCTCCATTTGATGAAGAGCTCCTTGAGAACAGAGGCTATCTTTTCCTTTTCTTTGTATCTTCATCCCTTAGCACAGTCTGGCACATAGTAGGCATTTAATAAATGCTTGTTGACCAACTAACTAATGTAGATCTGTGATAGTCCCTGCTCTATTTGACATTTTTTGTCAGTGACTTAGATAAAGACAGAAATGGCATGCTTATCAAATTTGCAGATGATAGAAAGGTGAGAGAAGTTGCTAGTGTATTAGAAAAATAACAGAATCGGTATCCAAAAGACCCTGATGGGCTAGAACATTTGATTTAATCTAATAAGAAATTTAATAGGGAAAAGTGTTAATTCATGTACTTAGGGTTGCAAATAGAGTTTCATAAGTGAAAAATTGGGAGGCATTAGTAGAAAACACTTCACCTGAAAAAGGTCTGGTGGTTTTAGTGTAGTACAAGCTTAATAGCAAGAATATAATTTTTCAGCCCCAAGAATCTACTGTAATTTTAAATGCATTAAGAAAGGTGGTGTCAAGCCCCAGGGAAGTGATAATTCTGCTGCATTATATACTCATTGGGTCATATTTGAAGTATTGTGTTTGTGTCTGTGTGCTGCAATTTAGGAAGGATATTGATAAACTGGAAAGCATCTAAGGAAAAAGCAATTAACATTTTCATAGGATCATGGATTTAGAATTAGAAGAGACACAAAGATCATCCAGTCCAACTCAACTTTTCACAGATGAAGAAAGTGAAACAAAGACCTAAGTGACTTTCTCAAGGTCACACAGATTAGTAACAAAGCTCCCAGGTCTCCAGTAACCTAGTGAACCCTAGTTCTTGTCAAATTCAAAATCCAGCATTCATCCCACTGCACCATGCTTGTTTCCCAACAGCATTGTAAAAAGTCTCAAAAATAATGCTAATGAGAATCAGTGGAAGGATTTGATGATGTAGAGCATGGTAGATGATAGCGAAAGCTTAGGAGAGGACGATTCTCTCTTCAAGTATTTGCAGGCTATCAGGTGGAATTAGGATTGATTATTCAAATACAGTGCCTAATTTATAATAAGCACTTAATAAATACCTGTTGACTGATTAAATAGGATCTAGGAGCAAGCAATGAAAGATGACTAAAGTGAATACTTTCAAGATAAGAATCAGAAAGCAATAGAAAGTGAAATCAAATGCTAACATAAAATAAATATTATCTTTAAATAGACAAGAAATGAATTTTTATTGCTGTAAAAGGATTCATTTCTGAATCAGCTAAATGTGTACAGAGACCAATCATTTTTAGAGCAAATAATTAGAAGAATAAAAATGAGAAAGGTGGCATGTAATGAAAACAACTCTAATTAATCCTGTTTAAGTGAGTTTTTGAAATTGAAAATGGGAAATATAGAGAGGAAAGGTCATTGACACACATATATGTATAATATATATGTGGAACAATATCATACAGAAGTTTTAAGCTTAATGTAAATCAATTGCCTTAATAAAGAAGCTAGAAAACCCTAAAAACTACTTTAACCAGCAAATACTTGATTTATTTATGAAGCAGAGGTATATGGCAGTCAACAACATTAGTTTAGAATATAAATGTTTTTAAAAAAGAATAATGCTGGAAGATATTGGGCAGTATTGTCTCAGAGGATAGTGAGATGCTGTGGAAAGAAAAAGAAATTTAAAGAAAGCTTGACAAGAGATCCAACAGAACAATATCGCATCATAGGGATTTAAGAGTGGAATTGGAGGTAGGAAAAAGAGCAGATGAAAAGGGAAAAGATCTAGATTAAAAAAATTTTTTTTGTTTGACAAACTTACTTTGACTTTAAGTCAAAGATATCCTTCTAGACTAGATATCCTTCTTCTTTGGGGGGGGGGGAGGGGAAGTAGGGCAATTGGGGTTGTGAGTTGCCCAAAGTCACACAGCTAGTGTTAAGTGCCTGAGGCCAGATTTGAACTCGGGTCCTCCTGACTTCAGGGCTGGTGCTCTATTCACTGCACCACCTAGGTGCCCCCCAGATATCCTTTTAAGGATGTAGAAATGGCATTGACTTGCTTAGGGTCACAAACCTAGTAAGTATCTGAGGAAGGATTTGAACTGAAATCTTCCTGATACCAACTCCAGCACTCTGTTTGTTGCAAAAAAAAAAAAAAGTCCCTTCCGACTCTGAAATCCTGTAATTCTAGTATGGTTCCATTCCATTGAAATTATTGTTAGTTGGAATAAGTAGAGCCTGTTTAAGAAAGGCAGAAGGACATGATGCATTTTTAGAAATGTTTCCATCCTGAAATGGATAAAATAAACACAGTTTTGACATTTGTATGAATAAGCTTCAGTTACCTGGAAAATTCACTTTTGTGTGTTCTCATTCCCGGGAGATGTGGATCAATGAGGTGTTACTGTAATTTGGGTTACAGAAAGTTTGGAAAGACAGAAGGCATTGGCTCAGAAAATGAATGAAGTACTGGAAAGAATGTACGAAATATATCCCTGCACTAATATGGGATGAACTAGTTGATTAGTTCAATTTTTATGGCCCTTTCATTTCCTAAGGCACTTTTTGGTGTTTAAATCAGTGAAGAGAAAAATAGATGACCCAAGAATTTCATCATGAAATATGGAGTCCATAACTATTTTCCAGCCACAGTTCAAATATAGCTTAGTTTGTTAATAGCTAAAATGTACATCCTTTGGTAATTTTTAGGGCCCTTCTGTTTTTTTTTTTAAATTGTATTTTCAATGTATCACATCAACAGGTACTGATTAAATACCAGCAGCTATTTGTTAAATGTTTACTATGTGCCAAGTACTCTGTTAAGCGCTAGAAGTAGAAAAAAAGGGGGGGAAAACATAGTTCTTGCCATCAAGGACCTTCAAATGTGGGGAAGAAACATGTAACTAGCTATGTACATACAAGATTGATATGGTAAATTAGAAGAGGATTGAGCTGAATCTTTTTTTAAAAAGTAATTTACTTTTATTTTTCAACATTCACTTTTACAAGATTTTGAGTTCTTAATTTTCCCCCTTCCTTTCATTCCCCTCCTCAAGATGGCTTACAATAAATGATAGAGGCAATAAAATCATATTAAACATAATTCCACATTAGTCATGTTGTAAAGAAGAATCAGAACCAAAGGGGAAAACCAAAAGAAGGGAAAAACAACAACAAAAAAAGAGGAAAAAAATAGTGTGCTTCGATCTGCATTCAGACTCCATAGTTCTTTCTCTGGATGTGGATAGCATTTTCCATCATGAGTCTTTTGGAATTGCCTTAGATCATTGCACTGCTGAGAAGAGTTAAGTCTATTTAAGTTGGTCATCGCACAATGTTGCTGTTACTGTGTACAATATTCTCCTGGTTCTGCTCACTTCACTCAGCATCAGTTCATATATGTCTTTTCAGGTTTTTCTGAAATCTGCCCATCCATCATTTCTTATGGAACAAGTGTATTCCATTCCATTACCACAACTTGTTCAGCCATTCCGCAATTGATGGGCATCCCCTCAATTTCCAATTCTTTGACACCACAAAAAGAGCTACTACAAGTATTTTTGGAATGCGAGTCCTTTTTCCATTTTTATGATCTCTTTGGGATACAGACCTAGAAGTGGTGCTGTTGGATCAAAGGGTATGCACAACTTTATAGCCCTTTGGGCATAGTTCCAAATTGATTGAACTGAATTTTGAAGGAATTCAGGAAGCAGAGGTGAGGAGGGAGAGAATTCTAGGCATGATGGATGGACATTATTACCTTGAAAGTTATGTGGAACATGAAATTAGGCTCAAAGTTCTGAAGGACTGGTTCTTCTCTTCCCTTAGTGGAGGTTATTTGCTATTTTTACTTTATTTAAAAAAGAAAAACACAACAAGTCGTGGAATACTTCTCTTGATAAAGAATTGAAGGTAAGGCTTACTCAAAAGATAATGGAGAAATATATGGTGGGCCTGAACTCCATTACAAATGAGACGTTATCCAAACAGGCCATGAAGGATATTATCAGAGAAATGTAGAGTTAGAAAATAATGCAGGAAAAAAAACTGTGAGAACATTGGTTGGATCCACTATGATGAATTTATGGAACCATATGGAAGAGAGTTACACAGGATAAACAGGTCTGGATAGACTACATTCTGTACTATTGGAGAGAATAACCACATAAATGTGATTACAGATCCATTGCAATATTTTTTACCTTATACCTAAAGATATTTTTTAGCATTACATTACTATAATATTGTATATACTATATAGTGTAGTATAGTAACTATACTATAATATAGTTATAGCATTCCAGAAGATCTTTCCTCTGGGAGAAACCTGAATCTTTAAGAACCTTAGGAAGTGAGTGGATTTGGTCACCTGAGGCAACAAAGTCTCCACCAGTCATTGAACTTGGGACATCTCAGTAATCTGTATTCTGCAAATCAACTGAGGATGTGAAGTTGTCTTTTAAGCAAGAAACTAGAGCAGCTTAGAGGGATGAGAGTTTTCAAACATGAAGACACATAGTCTGTGGGGGTTTTTTTTGTTTTTTTTTTTTTTGTTTTTTTTTTTTAGGAATTGGAGATGCCTGGGGCTGCTATGTGGTGCAGTGAATAGAGCACCAGCCCTGGGGACAGGAGGACCTGAGTTTAAATCCAGCCTCAGACACTTAACACAAATACTAGCCATGTAACTTGGACAAGTTACTTAACCCCAATTGCCCTGAAAAGAGCAAAAAAAAAAAGCAACACCCCCCCCCCACCCCCAAGAATTGGAGATGCTGTAGTGGTAAAGGCAGTCCCTAGGGAAAGATGGAATTTGACAGTGGAACTCACACAACCATTTAAAAGATAAATTGTGATGCTAGTATAATCAATAGGGGCGCTGTTTGTCAGGGTTTGTAGGTTCAAAGTCAAAAGAGGACAAGGAAAGAGTTTATGACCAAGAAATAGAGAGGATCATGGGAGTAAAGTGGATAATTTTGATCACATTAAATTAATTTTGTTTTTGCACACAAACCCCAATACAGCCAAAATTTGAAGAAAAGCAGAAAACTGGGAGGAATTCTTAATTTCTTTTTTTTTTTTTTGCTTTTTGGAGGGCAATTGGGGTTAAGTAACTTGCCCAAGGTCACACGGCTAGGTTTTTTTGTTTGTGTGTGATAAGTGTCTGAGGCTGGATCTGAACTCAGGTCCTTCTGACTCCAGGGCCAGCACTCTATTCACTGCGCCACCTAGCCGCCCCTTGGGAGGAATTCTTATAGCAATTCTCTCTTATTTCTCAAACATATTATATGGAACTGAACCAAATTTCTAAAAATAAGAGCCATTCCTCAGTTGGTGAATAGTCAAAGGACATGAACAGTTTTCAGATACAGAAATCAAAGCTATTGATAGTTACACAAGAAAATGCTCTCAGTAACTAATTAGAGAAATACTAATTAAAACATCTCTGAAATTCTACTTCATCCTTATAATATTGGCTAACATGACAGAAAAGGAAAATGACAAATGATAGGGGGTATATGGAAAAATAGATACACCAATGCTCTGTTGGTGGAATTGTTAACTGTTCTCCATTTTGGAAAAGAGTTTGAAACTATGCCCAGAGGGCTATAGAAACTCTATATACCTTTTGTACTAGTAACACCACTACTAGGTCTGAACCCCAAAGAGATCAAAGAAAAAAAGAAAAGGACCTATATGTACAAAATATTTATAGCAGCTCTTTTTGTGGTGGCAAAAGAATTGGAAATTGAGGGGATGCCTATCCATTGTGGAATGCCTGAACAAGTTGTGGCATATGATTGGAATATTATTGTTGTGGTATTTGATGGAATATTATTGTGTTATAAGAAATAACGAAGAGGGGGCAGCTAGGTGGCACAGTGAATAGAGCACTGGCCCTGGAGTCAGGAGGGCCTGAGTTCAAATGTGAACTCAGACACTTAACAGTTTTTAGCTGTGTGACCTTGGGCAAGTTACTTAATCCCAATTGCCCTGCCTTCCTCCCTCTAAAAAGAAAAAAGAAAAGAAATAGCAAAGAGGATGGTATCAGAAAAACCTGGGAAGACGTTAATGAACTGATGCAAAGTGAAGTGAGCAGAACCAAGAGAATATTGTACACAGTAACATCAATATTATAATGATGGTCAACTGGGAATGATAGCTACTCTAATCAGTATGATGATCCATGAAAATTCTAAAAGACTCATGATGAAAAATGCTATCCACCTGCAAAAAGAAACCAATGAAGTTTAAGTGTGGGTTGAAGCTTTGGCTTTTGCAACATTGCTAATACCAAAATATGTTTTGCATTACTTCACTGTATAATGTATATCATATTGCCTGTCTTTTGATGTATGGGGAAGGGGAAGAAGGGAGTGAGAGAATTTGGACCTCAAAATTAAAAAAAAATAATGTTAAAAAAAGAAGAGGAAAAAAGGAGAAAAAGAAAATGAAAGAAGGAAATTCTCTCTCTTCTGACTCTCACCTTTGGAATACAAGAGTGACTACTCTTTCCAAACCATGTCTTTCTTTTTCCAGAAGATCTCCTCTTTTCATCACCTTCACTCCACTGAGCATGCAAATGATGTGAAAGATATGATGGTTTCCTAGGACCTTTCCTACTCACAAGGTCACCATGGTTACCAGTTCGCAAGTTTAGCCTAGAGTAACAAAATGGAAGATCCAGTTCTGTGTGGTTTTTTCTTCTCTGCTAGGAAAAAGCTTATAGAAGTTATTAATTTAAGAAAAAATTAACCTCCCATTTCTCTTTTATATGGCTCCAGCTCCAGTCTAACAGGGAAAATCCTTTCCCAGACTTCTCTACAAATCTAGACGAAGTTTTTGTTCTCTGCCCCTGCCTTTCTATTAGCCCCATAAGCCATTCACTGGCTCTTTTCCTTGAAGCCCCCCCATCCATAGTTAAACATATATGTTACAAATAGGTTATGATTGATCATAATTTTAAGTTAACAGCAAGAGAGTTTTCAAGGTACTATGAAAAATCGGTACTTATGGGTAGCTGAGATAATATCTGTCAAGTGATTAGCACAGTGCCTGGGACACAGGAGATGCTATATAAATGCTATTATTAGTGTTAGCTTTCAGATAGAGATACATTTGAAAATAAATTTCTGCCATTTGTGGAACAAGAGGTGGGGCATGGGGAGGAGGGATTGTCACAGATCTCAAGGAGGAAAAATAGCAGCTTTGTTCTGTTCTGTTCATACTCCTTTCTCAGAAGTTTGAAGGAGTGGAGGCAGCCATTGATGAGAGGATCAATTGCCTACAGTGCTCAGGTTCTGGTCTCTAAATATCTACTGGAGTGTCTTACTCTCCAATCAGTTCCTTGAATCACAACCCCATTAGCTCATCTTTCATTATCTTTTCTTCCTTCCCCACATGAGATTCCCAAATACAGATCCAAAATGTCCATATAGGTGGACTCTGGATGTCTCCCAATTTGCCTGCCTCAAAGCTAGTTACATTAGCTTAGAACAGTAGGTTAATTAAATTAAATTTGATAAATATTTATTAAGTATTTACTACATGTAAACCCAGTACTGGGGGCTGTTTAGAAGACTGTTATAACTTAGCCTCTGCCTTCCAGGTACTTACAGTACAACAGAGGAATGGAGAAATACACAGCACTTTACAACTTTTGTTTTATTCATTTTGTTTTATTTGATCCTCATATCGACCCTGTGAGGTAGGTGCTGTCATTATCCCCATTTTATAAATGAGGAAACTGAGGCTAAGTAACTTGCCTGAGGTTACTCAACTGGCAAATGTCTAAGGTTAGATTTGAACTTAGGTCTTCTAGCTTCTAGCTACTACACCACCCAGAATGCTCTCCCTTCTCACCTATTCCTCTTAGAATCTCTACTTCTTTCAAAGCTCAGTTTAAGCATTAAGTCCCACATGAGGTATTTCAGGCTCACCTAGCTGCTGGTTTCCAGGGATGTTCACATTGATAATGAGGTTGATGCATGCATTGCCTGAGTTAACTCAGTGTTTGGGAGGCTATGAAAAAAGTGTGGGAGATAAGTAGTGCTAGACGGACTCCCAAACTGAACTTCTACCGACCCACTGTGCTGACCTCATTGTTGTATGCCTGTGAAACCTGGACAGTCTACCAGCGCCATGCCAGGAAACTGAATTGCTTCCATTTGGATTATCTTAGGAAGATTCTGAAGATCACCTGGCAGGATAAGGTACCAGACACTGAGGACCTTTATTGAACCAACCTGCCAAGCATTCAAACTCTTCTTTAGAGAGCACAGCTCTGAAGGGCTGGCCACATCATTTGAATGTAAAACGTATGTTTGCCAAAAAGACTGTTGTATGGAGAGCTCACACAGGGCAAGGGTTCACATGTTGGTCAGAAGAAGCAATACAAAGACACTCTCAAGGTGTCTCAAGAACTTTGGAATTGATTGTGCAACATGGGAGACACAGGCTCAGAACTGCTCAACATGGTGTGCCCACATCAGAGAAGGTATTGTGTTCTGTGAGCAAAGCAGAACTGAAACAGCTCAAAGGAAACAGAAGATGCCCAAATTTGGAGAATCCACCCCAAATGTTCCCATGGACTATTTGTGCCCAACCTGTGGTAGAGCATTCTGAGCTCATATTGGTCTGATCAGCCACAGTCGGACACACTGAAACTTGACTCTAGCATTGAAATGTCATTTCTCTTCAAGAATGAAGGACAATAACTAACCAGCTACTGGTATCTCCCTTCTACTCATGACCTTCTATTTACTTTGTTGTATGTATGCCTCTTGAAGGCAACGACTGTGATTTGTACCAGATTTTATTTTCCCTTTGGTGATAACCTGTGATTTCATTGATGTAAGGAACTTCCAGTGAGCAAGTTCTAGGCATCTAGATGACTCAATGGATAGAGCACTGGTCCAGAAATCAGTAGAATGCGAGTTCAAATCCAGCCTCAGACATTTGTGTGACCCTGGGCAAGTCATGCAACCCTGATTGCTTCCAAAAAAAAGAAGAAAAGAAAAAAAAGGAAGTTACTTCCACTAGTGCATATCCTGAAATATTCAGCAGCTTACAGTCTTAGAAAACATCCTGGGCAATAGAGACATTAAGTGACTTGACTAAGATTACATAGCCTTATGAGTCAGAAGCAAGACTAGAACTCAAATCTTCCTTACTCCAAGACTGGTTCTCTATTTCTCTGTGTTCCCTTTCTTGGCTTGCACATGGTAGTTTGTCAAGTGTTAAATGTTAAATGAATCTAAATACAAGAAGACAAGGCTATCCTGACATACCATCAATAAAAAATAGAAAAGGGAAAATTAATGAGCTGGAGCGACATCATTCATTTGTTTATGAGTTGTTTTATATGAACAAATAATATTTTAGCCAAAAGATCAAAGCCCCAGATCCAAAGTGCCATTAGAACCATGGTCCTTCTTCCTCATGTGTTTTTAGGGTATCACAGATCACAGAATCTTAAAGTTGGAAGAAATCTTAGCAGTTATTTATTCCAACCCCTATCTGGAAAGGAGTCTCAATGGTAACATGTATACAGACATGTATCAATCAATCTATAAAGTTCTTACTATGTGCTAGGCACTTTTTGGTAAGCACTGGGGATATGAAAAGAGGCAAAAGACAGTTCCTTTCCTCAAGGAGAAAAATATATAGAACATGTGAAAATAAATACAAGGAAAATTGGGGGGGAATGGGAAGGTTAGCAGTGGCTATTGCTGGTATTTAGTTGTTTTCAGTCATGTCTATTCTTTGTGACCCCTTTTGGGCCTTTCTTGGCAAAGATACTGGAGTGGCTTGCCATTTCCTTCTCCAGCTCATTTTACAGATGAGGTGAGGGGATTGTGAAAGGTTTTATGTAGAAAATGGTCCTTGATCTAGGTTTTAATGGATATAAGAGATTGATTATAAGAGGCAGAAGTGAAGAAAATATATGTTCCAAGAATGAGGGACAGTTGGCACAAGCACATGGAGATGGGAGATGGGTGTGGTTATATGTGAAGAAAATCAAGAAAGTCTGTTTGGCTGGACTGTCGAGCATGGAAAGGGGACTAATATATTATAATACTGGAAAGATAGGTTGGGACTAGGTTGTGTGTAGCACGTATATATCAGATATTTTACCCAATATCCAAAAACATTTAAAGAAACTATATCTGAATTACTTAACCAAATGTGCAAACAGTTTTCTAATAGAATTGGACAATTTCACTCATTCATTTGTTGATTAATATGATTTATTTAATTGAGCCATTTGATGGAGCATTTGATTAATGTTCATTCATGAAATTCTGAAAAGTCTGAATCCACAGTCTCATTTTGACTTGTTAGTTGATAATTGCCATGTGGTTCACCTTTAAAAACTTTACTCCTTAAATTTCTGTTGATCTATTATCTTTTTATGTCCCCACCGTTTCCAGATATATCTTGCCTACCACCACACCTGAGATAGTCATACCCAATAACAAAGAATAAAAATGAAAGAAAAAAATAGTTTAATAAAAAACCCCAGCCAATTCATCAGTTGAGGCTAGCTATTTTTGATACCCATAGTTTCCTACCTTTACCGCAAAGTAAAAAATGAAGTATATTTTCTCATCTCTCTCAGGGCTAAACTTGGTTGCTACACAATGTTTAAGGATTTTTGTTGTTATTCTTTCTATTTATATTGTTGTAGTTATTGTGTATATAGTTTTCCTGGTTCTATTCACTTCACTTTATATCAGTTCATTTATTTTCCCATTTTTCTGTATTCTATTATATAATATTGTATTATATAATATTCTATTATAATTAACATAATTTGCTTAGCTCTTTCCCAATTAACAGGCTTCAATTTTGGAACCTTATTCTCATCCACTATTCTGACATATATAAACAGTTAGTTTGTAGTCTAAGGGAAATTGAAACAGATCAATTATACAAACAGTCCAATAATCTATAAAAAAAACTCCTACAAATGCCAGGTTCCTTTCAGAGTTAAAATTCCCTAATCCACCCAATTAAATATGCTATTTATTATTTTAATGTAGTCTTTATAATAATTTTGTGAACTTTCAACACATTCCTCTTAATGATTCTGGAAAGACTCAAATCTGAGTAAGTTCATATTTAACAAATGTACATTTGTAGATCAAATGGTAACTTGTAAACCTCACCCTCCCACTTTCAACCCATCAGTTATTTATTTGCACAATTGGTCTAGTTTTGAGCATCTACTGGAGATGGGCCATAATTGAGTTATCCTGAGAACTTCTAGCGGGTGATGGCATCTTTGAGACATTCATCTTGCCCACAGACATGCTAAACTTGGGATAATGCCTGAAACACAAAATACAGAAAAAGAAATCAACCCAAGCTGGGGGCTGTTTGATCTTTAGTCATTCTTTCTAATAGATTCCATGGCTCCTGGTAACACATTATTTCAGGTGGAGGGAAACCCATGGAAACTTGATTTCTTAAAAATCAGCAGATACACCAGGGTTATATGAAGACTGAGTTTATAACTCATGTTATCCAGGTCATCAAGTGAGCCTTTGCTGTCATAATTTTGAAAGGAATCTCACCTAAAAAAGTTAACTTCACTTTTCCTCAGTTTTGCCTTTGAAAGCAACACCATTTTGGAAAATGATCTAAATATTTGAGTATTTTCTTAATTATATAGTCTTTGCCCATTTCTTTATATAGTCATAAAATATTGGAAGGGAACTCAGGGGTACTCTAGACCACCCCTATCCAAAGCATTATTACCTTCTATAACATCTCTGAGAAAGATCCATCAAGACTCTTCTTAAAGACATCTAGTCTTGACGGTATGGACTAATCATATAGGTAAACAGACATGTATGATATCTCCTGTGTCTTATTCATGGGTCTCAGTAATCCAATATGTCATGATGCATACAACCAAATGATTTCTTCCTTGGTGGGAATGTCAGAGGACAATTTGGTGGTACATATGTATGGTAAGTGTTGGTATCACTTGGAATGGAAACATTTAATGGCTCATAATCATTTATGATATTTTCTTTTCAGTATAACCAATAACCCAAGACTTTACCAAACTATTGGTTCATGGAGTCCAGCTTCAATATTTGTTGCTGACATAGAAGATTACCCTCTCTTTGGTGCATATTGACCCCAATCAGTATTCTTACTTGTAAAAATCTCAGAATATACTCCATATCTAGATTCCACAAGTGATTATAAAAGGATTCCCAAGATCCTGTCTAGGACAATCTTTATTTTGGTCCATAGACAATGCAAAAAAAAAAAAAACCCAAAGGAGTCATGAAAGCCCAGAAATAGATTAATTAATTTAATTGTGAAACTCTTTGGATTAAAACACTATTTCAATTAATGACTTTTTTAATTTAAGAAGATTATTATTTTCTTTAAAATGAAATATGTTTTGAGTTACAATGGAAAGTACAAAAGTACTGTTTTCATAATGTTTGGCCCCTAGTGAATTATATGGTTATATTATGAAAAATCCTTCAAAAGAAGGATCTGAACTTTCAGGAAAATTTGACACCAAAAGGTTTTTTTTTTTTTTTTAATTTTTTTGGAGGGGCGAAGGCAAGGCAATTGGGGTTAAGTGACATGCCTAAGGTCACACAGCTAGTCAGTGTCTAGTTTCTTTTTGAACTCAGGTCTTCCTGACTCCAGGGCTGCTGCTCTATTCAAAAGGTTTTGAAATGATGCAAACTACACACTATTTGATGAGAAGGGCAAGGATTACACCCAAAAGGGTATTTAAAATAACTAATAAGCACACACACATATATAAACACATATATATGCAATATATTTTACATATGTATATACTTTGTTGTTGTAAAAATCTCATAGATTTAGAACCCCTCTTCCAAATATCACCCTTTAATCACCCTTCCTGACTTCAGGGCTGCTGCTCTATTCAAAAGGTTTTGAAATGATGCAGACTACATACTATTTGATGAGAAGGGCAAGGATTACACCCAAAAGGGTATTTAAAATAACTAATAAGCACACACACATATATAAACACACATATATATGCAATATATTTTATATATGTATATACTTTGTGGTTGTTCAGTCATTCTTTAGTTGAGTGCGATTCTTTAAGACCTCATTTGGGATTTTCTTCATAAAGATACTAGAGTGGTTTGCCATTTTAAAATTTAGCTCATTTTACAGATGAGGAAACTGAAGCAAATAGGGTTGACTTAACCAGGGTCACACAACTAGTAAGTGTCTGATGACAGATTTGAACTCAGGAAGCGGAGTCCCCTAACTCCAGATCTGACACTCTATCTACTATGCCACCTAGTTATCCATATGTACATTTACCTATACCAAGTAAATGGCACAGTAGAAACAGTGGATAAAGCATTGCAACCAGAGTAAGGAAAACCTGAGTTCAGATCCAGCTTCAGATACTTACTATATTTGTAACCTTTGGTAAAACACAATTTCTGTCCTCTCAGTTTCTAAATTTAGATCATAAATAATTATGAGTCATTAAAGATTTCTATTCCTGAATTTATAAAATAGGTACAATGATAGCTCCTACCTCCCAGGGTTGTTGTGAAGATAAAATGATATAATAGTTATAAAATGATTTGCAAATCTTGAAGCACCATATAAATGCTAGATGTTATTATTAGTAATCATCATCATCATCACCACCATCACCACCACTACCACCACCACCACCATCATCATCATCATCACCTCACCACCACCATCGCCACTAAAACCTTAAAGCCACCAGTTCAACAGATCTAATAATTAGGAATATTTTTCCGACATCAAGTCAAAATTTGATTCGTTGTAACTTCCAGCCATTGTTTTCAGTTGTTCCCTTGGGACTAAGCAAGACAAATAGAACCCCTCTTCCAAATATCACCCTTTAAACTGCTTAGGTAAGACTTTATCAGGAGTGTACTGGAGCCAGTTAAACCAGCTTTGGAGAGGTGATTTTATATTTTCAAGGTGAACATTTGTATCCCAGAAATAAGCAAATGCTATAAATCATGACTTAGTTAATTGGGTTTTGTTTGACTAGATTTAGGAAAGTGATGAAAAATGTTAATAATACAGAATAAACTTAAAAGTCTGTCCCCTTCCACCAGAAAGAGAGTTATTAAACATTTACCAGGGGCTGTACCATGCATGTCCTGTAAGCCTCTTCTTCGGACTAACCATTCCCATTTCCTTTCCTGAATTCATGTGTGGCACTGTCTCTATTATTCTAGTGACTTTTCTCTAGATATTCTAGCTTGTAAGCATCCTTCTTAAAGTGTGGTGCCTAGAACTGAACAAGATGATCTAAATACAGCCTGATCGGGGCAGACTACAACAGGACCACTACCCAGCTTCATCTGGACACTATGCATCCATCTGTTCATTCAGGCTGAAATCAACTTTTTTGGTTGTCATGTCATACCATTAATTTGTTATGAGCTTCTAGTTCACAACCTCCTCCCCTCCCAAGATCTTTTCCCCTGGCACTAGTGCGTAGCCATACCTCCACAATCCCAAACTTGAAATTGTTTGGACACAAGTGTAGAACTTTATATTTATCCTTATCAAATTTCATCTTGCTATATTTGAACAAACATTTTAGTCCACTATGGATATTTTGAATTCGAATTCTTTCTTCCAACCTGTTAACTTTCCTTCTCATCTTTGTGCCATTTGATATTAAGTGTATATCAAAGCCTTCTTCCAAGTCACCAATAAATGAGGTGGTATATTCTAAAGGGGGCAAATTAACAATGACCAGTCATCCATCAGGGCAACTGGGTGGCACAGTGGAGAAAACGTCAGATCTGGAGTCAGGAAGACTTATCTTCCTAAGTTCAAATCTGGCCTGACACTTCATAGCTACATGACCCTGGGCTAGGCACTTAACCCTGTTTGCCTCAGTTACTCGTCTGTAAAATGAGCTAGGGTAAGAAATGATAAATCACTCCCATATCGTTGTCAAGAAAACCCCAAATGGTGTCATAAAACGTCATACGTGACAAAAATGACTAAACAATACAGTCATCCATCCAGTTCTGAATCAATGTAATTTTAGGATTATCTGGCCTATGGTTTTTTTTTTTTTTTGGTTTCCTTCCCCACAAAGATATCATGAATGACTGTAAAACACTTTACTGAAAATTAGGTGTATCTTATCTATAATGTTTCCTTGATAACTGTCAAAAAGTAAATATTTCTAGCAGTTCTTTTTGTGGTGACTAAGAATTGGAAATCAAAGGGATGCCTATGATTTGCGGAATGACTAAACAAGCTGTGGTATATGAATGTATTGGAATATTACTGTGCTATAAGAAGTGACAAGCTGGATGATTTCAGAAAGACCTGGAAAGACTTACATGAACTGATGCATAGTGAAATGAACAGAACCAGGAGAAGATTGTACACAGTAACAGCAATGTTATTTGTTGAAGAATTATGAATCGCTTAGCTATTCTTATCAATACAATGACCCAACACAATCTCAAAGGGAGTACCCATCTCCTGAAATAAAAACTGATATTGATTGAATACAGCCTGAAGCATGCTATTTTTCACTTTCTTCCACTTATTTCTTTTACTCAAGTCTTCTTGTACAAAATGACTAATATGAAAATATTTTTCATAATGGCTCATGTGTAACCTACATCAGATTGCCTACTGACTCAGGAAGGGGCTAGGGGAGGGAGATAGAATTTGGAACTCAAAACTTTTAAAATGTTTAAAAAACTGGAAAAAAAAACCCAAAGATATCAGTGTGGTATCATTTACTCTTCATGAAGCCATTTTTGTTCTTTTATTTTTTCATATTTCATTCAGATCTAAAGAAAGGTTTCTTAAGGAATAGAACTGTCCCAAAATGTGATGGGTTAGCACAGCAGATAGTGAATTCACCTTCCCTAGAGCTTTAAGAAACAGCTGTATGACCAGAGGTCATCAATATTGTAGAAAAGATTCATTTAAGAGCATGGGTTGGAGTAGTTGGCCTCCAAGGCCCTTGATAACTCCAGGTTTCCATGATTTTGTGATTCTGATTCACAGTGAACCCATGGCACCAAAGGTGAAACCATTTGTAGCACTGTGCATCAAGTTCTTCCCAAACCCTAAAAAAGCCTCACCCCACCCAGTCTTAGACTTTCTCCTACAACAGTCTTAAAGTCACCATCAGAAGACACAGAATGACATAGGTTGGATCTGCTCATAGAAAGCAATCGAGTTCTTACAGTACATTATAGACAACACATTGGAACCCCACACCCCCAGAGATACCAATGAAGCTAAACAAGTATAGTACTCAGAAAGGGAGGTATACTGTTTCTAGAGTTGGAGGATCTTTGTTCAAATCTTACCTCTGATCTTTACTACATTCAGAACTGTGGGGAAGTCATTTCTATTTCCTTAACCTTGGTTTCCTCATCTGTAAAACAAAAGGATTGGACTAGAGGATTTCCACAATATCTTCCAGTTTTAAATTTATGATCTTGTTACCTTATGAACCAAGTAGATAATCCTGATTCAGCAGTATTGATTTTTTTTTTTCCAAAGCAGTCAAGGCTTAACTTTCTTACCTTGGAAAAAGATGCAGGGCTTTTAGGATCAGTTAAAACTAGAAGAAATCTTAGAAGGCATCTAGTCCCATCCCCCTTATATTACAAATGAGAACCTCTGAGGCTTAAAGTCGTTAAGAGACTTGTTGAGGGGCATATAGCTAGTAAGTTCCAAGAGCAGGATTTGAATACCTTGTAGTGAAGGCCAATCCATGAACATTATTCTTAGCTTGTAAGCTCCTTAAGGGCACCAAATGGTTTTTCCCTTTTAAAATTATCTTTAGTGTACTTTATTACTGGCATATAGAAACACTCAGCAAATCTTTATTGACTGATTCTGTAGCAACTCTTCTACCTAGCAGTATTATTTCAAATGATAGAGATTTAGATTTTCTGGATTATGGTATTATTGGAGTAGAGCTGGAAGTAACTCTCAGAGGACACTGAATCTAGTCCCTTCATTTTAAAGATGAGGAAGCTGAGATCCAGAAAGGTTAAATGCCTTTCCCAATATCAGACAGCTAGAAAGCACCAGGGCTGGGATTCAAGTCTAGATCCCGTGATTCCTGATCTAATATTTTTTTCTACTATATTGCTAATGTCTATCTATCTAGGAGTACCTTTGGATAGTCTGTCTAGGAATTGAAGGAAGTACTTCTGTTAATGTTCTGTTGTAATCCAAGATGCCATCTTTACTTCCTTCATTTTATTCTATAAACTTCATATCCTGTCATCTCTAGCTCATGGGATAAAATGTCTAATGAATGGTTATTTTCTTCAAAAAAAAAAAAAAAGAAAACCTCTCAGGCAATCATATAGGGTCTTGTTTCAAAGATATCAGCTACCAGATGAGTTATATTTAAAATGAGTTAGATTTGATTTATTTTTGACCAAACCACATTAAAAGAACCCCTGCAAATTAAGGTAGGTCATGTTAGATGAGATCAAAAGGACATTGGATTATGATTTGTAAGCCTCTTTTCCTCTAAACTACATGTTGTTTTGGTAAAGACTAAGTCATTAGATTCCCCTTTTCCAAGTCTCCAGCCTCTTCATGTAAATTACACTAAGCCCTATTGGTGGGCTGGAAATAGAAATAGAATGTGACTAGCTTGTATGAGAGCACCATGATTATGTGCCTTATATAGGACTCAGGGTATCCTTCATTTACTAGATGGAAATCCAGAGTTGGCTGGAGTAATGAATAGTGGAATGAGAGCTTTGTTAATGGAACATTGAGCATCTTTAAAGCCCTTTGTGGTTTTTAAATGCAGTGAGATTGAGCCATGTCCTAATTTCTTAGTTGAATTAATGCTCTCAGTTGTCATAAATAATAATGTTAGTACCTTTTAATTTCTTAGTATCATACGGTATGTAAACATTTCAGAGATGAACACTCAAGTATGAGATCTACGTAGACTAGTCTGTGGTCATTTCTTATCAGCAATCCCCATATAAGCAATATAAACAACTTAGACCTGTTCTTCTGACTCCCTCTTAATCCTTCATAGACAGACACAGACCAGAAACTCCATTCTACCCTTGTGTCTTAACCCAAAGGTTTCTATTCTTTCAGTAACACAAAGATAAGATCCATGAATGATATTGTCTAAAGACTAGTATCCCCTCTCCTACTGTCCTCCCCTCATTCCGTAGGCACCAGTTATTAGTGTTCTTTCTCTTAAAACTATGTACTTTATAATTACTTAACTATGTTCATGCTATATTTCTTAAATAAGCTTGTCGAGGACAGGGAAGTTTTTTTCATTTTTGTTTCTGTAACTCTCCCTAAGGTCTATCAACCATAGTAGCTGCTAATAAATGTAGCCTAATTAATGCATGTAGTAGTCTAATAAAATCATGTTGAATGAAATTGTCTAATTGAATTTGAGATGTTTTTTAGCCAATCAATAGATTTTTATTGATCCATCCAGTCTTTCTGCCTTATAACTAATGAATATTAGTTTACCAGACTGCTGGAGAGGAAAGAGATGAATAGAAGCTATGATGAGTTCTCTGATTCTTAAGTACACTAGTGAAGCTGTGGTTTCCTCAATATGGATATTCCTTCCATCAATGTCAGTAGCAGCCCATTCATGTCTGTTCAGTCTGTATGATGCTTGACTATATACTCCCATAAATTAGCCACAGAGGGTCTATTCAACCTGACAATACCCTTACTTTCATTCTCTTAATGTTGTATGGATACCAAAAGAATACTCAGGTTTTTTTTTTTTTTTGTCAGTTATCACTCACTTTCAGCATGTAACTGGCCCATCTTTTTTTTTCTTTCTGGTTATCCATTGCTTTATGGAGTTCTCTCTACATCACTTTTCTTGTATAATTCCTTAGCTATGGCACTATGAATGCTGCTTGTGCCCACCACATGCTCCTCCAATGTCCTTTGGTTGACCCTTAATGTCCATATTTTGTAAATTGTAGTAGTTCTGAGACTTAAAACCATATATCACCAAAAGAATACTGGTAACTTTGCCCCTGATAGTGTACATATAGTCTCACTATATACTAAAGGAACATCTAATACAACATACACAATAAGTGGTCATCCACTTTTTGGTAGGATCTGAGATGGAAGAGTGAGAAATTGTCCTGTCAAGATAACTTAATAATAAAGAGTGTTATACAGAAAATAGAGGGAAAGAAACATACTCTCTCCTGAAGAGGGAGAGAGTTGAATTTTCTAAGAAGGAAGAAGCTGCTTGTTCTCCAGGAATTATAATGATGAGCCACAAAAGCTGTCAGGTGAGATACAATCTGGAAGAAGAATGGTAATGGTTGGTGATGCCCTCACTTATTCAGAGGGTAATGAAGTAGCAATTTGTCAACCTGATAACAATAGAGAGATTTGTTGTCTTCTCAGGGCATATATGCAAGATATAATGGAAAACTTCCCAAGACTTATTAATATGCATGTATGTGTGTGTATACCCACTTTTGAAGATTCACATAGTTGCAAATGATACTTCCTGAAGGAAACAAAAACTACTGCCAACAATTATAAAATCTAGGGCAGGAAATGAAAGATTATAGCACTCCTTGAAGTGAAGGGATGTAGAAGATAAAGATTGATTTAGTAAGTGAACAACTTGTGTTTCAAGGTTTTGTCTGAGAATGGAAAGTATTCTGGAACTGAGATCAAAATACAGGGATGTCAGTTTCCTGACTATGTATAGTGTTCTCTCATCGAAGGCTGGTAAGAATGTATTTACTGCATGTCTTACAAATCCTATCCAAAGGGCTTTAAATTAAGAAGGATGGAGGAAGGAGAAAACTCTCAAGTTCAGTGCCATAGGGGGTGATTTGAGACACCCAGACATTCACAAGGGACAAAATAATAATATGATAATGATAACAGCCAACATTTATATGGTGCTTTAAGATTTGCAAAATGCTTTATAAATACTATCTCATTTGATCTTCACAAAAAACTGTAGGAAGTGGGTGTTATTATTATCCTCACTTTACAGATGAAGAAACTGAAGCAAACAGAAGTCAAGTGACTTGCCCAGGATCACACAATCAGTAAGCATCTGAAGCCAGATAGGAACTTAACATCTTCCTGACTCTAGATCTGAAGCTTTATCCATTATAACATCTAGCCAGATTCCTGTCCTTAAATGCCTAAAGTTTATGTAACAAACAAAAGGAAGTGGAAGCATTAAATACATAAAGGCAAATTTGAACTTAGAGTTTTACACTGAGACTTGATAGGAAGAAACTCATGACTGGACCATGTCTCTGGGTAGGTGTAACTTATACAAAAGGTACAGGATAGGTAAAGGGGGAGGAGGGTAAGATTATCTATTAATAGGATATGTGCATGTCACAAAATCTAGGAGCCAGAGAGGGGGAAAATGGCAGAAAGTATTTGGGTGAATGCTAGAGAAACAGAAGTGATTTAGTGATTGAAATGTACCATAGACTGCATAGAAATAAAGGGGAAATTGATGAAGAGTTTGGGAAACATTACAAGTCAGGCAGAATCATGATATAGTAGTAATGGTTCCGACACTTAGAACTGGAGTGATCTTTACCAAGTCAACCTCATTTTGTTATCTTTAAAATGAGGGGATTCAATTAAGTAAATCAAGGTCTCTTTCAGTTATAACTCCTTTATTCCTATGAAAAGTATGACCAGAAAAGAAAGTGGGCTTGTCATGTGTTAAGAACAAGGGATAAGAAATGGAGAGCCTGCGCAGTTCATTGGTATCCATCCAATATCCGCAGATGTAGAAGAAGGTGCCCAACACATTGGTTGGACCCCCATGTAAGACTTACAAAAATACAACGATCAAAATTATACAGGACAAGAGGGCATACATACATTATCTGCATCATTGGACAATAAAATCCATATGCAATCACAGATCCATTGGTCTATTGAAGCACTTAATCAATCTATCAATCTTGTGATTTAGTGGAATGAGTTTTCTCTCTCTGTCTCTGTCTCTCTATCTAAATAACCTCTAGAAAAATGTGGATACTTGTTCAGGTCAAAATCAATGTCAAATGCCAGCTGCTTTCTGAAGTGACTATGATAGAAACATGATAGACAGCCCTCACCAAACTCCCTTGAGAGGAGAATTGGAATTCTTTCTATAAACATCTCCGAGAATGATAGCCAGGGAACTGGCAGGTACAGGGAGCAAAAAGAGTTGGAGAGGCTTCTTCCAGTGTGTAACACCCTATCAGCTTAGCAGAATTCCTCGGATCTGGCTGCGGTTTGAAAACAGCAGCTCAGTTTGGATGTTTTCTACCTTGCCTCCCCTACCTACCATCAGAACCTGAAAGCAGATACAGGAATATTTCAGACTGACAGGTCATTAGCTCATTCACTGAGCAGCACTCAATGTAAAAACATAAATTAGTGACAAATAAACTTCCATCACACATTGTAAACTTAATTTGTTTTAGCACCTCATATGTTCTAGGCTACATCTGAAGCCCTTCGTAGTCAGTGCACTATAGGATTTCAGACAAAAAGTGTATTTTTCATTTTTATTTTTTTAGCATGTGAAGGGTTACTTGCTGGAGTTTCCTGAAGCCAGGTCATATATCCAGCTCATTGCTCCTCGGTGACTAGTCCTTATTCTGCACAGCTCATGTTTTACAGATTCTAACTCTTAAAAAGGAACTGAACCATCTCAGGGGCTATACTTGTGGTATCCAGAACAAGTCTCTTTTGGCAGTGGAGTCAGAGCTCGGCTCCTCACAGCTATGGTCTCTAATAGCCTTTAAGTAAAGCAACTGGAGCCTCTTCTTTCCTCCAGAAGGCTCTCGGGCAGAAAGCTGCCCTCCTAGGCTGCCATATGCCAGGAGAACTTTCTAGGTTGTTCCATATAAATCAAGAGACTGTGTGACAGGCTGCCTACTAGTAAACCTGCCCTGCTTTATGTCACGCCTTCCAAGTCCAAGGATGTTAGCGCTCACATTGAACTTTATTTGTGGGGTCATCTTGAAAACTTTTTTTCCCTTTCCCTATCGAAGGCCAGTTGGAAAGTTTACGGGAAATGTTAACCAATTAAGAGTGGTAAGCAAAGGAAACCTCCCAGCTTCATGGCCTAAGCGTTTCATTTTTACTGTGTAAATGGGTGTTCTGCACTCAGTCAGATGGGAAATGGATCTGTCTTAAAAGTGTTAATGACAGAACACATGGTAAACATTAGCTATAAACTCCAAACAGTTCTGAAGTTATAAACATCGCCTCTGTCCCTGCTCGCTTATTTTTCCACGATGCTCTGCTGTCTCTGGCATCATCTGGTGATTCTGGGCCATGCTATTTTACTTGAAAGGAGGGATTTCTTTTCCAAAAAGTCTATCTAAGAAAAGCTGTCTATTGGCTTCCTTTCATAGACATTTTACTCCCAGTGGCCTGTGTCATGTCTTGCCCAGGGGCTGGGCAATAGGAAGCAGATGGGAGATGTTATAGAAAAATCACGAGTCATAGGATAAAGGGAAACTTCAGGCTTAGTCCTGACAGAGGCAGGAGGTAAACTGAAGTCGCCAAGAACCAGGGCAGAGGAGGAACTCTGAGGGCCCTGAGCCAAGCCAGCTCACCCAGAGAATGCGAAGGCCATCTCTGAGTCTTCGGTCCCACATCTTCCTTTCTTCTTTCTATCCTGTCAACACCATTCTACAGAGGGGACAACCTCCAGCTGCTAAAGGAGAAGCAGAGAAAATGGAAGAGTAGAGACAATAACCCAACTGGACTCTCCCAAAGTCCCCTCCAAACTTTAAAATAAAAATAAATAAAAAATACTTAAAAAGAAGAATTGGTTAAAGTCCCCTCCAAACTTTAAAATAAAGTCTCAAGTTGGATTCTGGAGTAGAAGAGCCAACAAAAGTTCAGAGAGAGACATTATTCCAGTCTACAACAATGTAGGAGGTCATCAAGATGCCATGATGGGAGCCAGCCCAATCATATGTGGTAGTAACACCAGCCAAATAAAAATAAAATTATAAATGCTGGAGAAGATGTGAAAAAATAGGTACACTAATGCTGGAGTTGTGAACTGGTGCCAACATTGTGGAAAACACTTTGGAACTATGCCCCAAAGTCTATAAAATGCCTACCCTTTGATCCAGTAATGCTACTACTAGGTCTGTATCCTAAAGATGACAAAGGGAAAGGATGTATGTATGTATATATGTATGTATATATGTATGTGTGTATGTGTGTATATGCATATGCGTGTGTGTGTATCCATTTATCTATATACATATATGTATGTGCGTATATATGCATACACACATACACAGACAAAAATATTGGTATCAGCTTTGTTTGTGGTGGCAAAGAATTGGAAATTGAGGAGATGCCCATCACTTAAGAAATGGCTGATGGAATAATTGTGCTATAAGAAATGATTAGGGGAATGGTGTCAGAAAAACCTGAAAGGAATTCTATTAAATGATGTAGAGTGAAGTGAGCAGAACTAGATTATTATATATGGTAACATCAGTATTATAATGATGATGAACTTTGAAAGACTTAGCTACTCTGATCAATACAATGACCCAAGACAATTCTGAAGAACTCATGATGAAAAATGCTATCCACTTTCAGAGGACTGGTGAACTTTGAGTGCAAATTGAAGTATGCTTTTTCTTTTCTTTTTTTCTTGCTTTTTGTATGAAATGGAGATGTTTTGCATGATTTCACATGTATAATTGATATCATAATGCCTTTTCAATGAGTGTAGGAGAGCCTGGAGGGAGTGAAAAATTTGGAATTCAAAATTTTTAAAAATAAATAATAAATTTGAATTATAGAGGGAGGGAAAGGAGAAGTGGATTATGGGAGACCAAAGGGCTGACTGTTTATTGGCCTCTCAGGATACCCTGAACTGTCCACAATATGGTCAGCTTGGTGGCCCAGTGGATAAAGCATAGGGCCAGGAGTCAGGAAAACTTGAGATCAAATCCTTCTTCAGACACTTGCTAGTCATGTGTTCTTAGAAAAATTCCTTAATCTCCATATGTGTCAGTTTTCTCATCTGTAAAATGTAGATCATAAAATAGCCCCTGCCTCCCAAAGTTGTAACAAGGATAAAATGCAATATGTAAAGAATTTGAAAACTTTAAAGTGCTATATAAATGCTATCATTAGCATCATCATCTTCATCATCTTATTGGACCTGCCACTTGTTAAATGGTCAAGAGATTAATTTCACTTGAGCCTACTAAGTGTCATTGGTCAGAGTCCCATATTAAGTAAATTCAACAAGAAGCATTAAGTGTTTAGTTAGAAAAGAACAGCTTCTGGGCACTGTACTAGGCACAATGTTGTTCCTAGGAATACTAAAACAAAGCAGAAATAGTCTCTGTAATAAAAAAAAACTCACACACACATACTTGTACATATACATACATATATTCATCTGTGTACATATTTGACCTCAGGTCTTTCTGACTCCAGGCCCTATACTCTACTCACTGAGCCACCAAACTGTCTGCAATTTGGACAATTCAGAGTTTCCTGAGCAGCCAGTAGTAGGCAGGCAACCCTTTAGCATGTATATAGGTGTGTTTATGCATGTGTGTATATGTATACACAAAAAGTAAATATATGTAGCATCTCTTCTTGGCTACTCCCCCAATTTGCACTTATAGGTTGGGCTCTCCAAGAAATAACTCTTCAAGCTTGAGATATTCTGTAGGTCCATACTCCTAAAAGTATAAGTCAGGAGTGTGTTTGTCTAGATGCTAGTCAGAGGACATAATTAATTCAAAGTAAAGACATTTCCTGAAATAATATTAGAAAACAAAAATGACCAAAAAATCTCCTAAGTCACAGTCTCTCATAATTAAACATAGAATTATTGGGAAGAGGGGACACACAGAGTTTATGAGTGGCAGTGAAAATAAAGAAAGGATGCAAATGATAAAATGTGGAATCACTTCCCCACCTTGCTACATTCTGCAAGAGGCACAAACAAATTCTCATTAGTTGGGTTTTTCTTTCATAACTGACTCTTTTCCATTCTCCTCCATAGTTCAATTGCTAACAGAATCAGCTCATATGCTTCAAATTCCCAGCCCAACCTGTTCATCCTTGGCAGACCCTTTGTCTTTGTCAATATTCTGCCCAAGTTTGTGGACTTTTTGTATATAAATGAGCCACTTGAAGGGATGTACTTTTACATGTCGTCTCTGTTATTTTATACACTGTTCTTTTATAAAGCAGGTTAGGGGGACAGACCAGGAAGTGTTTTACCTAATGATGGGTCTCTAGCAACTAAAGAGATGAGAAAGGCCTTATATAAAAGGTAACCCTTGAGCTGAACCTTGAATGGAGCTAAAAGTTGCAAGAGAGAAGAGAAGACATTCTAGGTTTAAGGGTCAAACATGCAAAGGTGTATAGGCAAGAAATGGAATGCTGTGTATGGAGAACAGGTGAGACCGAGGCTAAGATTTCAGTTGATTGTTTCATATCCATAAATTAAACGTTTTTTTTTTCAACTGTATCTTCTTAAAGGATAGAAATCACAGATTCAGGCATTCAATTCCATGAATATCAAGTGATATTTACACTGAGAATTATGATGCTCGTTTGAGAGAATCAATCAACAAACATTTTAAAGCACTTACTGGGTGCTAGGCACTGTGATAAAAAAGGGCAAAATCAATCCTTGCCCTCAAGAGAGTTACGTTCTAACGGAGGAGACAATGTGAAATTAACCAGGTTCATGTAGGGTATGTGGAATGGTTAGAGGGTAATAGGGGATGGGAAGGCATTAGCTGAGTTGGAGAAGGAAGCTAAAACCACCTCCTGCAGAAGGAAGAAATCAAGGTGAATCTTGAAGAAAATCAGGGAATGCAAGAGAGGGGAGGGAGGGGGAAGAGCATTACAGACACGGGGGACAGTCAGTACAAAAACATGGTCAGGAGATGTACTGCAAAGTATGCCGGCACATCTGGTCTGTATTGGGTGTGGAAGACAGTACAATGGAAGAAAAGTGAACAAGCAGAAGAATTTGCACTTGGATGTTCATCATAGTATCTGAATTAATATTTTAGATGAAAAAACAGACCCAGGAAAGTAGAATTATTTGTCCAAATTCTCCTAGTTAACTGGTGGCAAAGCCTGGTCCCAAATACAAGACTTCTGAATTCAGATCTATTGCTATTTCTACTACCCCACATTTCTGCCAGCTCTAGGCTATTCTGGAGAAATCTCTGCCCCATCGCCTTCTCTCCTGATTGGTGGCTGCTTGCCCAGAATACTATTTTAGGAGGGGTCTGGGCCACACTTTACTTCCCTCATCACTAAGAAGATAATTGTAGCTTGTGGACTCTACATCATCTATAAGGCAGAGAAAGAGTAGGAAAAGTCTATGAAAGATTTGACAAAAGCATATACATTGATATTCTGAGCTTTGACTGTTAAGTTGTGCACAGGGGAGGAAAAGATGGTCAAGGATCAAGAAATACAAAAGTCCAAAGGCTTATAGACCACTCATACAACCAAAGGATCATAGGTATAGAGCTAGAAGGATATTAGAGTTCATTGAGTCCAGCTACTTCATTTTGCAGATGAGGAAACTGTGATCCAGAGACATGAAATGACCTACCCAAGGTGACTCAGAAAGTAGGTGTTTGAGGTGGGCTTGGAACCCAGCTTTTACTGGCTCCAATTCTACCACTCTATCTGCTCAAGCCTGTACATAATAAAAACTTTCCCCCTTCTTTTTCTTCTACTCTTCCTTACCAAGCACCTTGATCCCATACAGGTATCTTTCCTCATTTCTTCTTCCCCCTTCTTGACACTCTTTCTGGCTAGATCCCTGCACTATATTACCCTCTCTCTTTAGCGTGTAAACTATAGGAGGGCAGGGACTATCTTGTTTGCTTATTTTTTTGTATTATATTTCTGTATTAGAAGATAATTGCATCTTCAGTGCTTAGTACAGCTCCAGCATGTAGCAAACATTTAATGAATTATCTACCTATCTGTCTATCTACTTATATATCAAGTCACCACCTGTCATTTATTATCTATCAGGGGTGGGGAATTTGGTGGCCTCCAGGCCACACATGGCCCTCTATGTCCTCAAGTGCAGCCCTTTGACTGATCCCAAACTTCCCAGGACAAAGGAAGTTTGTATTCAGTAAAAGGGCCGCATTTGAGGACATAGAGGACCACATGTGGCCTTAAGGCTGCAGGTTCCCCACCCCTAAATTCTATCTACTTTCTATCATGTATGTCTGCATGTATTTATGTGGACATGGGACATCTATCTTCTGTCTGTCTACATATTTATTTATTTCTACATCTATCCATCCATCATCTATTACCTATTTTTTCATAATCTATATATGTGTGTATTTGTACATGTGTCTCTTTATTACCCATCTGTCTGTTAGTCTCTGTGTATCTCTCTCTCTATCTCTGTCTATATATCTATGTATCTATCACTTACTTCTGTATATGTATCTGGATATCTCTATATGTATGTATCCTTCGACTCTATGTATGTAATGTATGTATCTTTGTCCATATATCTATGTTTCTATCATCTGTTTCTGTCAATGGATCTGCGTTTCTCCTATGTATGTATATATACTCTATCTCTGTATGTATCATCCATGTATCTATCTCATCCCCTTAGCAGTTAATACTTTTTCCCCTTTCCCTCAAATGTTACGTTTAATTATCCATTTCTGCATTGTATCCCCAACTCTATAGAATGTAAGCTTCTTGAGGACAAATACTGTTTTTCTTTTGTCTATATATCTCTAGTACCTAGCCCAGTACCTTGGACTTGAATGTGGAAGACACATAGTAAATACTATTGTGTTTAGATTGGATTGGACTGGATTAATACTTGGATATTTGACAAAAATGTGAAATTTCTCCAATTTATGTTTTAGAAAATGAAAATTTGTCATTTCCATGGAGTTGGTGGTCTCATGGTAATTTTCTTCTTTCGTCTTACGAATGTGGTTGAATTCAAATTGGCATTTAAAAGCATTTATCTTGGGATCAACATAGAATCTCCAAATACATTCAATAGGAGAGGAAGACTTAATGAAGGTCTTTCTAATATGCTATATAAATTGTTATTAATACATCTTCTATATAAAATGTCATATTAATACATCTTCTATATAAAATGTCCTTAATAGTTGTATTCAACTTGATAGAAGTAGTTAGAACTCCTGGAATCCCTTGTATCTCCAGTCCCATTGAAGGATATTGTAGGAATACCAATAGGTAATTCATGGTAGGTAAGAAGATGCTATGGAAAAGTGCTTAGAGCCCAGAGGCTTTTGAAATGGGAGTGTCCCTTTGGTTTATTTCACATTCTAAACTAGGTTGCGGAATAACTCCCATTTTATGGTCCAATAGCCACAGCGTTTACTACTTAGAATAATGGATCACTTTCTTCAAAGATTAAGCACATCACCAAATTAAATAAGAAACTGGCATGGTTTGAGACTTTCCCTTCACTTCTACCTGAAACCTAAAACTGAAAAAAGATTTTTGTAGAGAATACAGGAATTTTTTTTTCCTTTTGAACAAGAGATTTGTGTGCCCAACCTCAATCCAAACCAAATTTTAAGGGTGGAATTATATCCCCTACATCAGGATGGGAGTTTTAGATGGAAACCATCCATCTTCTTAGCCAGAGTGGCAAAATTGGCAGCTTAACCTTAGTCTTAAAGGAAGAACTCAGTAGGATACCAACCAAGAAAAAGAATAAAGATGGAATTTTAGGGCAAAATGGTGAAAACATCTGTCTGGGCACAGACCATTTTGTATATGGGGGGTGCTGCACGCTTATCTTAACTGAAGTTCAGTCTCTAGTTGCTGAAGTGAAAGGAAGACATGTATGTAACTAGGCATTTTTGTACAGGGGCAGATAGCATGAACCACATATCTTTGATAGGATAGAAGTAGATAAATGAAAGAGAGAGCCTGGAACAGCAAAGCAAAGCTGTTACTGGGGGACCCGGATTAAGGGTCTAGAGGAAGAGTTAATAGTCAACACCCATTTTAATTATCATTGTTAAACAGATGTTAAGATCTATTGCTTCTCTACAACTAAATGACTACTCTGAGGACAAATTCCCAGTCTCTGTCATAGTTATAGTCTTAGAAAACACTTGTCAGTAAAAATGTGTCATAATGGTGCTGTTTGGAAATGAGAATGGGAGAGTTAGAAGACCCCTGGGAACCCTGGGGAGTTTGGGGTCTATCCCTAACTTGTCAAAGGCCTTTAGCCAAATCACTTAACCTGTGTAATGGGGATTAATAGTGCCTATCTGATCTACTTTATACAAAGACCAAATGATAATTGAATGTGAAAGTGCTTTGAAAAGTTTCAAAAGTGCTAGAAAATAATAAAGTAGTATGTGAATGTGAGGTATTATTTTAATAATCTCCATTACAATGGGATCTTTAGTCCAAACCTTTCATTATCCATCCTCTCCCTGATCATATACATTATAATCAGTCCCTAGAAATGGTAGATCATGGCTGGGCATCATTGCCTGAGTCTCCCATTTGGTTTATCCTCCATTTTTGTTGTGCTGTGCCCCATGGGTTTCCCTACTAAGCTTACCTGTTGCCACTAAAATTAGGTGCTCTCTCTCTCTCCATATTACTTCTATCTATTGCCCAAGGTCACACAGCTGGTAAGTGTTAAGTGTCTGAGGTCAAATTTGACTCACTCCAGGTCAGTTTGACTCCAGGGCCAGTAGAGTTCACTGAGCCACCTAGCTGATCCATGCCCTGTATTATTAATCTACTTAAACTATGATGAAGCTTATTGACCACAAAACTAAGCTATGGTTTTTGAATACCCAACTAAAGAAGTCTCAGTTCAAAGATGAGATTTTTTTTTCTGTACAATAATGCTAGGCAAAATGAGAGGGGAGGGAGACAGTGATAAAGAATGCTTGATGTTATCCTCTCTAAGTTCCACAGACTTCACACATGAACCTTGTAGAAGTTCCCAAGTCCAATAGAGTTGGCCCCAGAGAACACATTCTGCAAAATCCACCTACTGTAAAACCTGGGTCCCCTAGCTTTAAAGAAAAGCTTAGTCCCATAGGAGAAGGGGGAGTAAGGATATTGGGTGTGCAAGGTGGCCTGATTGGAAGGTTTTGACTACACAGTCATGGTTACTATAATAACAATGTCAAACCCTGCCTCACTCAGAGGCACTCCCTGATAATTATATCTGTATATCTATCTCTATCTACATCTTTATCTATCTGTCTGTCTATCTATCTATCTATCTATCTATCTATCTATCTATGGTCCATGATGTCATGAGGAGTTGGATATGACTGAATGACTGAATAACAACATGTGTGTATATATGTGTGTGTGTATGTATGTATGTATGTATGTATGTATGTATACCCCAGTCCCAACAGAAAGGACCTATGCTTGGTGCTAGGGGTATAAAAACAACAACAACAGCAAAACCCCAACACATTTCTTTAAAAAATCCCTGACTGAAGTAACTCCTATTCTTCTTAGGAAATACAAAAGGTCAAAAGACAAGTATACAAATAATCATTTGTAGAGGTGGAGAAAAGTAATAAAGGAATCAGGAAAGAGTCCCAAGAAAGACATGGCAATGAGCTGAGTTTTGAAGAAAGTTAGTCATTCTAAGAGGTGCAGATGAATAGGGAATACAATTCAAGCATGGGGACAGCCTCTGCAAAAGCTTGGAATGGGAGATGAGGAACAGTAAATAGGCCAATGGGGCTGGAAGGCAGACTATATTATGAATACATCCATAGTCTTCAAAGGAACCTAACTTATAACCAGCACATAGAATGGGCACTCTTAGCAATTGGCTCAACGACTGATTTTATAGAGATTTTTACGGATTATTTCATACATTTTTCCATTTCTATGACCTCCCAATAGACCAATTTTCTTTGGTTACAAAGGATCTATTTCTCCTTAACTTTGTAAAATGAACTCCAGAAGGTTCTCCAGACACATGTTTACAATGTGTGGTCAAACTGGCATTTTTCCTTGGGAATGGCCAGTGGGGCTGAATTTTTAAGTTTGATGATACCTCCAAAAGAATTTCTTTAAAAATTGCAACAGTGGATCCTTGATTATGAATTGTTCCCACATTTCAAATCTGCCCAGTGGACCTTTCAGCTGTCTGCTGTTTTTGTTATTAACGCCTAAGAAATACAATATTCATTTTGGTGTGTCTGGTTCTTCTTAGTGTTTTGACATTAGAAAAGACCTTAATTTGGAAAGCTTCACCTATGAACAAGCTGTGCTTCATAGTGAGAGGTCAGTGAGACCAACATAAAGATGTATGGGAATCTACATCGACTGAGTGCTCAGTTTATCTTTGCCTGAGGAGATACCATACTCAGTGGACCCAACACAACTTCTGTTGATGTAAAATTAAAGTGATAGGAAACTCTCTTTAATACTAAGAAAGCTCCTTATCCATTAGAGTTTCATAGGATTAGTGATACAGAATCAGAAAGGGTCCTCAAGGTCATCTAGTCTAACACCTTCATATTTTAGATGAGGAAACTGAGATGAGGTTAAATGAATTACTCAAGTTCCCCAGAAGTCAACCATATTAAGTCTGTGGATGGCTACTCAAGTTGCTTCATAAAAGGTGAGAGTGAATGTTATTGGAAATGTCTGGTTACTAAAAAAATACTCCTGGAAATAATATCTAAAGAAAGACAAAACTCATGACTTCAACCTCACGTTGGTCTCAGTAACTTGTCACCATGGAACAAAGTTTGTTCCACAGATGGAACTTCCCAAATTAGGCTCTTTTCTAACATCAAAAACCTAAGAGGAACCAGCCATGCAGAAAAGAATAGTGGATTCCTGGTTGTTTTTTGTCCTTCGTTCTCAAAGAGGACATCAGGAGGGTGATGTCTTGACTTGAAAATGAATTGAATTTAAGTGAGGCTAAGCTATGCAAAATCATCAGCCTTTCTCCTCCAGGATCATTGGAGTCCAGTGGCAAAACATAGGTCAGGACAACTATTGGTGGCCCTCAGTGAATTCCTTAGTTAATCATAAGTATAATAGACAACTAAAAGACCCACTAGGCAGGATATAGACTCATTTGATTTATATACAAAAGCACAAATTATGGCTAACAACAACAAAAAACTATAGCCTTTCTATAGGGATTAACTTGCATGAAATTATCTTGCATGATTATTTAAAATATTTTTATAACCATTTTGAATAAAATCAATTTCCTTAGTAGTATTATGCATTATATTTCATTCATTAAAATATGTTATTCTGAGAAGAGATTCATAGTTTATAAAGGGTCTATGATAGAAGGAAAACTTGAGTCCCTGTCCTAAAGTAGGGAAGCAAATTTGACTTTATAAACATCATTTGGTCTTGCTGAAATGGAGCTAATAACTGAAATATGTCTCTGGAGAGATTTATATTGTTCAAAGAAAAGACTAGATAAAAGGTAGTGAAATAGAGTATTATTAAAATATATTCATTTGAGAAAATTCAGGAAACTGGGAGAGGGAAAACATAGTGGAGAGAATTTGGATAAGGATCAATGGAGGAAGAAAAGAAGTGATATTATCAGGGGAATATATTATAGCTCACCTGGACAGAAAGAAGAAATTAATGAAGAGTTTGGGAAAGATTTCTAATAATCGAGCAAAGAAGCATGGTATTTTAGTGATAGACAACTTCAGTTACTCAGATGTATGTGGGAACACTCTCTCTTCCCCCTCTTTCTCCCTCTCTCTCCCTCTCCTCCCTTCCTCCCCACTCTCTTTTTTTCACTCTGTTTCTCATTCTCTCTCTTCCTCCTCTTTCTTACTCCCTCTCTCCTTCCATCTTTCTCTCTCTGTCTCTCCTTTCTCTCTGTCTCTTATTCCCTCTCTCCTCCTCTTTCTCCCTCCCTCTCTCTTCCCATCCCTTTTCTCTCCCCCACTCTCTTTCCTTCCTTCTCTCCTCCCCTCTTTTTCTCTCTTTCACCAAAAGCAAGGCAGATGATAATTTCCTAGCCTGACTTAAAGACGGCTTTGAGAAGTGGTAGAAGGCACAAGTGGAGTTGCCATTCTTGATACTATTCTTATCACAAATGAGCCACAGATTGCTCAAGTAGAAATAACAAGATATCTGGCAACAAATATTATGGATTTCATGAAAGAAAAAAGGCAGGGTTAGCATAGCATGACATATATCCTAGAATTTAGCAGAATAGATTTCTAAGGGTTCAGATGACAAAATGATGTGGACAAAAATTTTACAAGAAAAGTTAGCCCAAAGCAATAGGAAACTCATACAAATTAAATTCTGAAGACTGAAGCAGAAATTGTCCTGATGGAGGACAAATGGAGAGAGTAAAACTAGGAGACCAATGGGGCTGTGAAGGAAGCTAGTCAATCCATTCATACTTTAAGAAGACACATATAGGAGATGGAAGCAAAGGCAAGCAACTGAAGATGAATACCAAATAGTGGAAAGGTCCTATTAGAATAGCACCAAAGTCCAAGATGAGCTAAGGTGAGTAATGAATGCCAAGTAGAGCAAAAGATGTTGTGGCTTTTACAAGCTCTTTTGGGATAAGGAAAGGGTCAAAGAAGGGATATGACCCATGCTGGGAAGGATGGGATGCTGATAACTGACAGTGTTCAGAAAGATTAAACACTCATGTCTCATTTTGTTCTTGATTTCTTGCCAAAGGAAAATGATCTTTAGACTAAAAATATTAGACCACAATGGTTAACAGGAATAAAAAAGCCAAAATAGATGGGGCTGTCTATGGTATTCCAAAATCTAACGACCCTCAATGAATTCAGATCACCAATCCCAGACATCTTACATTTTGGGATTCTACAAGAAATGTTGGACATAATTGCTGATTGCTCACAATCTTTGAAAGGTTTTAGAATTCAGAATGGGTGATAGCATAGGAGAGATGAGCATTCTAACTGCAAAAAGAGAAGAGTGTAGAATCTTCACACTAAAGATTAGTGAACTTAACTTCTAGCCCTGAAAGAGTCTAAAGCACGTCATTAATGGCACGGTTTGTGATCATTTAAAAAGGGGAACTGATCACAGAAAGTGAACATAGCTTAATCAAGAGCAGACTGTACCAACTTCTTTTCTTTCTTGACAGGGTAAATAGAATAGTAGGTGAAGGGAGAACCACACACACAGATTAGATTTTGATAATGCGTTGACAAAGTGTCTTTCTGGACAAGATGGGGTGATGGAGGTCAGGTGTAATTACAGTTAAGGAGATTTGGAACTGGTCTAGCAAATTGACACAAAGCATAGTCAATAATGGGTCAATGTCCACTTGGAGTGAGGACTCTAGTGGACATCCCCTCAAACTGAGTTGGCTTCTGATTTGTTCTACATTTTTGTTGATGATTTTGATGAACCCTTAATCATTACCTTATAGAAGGTATGCTTGACAAATTTGGCTAAGACATGAATTTTGAAAGGAATAACTAATATGTTGGATGAGAGAATCAGGATTCAAAAAGACCTCGACAGGTTAGAATGATACACCAAAGCACTGAGCAAGAGGAAATTTAATAAAGATAAATGTGAAGTTGTATGCTAGGATTAAAAAAATTGAACAACTATGAGATGGTGGAGTCAGGCTGTGATAGCATTTCATCTGAAAAAGATCTAGGATTTTTTGTTGACTGAAAGCTCAATATAAATCAATAACTGGGGTGGCTAGGTGGCGCAGTGAGTAGAGCGCTGGCCCTGGAGTCAGAAGGACCTGAGTTCAGTTCTGGCCTCAGACACTTAATGCACACACAAACAAAAACCTAGCCGTGTGACCTTGGGCAAGTTACTTAACCCCAATTGCCCTGCAAAAAAAAGAATGTATGTATGTGTGTGTGTGTGTGTGTGTGTGTGTGTGTGTGTGTGTGTGTGTGTGTGTATATATACATATATATACATATATATATGTGTATATATATATATATATATATATAATGCAACATGACAGTTAAAAATGTCAGTCCCTGCCTGGAATTTCTTAAGAAAGAGACTGGATAACACTAGGGAGGTAAATGTTCTGGTGTATTCTCCCCTGGTCATGCCACACTTGGAGTACTGTCAGGAAGGATAGTGGTAAAATGGAGTGAAACCAGAAGAGGATAACAAGGTGATAGGCCTGGAGGCCAGTTAAGGTATGGATCAATTGAAGGAACTTAGAATACTTATCCTGGAGAAGAAAAGACTTGCAGGGAGGCATATGACAGTAGCCTTCAAGAGTTGAAAATTTGGATTGGCCTATGGAAGGTTTATTAGATTTGTTTTAATTGGCCCCAGAACTAGAGAACAATGCCAGACATTATAGACAGCATTTTTTTACTTGATTTAAGGGAAAAATCCTAATAATTAAGAGTTATCTAAAAGTGAAATGGCATCCAATGGAAGGTAATGCATTCCTCTATGTTGGAGGTCTTCTGATAGAGGCTAGATGACCAGTTGTAAATGATATCATAGATGGGTTACTTGCTTAGGTATGGATTGGACCAGATGGCTTCCAAAGTCCCTTTTAACTTTCCCATTCATGATTCTGTGATCCCTTCAAAACAAAAGGACAAAGTGAACTTTGTTATCCCCTTAGAATGAATTCTTTTGGAGGAAAAATGCATTTCCCTATATATATTTTTTACTTAGAATTTGTTCTGAGCTATTGCTGATGATCTGCAAGGGTCTTCCTGTCCTTTCTTCATCTTCAACTTCTTTTTTTTTTGAGGAGGGAAGGCAAGGTAATTGGGGTTAAGTGATATCTTCAGCTTCTTAATGATGGCTAGGAGAGCCCAAAGGCAGACTGATGACTTCTAAGGCAGGGAGTCTGAACAATGAGCCATGATGTGGCATGGGGGATGGTAATAATATTGTATTACTGTATTACTGTATTACTGTAGCACTTATGATTTCAACATGTTTGGTGTAGACACAGCTGTGGAGAGGTTTGGAGGAGCTGTGAGGCATGGGCAGGCTGACTCCCAAGGAGGAATGTGCTGATGCCTGCACAAGTCCTCCCCTTTAGCTGACTTCGTTTGCCTCGCTGTTGATTCAGGAGCAAATTGGGAAAGGAGAATACACCAGCCTTTGGCAGAGTGGTGGCAGCTTCTTTCCTGTCTAATTGCCCTGCAGATGAGGAGGCCAGCTCATCATCAAGCATTCTACTGTATGAAACTGGCTTTCAATAGTAGCTACACATGTAACTAAGCAGAATCTTGGCCCCCATCTTTCTGATCCAGGATTTTTGCCTAGTTTTAAACCTGGAAAAAATTAATGGCAATTCAGAGATGGAGTGGAGGATGCCAGGCAACTGGGGATGTAGCAAGGACTAGAGTCCCCTCTGTTCCCTTCTTGCTGACCCTCCTCCCCTCTGGGCTGATACTCATGTGAAAGGTCAGCATATGTGGAAGGCTGCTCGGTAGCTGTCAGTAGTGAAAGAGCCCCAGCATGGAAGCAAAGCAATATCCATGACATCAGTTACACAAAGAGAAAGCACTTTATAAAAAAATCTGCCACAAACTTTCCAAAGGGGAGTTTGTATGTCTGCCGGTCTCTTAATGAATCAGTCTGCCTTTCTTGAGTCTGGCCCAAGTTCACATCTGCATTGCAGAGGTCCCTGAGCAAAACGCAGCAGGGAAAACCCTGCCAGGAGAAGCTGTACATGGGAACGGTTTTGCCTTCTAAAGTGAGCCTGAGCTAAGGAATTCATCTGCACGTTGCTTAAAAGAAGAGTGACATGCCCAGGCTTCTATTACCCATCAGGGAGGTGGTATAGCCTTAAGCTACCTTTCCTCAGATCCGGCTGACAAATTTCGAGGGATGCCACATAGGTAGGATACAGCTGCCATGTCTCCATTCATTTTGATGGATGTGATCCTGTTTTGCAGTCTCTGTGCATTTCTCATCTATCGTATATAGATCTGACTCCATGGTCTTCCTTCTTGACAACAAAGGGTTGTCTATTGTCTCCCCCCTAGAATCACCTTGTACCATTTTGTATATATTTATGGTGAGGAGATTGTGGGTGAGGCACCAAGAAGGATCATGAGTCAGTGAGTTTATTATTCCCTGGCCCCCTAGTCTTATAGTCCTATGGATACTCTAGTGGCATGGGTGTGCAGTAGGACATATGACATGATGGAGAACCCAGATCTCTGGGTTTCTGCACTTATATCTGATTGTTGTTGCTAGTCAGATTCACAGGGATTGAGTGGGAGGAAGACTTTAGGGGGAATCAGTGAATAAGCTTGACTTCAGCCCCCTACTCCCTTATCAACCTTATATTCCCCAGAGTGTTTCCAGTCACAGAATCATATAATTTAAGAGGTGAAAGGATTTCAGTGGCAACTTAAGCCAAATTGCATCTCAGAAGAATTCCACTACTACACACCTGACAAGTGGGCATTCAGCACCAACCTGAAGACTGTGAGTGAAAAGAAAGGCACTGTCTCCTGGGGGCAGTTTTAGTTATAGTGCAGTGGATACATCCCACTCTATCATTCTGGTACTTAGATAGCACAGTGGATTATAGAGTGCTGGCTTTAGAGTCAAGAAGAAGACCTGACTTCAAATCTAGTCTGAGACTCTGACTAGTTTTGTGCCCTTGGACAAGTCACTTAACTACTGCCCTGCCTCAGTTTCCTTATCTGTAAAATAGGGGTAATAATAATGCTTACCTATCAGGGTCATTGTGGGGATAAAAAAGAGATATTTGTAAAGCACTTTTCAGAACTTAGAGAGCCACATGAAATTATTTTTGTGATTGTTATTAATAATTCAACAAATATTTATTGCTTCTTTTTGCACCTTCAAGTACAGCCTTGCATAACAGAACAGGATTTGTAAATATAAAAATTAGAGGCATGCCTCATTGATTCAGTGAGGGTCAGGGCTGGTTCCCCTTAGGGTTCTATGTCAAGTTGTATAGCTTTTGAGCCAAGTTTAAAAAGACTTTAGATTTTTTTCCTCCACAGTACTGAGGAAGTAGAAAAGAGAGAGCAAAGTACTCAAATGGAATAGATTTCTCCTCTAACCTTTCTCTAACCATCTCTATTGGGTGTAGCCATTACAGCGAGTCTGTCTGCCAAGCCAAACTTCCTAACATGTTAGTGTCTGTGATGGGGGATGGGGAGAGGGCGATGGAGAACGTTTGACAGGATCCAGACGCATTCTCTTTTGTTCAACTTGCCGAACACATCGAATTCTGTTTTAAACAGCTGAAGGACCAGACGTCACCCTGGAGGTTATATGGGGGTGAGGAAGCAGGAAAGAAATAACTGAAAATCATATATATTTAGTGAGGGAGGGGGCCACTAATTGGCCTGCCTTCTTTGACCTTTGGGACTGACTTCCTATCTTTTAATGGTGGATATTCTTTATAGAGAAATGCAGGGGGACCCGGTGGATATAAGGACGACATATTTGAGGTTAGGAAAATCTGCGTTCAAATCTTGCCTCTGATACTTACTAGCTTTGTGGACAAGTCCCATACCTTCTGTGAGTATTAGTTTTCTCATCTGTAGAAGGGGATCATGATCCTTATAATATCATTGTTCCAGCAGGATGCTTGTGAGTCTCAGATTATTCAAATACTCTTGTCCTTGTTATTATATTTTCTTCCCCAAGAGGATCGAGCCACAAGGTTGGAAGGAGAAAAAATTATATTTGTGTCGGGGTTTTAGATAAATAGTAAGTAAAGAGCAGCAATGCTAGGGCCTAGCTTATTACATCAACAGAATCCAAGGCATGTTTGCCAAGTGTTTCTGTAGGGGTCTGCTGGAATCCTTAGTTTCGTTATTCTGAATTTGGAACAAATGGCAAACAAGGAAGATATTTTAAATTATTTCCATTGTTTGTTTCCCATTGATGGGATGGATACTTGTTCATCATTGCCATTGTCATTGGCGTAATAATTGTAAAGCACTTAGCACAGTGCCTGGTGTGTTGTAAGTGCTATATGGAGGTTATTGTTAATTATTCAGATTTCATCCTGCATTGAGTTCAATGCTAATTTGCATCAGGCTACACAGGCAAGTTAAGTTTTTTGCTTCAGGCCAGAAAATGACAGTGTGTAGACCATTTTGACTTTGGCATTCAAAGTCAAAATGCTCAGGGGTGAAAATAACCCGAATCTTTTTTCTCTTACTCTCACCCCTCTCCTCCCTCCCTCCCTCTCTCTCTCTCTCTCTCTCTCTCTCTCTCTCTCTCCCCCTCCCTCCCCCCTCCCTCCCTTCTCTCTCTCTGTCTCTCTCTGCCCCCCTCTATCTAGCCTCTCTCTTCCTTCCTCTCTCTTCCTCCCTCTGTGTCTCTCTCTGTCTCCCCCCTGCCCCTCTTACCCTCCTCCACTTCCCCTCCTTGAGGGATGTAATGTCCTTGAGGTCAAAGGCTGTTTTCATTTTTCTTTTTGAAACCCCAGAATCTGATAGAGTGTCTGGCAAATATTAGGTACTTGATATATGGTTATCACACTGAATTGAACTAAATAAAAGATGACTCTAGAACTAGTGGTCCTGGGTTCAAATTTCACATCTGACATTAAAAACATTTTTAAAAATTGGACAAATCATTTTACCTTGCCACCTTAGATGTCCCAACTCCCTTTGGTAGAAGTTTTCTCATTTAGAAAATGAAAAGGATCAGAGCAGAAGTTTCTCTGGACTGTAGTTTTATGATCTTTTTTATCCTTTGATTCGCAAACAAAATTGAACCAAATTCAACTGAACTAAATCAAATCTGCCTCAGCCCCTGAAATAGCTGGATTTGTCAGTTTCACACAGGATGCTATTAAGAAGGTGGGAAATGAATCTCTGACCTTGTCAAGCTGTAGAAAATATTTTGTATGTTGGGAGGGAGAAAACACTTTTTTTGCTGGCTTGTTCAGTCTTGTACCTTTCATTATGCCACTTTGGATTACAATCTTATCAAATTTAATGAGTTTAGTGCAATCTTTTTAAGCAAGCCAGGTGTTATGGGGTATATCACTATTCCTTAACTGCATATTTCCAATCTTGTCTCTACACTTAATTATGTTCTATGGGGATTTGTTCAGGTAGGAGACGAAACTGAATATTGACCCTGGATTTTTGAAATGATCTGATAAGAACTGGATGTTTATATCTGTAAGAGCTTGTCTCCTGCCTCCCAGATCACTCTTTGTACTCTCAAGTGGATTTATTTTTTGGGAGATTTGAAAGCACAGAATGGACATAACACAATTTGTTATTATATATATATATATATATATATATATATATATATATATATATATATATATATATATATATATTATATATATATATCAGATACACACAAACATCAAGGATTGGGAATAAAGGTGGCCCAAGGTGGCCTTGGCATCTACAGTAGGGGGAGCTCTTGAGAAGTAATGGGATATTTGTGCTATTGTATCATTTGTGCAATAATCCCATATTTTTGTTGTTGCTAAGCCCCAATCATGTGTAGACTAGAAGGAATGGAAAAGTCAGCATATTGCACTTACTCTGTTTAAAGCCCTATGCCAAGTACTGAGAATATAAATAAAAGGGCCAGACAACCCCTGCTCTCAAGGAGCTCATACTCTAACTAGGAGTAATGTCACATATAGGATGGTAGGGTAGGTGGAAAACTCTGGTGGTGCTTAGGGTACAACAATAGTGCAGATGACAATGTTCAGCTTTCAGATGGTGTAGTGTCAGGGCAGATGGAAAAGTCCAGTGGACCATAAAGAGCAATGGCAAGGCAGATGATATGACTCAGACATCTATTTTACAGAAAAAAATTATAGTTGGTGCCTCTGTTCATTTAAGCTATTCTAGAAACCATGTCTCTGAGTAACAATTGCTGAGAAGAGGGTAATGGAAAGAGTGTGGGAGGGAAGCAGGACTCTGGGTAGCTGTAGTGGTATTAAGTTGGAAGAGAGATACAGCAACCAAGCAGGGAGTATCCAGTGCTTGGTAGGAACTGGGCAATGAAAGACTGGGGTGGGGTGGGAGGAGAAAGGGCTTCCTGGACTCTGGGATCTGGAATAGCAGGGAAGAATGACAGTTCTGCCTACTCTGCTATAGAACCATCCAGCAACTGTTATGGAAATTCCATTATTAAGGTGAGGGGCACTCATTTGTACCAATAAGCAGCTATTTGGAACAGAGTACTTTCATTCTAGCACATTCAATTCTGCCACAATGCTTACTGGTAGTTCCAACCCTGGGGCCAGACACACTCAGGAGCATGGTGAGTGGGAGAGAGGATTAACTTGACCTCATTCAAAGGTACCCTTATATAGCTGTTTTATCTTCCCAAGTAATAAATGATAAAATCATGTACAGCTAAAATCAGTCTATTTAGTATTGTTATCTATTACAGATGATGATGACTTCATCCTTATCAGGATTTTTTTTGAATGGAAACAACGACAAATGACACATGTGGGGTGGGGAAAAAAGCCCAAACCAAACAAACCATGGATCCATGCTTGAGGCATATTGTAGTTTTGAGAGATCTCAAACTACTCCAATGCATTTTTATGAAAGCTTAATAGTTAAGATGATGAATTTGCAAAAGTGTAAGGTGATTTCTTTTGGGGAGGACTGAACATCAGTTTTTGACCAGTTGAATCTCCTGAAATAAGTATTTTCTTAGTCCACTTTTAAAAATTAATTTGTTTGTTTACTTTTAGTTTACAAGATTCACTTCCACAATCCCTTGAGTTTCAAATTTTCTCCCTCTACCTCTCCTCCCCGGCCCCTTCCTCCCATGGTGGCATGCAATCAAATATAGGATCTGCAAATACCTTCACATTAAACATTAGTCCGGTTGTAAAGAAGGATTATAACCAATGGAATGAAGAATGGGAAAGAGGAAACAAAACAAAACAAGAAAAAGAAAGAGAGCAGGTAGCTTTCTTCAATCTGCATTCAAACTCTATAGTTCTTCCTCTGGATATGGACATCTTTTTCCATCATGAGTCTTTTGGAGTTATCTTATAACCTTGCACTGCTGAGAAGAGCCCAGTCTATTGAAGTTGGTCATCACACATACATTATGTCTGTAATTGTGTACAAATTTCTCCTGGTTCTGCTCTTCTCACTCAACATCAGTTTGTATAAGTCTCTCCAGGTTATTATGAAGTCCATCTGCTCCTCATTTCTTATGGCACAATAGTATTCCATTAAATCCATATATCACAATTTGTTTAGCTATTCCCCAATTGATGGGCATCCCCTTGATTTCTAATTCTTTGCCACAGCAAAAAGAGCTGCTATAAATATTTTTTGTACATACAGTGCTTCTTCCCACTTCTATGATCTCTTTGGGATACAACCCTAGAAGTGGTATTGCTGAGTCAAAGGGTATGTATTTATTTATAGCCCTTTGGGCATAGTTCCAGATTGCTCTCCAGAATGGCTGAATCTCACAACTCCACCAACAATGCATTTGTGTTCCAATTTTTCCACATGCTCTCCAGCATTTATCATTTTCCTGTTTTGTCATCTTAGCCAATCTGACCAGTGAAATGTGGTAGCTCAGAGTTGTTTTGATTTGCATTTCTCTAATCAATAGTGATTTAGAGCATTTTTTTCATATGCTTATAGATATCTTTAATTTCTTCCTCTGAAAACTACCTGTTCATATCCTTTCACCATTTGTCAATTGGGGAATGACTTATATTCTTATAAATTTGACTCAATTCTTTGTGTATATTAGAAATGAGGCCATTATTAGAGATACTTTCCACATCCCTCTTAATCTTGGTTACATTGGCTTTGTTTGTACAGAACCTTTTCTTTTTTTTTTTTTCAACAAAAAACAACCAATATATTGACTGCATTTTCCAGTAAATACAGTATTCCACACTCAAAGTTCCTTTACCTCTGTAAAGAAGAGCCCAAGATATTGAGGTGGTTAGTTTAAAGGAAGGAGATAGCAGATCCTATGGCTTAAAATGGCATAGTATTAAACTCAGGAGGGACCAGAAGTCCTCACTAGTAAAATTCTGAAGATATAAAGAGAAATTATTCCAACAGGAAGAAAAAAGGGGAAACCACTTAAAGAGATTCATGTGGATGCATGGGAGCTCACTGACCAACTTAGATTTTTAGAAGATGTACAGATGATGGAAGCAAGAGGAATCTATTTTGCTGGATCATGATACATGTCTCATCCACTAGATATGAATGTGCTCTAGGACTCTGTCCTGTGCCGTCTTTTCCTCCTCTTCCCACTTTGGTGATCTTATCAGTTTCAGTTATCATCCCTTTGCAGAGGACTCCCACATCTATTGATAGGCTTTTCAATCTCAAAATGTCCAAAATCAGTACTCCTTTTTCTGCCCCCTGAGCTCAACCCTTTCCCAAACCTTTCTATTTCTGCTAAGAACAGCACTATCCCTTTAGTTATACAGATTCACAAACTTGGCATCATCCGCAACTTTTTCTCTTTCCTTACCTCTCATAGTAAATCTATTGCCAAGTTTTATCTGTTCACAGCATATCTCACATCTTTTTCCTTCTCTCTACTCTAATTCAAACCTTTATCACTTTATACCCGGACTCCATTTTAATTTGATTCCAGGCTTCCAGTCTCCCCCATCTTTCTCCACCAGAATAATCTTTTTTTTAAAATTTTTTTTTAAACAAGTGCTTTATTAACTTCTGTTTTACATCATTCATTTCCGCCAGATTTTGAATTACAATCATTTTCCCCCCATTATTCCCCTACCCAACCTCCCAGAATAGTAGACCCACAAGATATCACTTCCTCCAATCTGCTCTCTCCCATACCTTCTCCCATACCCCCATCGACTTTTCCATTAGAGGAAGGTGAATCTTTGTGTCCCAATGCCTGCACATCTTATCTCCCTATTATAGGCAAAAGAGTATTAATAATAGTATTTATATATATTTGAAACATCTAATGTTACGACCTCAAATTTCAGATCCATTTCCTTCCTCCCTTGTCACCCATTCCTTCTTGGGAGATAAGTAATTCAGTATATGTTGTACATGTCTAGCTATGCAAAACATTATCATGGTAGATACATTGTACAAGGCTGCTTATAATTCCCTCCCACTCATCCCACCCCCCACCTGGTCCATTCCCTACATGATCCTGTCCCTCTTCTATAGTGGGTACTTCCAACCTCCCCTCACCCCAAGGATGCCCTCCCATCCATCATCCCTCCTCTCATCCCCCTTCCCCCTATCCTGCTGCAGGTTGAGATATCCCATTTAGTATGTATGTCATTTTCTCCCTGAACCAAATTCAATGTGAATGTGGTTTTGCCTTTTTAGCCTTCCTTATTCTCCCCCTCCTTTGCACCCACTTCCCCTACATGAGATAGTTTACCCTACCATGTCTCTCCCCATCTCCTCTTGCCACTTTCCTCTCTCACCTCATAATTTCATCCCTTGAGTATTCTCCCTTCTCAACAAATTCAACCTATGCCCTCTATCCATATATAACTGTAACCATATACACACACATTCACATATGTATTCATATGACCACACCCCCTTCTTCCATTATTTTCATAGTGAGAAAGATATCATCAGTCACAGTTATTGCTTTTCCATATAGGAATGTAAATAGTTCAACTTTGATAAGTTCCTTTTGATTTCTTTTCCCTGATTACCTTCTCAGGCATCTCTTCCTTCTTGTGTCTGGATGTCAAATTTTCTATTCAATTCTGGTTTTTTCCTCAAGAATGCTTGAAAGTCCTCTATTCCACTGAATGACCATATTTTCCCCTGAAACAAAATACTCAGTTTTGCTGGGTAGGTGACCCTTGGGTTCATTCCCAGTTCTTTTGCCCTCTGGAATATCATATTCCATGCCCTTCGATCCCTCAGTGTAGAAGCTGCCAGGTCCTGGGCTATTCTGATTGTGTTTCCACAATATTGAAATTGTTTCTTCCTGGCTGCTTGTAGTATTTTCTCCTTGATCTGGGGATTCTGGAACCTGGCTATAATATTCCTGGGAGTTTTCTTTTTGGGATCTTTTTCAGGAGGTGATCGGTGGATTCTTTCAACCTCTATTTTGCCCTCTGGATCTAAAACATCAGGGCAGTTTTCCTTGAGAATTTCTTGAAGGGTGATTTCTAGGTTCTTTCCTTGATCATGGCTTTCAGGTAGTCCAATAATTTTTAAATTGTCTCTCCTGGATCTATTCTCCAGGTCAGTGGTTTTTCCCATGAGATATTTCACATTGCCTTCTAATCTTTCATTTGTTTGGATCTGCTTAACAGCATCTTGATTTCTCATAAAGTCATTAGCTTCCATTTGCTCCAGTCTAACTCTGAAGGAATGAATCTCCTCAGTGAACTTTTGAGATTCTTTTTCCATCTGGCAAATTCGACTTTTTAAGGCATTCTTCTCCTCATTGCCCTTTTGGGCCTCCTTTGCCATTTGAGTTAGTCTATTTTTTAAGGTGTTGTTTTCCTCAGTCAGGCTGTTGACCCTCATTTCATACTTTTCCTGCATCCTTCTCATTTCTCTTTCTAATTTTTCCTCCACTTCTCTTATTTGATTTTTAAAGTCCTTCTTAAGGTCCTCTATGGCCTGCAACCCGCTCATGTTTTCCCTGGGGCTTTTGGAGCAGGACTTCTGACCTCACAGTCCTTTTCCCGCTCTATGCCCCCAAAATAGGAGTCTAGGGTTGCATTTTTCTGTTTCCTTTGCCTTGGCATGTTGCCACTTAATTGCTTGACTTTTGGGCTTGTTGCCACACTATGGCTTTAAGGCCAGATAGAGGAATTTTCGTCCCGAACGTGTGGGGGGCAACTTCCGTTTCTGGCAAGCTGTAAACCCACCCACAACTTCCACCCTAGATCACAATCCAGATCCAGGGAGGTTAAAGCAAGAGCGATTACCCCCCAAGACTGATCGCTGGATCTCCCCACGATTTGTAGGCTGGGAGCCAGACCTGCCTCTGAAAACTACAAAATGGCGTGTCTCCTCAGCGGCTTCTAGCCCCCAGGGGAGGGAGCTGACGCATTCCCCAAATACAGGCCCCAAAATCCATAGGACACCAACCTCTTACTTTGTCCTAGGCAAGTCTATGTTGATAATTCTGGAATCGCCACAGCTCCTGGTGTTCTGGGTTCCTCCAGCAGGCTGCTGGCCCTGCCGCCCTGGAGCTAAAACCTCGGCTCACGAGGACCTGGGCTCGGCTCGGCTCCTGTGCTCTGCGCGCTGCCGGCTCCCAGACCTCTGCGCTGGTCCTTCCTGCAGGGCTGCTGGGCTGTCCTCAGCGGGAGGTTAGCTTCTCTGTGTTGTTCTGTGGGTGCTGGGGCTCCAGAAGTTGTTCAGAGTCCCCTTTTACATAGTTTGTGGGGAATCTGGGGGCAGAGAGGCTTGGAAGAGCTGTTTCTACTCCGCCATCTTGGCTCCGCCCCCCTGTACAGAACCTTTTCAAACTAATGTAATCAAATTATCTATTTTGAATTTTATAATGCTCTCTCTCCCTTGTTTGGTCATAAAATCTTCTGTTCTCCATAAATCTGATAGGTAAAGTATTCCTTGCTCTCCCAGATTGCCTACAGTATCAGCCTTTATATCCAGATTATGTACCCATTTAGACTTGATTTTGGTATATGGTGTTAGATAGTGATCTATGCCCAGTTTTTGCCATACTGTATTCCAGTTTTTCTAGCAGTTTTTGTCAAATAGTGAGTTTTTATCCCCAAAACTGGGATCTTTGGGTTTATCAAACAGTAGATTACTATGGTCATTGACTGCTGAGTCTCGTGTACCCAATCTATTCCATTGATTCACTACTCTATTCCTCAGCCAGAACCAAGTAGTCTTGATGACCGCTGCTATATAATACAGATAAAAATCTGGTATGGCGAGGCCACCTTGCCTAGCATTTCTTTTCATTAATTCCCTTGATATTCTGGACATTTTGTTCTTCCAAATGAATTTATTACTATTTTTTTCTAGCTCTGTAAGGCAATTTTTTGGTAGATTGATTGAAAAGGCACTAAATATGTAATTTAATTTAGGTAATATTGGCATTTTTATTATATTAGCTTGACCCAGCCACGAGCAACTTCTGTTTTTCCAATTGGTTAGATCTGACTTTATTTGTGTGAAAAGTATTTTGTAGTTTTTTTCATATAGGCCCTGGGTTTGTTTTGGCAGGTAGATTCCCAAATACTTTTAAGTCTAAGTAACTTTAAATAGGATTTATCTTTCTATCTTTTGCTGTTGGATTTCATTAGAAATATATAGGAATGTTGAGGATTTATGTGGGTTTATTTCATATCCTGCAACTTTGCCAAATTTATTTATTATCTCAAATAGTTTTTTTACTTGATTCTCTAGGATTCTCTAAGTATATCATCATATCATCTGCAAAGCATGATAGCTTTAGTATCTTCTTTGCCTAATTTGATTCCTTCAATTTCTTTTTCTTCTCTAATTGCTACTGCTAACATTTCTAGTACCAAATTGAATAAGAGGGGTGATAGTGGACATCCTTATTTCACCCCTGATCTTATTGGAAATGCTTCTAGCTTATCCCTATTACATATAATACTTGCTGATGGTTTTAGATAGATGCTATTTGTCATTTTAAGGAAGATTCTATTTATTCCTATACTTTCTAGTGTTTTTAATAGAAATGGATGTTGTATTTCATCAAAAGCCTTTTCTGCATCTATTGAGATAATCATATGGTTTCTGCTAGTTTTGTTGTTGATATGATCAATTATACTGATGGTTTTCTTAATATTGAACCATCCTTGCATTCCTGGAATAAATCCTACCTGATCGAAGTGTACTATTCTTGTGATAAATTGCTGTAGTCTTTTTGCTAATATTTAACATTTTTGCATCTATATTCATGAGGGAAATTTGTCTATAATTTTCTTTCTCCATTTTGTCTCTTCCAGAATTAGGTATCAGTATTTGTGTCATAAAAAGAATTTGGTTGGACTCCACCAATTTTCCCCAATTGTTTGTAGAGTATTAGAATCGATTGTTCTTTAAATGTCTGATAGAATTTGCTAGTAAATCCATCTGGCCCTGGAGATTTTTTCCTAGGGAGATTGTTGATAATCTTGTTCAATTTCTTTTTTTGAGATTGGGTTATTTAACTTACTCCAGTTTTAAAGGACCCATTAATTTAAAGTGATAGTACTGACTTCAGAAAAAGGAACTGAAGTCAAGTTTACCAGATTATAGCTAAAAGAATCTCTTCTCCTTCTCCTCCTTTTCCTTCTCTTTCTCTTTGTCCTTCTCTTCCCCCTTTTTCTCTCTCTTCCCTTCCTTCTCCTTTTCCTCCTCTTTTTCTACCTCTTCCTTCTCTCTTTCCTTCCCCTTTCCCCTTCCTTCCTTCCTTCCTCCTCCTCTTCCTTCTCTCCTCCTCCTCCTCCTCCTCTTCCTCTTCCTCCTCCTCCTCTTCTTTCTTCTTTTTCTCCTTCTCCTCCTTTTTCTTCTTCTTCCTCCTCCTTCTTTCCTTTCTTCTCCTCTTTTTCCTTCTTCCTCCAGCAATTTGACCTATGTCCTCAAAATTAATAAATATGGCATATTACTTGACTCAGAAACACTAATATTTGGCTATAACCCAAAGAAACTTTTAAAAAAGAAGAAAAGAAATATTTATAGTAGTGTTTTTGTGGTAAAAAAAAAACCCTGAAAACTAAGGTGGTGCCCAAAAATTGGGAAATGACTGAACAAATTATGATATATGGGTGTAATAGCATACTACTTACTATACATGAACAAGTTATGAAATAGATTTATTTCAGAGAAGCCTGTGAAGATTTGTATGAACTGATACAGAGTGGTGCAAACAGAATGAGAGGAAAAATTTATACAGCAGCAATAACATTGTTAAGGCAAATAACTGGGAAATGTATTAAGAATGCTCTGTGGCTCAATCTCTAAGAGTTAGGCTGATTCATTTCTTCTTTGGAGTTCTAGGGGCAATCCTGAGGGATTGGAGTATCTATTCTCTAATGACATCAGTTTAATTCTCCATTCTGGGTATGTTCGCTGCAGTGTTAACTATGAGTAAATAGTATCTCAGTTTCTTTTAACCACTTAGTTTCAATTAGCTTTTACAAAGAGATATTTGCTTTGAAGACACAGAAAGACTATATATATCCTCCCAATTCCTTGGAGCCACTTTTATACCTGTACTACCTCAAGTTCTCAGGAGAATCATCTCAGACATAGCAGAGTGTCTACAATGGTTACACCTAAGTTCATGGCCAGATGAACAGTATGACTACCAGAGAAGTTCTCATATCAGCTATTACTGAGGTCAGTCCTCAGGGCATTGATGATGGGCTGCTTAAGAAACTTGACATAGACTCAGTTTCTAGACTGTCAAATGCCTGGATGCCTGGATGCTTGGAAAACTCAATCTCCTTACATTTGAAAACTCACAGGTTTGTATCCTCAATTAGTCCAATAATATGAAAGAACAAATACTGACAAAAAGAACCAAGGCCTCTTTTCATGGGGCTACCTGTCAGCATGGGAGGGAGTGGGCCTAAGGTCTCTGCCCTAATTCACCATCTCTTCTTAGATACTGTCAACCAAAAAAACAAACCAAAAAGAGAGGCATAGGCCAAGTGAAGCCTTCTGAAGGTTTTTCCAGTTCCAATCCTTCCAACTACAGCCAGTTACAAAGGCTGCCATTAACCACGTGGTCAGCAGAGCAGAGTCAGTTACAGAATAGCTAAGCATGCTAGAAAATCTCTCCAATGAGCTTCCATTACACATGATCATAACTCTTCTGGAAGCAGGCTGCCCAACTTCTTTCATGTGGGCACTTGGATCAGCAGTTCTCTGTATGTGCCAGGCCCACATTACAAAGAGACATACCAACTATTATCAGTACTTTGGACAACCATGATTCTAGAGGATAAATGAGGGAGCTTGCTAACCACCTCCTGACAGGAGAGATGATGGATGCAGGGGTCATAATGAGACATACATTTTTTTGACATGTCCAAAACTATGTCTTTTGACTATATCTATCTATAAGGGTTTTTTCTTTCTTTCTTTTTTTCAATTGTAGAAGATAAAATATTTGTGCTAATAAACAACACTAATTTATTTTTTTTTGCTTTTTTGGAGGGGGGGCCAGGGTAATTGGGGTTAAGTGATTTGTCCAAGGTCACATAGCTAGTAAGTGTTAAGTGTCTGAGGGTGGATTTGAACTCAGGTCCTCCTGCTTCCAGGGCCAGTGCTCTATTCACTGGACCACCTAGCCACCCCTAAATATTGTTTAAAATGCAAAAAAAAAAAAAAGAATACCAAGAAAGGAAGGGAGAAAGAAAGAAAAACAGTGAAAGAGAAAGACAATGAAAAGGACAGAAAGAGAGATAGAGTGAAAGCAAAAGTGAGAGAAAGAAAAAGTGAAAGACAGTGATAAAGAAAAATAGTGAGAAAGAGTGAGAGAAAGAAAAAAGAGACAGTGTGAGAGAAAGGTAGTGATAAAGAACAAACAAGAATGAGAGAAAGACAGAAAGAGTGAGACAAAGAGAGAGAAAGTGAGAGAAAGATGGTGAAAGACAAATGTATTGAAAAACAATGAGAGAAAGGAAGAAAAGACAGTGAGAAGGACAGAGTGAAAAAAAGTGAGAGAAAGTGAGACAGAGTGAGAGAAAGAAATGAAGGAAGAAAAGAAAAGGAATGAAGAAAAAGAATGTTAAGACAATATTTTAAAAGGTCATCAACAAATTTCAGCTTAACCAAAAGAGATCCAGGATAGTGAGGGAAATGGAAACTATTCTATATAAAATTGATGGAAAGAAATAATGTTTAGCCAGGAGAAGAGATGACTGGGAAAGGCATGACAGGAATTTTCATATATTTGAAGAGGGGACCAGATATGTTCAGCTTGATCCCAGAGGAGAGAAAAAGGAGCAATTGATGCAGAGAAGCAGCCTTTCCTGATTACCCTTCATCCTAGAGCCTTCTTTCTGTTGATTATTTCCCACGTAGTCTGTATGTAAGCTGTTTGTAAAGAGTTGCCTCCTTGTTGTCTCTCTCATTAGATTGTAAGTTCCTTGAGAACAGGAACGGTTTCCCTCCACTCCCCCTTTATTTGGATCCTCAGTGCTTAGTACAGTATCTGGCATATGGTAGACACCTAATAAATGTTTACTAACTGACTGATATCAGGGGAGAAACGGTTTTCTTGAAATTAGAGCTATCCCAAAATGAGAGATATTTAGAAAGTGATAAGTTTCTAATTAGTGAACTAGCATTTATTAATTACCTCCTATGTGCCAGTCACTGTGCCAAGTACTAGAAATTCATAAAGTGGGGGCAGTTCTTACTCTCAAGGAGCTCACAGTCTAATGGGGGAGACAATATTCAAACAGCATACCAGATATAGACAGTATAAGTTAGAGTTAATATCAGAGGGAAGGCATTAAGATTAAGGAGGACTAAGGAAGGCTTCTTACAGAAGATGGGACTTTAGCTGGGATGTGAAGGAAGTCAGGGATGCTAGCAGGCAGAAACAAAAAGGGAGAACGTTTTAGATAGAGAGAACAGCTGATGAAAACAATCAGAATTGGGAGAGGGAATGTCTTATTTTTATGAGTTCACTTTTGGACTTGCTGAGTTTAAAATGACTAGAGATAGAGGACTTCCTATAAGGGTCATTGTTAAGGGTATCCGTATCCCTGCTCTGTTTTGGCTTGTATTTGATGAGGTCTGAGGTTCTTCCAACTTTGAGATTCTATAATTCCATAATATCTTATATTTGGAATCATCACTAGTATTGAATATAGAATCATAGATTAAGAGATGCAACATACTTTCAAGGTTATCTAGTCCAATACTTTCATTTTGCAGTTAAGAAACCTGGGCCCACAATGTGGGAATTTATTTTGCTTGACTATTTATATCTTTAATAAGAATTTTGTCTTTCTTTCTTTTTTTGATGAAGTGGGGTAGGAGAGAGAATTGGCAAGGAGGTATATATAGTTATAGGCTTGCCAAGAAAAAAGAATGAAAGAAAGAGAGAAAGAAAGAAAGGAAGGAAGGAAGAAAGAAAGGAAGAAAGAAAAGAGGACCACTAAAGCATTTTAAATTTTACACACACACACACACACACACACACACACACACACACACACACACACACACACACACACACACTCATACCCACTGGAAGAAAGACTAGAAGTAACAGAGAAGCAAGTAAGATGTTGAATTTGTTTTATACTTAAAGGAAAATCAATCTATATATGACAAATATTCACAGTTTTATGTATAATCTTTTTTTTTCCTTTTCTACTTTGTATAAGGAAATATATATTTTATTTGGCATTTAAGTTCAGAATTAAAAAAAAAAACTAAGACCAAGAGAAGATAAATGACTTGCTCCAGATGACTCAGGTAGAAGCATCTAGGTAATAAAGTGGTTAGAATGTTGGACCTGGAGTCAGTCTTAGATACTTAGTATTCATGTAAACCTGGGCGAATCACTTAATTTCTCTGCATTTCAGTTTTCTCATTTGTAAAATGAGGATAATAGTAATACTTACCTCCCAGAGCTGTGAGAATAAGAGGAGATAATTGGCATTTTTTGGGACATTTTCAGGCACTGTATAAATGCTAGCTACAATTACATAGCAGATGCAGGTTACATTTCTGGAATTTGCAAAACCCCATGCTACTCAGGGAGTCATCCTTGTGGAGAAGGATTAAGGCTAACTGAGGGATATTGTTGAAGAATGGCCAAGGTACTTCTCTGAGTGTTCTCCAGGAAGAGAAGAATGTGTGAGGTGTGGCAGTAGACTGGGAATAGGGATGATGCCCTGACTCCAAACCATTGCTAGTTTTCTCACGATAAAGGAGATTTGACTTTAGAAATCATGCAAAATAAAGGGAGGTAGTTGAAAGAATAGGCAGCTAGATTGCTCAGTGGATAGAGTCAGGAAGATCTGAATTCAAATCCAGCTTCAGACAATTGCTAGGTGTATAACCCTGAATAAGTCACTTAAGCTTTCTCTGCCTTCCTTATAGTTTCTTCAATAGTAAAATGAGGTTAGAAATAGCACCTGTCTTCCAGGGTTGTTGTGAAGATCAAATGAGATAATATTTGCAAAGAGCTTAGCACAATAAACACTTATTTCCTTCCTTCTCATTGTGTGATGACTTTTTCCGTATCTCAGTTTCTTCATCTCTAAAATAGAAATAAAAATCCCTGTCGTCCCTTCTCTGATAAAAACAAAGCATGACTATGCAAAGGATCAAGTTGAGATTAGGCACAAGAAAGTGTTTGGAAAAGTATATAATGTGCTATAAAACAAAATGTGCTATTTATAAATAGCTGTGCTACTTACTGTCTGACCTTGGCAGATTGTGTAGGCTCTCTGAGTCTTACTATTCTTATCTATAAAATTATGGAAGGGAATAGGTGAAATGATCCCTGAGTTTCCTTTCAACTCTAAATCCATGTTCCTAAGGACTTATGAAAAATCCCCTTGTTCTGGCTTTAAATATAACATAGAAATGCTACACCTTATCAACTAGTCCAAAGTCTTGAATGGAGTTGGTACTTTATAGATGGATGAATGACCAACTCAGAAATGGTACTTGAGATCACAATGACATCTTAATTTTATCAGTATTTATCTGCTTCAGCGACTCCCAGTTTCTTTTGGATCTAGTGGCTTTAGTTGGCTACAGGCACTGTATGTGAGTCAACAGTGTGGTGAGGCAGCCAAGAATTTGATCTCAGGCTGTGCTAAGCCAACGAACATTCATTAGGTGCTTACTGTGTGAATCCAAATGGAGTGTACAGACATTTGCAGATAAGAGATTCATGGTACAGACTCTATCGGGAAAGTCATGATTCATCCTGGGCATTGAATTTGAATAGCATTAACATGTTAGAGATTCTGAAACTTTTTGCAGAAGAAACAAACTTTGCTTTAAAAAAAAACAACTTCAAGGGAGGCTTTGCAATGAAATATCAAAATCATTACTATTATCCTAACTAGCAGATAGCATAAGACTGATTTAAAAATATATATCCTTTGGAATATTGGGATATGGTACAGCATAATGTATACCATGCTTGCCTTGGAGCTAACAAGATCTGGGTTACAGTTTTGCTTTAGAAAAATACTGGCTGGGAAACTTTGGCCCAGTCACAACCTCCACTCAGTTCTTAAGACTGTTAATTGAAGAGAAGGGTCCTTGTATTTGTAAAGAAAATTAACTCATTCATTACTGAAATAACAGATCTAGTCCTTATTGTAATTTTCCTCTCATTTTTAACCAACTTAACAAAAAATGTCTGTCCACCATGGTAGTGGTTCTCAGAATGTGGTCCAGAGAACCCTGGAGGTCCCCAAAACCATTTCAGGCAATGTGAATGGTCAAAACTATTTTCATAATAACAGTAAAATGTTTTAATTTCTAATATAGAAAAGATAAATAGACTTAAGCTAGGAAAGTGCTGGAAACTGTTTAGCAACTGACTAAAAAAAGTACACAGGACACACTTACAAACTTAATCTGAATTTACTATCCTGTAAATGCTTATGCCAAAAAATTTAATAACCAGCTGTTGTGAACTGGTATGAGATGATTCTAGCACAACACTCGCTCTATTCATATATAAAAACTGTTTGGGATCCTCAATAATTTTTAGAGTGTAAAGGGATCCTGAGATTAAAAATGTTGAGAACTGCTACATTACACCATAATGTCTCTTTATATTGGAGGGGCATAGAATTGAAGACTTGTATCTAACAAAATAAGAGAGGAAGAGATTGGACTAAAGTGAATAGAGCCTAAAAAAATTCCAACCACTATGAAGATCTTGAATCATTCATAAGGTAAAACCATGACTTGGAAGCTAGTGACCCAAGAAAGGGAAAAACAAAGGTATTTTGAGAGATTTTTCAGCATACATATTACATTTAGGGAAGAGAGAGAGAGAGAGAGAGAGAGAGAGAGAGAGAGAGAGAGAGAGAGAGAGAGAAGTGGGGTGAGGGAGGGAAGAAGGAAGGGGGAGAGTGTGGTAAAATATAAAATGTGGAAAATCATTAGTTCAAAAGTATTTATTGGGCATGTCCTGTGCCCAGAATTGAATCCAAATAATCCAAAATGTTCATGATATTAATGAAGTACTTTAATTCCAGCTATGTACCTCCCAGGCCTTTTCTAAGCTAAAGCAGTCTCTGTACCTCACTTCATTCCTTCCCATCAGGACTCAACTCAGACTTGATTTTTTGTTCCCAGGAAGAACTGGATGGAGGCAGATGGGCAAAGATAATGGGCATATAAGAAACCTTCATTAGAGATCTATACACCTGAATTAGCTGTTTGATAACAAGAATCAAAGGCAGGTGAAGAGATCTGAAGAACAAAATTAAGTAAACTAGTTCTTTAGGGTAAAATGCTATTCAATATGTCTACCTGAGAGCAGAGAGGATAGTTGTCAACTAGTACTGAAAGCTTTCTGCCTATTGGCACTTTCAGACAGTTGGATTTCTAATTAAATGATTGCTAAGACATCCTGTAGCTGCATTGAGAAAGGCACAACATCCAGGAGGAAGAGAGAGTATGATGACTGTCAGAAGATAACATAAAAGTCACCAGGTTCACCCTATCCATCCAAACTTACTAAATGTAGCTTGAAGGGTGATTTGTGTGGACCCAACTAGTGACCAAGACCAGTGTGGGAATTAAAAGCTCCTCCTAAGTCTAATAGTTGACTGAGCCCATGGAGCAACAGGTAAGTCAGAGGTAAAGAAATTCCCAAAACAAACTTTTATACTACTTTTTGCCTACTGGCTTTTGCTAACTAGCTGGGTGTGGCTATGGGTCTTACACACAAAAGGTGAAGTAATCCTTGAGACTATGGGCTAAAAAGAATTGAAACCCTTTTCCTACATTGAAGAGATCACATGTAGCAGCAGAATTGAGAGGAACAGGGGAAATATAACAAAGAGCAGTAGTTCAGTGGGGGAAAACAGTAAAGAGAAGTGATAATAATAATTCTAACAAGAACCTCAGAATTTTGTAGCAAAGCTTACATCAGAGCAGCAGATGACATCAGTGATTTTTCAAGGAAGCAAAAAGAAGACGCATTAGTCACAGAGGTTTTCTACTGTAGCTTAGTGGAGCCTTAGGAGTGTGGTTTAACCTGGCTTTGAACATTCTCTAGGCATGTGTCCTCGCTCATGATTGTTTCCTGACTGCACATTGTCCCTCATGTTACCTCTGCCACTAGAGGTTGAAAGAAAGTCAGTGGTAGAGTATTCCATTGAGTGTCTATGTATGTGCATGAATTTTTCTTGTAATTTGTTGTTATTTAGCTAATGTCTTTTGCATGGAACTAATTTGTCTTATGGTTGCTCTGGTAAAAGGAATACTGATGGGGGCTCATGAGTTGCTATTTTTGAATAGATGCATGCCTCAAACCTGGGATAATTTTCAATGGTCCTAGATTTGATAATAAGAACCATAGAAGTCCTTCTGTATTCTGGTTTGGTCAGACTATAGCTGAAGTATTATTTGTAATTCTGGGCATTATGTTTTAGGACAGTAAGTTTAGAAAAGAATAACATCAAGAGAAGGGTGATAGCCATTGTGAAGGGCCTCACAATTATACCAAGTGATTATTATTTGAAGGAACTGTGGATGTTTTACCTGAAGGAAAAAAGACTTAGAGGGGAACTCATTGTTTTCAAGCATTTAAAAGGTTATCACCTCCAAAAGGAATTACTCATTCTTCTGGGAGGGCAGATAGGACTAATAGGTAGGTAGATAAAGAAATTAAAGCTCAGAGAGATGGTGATATGCAAACACATTTCTCATGTCCCTAAATCCACATGTTTTTCCATACTCTCTACAGAGAATAGTAATTAGTGTCTTTAGACTAATTAAGTTTAATTAGACATTTGGATTTTTTTCCTCTAGTTTTTTTTTTTAATTGAAAAAAAAAAACCCTATAGAGATACACTTTTTTTTTTCATGGTGTGCTCCCTGTCCCTTACTCCCAAAGGATCCTTTCAGGTAACTATGAACCAAGGAGAGACCTTCCTCTACCAGTCATGAGCTTTACTATATTTCTATACTTTTTTGGAAAATTCTTCCACATTGGCAGTTAAAAAGCAATAAAGTTTGCTGGAGTTCCCAAGGCATGGCGTCTGCTTTTATTTTAAACTCCCAAGTTTCTCTTTCACAACTAAATGTTTAGCTTATTGATGTGGAAAAAAGATTTAGCAATAATTTATTGTTCATAATGCAAAACTTCTCTAGGCTGAGAAAACATTGCTGACATTGACAGTATATTCTAGCTCATTCACTTGGACTTAGGTGTACTACCACCACTACTGGTCCAGACTACTAAACAAAGACATTGGACTCTGAACCTTTCTGATAGAATAGAAACAACAAGGTGTTTGCCTTTTAAAATTCATTTTCCAAGCTGGTTGCCAAGGTCATGTCTCCTCTTGATGGAAGCCATTCACATTTCAAATACCAACGAGTTATCTATGATTGAATGCATTAGAGAAAATAAGAAAGGAGAAACAAGAGAGATGGCCAGATGTTTATCTTTTTTCTTCTGTTTAAAAAATAATACCACTAAAGGGTCTTTAGGGAGGTACGTCCTCCTACATCCCCCTTACACCCGCTCAACTCCAGGGAATATTTGAGGTTAAAGCCATGAATAGCAAACATATTATTTTATCTTTGTGGTGATGTCAGGTCTATTCCTAAATTTTGTTGGACTGAGTATCTTCTCTAAAAGTAGTTCTCTCTGCTAAGGTTTCCCCAAAGTCATATCCACCTATATAGAAAAGTGTCAGGAAAGTTAGAGGATATTCTTTGGAAATTTACATATCTTTTGAATATGTTTAAGTAGTGGGATATAGGCATACTTTGCTTCTGCCTGCTAGCTAGTGAGTAATCAGTCTGCCCTCTCCATAAGACTTCCAAAGCTTACCCTAAGGAAAGAACCAAAGGAGAAAGGAAGGGGATGTGTTCTGAGGTGAAAAGTAACCTAGAACATAGCTGCAATGCAAATTTGCAAAAAAGGAATAAGGGTAGATAAGGGACATAGGATAATTACATATATTGCCCATAGCTGTGAGACAAGAATGAGGAACAGATGCTGGTCATGCCCAGAACCAAGACACTGGTATTAGAGCTGAGCAAGAACAAAAGTTCGTATTTGTCAGGAAATGGTGCAGACCTAGAGAACTCTGGTGACCCAAGATGAGGTGCAAAGGCTTCCTCTAGTAGAAGGAATGAGAACTTTGAAACTAGACATCTCAGTTGTGTTCCCACATCTCTGGATTAACTTGCTAAGGTCTGAGCTTCCAGAAGCTGGGAAGAACCATGGGTGCCTAGCCTGAATAATGGTTGTTATGATTTGATTGCTTTTCCTTTTTAAAATTTTATGGTTATGAGTCAAGAACTATATAAATTTCAAAGCTGTGATTGTGTGATTGTCTCCATTAAGCCATGCTTATTTCTGAATTCCATCGAAAATCCTCGGCTGGGGAAAGAAAAAAAGAAAAAAAAAAGATTTCCTAGTGGGTGGGGGTACCATGAGTCAGAAGAGACTAGTTGGATAAATCTACTTCTACTCTACCCCTAGGCTAATGAGATAAATTCAGTTATTCATGAATGCTGCAGAACTGGGAGCTAGAGACAGCCAGGTCTATGAGAATCAGAGAGAGCTTAACTTTTTCCTAAGAGCTCTCTCTTATATTGGGGGCAGTGAATAACTGCCAAGGTGAGAAAGGGACCACCACTTTCTAGTCTTCAGCAATGAATAGCATGAAACGGTTGGCCAGCATGTGGTTAATATTTCATGATTTTTCTTTTTCATCATTTCTCACTCTGATACTACCTCTGTACCTTCTTTAGAATTAAACCAACCTTCCTGGTTATGGGTAAAAGAGGCATGCAGTTTGCCAGTCATCTACTGCTATGAAATTTGCTCTTATTTTGACATTCCCCAATTTTCTGAATTTCTTCTCTTTGCTTGATAGCCTCTCCAGTATTTTTTACCTTTGTTCATAATGGGCACAGATGCCTTTTTTTTGTGGAGTGCTGAATTTGAACAGAACCAATGTCACTTGTCATTGTGGGAATTAAAGTTGTCCAGCCTACAATAAAAGAGACTGAGGTAGAGCTCTGAGCCAATGACACTTTATTAAAAAGTTCTTGGTCCCCTCTAATGAAGTGGACCTCAGATTTTCCCCATGATCGGAGATGCCCCCCTCTTCCAGAGCCTCATTTTCATAAAGCTTGATACTAGATTTGATAGTTGAATACTCTAAAGGGCTCTATACAAAGTACAGTCCCATTGTTTGATAGACCTTGCTTTGAGAGTCAAAAATTATACATTTCAGTCAGAAATGGTATGTTAGCAATGGGGGTAGGGGGCTGGAAGGGAGTGGTAGGAGGGTGTGTGTGTGTGTGTGTGTGTGTGTGTGTGTGTGTGTCTTGGGTTGGGAGAAGCAGGGACATCTCCATGGACTAAGTGGTCATAAGATGGTTATCTGCTTGTGTTGGACAAGAGAGAATGGTCTGGAGGTACAAAAATAAGTTGGGGGACTTTCCATGTAATTGAGTCTCATCTGCCACACTGGGCTTGGCCACCATGACAAGGGAAAACAAGAGTGGAGGGTCTCTGAATAACTTCCTATGATTAAGCAAGTGATCTTACAATCTGTGGCTTACAACTCTGGGGCCTAATATACAGAAATTAAAATCATTACCCCTATGGAATCATATCAAATTTATTAATACTGATTGGAATAGAGTAGGGGTCTAAATAAATTATTTTTCACATCACTATCCCTGCAAGGGATTTTCAGTTCCTGAGGCTTACTGTGTGGCTTTGACAATATGCCAGAACTTCCAACCCCCGTTGTTTCTCTTTTTATTTTCAGTATTAGTGATACTTAGTTCTGTTTCTGCCAGACTGCCACACTTATCAGAAATGATGTTGTCTTGGTTGTTTTTTCTATTCTGAATATTTGGTTAGGCTAAAATAACTTTCTTATTCTGGAATGGAGTAGATCCAAATTAGATTTGAGGAAAAGGCAAGAGAGCAGTCAGAAAGAAAATCTAAAATCTTTAATATGCTTCTAATCTGCCAAAAATTCACTTTTATGGATATTTAATGAATAGATCTCCCAACTCAGGAATTTATAAGGAAGCCAAATTTCTCCACTAAGTAAATAATCAAATCCAATATAATCCCTCATTTTATCCAATTTTGTCCATACTGGGATGTATTTTCTTTAAGATGGTCACAAAAGAGAGAAAACAAAGTTATGTGGCAGATGAAAGAGGAAACAAAGGTTTTATCTTCCAAGCAAATCTATTTACCAATACATGCCAATTGCACAAGAAATTGGGAACAGTCCCCTTCCTCAGTTTAGGGCTGGACCCTAAATACAGGGGGAGACAGATTTTTATACATTAAAAACAGTCAAATAAGGCCAATTAATTAATGACTACATTAGGTAATCTGATTTCCAACTGGAAGAAAGATTACAGAATTTCCAAGTTGGGAGGGAGAGAGTGAATAGATACAATTCCCTGAGTTCAGAAGAGGAGATGTCTCATTCTCCAAGTATCTGTAAACAATCAAGGGAACATGGGAACAATAAATGATTGATCAGCATGGGGCCAATTTTCAGATAAGACACGTGGATTGCTTGAGATGTACAATCGTGAGAAAACTCCTTGCAACAATGTTTGAATCTGACTGGGTTTCTGGTCAGCATAACTTGGGTCCCTAGTTAAGGGTCTCTAAACAGTAGGTACGGGTGGCCCGGTTTCCCAGCCACACAGGACTAGGTAGAAACAAAGCAACAAGGTTTCCCGACAACCGAATAAAGTTTTCCTGCAGGATAGAAGTTGGACTAGACCCATAACCGAATTGAAAGGCAACTGAGCTAGTCCCAGAATTGTCACAAAATGGTGTCAGTGAAGTTCACTCAGTTCTCACAATTAACCATGTGCTGTCCTAATGCCCCCAATTCCCTCAGTTATAAAGAAGAGGACCTATGGTTTTATTGATCAAGAGATGAGGAAGCTCCCTTTTCCAGTGAACTCAGCACCTTCTGTGTACTTTAGAGATTTAGAGTTTCCTAAATCACTGAGAAGCCAAACGATCTTTCTTTAGAATCAAATAACCAGTAGATGTCAGAGGCAGAATGTGAACCCAACTCTTCGTAGCTCCAAGGCACCTTCTCTATCCATTATACTATGGATGCCTCAAGGAAAGCTAGACCATCTTTAAAAGTACTGTGTGGCATGATGATATATTTTGTCGAATCACAGAATCTCAAGAGTTAAAAGCAGCCCTTAGAGATTCTCACCTATGATGTCCCCAATATTTCCTACCTTTGTTTAAATGCCTCACTGACTAGAAAGCCACTGCCTCCACCGGAAGCACAAATCACTTTTAGAAAGTTTTAGTTCTTAGGAATTTTTTCCTTACATCAGTTTGAAATCTGTTACTCTGGACCTTGTAACTATACTTCCTAATTCTGTTTTCTACAGCCAAGTAAAATATGTCTAATCCCTCTTTCTAAAAACAATCCTTCAAATAATATCATGGAATCCAGAAGCCTTTTCTCCTACTTCCTTCAAATGATTATGATAAAGCATGAATTCTAGTTGCCTTATGATCAAACCAACATCCTTCATAAAGTGTGGTGGCTAGAACTTAATACAATTCTCTAGACATTATCTCACCAGGGTATTTATTGACTATTAAAAGTGTCTTAAAATCACAATAGGTATTTTGGCTTTTAGGTCAAATCATTGATACCTATTGAACCTGAAATTCAGTTAAGTCAAATAACTGTGCCCCAAAGCCTAAAGTTTTTTATTTTATAATTTTTTTTTGCTTTTTTGGAGGGGGGAAGGCAGGGCAATTAGGGTTAAGTGACTTGCCCAAAGTCATAGAGCTAGTAAGTGTTAAATGTCTGAGGTCAAATTTGAACTCAGGTCCTCCTGACTCCAGGGCTGGTTCTCTATTCACTGTGCCACCTAGCTGCCCCAACCCAACACCTAAAGTTAGCAGTATATATGAGTTGTTTTTGATGAACCCATACTGGCTCCTGGTGATCATTGCTTCCTCTTCTAAAAGGCCATCATAAAAATGTTCTTCTTGGGATAACAAACAAACAAAAATCAAAACAAAATGTAAGTATTTAATGTCTTTTAGAATATAATGCTAAACCTGGAATCCAGAAGACCTAGGTTCAAATCCCACCTCTTACTAGATCATGGGCAAGGTACGTAATCTCTCAGTCTCACCTCTGAAATGGAGATAAACATACACTTAGTGATGACCTCATAGAGTTAAGATATTATATGCAAAGCACTTTGCAATTTTAAAAATATTAGATCATCATTCTTAAGCTTATGAGGAAACTGAGGTAGAATGCACTAAATATTTGATGCAGGAATAGTTATTGTATGAGATGCAATACAACAAATATATTAATTGACAATGTGCCAGGCTCCATGTTAGACACTTGGTATACAAGGCCAAAATGAAACTGTCTATGCCACATGGGAGCTTATATACAATTGTAGGCATATGCCATGTTCACAAGTAAATAAATGCATATTATATGCAATGTGATTGAAATTGGTTTCCAAAGGGAGAAGGTACAAATAAGGAAGATCCAGAAAGGATGCATGGTGGTGGTGGTGGTGGTGGTGGTGAAGGGGAAGGCTGTAGGCCTCAAGCCATGCTCTGAAGTTAATGACTCTATGAACCAGAAATGAGGAGGCCTTGTAACGGAGCCCAAGAATTAAAGTTCTGTCTTGCTGGTCAAAGCATTGTTGTCATTCAGTTGTTCAAGTGTGCCTGAATCCTTGTGAACCAAATCTTCCATGGGGTTTTCTTGGCAAGGATAGCAGAGTGTATGCTATTTCCTTCTCCATACCATGGTATTAAATGCTTCACACCATGCTGGAAATTGGACCCATCTCATAAACACTGTACTCCTAAGGAATTTAATAAACTAAACTTATGTAGTTTATGCATTAGAGTCAGTGATTTTTCATGCCAAGAGAGCAGACTTGGGATCCAGGAATACCTGAGTTCAAGTCCCATCTCTGACACATATTGGCTGTATTAGTCTGGGGAAATCACTTGTCTTCTTAGTGCCCCAGGGGATCTCTCTAAAACTTTTAAGTTGCTGACCTGCATTGGGTGAGGGAGTTTCCTTATCCAGGGGTCTCGTTCCCAATGTATACACGCCCAGGCAGAGGATTAAACTGACAGAGAAAATACCATATCAATTTTCTCTTGAATTATATTTGGTTTTCATAGTTTAAATGTCAAAAAATACTGTGGTCATTTTTAAGAGACCAGAAACCTTCAACACTCCTGAGGGTCTGTAATTTTGTTGGTCTGGGTAATCCCTCTGCTCAAGCACATTGGAATGGAACCCCACTCCCCTGGGACTTAGTAGTCAGTCTACTAGAGTTATTGTGAAAAACCCAACACCTTATGGCCAATATGGTTATTGAATCCCTCCTCTCCAAACTCACCAAACTTACCTTTCCTGAATCCCAGTCATGGATCCATGCTTGGAAACTTTGTAGCTCAAACAGCAGCATATCTTGTGTTCATCACCAAATTTCTCTGCCTTCTAGAGACAGGAGAAGTTGTTTTATGTAGAACTTTCCTCATGTTTAATCAGACTAGGTAGGGAGGTCATTGTTTTGAAAGGTTTTGCCCTTGGGAATGTGTTCACATGTTAGAGTCACCTTCCTGGTTAGGGCTCAGGGCCCATTCCCAAGAAGCCACCCACAGGAGACAAAGGCCAGAGTTTACATTGGTCAGAATACAAGCAAGGCATGTGAGAAGCTGATTTACCCAACCTTCTCTTTTGCGGGAACCACAGTCTTTTCCATTTCCTCTTAAAAACCAGAGCCTGGGAAACTCATCAGGAAGAGGGTCATTCATTTTAAAGATGTTACATAACACAGGGTTGTTGGCTGAGGAAAGGGAATGGAAAAGCCATTTCTAACATCGACAGAGGCAGGTAGGTTGTGGTGACTTCTCACTAGTTCATTTGTTCATCTTTGGCCTGGGGGAAACATGGCCCCTCTTTCGGAACCTTCATCTGACCACCAAGCTTTTGGATGTTTGCTGGGGTACTGGGCTATGTTTGGGAGTGAGGCTGCTAGCTGGCATAATGGAGAGAGTTCCAAACTTGGAGTCTAAAAGACCTGAATTTGAATCCTGCTTCTGACACTGACTTAGCTGTGTGAGCCTGGTTAAGTCTCTCAATTTTTCACAAACAAGTTTCCTAGTCTATGAAATGTGGATAAAAATATCAACTTCCTCAAAGTGTTGTTTAAAGAGCAAATGAAATAATATATGAAAAGGGCTTTGCAAACCTCGAAGAAACCTGTAAGAGCCAGTCAAACTGCCTTCAAAAGGAACTTAGAACTAGGCATATCGGTTGGCATTCTTACATGAAAACATAGGCTCTTTAGTTTAGTGAGAGACAGAGTGGTACAGTGGTGGGAATTGCAGATCTAGAGTTAGGCGAGAACTGAGTTCAAATCCAGGCTTAGATAACTACTAGCTACATGACCCTGGGGCAAATCATTAAAAACAAAATAAATGATAACAACTGCCTGCCTCAGTTTCCCCATCTGTAAAATGGGGATAATAATGGTACATAACTTTCAAGGCTGTTGTGAGGACATTTGTAAAGTGCTTTGTAAATGCTAAAGCATTAATTAAATATTAGTTAACTTGATCTTTTTTTTCTTTTAACCATAAATCAAATCCCTGACCCTAGTTATGTGACTTGGAGAGTCACTTATTCTCTGCCATAGTTTCCTCCCTGGTTAAAATGAGATGACTATGTATGTACTTATTTATCCCTAAGAGTTGTTGGGAGGATGAATGAAAGAATGAATGAATGAAAAAATACCTACTAAGTGCTTACTGTGCCAGCCACAGTGGGTTCATTTACAAAATTTGAGATAGTACCTGTCCTCAAACAATGTATATTTTAATAATGGGCAACAATACATAGAAAGGGATGATCACAGGAGGGAGTTTTCAGGGGGAGTCACAGGGATAGTGAGCTGATCCATAGAGCAACCAATTAACATACCTTTCAAAAAGTAGTGGTAGTATTGATTTGATTGCTGTAGACAGAGCAGTATGTGGACAGACAAAGGCCTGGGGAGTAGAGGGGTTCATGCTTCAACAAATGAAGAGGTTTTGGGTGGACAGCTATCTAGGAAGAGGAGGTAAGCATGATATGATTTGGGGTGTGGAGCCATCATCAACTAGGTAAGTTTGTCCTCAGTCACTACTCAAAACAGTTCGATTCCAAAGTAGGAGTTCCAAAAATAGCTTTATTAACTTCCTCAGGCATTAGAGGAATGAATTATGGAGGTTTTGCCAAGTGGACCTACACAGAAAGCAATGCAGACCTATAGCAAGATGGCCTGGGGGGACAGTTGGACAGGAGGAGACACTTGCCATGGAATTCACCCCCAAATGGAGGGGGTTGGCAAATGAAATAATGGAACTGAAGAGCTTGGCCCACTGAAAGTGTTAGGAAAACATCCATTTTTATTATTAGAAAGTAAATCAATAGCCAAAAGGAACCATTAAAAAGCATCCTAGACCCTGAGGATTTTTCAGAAGGTAGTAACAGAGGATTTCCTTTGGAACTGAGGAGGAACAGGTCTTCTCAGTGGGGCTGTTGGTCTTTACCTGAGGCTTGTGACAGAGATGACAGGAAATAGAGTGGGTCTAAGGGAAGGCAAGTGTCAGGAAAGACATTTGGCCCCTTTTTTTCAAGATGGAGTGAGCTCTATCCCTTCTGCAGAAAGTATAAAGAAAGGGGATGGACAAAAATAGGCATAATATAGAGGGAGAAGGGAAGGGAATTTAAAAATTGAGGGGAAGAGTATGAAATATGACTAAAAATAATTCAAATGAATGGATAATAAGCAGAATTATCTTTTTTTTCCTATAAAGATGAACCAGTCCCTGCCCTCAAGGGGCATGCATTTTATTTTGCAGTAAGATATTATATATATATATGTATATACATACATATATATGTGTGTGTATATATATATATACATACATATATATATATATATATATATATATATATATATACATACAGCGTCCCTGTAAAATGGGGGGACCAACTGAGGTTTACCCATTTCACAAAAGAGCTAAAAGTCCATCTCAGACTGGGCAGCACCGTGATCTTCCTGGATTTGGTGTCAAAGGATCTGGATTCAGATTCTTTTTTTTTTTTTTGCTTTTTTTGGAGGGCAGTTGGGGTTAAGTGACTTACCCAAGGTCACATGGCTAGTTGTTGGTTTTGTGTGTGTGTGTTAAGTGTCTGAGGCCAGAACCAAACCCAGGTCCTTCTGGCTCCAGGGCCGGTGCTCTATTCACTGGGTATTTAGCTGCCCCTGGATTCAGATTCTTACATTCTGTTTAATTGTGTGACCTTGGGCAAGTCTTCTTAGATGTGAAGTGAGGCAGTGACTAGATAATCTCAAAGAACCCTTCCAGCCCTTCATTTATGGTCTTAGATCAGGGATGGGGAACCTGAGGCCTCAAGGTCAAAGGGCCGCACTTGAGGACCTAGAGGGCTACATGTGGCCTCAAGGCTGAGGGTTCCCCACCCCCGTCTTAGATGATAGAGAATAAAGTACAGAAAGAGAACACAGAGGGGCCAATATGTTCCTTCATGTCTCTGCCCATTAACAAAACCATAATGGCAAAACTCGGGTGGGAATTTGAGGAATAAGCAAGGCAGATGTGGGGTGACTGACGGAGATGTGGGTGGATCTAAATAAAAACAGAGACAAAATTGGAGGAAAAGAAATCACCATCCTAAAATCACATTTGAATACTTCCTGGGCAACTCCTAACAATAGATTATTCTCTTTTGGCAGAAATCTGTCATTTCACATCCAGGCAAGCACCCATGACCGGATGGTATAGAGTCAGACAGGCAGGACGTGTCTGACTGATGCATCTGGACAGGAAATCTTAAATATGGTTTTCTTTTCTTAAAAAGAAAAAAATAATCTTAGCCACACGTGTTTTTACTTTCGTTCTCAGCTTTCTGCCTGTGAAAACACTAGACACGTTATTACAGGTCGAGCTTCTCAAAAGAACGGTAGCACTTTTGAAACGTTCCAAGGGACCCATGAAATTCATACTGGAAAAGAGAGATTTAGCTATTTTTTTATCCTCCTTATTCTTTTGAAATAGATATTTATTTTTATACATTTTGCCCCAAGTAGAACAGGAGGGTGAGTTTCCTCAAAGGACAGGGAAGTGATGCTTGTTCCAGAAATAACTCAGTGCTGCTTCTATCAGCAGGAACATATTAGTGAGGGTGTGAAGTAAATCTTCTAGAATCCCAGATTAAGGATCATAGGACTTTAGGACTGGAAATAGCCTTAGACATTGGAGCACCCATTGAAATTATTTTTGCTTGGACCTTGTCCTTCACTGAGATTGGGTAACAAGCAAATACACTTTTGGATCTGAAAACCTTGACTTAGAGATTCATCAAATGATGCAGTTGGAAGCGACCTCAGAGTTCAGCTAGTCTCATTTGACAAATGAGTGACACCAATGGAGGTAAAGTGACTTGCTTAAGATTATACCAAAAAGTAGAAGAACCAGGTTTTGACCTCAGGGCCCTTATACTCCAATTCCAATCTGCTTTCCACTACAATATCTAATTTTGTAATATTTTAAACATTTTTTTAACATCCTGCCTTTCTTTAGAAAAGCTCAGAGAATTTCCAAGCATGTTCAACTTTTCTCATAGGGTTTTTTGAAGCTGGGTGGAAGCTTGCGGGTATGCTGGTAAATGTTTAACTACTGGCTGTATCTCCCCCCTACCAACGTACCACCAGATCATACACTTAAGTTTAACCAGCACTAATAATAGTTCCTCCCTTGCTATCTTAAGACTAGACAATCAATAAAACAATAAATCATATTTCCAAGGTGTTAAAGCTCACGCTGAAAATGTAACAATCAGCTCTGGAGGAAGCATGAGATAGCTCCAGCACCCCCCCCTGGGTATCTTTTAGGTAGACTCACTCCTGTTTTGTAGATGGCACAAAGATCACCATGGCCACCCAGGTAAACTGCAGTGGGAGAAGAATGAGATCGCTGTGTCGTAAAATTCTCTGTCTGCTATTTTCCTACTTTCCCAGTCTCTTTCATAATTTCTAATCTGGTATTTCTGTTGAGCATATGACTAGCCTTTCAGTCCCCCAGGTGTGAAGACTTGGAATCTTCTTTGATTCTTTCCTCATTACCAGCCTCTCCCCATATTCAATCAGTTGCCAGGCTTTATCAGCATTTATTTCCACTCGCCTATTATTTCCTTCTCTCTACATCCAGGACCACCCCTCTGATTCAGCCCTCACCACCTCTCATCTAGACTATTGTCTCAACAGTCCCCCAGTTATACCCTCTGCTTCCTGTCTCAACCCATCCCATACACAGCTGCCAAATTAATCTTCCGAATGCTCAGGTCTGACCATATCATTTGCTACTCAAAAATTTTAAGCATCTCCTTATTGACCATAGAATATACTACAAACTTCTCAGCTAGCTTGCATTTAAAGTCTTTTATCATCTGCTCTCAGCCTACCTTTCCAGACACTCTGTATTAGTCAGAACAAGTATTAAAGTGTTTATTATGTTCCAGGCCTTGAAATAAGCCTTGGGGATACAAAAAAAGGGTAAGAATGTAGTCCCTACCCTTGAGGAACTCACATTCTCAGGGTGGAGGCAATGTGCAAAAAAAATTATACATAGAAGAGATTTGGATGGAATGTATATATATGCATATGTATGTACATATGTTTATATTTACAAATGTTGTGGTTGTGGTTTGTCCTTCGTTTTCAAAGATAACTGTGACATCAGGGAGATGATGCCATTACTTAAAATTGACTTAGATTTGAGTGAGGGAGAACTGTGCAAGGTCACCAGCCTCACTTTCTCCTCCAGAGCCATCTGAGTCCAATGGCCAGATAGCAATCAGTTTGGCTGGAGATGGCCCTCATTTGTATATGTAATACATTGCAAATAGAAGGTAATTTGTATAAACATTTTTCTATATCAATCATAGAAAGTACGTAGTCCAGGTATTATAAACTCCAGGAGCAGGATAGGATTATCTAAGAGCTATCAGAGGCACTGGGTCTAGAGATTAGGGATCAAATCTGGTCACTTAAAAATTTACATGACAAAATCTTTAATAAAGATTTCTTTATAGAATATGTGTATGTCTATACATATATGTGATGTCCCAAAAGTCTTGTTGTTGTTTTAAGTTTTAATAGCTTCAAATGTATAAAGGCTATAAATTTAAAAAAAGAAAATCATTTGAAAGTTTAATTATTTAAATTTCATGTAAACAAGTTATTTTGTGAATTTTGAATAACATTTTAATTTTAACAGGATTTAATTTTTGAATAAAAAATTTAATTTTAACAAGATTTAATTTTAACAGCCACAGTTTCCAGCTGATAGTCAGTAGAAGTTGTCTTCTTGCTGGGCCACATTGGTCATCTTGTCTATTTCCAATAGACTTGAATCCAGGTTCTAAGGCTGGTTCTATACCTGCTTCAACATTCTTTCCATAGATAGATAGATAAATGGAAGCATGAATGGATGGATAGACAGACACAGATAGAAAGATTGATATGTGGATGGATATACTGACATATATGTATGAATATACATATAAATAAAACTATCTATATGTATATATGTTTTGGGGACATGTGATTTCATTGATGTGAAAAGATTCAATATAAAAATTCTCCCTCACAATTCAAATCAGCAACTCACCTATAGCTCAAAGTCTTAAGGGAGCTATCAGAAGCATGGAAGACAGATTGTACAAAGATTGAGAGGAGAAATTAATACTGAGTAGGAAATAGTTTGGAGGCTATGCAAGCTTATGTGTAGAGTGAATCAGATGGGGGTATGATATGAAATGTCTGTGGAATTAGGTAGGAGTCAACTATGGAGGATTTAAAATAAGGTCCCTTTTAGCTAAAAAAATCCATGATCCTGTGGTACTATGGAAAAAAATGGAGGAGTTTGTGTTTTATACTAATGACCATAGGGAGCTACTGAGTTTTTTGAACTGGGGAATGATAAGGAAGACCTTTATTCTAGGAATACTAATCTGTCAGCTCTGTGGTCAATTGATTGGAAAGGGTGGAGTCTACAGACTGGGAGACCAATTAAGAGTCTGTAATCCTAACAGGTGAGAGGTTGCCTGAAATACAAGTTCAAACAATTACTTCTATGGGAGAAAGTTTGATGAGATAGCAACTGGCAGAACAGCTTGCCGTGTAAAGACTGGAGATCAGAGCCTGAAAGAGGTCTAATTTCAAAGGGTTAAGTAGGGACTGGTGTGGGGCCTGGGCTGGGGAAGCACATTGGCAAACTGAAAGTTTTGATTCATCGCTCTGGATCTTTCATTTACTGGCATGCCTTCCATGGCAGGGAAGGGAACTGATTAATAGATGCTGATGTGAACATACGAGGCAGAATCCACAAATCAAAGCATTTTGATAGAGGGGAGCTGCAGGATCAATCCATGAGAGGGGCAGGGGGGTGTGTGGCTGGAGAAATGTCAGCAAACCCAAAGATACCTGGAAATGACTGGAGAGAAGGGTGCAGGATACACAAGTAGTCTGTGGTGGTGATAGGTAGTCATACTGATTGTCTATGGGGAACAGCCTTGTTTCAGGGTTTCAGGTTCCAGGGTGCCTTTGGAGCCCAGTCCCTTTTGGTTCTTCAAAGGATGTGACAGCATGGGCCCGGTCTTTACTCAAAGGCAGAGTCACAAGCAGCACCAGGGTTTATATGCACATATCTGGATGTCACATTTTGGGGTAGTTCATGGATAAGCCAGATTGTCCAGAGAAGAGAGATCAGCACAGCAAAGACTTTAAGATCATGAAGAATCAGTTGAATGAACTAGAAATAGGAAGAATAGGCTCTAATTTACTATTCCTCAGGCTAAATAACCCCAGACATGCTGTCTTCAAATATTTGAAGGGCTGTCAAGAAGCATTAGGCTTAGTCTGCTTAGTCCCAGAAGGCAGAGATAGGAGTAGTGGGGGTAGGGAGAAGGTAAGTTTTAGAGGAACTGAATTAGGGTTGCTGTAAGGTGGCACATTGGACAGACCACCAGGCATGGAGTCAAGAAGACCTGAGTTCAAATTTAGTTTCAGACATTTATCAGCTGTGTGACCTTGGGCAAGTCACTTAACTCTGTTTGCCTTAGTATCTGTAAAATGAGCTGGAAATAACAAACCATTCCAATATTTTGCCAAGAAAACCCCAAATGGGGTCACTGAGAGCCGGACATGACTGAACAGCAATAAGGAAAAAGTCCTTAAAACTAGTCTGTTGTGACAGCTATGTGTCATAGACTTGGAGTCAGGAAAACATGACCTTGAATCCGGCGTCTGACACTTACTAGCTCTGTGGTCCTGGGTAGTCCCTGTCAGTCTCAATTTCCTCATCTTTGAAATGAGGCAAACAAAAGCTGCTACCTCCCAGAATTACTGTGACAACTAATATATGTAAAACCACTTATAAACTTTAAATGCTATATAATAATAATAATAATGACTAAAAATAAATGTCCTTGTGTAAAATATATCATTTATTGTTGTTAACAAGTAGAGCCATTCCAAAGTAGGATGGGTTGTCTCCATTGGTAATAGGTTCCCCACCTCCAGAAATCTTCAAGGACTTGCTGGATACCTACTTGACAGGTATACCTTAGACTACAGGTCACATAGTAAGTGTATGCTAAGGTAGGACTTGAACTGGGGTCTTCATGGGTTCACCATTCTTATTCCAGGTACAAATTGGTCTCAGTGGTCTCTGAGATCACTACTAAGTCTCTAATTCTTTGCTTTGGTGATTCTCTGATTTATGAAATCTAGGCTACTCATATTGTGTCATACTGAGATTATGGTGATCTAGGTCAGGGCTTTACAACATCTTGTGGCATTGGTAAAATACTGAAATCCTTACCCTAGCCTGCTCTGCTCTCAGGTCCTGGCCACTCAGGAGGGGCTCACAGGGAGAAGGCAAGGAGTGGGGATGAGGGAAGCAGGAGAAAGGAGAAGGAATCCTTAAGAAGAAGTTAGAAGTTTTGAGAGGAAGGGTTTTTGTTAGCAAAAGTTTTCTAGATGAGTAAAAGTTCTTTTTATGAAGTGGCAACCTTGGGAAACTCTGATCTATAACTAAGTAGTCTTCAATCTGGTGCGTGGATTCTGGCTAAAAGGGAGGCACATAAATTCATGTACCATTCTTCTGGCATATGTGGCCCCTGGCAGATGCTGATATTGCTCCTTGAGGAAACAATTTGGGTGTGCGGAGTGCCTGAGACCCAACAGTAAAAGGTGAGATCTACACAGCACGTGCTGAACCTGGCAAAGTATAATCCCAGAAGTCTTGGCTTTCCTTAGCTTTCTGGATGCCCTGATTGCCTTTTGGCTCATCTCAGTACTGAATTTTTGTTCCAACATCTCTGTTCTTGGTCTCTGCCTCCCAGACTCTCTGGTTGGACCCTTGGCCCAGACTCAGACCACTGTGTTCCGTCTCTGTCTATTCCTGGCTCTGACTTTGGCCTGAGCCATTCACCCCAACCCCTCCCAATGTACAGCTATCTCCTACCTGATGGTGCCTTGGAAGTTAACCCTTGCCCTGCCCAATGCCAACTGAATGGACACAACACTTCAGTTATAGGACAGGAGTCTGGTTCACTGGCCAATAGCCCAGAGGACATATAGACCTAACCATTATCAGGAAGTCTTCTGTGAGTTGGCATAGGGCTGGTGAAAGGACCAAACCTAGCTGTAATTATGACTTGTCATATAATTGTGATGGTTCCTTTCTTCACTGTTTCTTTCTTCCCCTACAAACCTAAGTTCTCACCAGCAGCATGGTATGGTGGAAAGAGTGAAGAATTTAGAGTAAGAGAATCTAAGTTCAAATCTTGACTCTGCTTTATGTAAATCACTTGACTTCCTAGGACCTCAGTTCTTCATTTAGAAAAGGAAGGGTCTCTAAGAGCCCTTTCAGCTCTCCATCTATGATTCTATGATGTGCTGTTCACTCTGACTATTTTTTCCCTAGGCAATGCCACAAGTTCTAGACTTTTACTAATTCATCCTCAGTCTTGAACATCTGCCATTCTACATCCCCTTCCTTGGGAAGCCTGCTTGATAACTGGCTAAATAATTTAAGAAACTAATTGGAGCCCAGATATTAATGGCTACTTGTAGCTTAATGTTTTACTTCCAACAAATAACACTGGCACTTTGAAAAGGGTATTTGATTCCTTAATTTAAGAGAGTGCCTGGTGGTGGAAATTTTAGACAGAAGACCTGAAGAGGGAGATATTTTGATTAAAAGGGGACTTTTCTTCACATGAGGTAGGTATCTATCTGTAAGATTAGTCCTAGATGAGTGAATCAGGGTCACTCCATAGCAGATACTTAATAAATCCCTATTGGCAAAGAATTGGAAATTGAGGGTATGTCCATCAATCAGGGAATGACTGAACAAGCTGTGGTATATGATTATGATGGAATATTATTGTGCTATAGGAAATGATTAGCAGAATCCTCTCAGAAAAACCTAGAAGGACTTACATGAACTGATGAAAAATGAAATGAGTAGAACCAGAAGAACATTGCACACAGTAACAGAAATATTCTAAGATGATCAACTGTGAATGACTTAGCTATTCTCAGCAAGACAATGATCCAAGGCAACTCTGAAGGACTTATGATGAAAAACACTTTCCATCTCCAGAGAAAGAACTGATAGTGTCTGAACACAGATTGAAGCATACGTTTTTATTCCCTTTATTTTTCTTGGGCTTTTTAAGGTCTATGTTTTCTTTTACAACATGACTAATATGGAAATATGTTTTGCATGACTACACATGTATGTTCTATATCAAATTACTTGCCTTCTCAGTGTCAGGGGTGGGGAGGAAGGGAGAGAATTTGGAACTCCAAGTTTTAAAAATGAATGTTAAATATTTTTTACATGTAATTGGGGAAAAATAAAATACTGAATAAATCATGTGCTAAATGCCTGTTGACTGACTCCCTTCTAGATGAATAATTAGTAGAAATTTTCTCCTCTAAATATTTTCTGAAGATTGTGTATTATGTATTTACAGATGAGAGATCAGCTAGTGACAGTTATCCTGAGCTTTTAAAAATATTTGGAGAACACAAGTTTCAAAAAATCCTACTCCCTATTTTTATAAAGCTCTTGGATTCCAACCAAGTACGACATTAGTCTTGCAATGTCTGTAATTTGGAGGAGGAGAGGATTTGACTTCTTAAGGTCTTTGCCCTTAAATCTACTGTAGAAACCAAAAGGGGTGGTGCACACCTAGGTCCTCATCACTGAGGGACTATAGGCTGATGTATCACTTGAGCTCAGGAGTTCTGAGTTGCAGTAGGGCTAAAAGCCAATCCAGTGGCAATGTTCAGTCTGGCATCAATATGGTGATCCCTGGGAGCTAGAGGTTAACTTTTGTTGTTGTTGTTTAATTGTTTCAGTCATGTCTGACTCTTGGTGACCAGGGTTTTCTTGGCAGAAATATTGGAGTGGTTTGCTGTTTCCTTCTCTAGCTCATTTTACAGATGAGGAAACTGAGGCAAACAGGGTTAAGTGACTTGCTCAGGGTCATACAACTAGTAAATGTCTGAGGCCAGATCTGAACTCAGATTTTCCTGACTCCAGACCTACCACTCTATCTGCTGTGCTACCTAGCCCCACCCTCATATTATTAATTATAAAATATTATAAATTTATATTTTATATATAATATCAGTAGAATATAACATCATTTTCACCTTACCTTAATTATGCTTCTCTGAAAAATAAAAATATTATATTGTAAATAACTATATTTTAATTACATATAACTATATATTACATATTGTATTATGCTATATTGACATTAATTATATGACTATGTTTATAACATTGACATAATGTTATGTAACTACATATTATATTATTATAATTATATACTATATTATCAATGTGTCATATATTATACACATACACATATAGAGACTGATTCTTATTTCACCAGGGCTGGAAGTGCAGGTCTCCTCACAGACCCAGTTGACAGACTGATTGCAACAGAAGTTTTGACCTATCCTATTTTCTTTTTTTTTTTTGCTTTTTGGGGGGCAACTGGGGATAAGTAACTTGCCCAAGGTCACACAGCTAGGTTTTTGTTTGTGTGTGTAAAGTGTCTGAGGCGGGATCCGAACTCAGGTCCTTCTGACTCCAGGGCCGGCACTCTACTCACTGCGCCACCTAGCTGCCCCGACCTATCCTATTTTCAACCCAAGCCTTAGATCTTTAGAAATATACCCTTTTTCTGCCGTAATCTCACCTGGGTTACATGGGCTTATTTGTTTTCATAGGGTCATAGATCCAGAGATAGAAGCCACCTTATTGAGAATTAGTACACCTTTTCATTCTACAGATAAGGAAACTCAGGTCTAGAGAAGCTGATTTGTCCAAGACAACACAGGAAACAAATGGGAGAGTCAGGATTTAAATTAAAGTTCTTTAGTACTCTTTCTGCTGTAAGATAGGCTTTCTGGGAAATGCATGCAAATTCTTTTATTGCAATATGCAAACACAATCCGAAGGCTTTGGAGCCTTTTTCCAATTTGGAGAAGGCTTCCTTGGGAGATTGGGAGCTACAGAGCCACTCTGCCGTAGAAGCTGAAGACCTTAGAAAGGTCTGCTTTGGCGGCACAGATGACATTGTTGTTGAGCTTGGGTGGGCGTAACTTGTGGCAATACCCAAATCCAACTGAAATTTGTTCTCTGATGTTGGAGAATCAGCTGCAGGACAATGTATAGTCACAAAACTTTACCAGCCCAAAGTCTGAGTTCTTCCTCTTCCCAGCTGTGTGATGGTGTCCAAGTCACTTCACTTTTCTGAATCTCACGTTCCCCATCTGTAAAACCATACCTTGACTATCTAGCACTCAAGGAACAAATGAGTAAACAGGTGAAATAGTAGCTTCCAAACTTTATGTGATATAATAATCTTTATCAAATTGCTTGCCTTCTCAATGGGGGAGATGAGGAGGGAGGGAGAAAATTTGGAACTCATAATTTTAAAAAAATGAATGTTAAAAATTGTTTTTACATGTTATTGGGAAAAAAGTTGTGATCTTGTTCTGCTTTAAGAAGCTTGATATCCAAGACTAGGAAGGTGATGTCCTGGAGTATTGTGTTTGCTTCTGGGTACCATATTTAATGAAAGGCATTTATAAGCTGGTTAGCATCCAGAGTAGTACAAGGATGCTGAAGGGTAGGGGGTCATGTCATGTGGGAATCAGAAATTAGGGATGTTTCTTCTGGGAAAGAAGCAACCCAGAGAAACATAACAGTTGTCTTAAGGTATTTGAATTTCAATACTTGGTCTGAGAGGGCCAGTAAGTGAGAAAAATGGCTAGATGATGGGACAGCTAGGTGGCACAGTGGAGAGAACACCAGCCCTGGATTCAGGAGGACCTGAGTTCAAATTTGGCCTCAGAAACTTACTAGCTGTATGACCTTGGACCAGTCACTTAACCCTAATGGCCTCCCAAAATGGCTAAATGAAATAGAAAAGTAGATTATAATTTGATGTAAAGAAAAATTTTCTAATAATCACAGTTATCTCAAAGTGGGATGAGTCTCCTCTGAAGGTAATGGGGTTCCGTCCCATAGAAGTCTTCAGGCAAAGGCTGGTTGATCTCTTGATGAGTGTGTTGCAGGGGGAATCCATGTACAGATATGGATTGGATTAAATGATCTCTAAGCTCCCTTCCTTATCTGAGCATCTCTGATTCTGTGTAACAGAAAAATGATGGACCAAGTAGGAAGAGGAAATTAAGTAAGGAAGAATGGAAAGCTCTACACTCAGGTTTATAAAGTCATTTTTATGAATATAAACAGCATGGGGCATAGGTAAGTGGTTCATCTGGAAAAGATCCGTGAAGTTTTAAGCTCTTTAATAATCAATAATGTGATATGGCAACCTGGAGAGACTGCATTGAGGAGAAGAGTGTGCATGACCCCCTACCCTTCGGCATGGTCCCACTGCATTCTTTCCTGCTCAGAACACAAATGGAGTAGTAAGTTTGGCTCTGGAAGTCACATTTTTGGAACACAGAAGCTATACAGCCCCCTGAGGATGATGGCCAATTTTGTGAATGACCTAAAGTCCATGCCATTCAGGATCAGTTGAAGAAAAAAGAAAAAAAAGAACAACTTTGAAGAAACAAGTCATTTTCACTATTATAAATATCCAAATTAAAACAAAAGATACATGAAGGAACATGCTATCTGCATCTAGAGAAAGAACTGATAAATAGACATATGAATAGAATTATTTTACATATATAGATATACCTACACACATACATATTTGTGTCTAATGGTAGCCATATCTAGAGTGGAGGTGGGAAGAAAGAAAAAAAGGAAAAAAAAAGAAATTTACATGCTAACTTTCTTATACATTTAAAAGTAACAGCTAACTGTAAACAATAGATTTGCAGTTTCATGTGCAATCATCTTTTTTATTATACCATGTTATGGAAATGCTTGTTTTATTCCATAAATTAAAAACAAACTTACAAATTAAAAGAAAACAATAACTAAATGGTTAGCCTATAGAAGAGAAGGCTTAAGGGGACCATAAAAACTTTCCTTATGTATTCGAAGGGCTGTTGAGTGAAAGAAGGATTAGATTTGTTCTGCTTGACCCCAGAAGGAAAAATCAGATGAAGTAGTAGGAAGGCAGATTAAGGTTCATATTAGGAAACAATTTCTTACAGTTAGAGCTATCCCAAGTGAATGAGGTTCCCTTGAGGGGTGACTTCATGCAAAGGCTAGCTGACCACTGTCATGTACAGGGATTTCTCCTATTCAGGAATAAATTGGATTACAAACAAACAAACAACAGCAACAACAAAAAAGAAACAAAAAAAACCCAAAATGAATAATTCTTAGAATGATCTTGTAGTAAGAAAACTTACTTACATTTATTGACATTATTGACATTTACATATGACATTTACAATATTATATATTGACATTTATATAGCATTTTAAAGTATGCACTTTATATATGTAACCCACAGGTCAAATGCATTATCTCCTTTGTGCCTCCCAATAACTGTGAGAGATAGTACTCTAGATACTATTATTCCCATTTTAAAGACGAGGAGATGTTAAATGATTGTACTCATGGTCACACAGCTGACAAAAAGAAGTGAAATTTGAACCCAAGTTTCCTGATACCAATTTCAGTATTCTATTTATAATCTCACACTGACACTCTTAACTGCCTCTGAGGTTCCTTCAGTCTCTGAGATTCTATAGTTAAGTAAAATGATTTGTGCCTTATCAAACACTATGTAAATGGAAGGCATTTTATTCTTATCAATCCTCTATGCCTAAGAGGGCTTATTATCTAAAGAGAAAAGAGCAATAATGTCAGCCTCCAGGGAGATGAGATAGCTATCCTCAAGAACTTTAAAGTATAGATCTGACCATGGCACCCTCTGTTCAGTAAACTCTAGTGACTCCCTATCACTTTGGAGAACAAATATAAAGTCTTCTGTTTGGGGTTCAAAGGTCTTCATAACCTCCTCTTCCAAACATTCCAATTGTTGTTGTTGTTTTGGTTTTTTTTTTGCTTTTTGGAGGGCTATTGGGGTTAAGTAACTTGCCCAAGGTCACATGGCTAGGTTTTTGTTTGTGTGTGCATTAAGTGTCTGAGGCTGGATCCGAACTCAGGTCCTTCTGACTCCAGGGCCGGCGCTCTACTCACTGCGCCACCTAGCCGCCCCAATTCCAATTGTTTTATACCTTGCTTGCCCCAAATGCACTCTTTAATCCACTCTTTTAAAAGACGTCTTTGCTATTCTTCCCACTAGATGCTCCATCTTGATGCTGAGCCTTTTCACTGACAGCTGACTTCCATGCCTTGAATGCTCTCCCTCATCTTTGCCTACTGATTTCTTTGACTTCCTTCAAGACCTAAAATCCCACCTTGTAGAGGAAGTCTTTCCCTATCCTCATAACACTAGTGCCTTCTCTCTGTTGATGATCTCCAATTTGTACTTGATTGTATATCTTGATTATACATAGGTTTTTGTCTGTTGTCTCCCCAACAAGACCATGAGTTCCTTGAGAGTAGGGGCTGTCTTTTGCTTTCTATGTGTCCCCAGAACTTAGAACAGTGCCTGGCACATAATAGGCCATAACAAATGATACCAGTTTACTGACTGATTTCTAAGGCTGTCATGGGGAAGAGAGATTAGCCAATTACTGCTCTGTCCCAAGGGTAGGACTATTAATATTTGGTTAATGTTGCAAAGGCAAATTTAGGCTTGATTTAAAGTGGAAAGGAACAAGCATTTAAGTTCCTACTATGTACCAAGTACTATGCTAAGCACAATATAAATATTATCTAATTTGAATCTGTAAGGTAAACATTCCAAATGATTATAGCTATCCAAGTGGAAAAGGCTGTCTCTGGGGATAGTGATTTTCCCCTCACTAGAGATCTTTATGCAAAGTCTGGGTGACTAATTTTAGGGTATGTTGTAGTGGAGAAGCTTTTTTCAAGTTATGGGTTGGATCAGGTGGCCAGTGAGGTCCCTTTCAACTCTGCAATTCTGCATTTCTGTGAAAAGATATTTCCCAGACCTGTCTTTTTCAGGCTAAATTATCCCATTTCCTTTTTGCCTTTTCTAAGGCTTTAGCTTAATCTTATTTTCCAAACTTTTAGTCATTGTGGTTTTCACAGATTCTTGCCTTTGGTCCTCCTTTTGTGACATTTGAAAATATCTGACATTTGGAAAAAGTTGGGTAGCAACCCATACATGTGAAACCCCCTTACATTCTCTCATCATACTCCTTTCCTCCTTTCAAAAAATTCCTTTTTTCAGGGACCTGAGCCAAGAATAAAGAAGCCTAAATTTCATTTTTCCCACTCCCTAACCAGCAATGACCCTATAAATTAAACTCACAGAATGGCCATAGAGGCTAGAACTAATATAGAAGTAACCCAACACAACCTTTGACTTACAGGGGAGGTGAGGAGGGAAGTGGCCCCCCATAAAACATTTTGAGGAAGGGAGAAGAGACTTTTTGTTGGAGATATTGTAGAATATTTAGAAATTAACAAAGGTAAGGCTACTCTTTCTAAACATTTTTGGGAGCTCAGATACAGCCTCCAATCCTTATGCCCCCATATTGTTCTGTAAATATATGACTATTCATCATCTTCTATCTTCTTCCTTTATAATATTTCATACCTTATCTCGTACTAATTTCCACACCTTATCCCTTAGTAAAATAATGAAGTGTCTTCTAGCTGAAGTGGCTTTGGGCCCCTTTTGTCCTTCTCTTTCAGGCTTATTAGATGGACTAAACTTCTCTAAGGAGTAGAAATAGAAATCAATGTCTGTGCTTTTATCCATTTCCCACTTTTTGATTCAACAACTTGTTTTTAAAAGGCTAGGTTAGAGCTATTGTGCTTGCATATAATGTCTCCTTCTTTTCTTCACCCTCTCTTTTAATTTGCTAATGATAATACCCTTTGCTCTGACCAGTCAATGATCTAAGATTATAGAGACAACTAATTCTGATATGAGTACTCCATATTTATTAAGTTGTTTTCTGTCTGTTAAGATAGTCACTTTTATTATTTTGTGATATTTTTCTATTTGTCATTATCCAATACCTTCCAGTTAGGTTTTTTGTTCCTTGAAAAATAAAAACAGTGTTAGCTATGAATAGGCATGAGTGGATACTGTGGTGGATTTGGAGCCAGGAAGAATTTGGTTCAAACCCTACCTCACATGCTGTTTCTGTGACCCCAGGTAAGTCAATTAAAATTTCTGGGCCTCAGTTTCCTCATCTGTAAAATGAGAGAAATGGACTTAATGAACTCTAATGTCCCTTCCAGTTCTAAATCAATGAGTTTAAAAGCAATCTATAAACTATGGGAATTTTTTCATTTTTTGATCCCAAATTATATTTTCCTCCCCTATGCCCAAGTTAGCATTCAAGTCACAGAATATCAAAGTATTCACTCCTGTTGAGTTCTCCATAGAATTTCCCTACCTCTTCCTTTCTTGCAGCTGATTGTCCAAGCTGTAATTATTTTTTTTTGGTGGTCTATTTGTGTTGGGTTGAGTATGTGGGCTAGTAAATGATCTCACTAAACCCCCATAAACCCTATCATCAGTGTTTTCCAAACTCTATTCCACAGAACCCTGGAGTTCTCTATCACATGAATAAGGGTTCTACAAGAAAATTTCTGTTAGTGATATTTTCCTCTCAAATATTAAGTATTAAATTATATATGTATCAGAAATAATTATTATGTACTCTTTTTTGTATGACACGCACTTAATTTTTCCTCTCTTTTCTTCCAATATTTGCCTGTACCACTCCTTTATCCTAGAGGTATTCCATACCGTCAGATCTCCCAGAGCAGTGTTTATGGCTTCTCTCAATATAGTTCAATCCTCAAAATGTTCCATGGTCAAATGAATTTGGGAAATGCTAAATTAGATGATACAGACATAGAATGCATCCATTCTGCAAGTAAATTATAGTGACTCCACTTCTACTCTCAGAACATCTACTTCATAGTGTTCATTTCTAGTCCCAGCTATTGAAGTCCTCAATGTATTGAAGTTCACTGCCTTGCTTTTCTGCATCCACTTGGGGGTAGGCTTCTTGGTCATTACACTGATGAAATTCAATATGCTTTGATCTTCTTGGTACTCTGTTGTGGTCTCCTGATGCTTGGTGTTTCAGAGCTGTAACTAGGAATTTTTGCACCTACGCCAAGTACTATAAACTATCTGGAACTTAAAGCTCTCACCTGAGTGGGGAGTGGGACATCATTACATGTCTGAAGAAGGGAGAGAGACAGAGATTTCCAAGCCACTATGAGAAGGAGCCATGAGGAGGAAGGCAATCTGGTAGCTGTTTAATTAATTATTTATGTTAACTAGGTACAAAGATCTATTGTTTGCCTTCTAATTCTTTCCCTCAATACTTTTTATTTAATTTTTTTCTATCTTGCTTTATTTCTTTTCGGTATTTATATAGTCCTTGTAGAAAATCCATTTCCCCCTTGTTGAGTCACTATGTGCAGTTGGTAAAAAGTTTATCCTTTTAGGGTAGATTTTTGGACATCTGCAGGCCTTCGGTATTTCTTTAAACTAGTCAGCTTATTCTTTAGTTTGTTTACCTCTCTAGCTTTAGTTTCCAGATTGGGGCTTCATGCTAAGGTCACTACTTCTGGTTGGCCTGCTTGGTCTTAATCTGTGTCCCTTGGGTTCTTGTAATGACTCCCACTTCCTATGGTTAGGCTTCTCTGTATCTTTGAAATTCATAATGGTTGACCATCAGAACCCTCTATAGCATCTCAGGATAGAGTGCTAGGGGCCTCACTGCCCCAGGAGCCTAGACTGTTCTACTGTATGGAATGGTAAGCCATACTTGTTACTGTCACTTCTGATTGCTCCCCAAGACCCTTCTTGGAATTTTTTAACCATCCTGGGGATTTCTGGTCACCTAGAGGATTTTCTACCGTCCTGAGACTTTCTTGATGGATTCTACCACACTAGATGTCCTGAATACAGAGCTCTGTGGGGTCTTTTGTCTCTGATCATACTGAGAGGCTATCAGCTTGTTTGCCTGTGCTCATGCTGGATTTGCTGGTAGACTTCTTTCCTATTTACCATGGGCTTCTGATTGACCCTTTGTGAAGTTTTTGGATGGAGAAGTCACTTAGTATAGTTTCTTATTGGATTTCTTAATCATCATTCAACCTGTTATGACCTTAATTTGTTCTGTTTTTTGTTACTCAGTCATTAGATAGGATTATTCAAACCACATTAGTGGGTTTGCTATCTCTCAGCAACAGATAAAGTACGATATGTCTTATCCCTTCATATCCCATGTCTCTGCTACCCTAGTAAAACTGTTCTTTCTGTGGCTATCAATCACCTTTTGATTGACAAATACATTATTTTTGGGTTTCTTTTCTCCTGAATCCTCATTCTGAATTACCTTTCTACAGCTGACACGGTTGACTACCTCCTTTTAAAAATATAACATTCATTATTTTGGTTTTTCTTTTTTTTTAAGTTCTGAGTTCCAAATTCTATTCCTCTTTCTTTCCTCCCCCTCCTTGGGATAGTAACCAATCTGATGTAGGTTATACAAGTGCAATTATGTAAAACATTTACATATTAGTCATTTTGTGCTTGAACAGAAAGAAAGAATAAAAGGAAGGAAGGAAGTGAAAAATAGCATGCTTCAGTCTGTATTCAGACAACATCAGTTCTTTCTTTGGAGGTGGATTGCATTTTTCATCATGAGACTTTTGGGATTGCTTTGGATTATTGTACTGCTGAGAATAGCTAAATCGTTCATCATTCTACATTGTACAATATTGCTATCATTGTGTACAATGTTCTGGTTCTGCTCACTTCATTTTGTATCAGTTCATGTAAATCTTTCTAGGTTTTTCTGAAGTTACACTGCTTGTTATTTCTTATAGCATAATAATATTCCATTAAAATCATATTCTACAGCTTGTTTAGCCATTCCTCAATTGATGGGCATCCCATCAATTCCAATTCTTAGCCACACAAAAAAGTTGCTATAAATATTTTAAATAACTTCACCAACAGTGCATTAGTGTCTCAGTTTTCCCACATCCCCTCCAACATTTACCATTTCCTTTTTGGTCATATTAGTCAATCCAAGGGGTATAAGTGATCACCTCCTTCTTAAGATTATCTCTTCCTTTGGTTTCTATGACATTGTTATTTTCCTCATTTTATGTATTCAACTACTTATTCTTGACCTCTTTTGTTAGCTCATCTTACTACTCCGCTTAACACGCAGAAATGGAGCACCTAAAGAATCCCTCCAAAATGCAACCTGGTAGCTAGAATTGTAGATACAAAGCTCACTGTTCTTCATAAATGTACAAATGACAATTTTTTGTATTATCAATACAGACCTCAAAATATCTTCAAAATGTCAATTAATAAACTGGATTGTAGCAGAAGCATCATCACAGACAAAACTGTTGCCTCCAATTGTAGATAGAACATTGATCCCCCCCAAATTAAGAGAAATATTCTTTAGTTAGAGACATTTTGAATACTTATAGTCTCTAACCTATATGGATTGAAAAATTTTCAAAGTATAGAGACTTACAGAAAGAAATCAAAATCATTTGGAAACAGGATGAGGTGCATCTTATTCCTGTCCTCCTATCTGTGGGATCATGGCCTGAAGATGTTTTTAGTGAGCCAATAGAATATGACCTTACTTTTAATTAATTATTTAAAAATTATTTTATTTACTCATGTAACAATCCACAGGACATTAATTACTAAAGAATAATATCAGGATAGTGACTTATCTCAAAGCTCTTTCCAACTGTGTGTCATTGAAAAAGACAGGAACTTTATATTTAATAATGATGATGTTGACAATAAACAATAATAACTGACACACAGTCTCAGGCATGTAGTAGGTCCTTAAAAATGGAATAAATTCCAATTGATTGTTATTTTCATTTAAGATTTTATTTAAGACTTGCAAAGCCTTTAATATATAATATATAGTTAAGCATCATAGTAGAGAGTTGGATTCATATGAAAAAAGATCCCTTATTTGTGTTACTTACTAGCTGTATAACTATCACCAAAGAACTGAACCTGTTTGAGTCTCTGTCTCCCTTTTCTCCTCTGCAAAATGGGCCCAAGTCAGAAGATTTGTTCAAGCTCTGCTATTGCCTAGTGTGAATTGGAGTAAGTCACTCTTCCTCTCTGGGTCTTGGTTTCCTCCTGTGTAAATAAAGGTAATAAACTAGAAGATATCTACAGTACCTCCTAGCTCCAGTCAGTTATGAATATATGTCAGGGTTTTAAGCTTCAGAAGTATATTATCTACCCTTAGTGCATGACAAAGTTCTGCCAAAAAGTCATTCCAAACGCAGTCCTTACAGGAACAACTTAAGAAAATATCCTATGCTGCCCAGTAGACTCAGTCTGGCACACAACAGCCGTATAGACACTGCCATCTCAGAAGCTAGATCAGTAAATTCCATCTAATAGAGGTAGAAAAGGATGCTTTTAAAAATAAAAGTCTTACTTTTAAAGTATAAAGTTCAGAGCTACATATTTAAAATAAAAAATGCAGTTGATTGGGATCTCAGACAAATGGTCCTTGAGTGACCAACCAGCCTCTGTTTAGAGACCTCTAGAGAGAAGAGACCCCTTCTCCCCCTCCCCCTGGAGGCAACGTGTTATTACTATCAGGCAGCTCTTCTCATTAGAAATTCCTTGTTATGTCAGACCAAAATCATCCCCCTTTTCAACTGCTCTGCCATTGTTCCTAGTTCTTCCCTCTCAGACCATATAGAACAAGGGTAATTCCTCTTTCATTGTAAAAATGCTTCAAAATAAATAAAATAATTTAAAACACAATATTCACTAGCCATGTTACCTTGGGCAAGTCACTTAACCCCAATTGCCTTGCTGTCCCCCCTCCCAAAAGCAATTAAATAAATAAAACAATGCTTCAAATACTTGAAGAGACATATTATGTTTCCAGTAAGACTTCTTCTCCAGAATAAGTATCCCCCATCATTCATTAATGAAATAATATGTAGTGGACTTCGGCCCTTCATCATTCTGGTGGGCCCCTTTTAGACACTTCCTACCTTATCACTGTCCTCCTTAAAATGTGACCCCCAGAATAGAAAAAAAATAATTCATGCTTACAACTTAAAAAAAAAAACACAACTTTTTTCCCCTCTTAAAGCAAACCTTATATTCAACTCTCTGGCATGGAGCTTGGTAGAATAGTGAATAATACAGTCCTGGATTTAGAGTGAGTTCAAGCACCTCAGTCACTTACTGACTGTGTGACCCTTGACAAGTCCTTTACTCCTATCTGCCTCAGTTTCCTTAGTTGTACAATGGAAATAATAATATCACCTCGTTCCCAGGGTAGTTGTGAGGATCAAATGAAATAACAATTGTATAGTACTTAGCACAGGACCTGGCACATACTAAGTGCTATATAAATGTTAGCTATTTATTATTATTATTATAGTTATAAGGATTATGGCCTTCAAATTAAGATCAATGCAAAGCATCTGGCAAATTTTATTGTTTGAATATTTTATTTTTCCCCAATTACATGTAAAGCAATTTTTAACATTCATTTAAAAATTTTTGAGTTCCAAATTTTCCCCCTTCCTTCCTCCTCTTCCCCTTCCCTGAGATGCCAACCAGTTTGATTTGGTTATACACGTCTTGTCAAACTTTAAAGAGTAATTTAAGGGGTGTCTAGGTGGCGCAGTGAGTAGAGCGTCGGCCCTGGAGTCAGAAGGATCTGAGTTCAGATGTGGCTTCAGACACTTAATGCACACACAAACAAAAACCTAGCCGTGTTACCTTGGGCAAGTTACTTAACCCCAATTGCCCTCCAAAAAGCAAACAAACAAACAAAAAAAAGTAATTTAAACCCCTGTTGCTATGAAGGTGTGCCTGAAACATAGTAGGAACATAATAAATGCTTTTTGGTTGATTGAAAGCAATCTCAAGCAGACTCTGCCAAGCTGGAGAGGCTTTGGGAAGCCTGTAGTTCTCAAAGACTGTTCTGGCAAACCATAGAGACATCTATCACCAGTGGATTGGCTAGCAGGTGACGCATTCTTTGGCTGTAGCAATTCACAAAAGGATTTCTTCACTTGGATGTTAAAATATGTGTATAATTGAAAAAATAATTGAGTTGCCTATTCCCGACTCATTCTGTTATGATCATTAAGAAATGTTTTAGTGAGCTCCATGATCTTGCAAATAAAGCCATGTATTCCTACATTCATTTGTGTCCAAGTCAATGTCTAAAAAATTGTTGTTTCTGGGTCATAGCTTTCCATTGAGAGAGAGTTTTAGGCTGTATTTAAATCCATTCTAATTTCTCTTCGATGACATCATAAAAATTGGCTTTTGTTCAGGGAAATATTGGACATTTTTTTAATACGACATCAAATATTTTGTCCTTCATCTTTTACACATTGGTAGGAGAATAACTTTGATGTTTTAAGGAAGACAAAATGCATTTATTTTGTTACCAAAGGTTTGGAAGCTTTCTTCATCATATGTAGTTCTCAGGCATCCTACACACACACACACACACACACACACACACACACACACACACACACACACATATATACACACACACACAAATCTGGTAACAGATGTTTCTCTTTTAATTTTTTATTCCTCACCTACACACCTCCAGAAAACATTCAAAGTCAAGTCAAATGAATCATCATAATTTATAAGTGGTATAGAAGGATATATGAGAGTGAGTTATTATAACTCTATAGTTTTTCTATAAGAGAGGAAAGGTTGTAGCTATTAATTGAAGGTATGAAGTCACTGGGGGGAGATAGATGCAAAAGCATTTATTAAACACTTACTATATGCCAGGCACTCTGTTAAGCATTGGGGCTACATGAACAAGACACCAAGATAATTTTCCACTCTCCAAGTGCTTACATTTTACTAGGAGGAAGATAAATTAGAAAAGAGAGTTGAAAAATAAGTAGGATGGAGGGGAAGCAGGCCACATAGCTGGTGTGGAGGAGCAGCAAACTGATGTGATGGATGGTAGAGTCAACTAGAGAGTGAATTGAAAGCAGAGAGGGAGCGGCAGATCTGGGCCTCCTCAATGCTATGGTGGGAGTAGAGCACCAGGAAGTCACTAGGACTACAGGGCAGTAGGAGCCAGGTCCTAGGAACTGGATTTCCAAGGCCAGAACTTGAACACAGAGACTTAACTAGGACTTCTACTTAACCTGCTTAGGAATACTATTGCCATTTGTTGCTATTGTTAATCAAATTTCTATAGTTCTTTACATCTATTTTTTTTTTCTTCTGGAAAACTTTTTGTTGTAGGTGGAATGGGACACAGGTTAGATGATTCCAATTTTGTTGGCAACATCTAAAGCACTGTAGTCTGGAGCAAGTTGGACATAGATCTTCTCTCCATCAGGCCAGATCAGTGTGTTGACCTTGGCCACGTCAATGTCATACTAATTCTTTATGGCCTGCTTAATCTGATGCTTGTTGGCCTTGATGTTTGCAGTGAAGACTAGGGTGATTTCCTCACTGTTTTTCATAGCAGACTTAGTGGTCAAAGGAAACTTAATTATGGCATAGTGATCAATCTTGTTTCTCCAAGGGGCCCTTTTCCAAGGGTATTTGGGCTGCCTTCGATGTCTTAGTGTCTTGGGTTGTTGGAAGGTGGGGGATGTTTGGATTTTCTTCTTTTTGTGGCTATAGACACACTTCAGCACTGCCTTCTTGTCCTTCAAGGCCTTGGACTTGGGGGATCGGGGGGAAGGGGGGAAATGACTTCCTTCTTCAGCGTCATCTTGAGGGAAAAGCTCTTTACATCTATTAACTCATTATTTTTATAAAAATTCCATAAGGTTGTGTGGGAATATTTATTTCTGTTTTACAGATAAAGAAACAAAAGATCAAGAGAGATTAAGTGATGTTAATGTAAGAGTTAGGATCAGGACCTGAACTGAAGTCTTCTGATTCTACAGTCAGTGGTCTTTAAAAAAAAAAGTTTTAGTAATGATTATTTTTACATTGCTCTCTCTTCCCCATATCCATCTACCCCAAAATAGAACTTTGTTTTTCATTTTCTGGTATTTTGAAGCTTTTATTATTTATTTTTTAACATTCTTTTCTTTCTAAATTTTGTGTTCTAAATTCTCTTTCTGCCTCCCACTCCCCAACCCACTGAGAAGGCAAATAATATGACAGCAATTAAGCCTGTGAAATCATGTAAAACATTTCCATATTAGCCATATTTCCCCAGAAAACCAAGAAAAATAAGGTGAGAACATTATACTTCAATTTGCACTCAGAGTTGATCATTTCTTTCTCTAGAGGTAGATAACATTTTTCAGCATGTGTCCCTTGGAATTGTCTTGGATCATTGTATTGAGCAGCACAGCCAAGTCTTTTGCCGCTGATTGTCATTACAACATTGTTGTAACTATGGCAGATTGATGTTCTGGGTCTTCTCACTTCACTTTGCATCCATTCATATAAGTCTTGTCATATTGTTTTTTCTAAAACCACCCACCTCATCATTTCTCACAGCAAAATAGCACAACCTGTTCTTTAATTCCCCAACTGATGAGCGTCATTTCAATTTTCAATTCTTTGCTACCACAAAAGAGATGTTACAAACATTTTTTGCATATATATCCTTTTCCTTTGGTCTCTTAGGGATACAGATCTAAATAGTAGTATTTCTGGGTCAAAGGGTATGTATAATTTTATATCCCTTTGGGCCTACTTCCAAATTGTCCTCCAAAATGATTGGACCAGTTTACTACTTCACTAACAATTCATTAGTGTACCTATTTTTCCCTCATCCCCTCCAGCATTTGTCACTTCTGGTAGGTATGAGGACATACCTCAGAGTTCCTCTGAGCAATAGTGATTTAGGGCAATTTTCATATGACTATAACTAGTTTTGGTTTCTTCTTCTGAAAACTGCATGTTTTTATCCTGTGGCCATTTATCAAATGGGGAATGGCTCTTTTATATCTTTTGCCAAGAAAACCCCAAATGGAGTCATGAAGAGTCAGACACAACTGAAATGACTGAACAACATTTTTGTTTTTGCTTTGTCTGAGATCATGATTGCTATCCCTCTCTTTTTTTTAGTTCAGTTGAAGCATATTGGATTTTGTTCCAGTCTTTTTTTTTTAACTCTATGCATGTCTTTCTGTTTCAAGTGCATCCCTTGTAAACAACATATTATTGGATTCTGATTTCAAGTCCATTCAGCCATCTACTTCCTTTTCATGGTTGAGTTTGTCCCATTTACATTAAGAGTTATGATAACTGTTTATTTCCCTCCATCCCATTTTCTTCTGTTTCTTCTTCTCTCTCTTTTTATCCTGTCCCTCCTCAAAAGTCTATTTTGCTTCTAGCCACTGTTTCCCATAACTAGTCCTCCTTTATATTACCCCTCCTTTCTCTTATCCCCTTCCCCTCCTTTTCCTTATTGAGTAAATGACATTTCTTTATACAATTGAGTGTTCATATAAATTGTTTCTTCTTTGAACCAATTACAATGAGAACTAGGTTCAAGCATTGCTCCTCCATTGTAAAAGTTTTTCCTTGTATTCCTCTTTTATGTGAGAAAATTTTCCCCATTCTACTTCTCCCATCCCCCTTCTCCCAGTACATCCCTCTTTCTCACCTCTTCACTTTTGGAGATCATGGGAACACAATAAGCTTACATTCAAGGCCTCTGTCTATGTAAACTCCTTTAATTGACCTAATAAAGATAAAGTTCTTCAGAGTTACATGTATCATCTTCCCATATAGGAATGTAAATACTTCAACTTTATTGAGACCCTTATGATTACTCTTTCATGTTTGCCCTTTTTTATTTTGCTTGCATCTTGTCTTTGAACATCAGATTTTCTATTCAGCTATTATCTTTTCATCAGGAATATTTGAAAGTCTTCTATTTCATTAAATATCAATTTTCCCCCTAAAGGGTGATATTCAGTTTCTCTGGGTAGGTTATTCTTGTTTCTAATCCTAGCTCCTTTGCCTTCTGGAATATTGTATTCTAAGCCCTCTACTCCTTTAGTGCAGAAACTGCTAAATATTGTGTGATCCTGATTGTGGCTCCATGATATTGTAATTGTTTCTTTCTGGTTGCTTGAAGTGGTTTCTCTTTGACCTGAGACCTCTGGAATTTGTCTATACTGCTCCTGGGAATGTTCTTTTTTGGATCTTTTTTAGGAGGCGATTGGTGGATTTTTAAAATTTCTATTTTTCTCTCTGTATCTAAGGTATCAGGGAAGTTTTCCTTTCTTTGACCATGATTTTCGGGTATTACAATAACTTTTAAATTACCTCTCCTGGATCTGTTTTCTAGGTCACTTTCTTTTCTTTTTTTTTCTTTTCTTTTTTTTTTTTTTAAAGCAATTGGGGTTAAGTAACTTGCTCAAGGTTACGCGGCTAGTCATTATTTATGCGTGGGTGCTCATTTTCTGAGCCCGGATCTGATCTCGGGTCATCCAAACTCCGAGGCCGGCGCTCTTACTCACTTCGCCACCTAGCCGCCCCTTTAGGGCAATTGGGGTTAAGTAACTTGCCCAAGGTTACAAGGCTAGGTTTTTGTTTGTGCGGATTAAGTGTCGGAGGCCGGCTCCAAACTCAGGTCCTTCTGATTCCAGGGCCGGCGCTCTATTCACTGCGCCACCTAGCCGCCCCGTCACTTGCTTTTCTGATGAAATATTTCACATTTTCTTCTATTTTTTTTTCTTTTTGCCTTTATTTTCCTTTTTTCTTGATATCTCATGGAATCATTATGGAGAAAAAGTTTCCACTTTCCCAATTCTAATTTTTTTTAAGGAAGGAAATAAACATTTATTAAGCATTTACTCTATGCCAGGAACTGTATTAAGTAAGCACCGGGGGATATAAATGCAAACTAATAAAGAGAGTCCCTGCTTGCAACAAGTTTACTTTCTTTGAAAAATTTTTAAAAATTAATTACTTAATTAATATTTAGTTTTCTCCATTCACTTCTGTAAGATTTTGAGTTCCAAATTTTCTCCCTATCCCTCCCATCCCCCGTGCCAAGATGGTGTGTAATCTGATACAGGCTCCACATACATATTCATATTAAACATATTTTCACATTAGTCATGTTGCAAAGAAGAATTAGAACCACTGGTAGAAACCATGAGAAACAAGAAACCAATAAAAAAAAGAGAGTGAACAAATAGTGTGTGCTTTAGACCCCATAGTTCTTTTTTTCAAGGTGCCAATTCTAATTTTTAAGGAATTACTTTCTTCAGTGAGATTTTGTGCCTCTTTTTTCATTTGACTTATTTTGCTTTTTAAAGACATTTTCTTCGATGAATTTTTGTGTCTCTTTTCCCATTAGACCAACTTTGGTTTTTAAGGTGTTATTTTCTTTGGCATTTTTGTGCTTCTTTTTACCAAACTATTAATTCTCTTTTCATAATTTTCTTACTTCATTCTGACTTCTTTTCCCAACTTTTTCTCTACCATGTTTACCTCTTTCCTTAGTTCTTTCAGGATTTATGTTAGGCTTGTGCCCAATTTACATTTTGCTTCAAGACCTTGCTTGTAATTGTTTTCACATTGTTGTTTTCTTTTGAGTTTGTATCTTGGTCTTCCCTGCCACCATAGTAGTTTCTTTTTATGGTCAAATTGTTGTTGCTGTTGTTGTTGTTGTTGTTTGATCATTTTTCCAGTTGACTTTTAATTTTATGTTAAGGTTGAATTCTGCTTACCTTGGAGTGAGTAGGCACTGTGCCAAGCTTCAGATTTTTTGTGCTGCTGTTTTCAGAGCTACTTCTGGGAGTCTGCAAGTTTTTGGTACTTCCGAGGTGGTGTGATCCCGGGTTCTCCTGGTCTGTTCTCTGGTCTGGAAAGGTCCTTGATCTCCTACAGCCACAAGTGCCAGCATTCTCTTTGACTTGAAATTGTGACCAGGGAATCTGCTTCCTTGTAACTGACCCCCAGTGCTCCTCTCTGCCATGGAATTGTGACCCAGAACTGAGTATGGGTAATAGAGTTGCCAATCAGTGCCAGCTGTACCCAGTGCCAGCAGAGGTCTCTTATAATTTCTTTCTGACCCATAGTCGGATCCCCTTACCATCTCTGGGCTGAGAGTTTTCAAAGCTGCTACAGCTGCTGTTGCTTCTATCTGTGTGTGGACTCTGTACAAGCTTCAACCTTAGTGTTGCAAACTTCAGTCAACCTCTTAAGTTTCCTCAGGCTGGAAAAAAATGTCTCGGCCTGACTGTTGGCTCTGCCACTCCAAAATTTGAGTTGAAGAGTTATTTCAAAGTTGCTTGGAGAGAAATGTTGGAAGAGTTTAGCTCTAAGAGAGTCACCGCTAACCCTCCATTTTCAGAATCATCCTTTGTAATAAAAAAATGATTGAGAAAACAAATACTTCACTTCATATCCATGCTTCATTACCTCCCTACTGAGAGAAAGGAGACATACTTCATCATCAGTTGATTCCCTGTTATCAAGATCACTAACAGCACTGATCTGAATTTTGGTGTCTTTTGGTGTTTTCCTCTGCATGATTGTGGTCACTGCATATATTGTTTTCTTGGTTCTGGCTACTTAACTATGTATTCACTTCCTGTTTTAAAAAAAGTTACTCATATTCATCATTTCTTCCAGTACCTTATTATTCTATCATTATACACAGACCATGATTTGTTCAGTCATGCCCCAATCAATGGTAGCCTGCCACAAAAGTGGCAGCAAATATTTTGGTGAACGTGGGACTTACTGTGGTATTTGGTTTAATGAGCTGATTGAAAGCTAAATTCTGCCAATTTGCCTTCCAGTTTCTCCAGTAGCTCTTGTGAAATTGGGGGTTCTTATCCAAATAATTCATGCTTTCAGGTTCATCAAACACTTAGCTCTCTCCTACCTTTCTAGTTTTCTTACACATGACTACTTGTCATATACTTTCCAAACCAGGGACACTGACCTCATTTTTGTTTCATGAACAAGTCACGTCTCTTGGCTCTGGACATTCCTGGAATGCTCTCCCTCCTCATCTCTGCCTCCAGTCACCTGGCTTTTTATTTTTTTAAGATTGGACTAAAATCCCATATTCTTTTTAAAAAATTAATTTATTAGTTTAGTTTCAGTTAACAAGATTCAATTCCATAGTTCCTTGATTTTCAAATTTCCTTTACTTCCCCCCCCCTCCCCACACGACAGCATATAGTCCAGTATAGGATCTGCAAATGCATTCATATTAGACATTATTCCAATTACAAAGGCGTATTGTACTAGGTGGGATGAAAGATGGTAAGGAAGAAATAAAACCAAACAATGAAAAGAACAAGATCATTTAGTTTGCTTCCATCAGGATTCAGGCTCAGTTCTTTCTAGTTATATCTCTGGATGGCGCATTTCTCACTTTCTTGAGTCTTTCGGGATTAACTTATATCACTGCATTGCTGAAAAGAGTCCAGTCTGTCATAGTTGGTCATCACAGATATGGTATGTCTGTGATTGTATACAAATTTCATCTGATTCTACTCTTCTCGCTCAGCATCAGTTTGTATAAGTCTCTCCAGGTAAATATGAAATCCGTCACCTCCTCGTTTCTTATAGCACAATAATATTCCATTACATTCATATACCACATCTTGTTTAGCCATTCCCCAATTGATGGGCACCCCTTTAGTTTCCAGTTCTTTTTTTCTTTTTTTTTTCTTTTTTTTTAAAGCAATTGGGGTTAAGTAACTTGCTCAAGGTTACACGGCTAGTCATTATTTATGTGTGGGTGCTCATTTTCCGAGGCCGGATTTGATCTCAGGTCATCCCAACTCCGAGGCCGGCGCTCTTACTCACTGCACCACCTAGCCACCCCTTTAGGGCAATTGGGGTAAGTAACTTGCCCAAGGTCACACGGCTAGGTTTTTGTTTGTGTGGGTTAAGTGTCTGAGGCCAGATCCGAACTCAGGTCCTTCTGACTCCGGGGCTGGCGCTCTATTCACTGCGCCACCTAGCCGCCCTAGTTTCCAGTTCTTTGCAACCACAAAAAGGGCTGCTAAAAATATTTTTGTACATATGGGTCTTCCTCCCACTTCTATGATCTCTTTGGGATATAACCCTAGAAGTGGTATTGTTGGGTCAAAGGGTATGAAATTATTTATAATCCTTTGGGCATAATTCCAGATTGCCCTCCAGAATGGTTGGATAAGTTCACAACTCCACCAGCAATGTATTAGTGTTCTAATTTGTCCACATCCTCTCCAGCATTTGTCACTTTCTTGTTTTGTCATCTTAGCCAATCTGACTGGAGGGATGTGGTATCTCAGAGTTGTTTTGATTTGCATTTCTCTAATTAATAGTGATTTAGAGCATTTCTTCATATGCTTATAGATATCTTTAATTTCTTTCTCTGAAAACTTCCTGTTCATATCCTTTGACCATTTATCAATTGAATCCCATATTCTTTAGGAAGCCTTCTCCAACTCATCTCAATTCTAGCACCTTCCCTCTTTTAATGATTTTTTAATTCCAAGTATAACTTGTTTGTATGTATTTGTTTATATCCTATTCTCCCCCGTTAGACTGTGAACTCTTTGAGGGCTGAGGTTTGACTTGGTTACTGAATTCAATTGTTTCTATTTTATCTACCCTGCTCCGCTGATCTATTTGTCTATTTGTAATCAGTAGCAAATGATTTTGGATGACTGCTGCCTTACAGCATACCTTAAGGTCTGGTCCCCTTTCATTATTTTTTATCATTATTTTCCTTGAGATTCTACAGCATTTGCTCCACCAAATGAATTTTTGTCCTTATTTTGTCTAGCTCCATACGTATCATCTTGATTGCTTGATTATAGTAACATTTACATTGCAAATTAATTCAGGTAGTGTTATCATTTTTACATTGGCATGTTCCTACCATGAGCAGTGAATATCCCCTCCCCCAATTATTTAAGTTACTCTTTCTTTATTTGAAGATTATAATTGTATTCAAATAATTATATCTAAAGATTACAGTTATAAAATATGTACGTGGTTAAGTCTTAGGCAGCTAGGTGGTGCCGTGGATAGCGTTCCCAGCCCGGAGTCAGGAAGACTCATCTTCTTGAATGTAAATCTGGCCTCAGACACTAGCTGAATGACCCTGGGCAAACCCCTTAAGCCTGTTTGCCTTAGTTTCTCATCGATAAAATGAGCTGGAGAAAGAAATGACAAGCCACTCTAGTGTCTTTGTCAAGAAAACCCCAAAATGGGGTCATGAGGAGTTAGATATCACTGAAATCAATTGAGCAACGACAAAAGTCTTGAGTGTTTCATGGTAGATTGACTTCTAGACATTTTAGGTACTTTGTAGATATTTTGACTGAGACTTCTCCTTTGATAATATCATCCTAGAAGATTTTTTTTTGTGAATTTCTTTTGTATTGTACTTTACTTTGTATTTGTACTTTATTGGAGTCAATGTCTCATTTGACTCTCTGGGATTTTATAAGTAAATCATCATTTAATCAGCAAATGGGAGTTATTTGACAACTCTACCTATTTAATCCATTAATTTCCTTTTGTCAAATAGGGAAAAGAAGCTACTTTTCAAAAATAACAACATCTTATACTTATATAGTGCTTTAAGATTTGCAGAATACTTTTTCTACAATGTCTCGTGATCCTAAAGCAATCCTGTGGGGTAGGTGGTATTAGAATCCATTTCACAGATGATGAAATTGAGACCCAGAGAGCTTAAATGACTTTGCCCAGTATCATGCAACTAGTGAGTAAATGAGACTGGATTCAAAGCCAGGTCTTCTTCATTCCAGGTCCATTGCTTTCTCTACTATATAGATAATACCTTCTTGATAGATTATATTTTGTTTTGTTTTTTAAAATTTTTGCTTATTGGAGGGGCAATCGGGGTTAAGTGACTTGCCCAAAGTCACATGGCTAGTAAGTGTTAAGTGTCTGAGGCCAGATTTGAACTCAGATCCTTCTGATTCCAGGGCTGGTGCTCTATTCACTCACTGCATCACCTAGCCATCCCTGGATGACATTTTGTTAAACTAGTAGAATTGCAAGCAGGCTCTCTCTGTCTCTGTCTCTCTTTCTCTCTGTCTCCTCTCTCTCTCTCTCTCTCTCTCTCTCTCTCTCTCTCTCTCTCTCTCCCTCCCTCCCTCCCTCCCTCCCTCTCTCATTCCTAGCCTAGTCCCTGGCATATAGTAAGTGTTTAATGAATACTTGTTGATTAATTAATAAGTTAATACCAATAATAATAAAATGGCTAGTATTTATATAATGCTTTAAAGTTTGCAAAATGCTTTACATATATTTTCTTTTTTGATAATTTAATAATAGCAAAGCAATTTCATTAAAGTGCTGGTTAAAAAAGAAATTACTAGCAATACTGAGATAAGTCGGATTTGAACTTCATCTTAAAAGAGGGAAAGAAAGAAAAACAAAAGAGAGAAGGAAGGGAAGGAAGGAAAGAAGGAGGGAAGGAAGGGAGAGAGGAAAGAAGGAAGGGAAGGAGGAAGAAAGAAAGAAAAAGTTAAGATGGGGACTAGGAAAAATCCCCCAAGTCTGAAAGCATCCCTGTGGGTTTATTAGTCATAAACACTTAAACTGGAAAATATACTGGTACTAAGGAGGAGGGATAATGTAAAATGTCATTGGTTCTGACATCGGCCCTGCTTTGAATCAGAGAATCTATCTCGGTTTAATTCTGTTGAAATTTGCAGAACTAAAGGACTGCCCTTCTCAAGTGATGCACTATGTGCAATGTATCGGATGAACTGCAACATGAAACAGCTGTTTGTGGTCTGGAACCCCCCAACACCCAGGAGGCCAAATAAGTTGAGCATGTTCTGATATGAAGCCAAGGCATCTTGGGAATTATCAAGCTGCTCTTCACGCATTGTTCTAAGATGATTGTATAATTGCCTAGCCCTTTTAATAACCTCTTCTTTGCCATTGAACCAGTTCTGAAAAGAAAGCTGAAGAACTATCATCTTCTCTTGGATGGACTGAAAGGGGAATCTATGTGGTAAGACTTTGTCTTCCTGGTAATGCTTCCTCTTCATCATTCTTTTCCTGGGGCTTGTTTCCCAACACACGCATGAATATGTGTATGCACATGAACGCACTATTACACACACAGACACACACAGCAGGACCTAAGGGTTTGTGAACAACTCCAAATTCAAATGAGCCCTAAGGTGAATGACTGCTTTGAAATACCATAGAAGACTTCATACTATTGGGGACTAATCTGTGAATGGTTATATTCCCTACTTTATTGTATTAAGGCTTGTAAGATGGCTGTAGATGCTGTATTCCTTCTCATTTAGCATCAGGATCATTGGTTATCATTCCCAACTGAGTGACCACAAAATATTTTTAAAAAGAAAAAATTCAGAGCAAAGTTAGCAGCCAATTGGTAAAATATTCATTTGATCAGGCCAATGGTGGCAAAGTTTTTCTTCTTCTTTGACTTGAAAAGAAAATCAACTATAGAGAGGAAAGTTAATGTATCAATGTGGATAAATTATCTTATTTTATTGATACCAAAATAATAAAAATAAGGGCAGCTAGGTGGCACAGTGGATAGAGTGCCAGGCCTTGGAAAACTCATCTTTCTGAGTTCAAATCTGACCTCTGATATGACCTCTATGTGACTGTGGACAAGTCACTTAACTTGTTGCCTCAGTTTCCTCATCTGTAAAATGAGATGAAGAAGGAAATGGCAAACCACTCCAGTATCTTTGCCAAGAAAACTCCAAATGGGGTCACATAGAATGAGACATGACTGAAAAACAACCAAACAACTGAACAATTCAATAAAAATAGACAATATTTATCTAGTGCTTTCAGGTCTGCAAAACTTGTTATAAATATTATCTAATTTGATTCTCACAATAACCATGGAAGGTAGATGCTATTATTGTCCCCAATTTACAGATGAGGATACTGAAGGTGAGAAAAGTTAAGTACTTGAGTAGGATCATATACCAAGTAAGTATCTATTTGAATTCAGATCTTTCTGATTCTAGGACCAGAACTCCATCTGCTTTGCTACCTAGATTCTAGAACTTCTGAACCTTCTTAATTCAGGTCATCTTTAAGACTTAGGAACATCTTCTTATTTATTTAAAGGTTTCAAGAATCTTTGAAAGACCCAGTAGCCATAAGACCATAGAATGAATCTGATTTATATTAAACATTATTGAGACAGAAGCTCTTCAATCATACTTCCTGACACACAGAAGGAGCTTAATAAGAAATTCTCATTGATTTGACTAAGGTCATGGATTTTAATATATTAAATATTTTGGCATAGTCACATAGGCTTATATCTTAATCACCATTCGACATTATTTCTAGAATGCTAGCTCAATTAAACAAGCATTTGTTAAAAGCACCTACTGTATGCCAGGTGTATGCTTAGCACTGAGAGATACAAAGACAAAAATGAAATATTACCTTTCCTTAAGGAATTTATGTTCTATTGAAGTGAAATAAGATATATGCACATATATGCCTCTGTGTGCATATGCATATTTATATATGCATACACCTACATATAGTTAATGAAATACAAAACAGATACAAGGCAATTTCTTTTCTTTTTTTTTTTTTTTGGAGGGGGGAAGGTAATGCAATTGGGGTTAAGTGACTTGCCCAAGGTCACACAATTAGTTAAGTGTCAAATGTCTAAGACCAGATTTGAACTCGGGTCCTCCTGATTCCAGGCCCAGTGCTCTATTCACTGTGCCACCTAGCTGCCCCAAGGCAATTTCTAAGAGAAAGCCATAAGTCTAGTTATTAAGGGGGCATCTATATGGCATGTAGAAAGACATGCACAGGGGGCGGAGCCAAGATGACAGAGTAGAAACAGCTCGTCCAAGTCACTGTGCCCCCAGATTCCCCCCAAACTATGTAAAAGGGGACTCTGAACAACTTCTGGAGCCCCAGCACCCACAGAATGACACAGAGAAGCTAACCTTCCACTGAGGACAGCCCAGCAGCCCTGCAGGAAGGACCAGCACAGTGGTCTGGGACCTGGCAGCGTGCAGAGCGCAGGAGCCAAGCCGAGCCCAGGTCCACTTGAGCCGAGGTTTTAGCCCCAGGGCGCCAGGGCCAGCAGCCGGCTGGAGGAACCCCAGAACACCAGGAGCTGTGGCGACTCCAGAATTATCAACATAGACATGCCTAGGACAAAGTAAGAGGTTAGTGTCCTATGGACTTTGGGACTGGTATTTAGGGAATGCATCGGCTCCCTCCCCTGGGGGCTAGAAGCCGCTGAGGAGACACCGCCATTTTGTAGTTTTCAGAGGCAGCTCCAGCTCCCGGCCTGCAAATTTGTAGGGAGATCCAGCGATCAGTCTTGGGGGGGGGGGGTAATCGCTCTTGCTTTAACCTCCCTGGATCTGGATTGTGATCTGGGGTGGAGGTTGTGGGTGGGTTTCCAGCTTGCCAGAAACGGAAGTTGCCCCCCACACGTTCGGGACGAAAATTCCTCTATCTGGCCTTAAAGCCATAGTGTGGCAACAAGCCCAAAAGTCAAGCAATTAAGTGGCAACATGCCAAGGCAAAGGAAACAGAAAAATGCAACCCTAGACTCCTATTTTGGGGGCATAGAGCGGGAAAAGGACTGTGAGGTCAGAAGTCCTGCTCCAAAAGCCCCAGGGGAAAACATGAGTGGCTTGCAGGCCATAGAGGACCTTAAGAAAGACTTTAAAAATCAAATAAGAGAAGTGGAGGAAAAATTGGAAAGAGAAATGAGAAGGATGCAGGAAAAGTATGAAATGAGGGTCAACAGCCTGACTGAGGAAAACAACACCTTAAAAAATAGACTAACTCAAATGGCAAAGGAGGCCCAAAAGGGCAATGAGGAGAAGAATGCCTTAAAAAGCCGAATTTGCCAGATGGAAAAAGAATCTCAAAAGCTCACTGAGGAGATTCATTCCTTCAGAGTTAGACTGCAGCAAATGGAAGCTAGTGACTTTATGAGAAATCAAGATGCTGTTAAGCAGATCCAAACAAATGAAAGATTAGAAGGCAATGTGAAATATCTCATGGGAAAACCACTGACCTGGAAAATAGATCCAGGAGAGACAATTTAAAAATTATTGGACTACCTGAAAGCCATGATCAAAGAAAGAACCTAGAAATCACCCTTCAAGAAATTCTCAAGGAAAACTGCCCTGATGTTTTAGATCCAGAGGGCAAAATAGAGGTTGAAAGAATCCACCGATCACCTCCTGAAAAAGATCCCAAAAAGAAAACTCCCAGGAATATTATAGCCAGGTTCCAGAATCCCCAGATCAAGGAGAAAATACCACAAGCAGCCAGGAAGAAACAATTTCAATATTGTGGAAACACAATCAGAATAGCCCAGGACCTGGCAGCTTCTACACTGAGGGATGGAAGGGCATGGAATATGATATTTCAGAGGGCAAAAGAACTGGGAATGAACCCAAGGGTCACCTACCCAGAAAAACTGAGTATTTTGTTTCAGGGGAAAATATGGTCATTCAGTGGAATAGAGGACTTTCAAACATTCTTGAGGAAAAAACCAGAATTGAATAGAAAATTTGACACCGAGACACAAGAAGGAAGAGATGCCTGAGAAGGTAATCAGGGAAAAGAAATCAAAAGGAACTTATCAAAGTTGAACTATTTACATTCCTATATGGAAAAGCAATAACTGGGACTGATGATATCTTTCTCACTATGAAAATAATGAAAGAAGGGGGTGTGGTCATATGAATACATATGTGAATGTGTGTGTATATGGTTACAGTTATATATGGATATAGGGCATAGGTTGAATTTGTTGGGAAGGGAGAATACTCAAGGGATGAAATTATGAGGTGAGAGAGGAAAGTGGCAAGAGGAGATGGGGAGAGACAGGGTAGGGTAAACTATCCCATGTAGAAGAAGCAAGGGGAAGTGGTTGCAAAGGAGGGGGAGAATAAGGAAGGTTAAAAAGGCAAAACCACATTCCCATTGAATTTGGTTCAGGGAGAAAATGACATACATACTAAATGGGATATCTCAACCTGCAGCAGGATAGGGGAAGGGGGATGAGAGGAGGGATGATGGATGGGAGGGCATCCTTGGGGTGAGGGGAGGTTGGAAGTACCCACTATAAAAGAGGGACAGGATCATGTAGGGAATGGACCAGGTGGGGGGTGGGATGAGGGAGGGAATTATAAGCAGCCTTGTACAATATATCTACTATGATAATGTTTTGCATAGCTAGACATGTACAACATATACTGAATTACTTATCTCCCCAGAGGGAATGGGTGACAAGGGAGGGAGGAAATGGATCTGAAATTCGAGGTCTTAAGATTAAATGTTTCAAATATATATAAATACTATTATTAATACTCTTTTGCTTGTAATAGGAGATAAGATGTGCAGGCATTGGGATGCAAAGACTCACCTTCCTCTAATGGAAAAGTCGATGGGGGTATGGGAGAAGGTATGGGAGAGAGCAGATTGGAGGAAGCGATATCTTGTGGGACTACTATTCTGGGAGGTTGGGTAGGGGAATAATGGGGGGGGGATGATTGTAACTCAAAATCTGGTGGAAATGAATGATGTAAAACAGAAGTTAATAAAGCATTTGTTTAAAAAAATAAATTTAAAAAATAAATTTAAAAAAAAGAAAGACATGCACATAAATATACTGACTTCTGAAAGGCAATACTATATAATGGGACTTGAACTTGGTAAATTCCACATTCAGATCTTAACTCTGACAACTTTCAGGCTATAGGCAAATAATTTTTAGCTTTCTGAGCCAGTTTCACCAATTATAAGAGAGGGACGATACTTGCACTAATTACCTTACACAGTTCTTATAAGAAAATTATTTTATTAACCTTAAAATATTATTGAAATGACAGTTCTTTATAGTATATGTATATATATATATATGTGTGTGTGTGTGTGTGTGTGTATGTGTGTGTGTGTGTGTGTGTGTGTGCTGTATTATGCATATTGAGAGATGTCTTCAACACAGAGACCCAAACACATTAATCCTTAATTATCCATTCTAAGAGCACAATATGCCCAAAATAACCCATAGACCTGTCTAGCCACCAATAATTTCCATGGTGGAGCTTCCAAGACCACTAGAACTACCAGAATACTAAGGAAAAGCAAAGAACTTCAATTGAAATAAAGCTTGTGTTGCATGCAGAGTAGGAGAGAAAGGTGAGGTAGCTACCTAAACAAAGCCCATGAGTTGAGTTTGGTTTTTTCTAGGAGAGAATAGAATGTTTTCAGTATTTAAAATGGTACACAGTTACAGAGTAATTCTATAGTGGTGTTCCCACTGCACCCAAACCCATTCCTCTAAGACATTATGGTTTCATCTTTGGTAGCTGCTACTGGGTAACTAAGGTAGCATGGGAGATTGCACTTAGGCTTATGGAAGGTATGTATAACTGATTAGATGCAGCAGTATGCTAATATAATTCATATTTACACACACAACAACAACAACAACAATACTTCAGTTAATCTCAATACTTTAGTTCTTAAACAGATCCGTGAGATCATTGATGGGGTTACCACCCAAAATGTTGGAGATCTTCCTCTATTCTTTTTACATCTTGTGGATACCAGTACAGCAACTGGGCCATCCATCTGTTATACAGCTGTTGTTTCTGACTTTGTCTTCTAAAGGGCAATTTCTACTTATTCAAATAGCATCTCCAAGTGTTGGGGTCCAAATGTGGTGATTCTTCTATCACTGGTAATGAAAATAATCATTAAAATATTGCCTTCCACTTTCTTAGTTACTTGCCGAGTTTTCTTCAAGTTTTATCTGGGAATGCTTATTAATTAATTAATCAACCAAAATATATTAAGTACTTACTTTGTGCTAGGCACTGTGCTGGGCACCAGAGTCAGAAAGACAAAACCAAAACAACTTTTGCCCTCAAGGAACTTTTCTTTTATCAGATGAAATAACATGGATACACATGAGTAAATACAAACTAAAGTAGCTTTGAGTCAATATGATACAAAGTAGCTCAATATGGCAAAGCTGTTTCTCACAACAAGATAGACTTATTTTTCTCTCCATTGCCTTTTACTGTTCTTTAAACTTGCAGTGCTTGTAATATTTTGTCAGCCTCCTTCAGTGTTTTACATTTGAGTTTGCATTATAAACCAGTTGCTATATCTCTTCATTTGGCACTTTCTGGGTTCTTCTGGCCTCTTCATTGGAGTGGCTGTTTCTGTAGCAGTTAAATATTTGTGACAAATAGTGTTAATTGATATGACATCTTTAACTCTTTCCATGTCCCATTTTCATCAGTGAAAGAGGTTGAAGAGGTTGGGCTAAAGCTCTTAGACTTTCTTCTAATGTGATGAATTTGACTATAATTAAAAGATGCTCTGAGACAACTGATTCTGATATGACTGCATCATCATTACCCAGTCATTTCCTATATGTTAATTTATATTCAGTTTTGCTTCATGTTAAGTTATTTGGTGTTCAACATGGCCAGTGACCTTTTGCTCTTTTTTTTTTAATCTTTTTTTTTTATTTTGTATTTTTTTTTATTTTTTTTTTAATTTAAACAAATACTTTATTAACTTCTGTTTTACATCATTCATTTCCGCCAGATTTTGAGTTACAATCATTTTCCCCCCATTATTCCCCTACCCAACCTCCCAGAATAGCAGTCCCACAAGATATCGCTTCCTCCAATCTGCTCTCTCCCATACCTTCTCCCATACCCCCATCGACTTTTCCATTAGAGGAAGATGAATCTTTGTGTCCCAATGCCTGCACATCTTATCTCCCAATTATAGGCAAAAAAGTATTAATAATAGTATTTATATATATATTTGAAACATTTAATGTTACGACCTCGAATTTCAGATCCATTTCCTTCCTCCCTTGTCACCCATTCCTTCTTGGGAGATAAGTAATTCAGTATATGTTGTACATGTCTAGCTATGCAAAACATTATCATAGTAGATATATTGTACAAGGCTGCTTATAATTCCCTCCCACTCATCCCACCCCCACCTGGTCCATTCCCTACATGATCCTGTCCCTCTTCTATAGTGAGTACTTCCAACCTCCCCTCACCCCAAGGATGCCCTCCCATCCATCATCTCTCCTCTCATCCCCCTTCCCCTATCCTGCTGCAGGTTGAGATATCCCATTTAGTATGTATGTCATTTTCTCCCTGAACCAAATTCAATGTGAATGTGGTTTTGCCTTTTTAGCCTTCCTTATTCTCCCCCTCCTTTGCACCCACTTCCCCTACATGAGATAGTTTACCCTACCATGTCTCTCCCCATCTCCTCTTGCCACTTTCCTCTCTCACCTCATAATTTCATCCCTTGATTACTCTCCCTTCCCAACAAAATCAACCTATGCCCTCTATCCATATATAACTGTAACCATATACACACACATTCACATATGTATTCATATGACCACACACCCTTCTTCCATTATTTTCATAGTGAGAAAGATATCATCAGTCACAGTTATTGCTTTTCCATATAGGAATGTAAATAGTTCAACTTTGATAAGTTCCTTTGATTTCTTTTCCCTGATTACCTTCTCAGGCATCTCTTGCTTCTTGTGTCTGGATGTCAAATTTTCTATTCAACTCTGGTTTTTTCCTCAAGAATGCTTGAAAGTCCTCTATTCCACTGAATGACCATATTTTCCCCTGAAACAAAATACTCAGTTTTGCTGGGTAGGTGACCCTTGGTTCATTCCCAGTTCTTTTGCCCTCTGGAATATCATATTCCATGCCCTTCAATCCCTCAGTGTAGAAGCTGCCAGGTCCTGGGCTATTCTGATTGTGTTTCCACAATATTGAAATTGTTTCTTCCTGGCTGCTTGTAGTATTTTTCTCCTTGATCTGGGGATTCTGGAACCTGGCTATAATATTCCTGGGAGTTTTCTTTTGGGATCTTTTTCAGGAGGTGATCGGTGGATTCTTTCAACCTCTATTTTGCCCTCTGGATCTAAAACATCAGGGCAGTTTTCCTTGAGAATTTCTTGAAGGGTGATTTCTAGGTTCTTTCCTTGATCATGGCTTTCAGGTAGTCCAATAATTTTTAAAGTGTCTCTCCTGGATCTATTCTCTAGGTCAGTGGTTTTTCCCATGAGATATTTCACATTGCCTTCTAATCTTTCGTTTGTTTGGATCTGCTTAACAGCATCTTGATTTCTCATAAAGTCATTAGCTTCCATTTGCTCCAGTCTAACTCTGAAGGAATGAATCTCCTCAGTGAACTTTTGAGATTCTTTTTCCATCTGGCAAATTCGACTTTTTAAGGCATTCTTCTCCTCATTGCCCTTTTGGGCCTCCTTTGCCATTTGAGTTAGTCTATTTTTTAAGGTGTTGTTTCCTCAGTCAGGCTGTTGACCCTCATTTCATACTTTTCCTGCATCCTTCTCATTTCTCTTTCCAATTTTTCCTCCACTTCTCTTATTTGATTTTTAAAGTCCTTCTTAAGGTCCTCTATGGCCTGCAACCCGCTCATGTTTTCCCCTGGGGCTTTGGGAGCAGGACTTCTGACCTCACAGTCCTTTTCCTGCTCTATGCCCCCAAAATAGGAGTCTAGGGTTGCATTTTCTGTTTCCTTTGCCTTGGCATGTTGCCACTTAATTGCTTGACTTTTGGGCTTGTTGCCACACTATGGCTTTAAGGCCAGATAGAGGAATTTTCGTCCCGAACGTGTGGGGGCAACTTCCGTTTCTGGCAAGCTGTAAACCCACCCACAACTTCCACCCTAGATCACAATCCAGATCCAGGGAGGTTAAAGCAAGAGCGATTACCCCCCAAGACTGATCGCTGGATCTCCCCACAGTTTGTAGGCTGGGAGCCGGAAATGCCTATGAAAACTACACAATGGTGTGTCTCCTCAGCAGCTTCTAGACCCCAGGGGAGGGAGCTGACGCATTCCCCAAATACAGGTCCCAAAGTCCATAGGACACTAACCTCTTACTTTGTCCTAGGCAAGTCTATGTTGATAATTCTGGCATCTCCACAGTTCCTGGTGTTCTGGGGTTCCTCCAGCAGGCTGCTGGCCCTGCCGCCCTGGGGCTAAAACCTCGGCTCACGTGGACCTGGGCTCGGCTCGGCTCCTGCGCTCTGCGCGCTGCCGGCTCCCAGACCACTGCGCTGGTCCTTCCTGCAGGGTGCTGGGCTGTCCTCAGCGGGAGGTTAGCTTCTCTGTGTCGTTCTGTGGGTGCTGGGGCTCCAGAAGATTTTCAGAGTCCTTTTTTACATAGTTTGTGGAGAATCTGGGGGCAGAGAGGCTTGGACTAGCTGTTTCTACTCTGCCATCTTGGCTCCGCCCCCACCTTTTGCTCTTTTTTGAAACAAAATATTCAGCTATATAGCCTCAGGACTTCTGAGTAATCTACAAGCCTTTGACCCTACTTCCCCCTGTTTCTCTACTCTTCTGTCTTCTCTGATGGCTCTTCTCTCCATCCTTCTTTACTCCTTTATACTCATCTTTGTACTGAAGTCACTAAATTGATAGTTGCAACCCAGATTAGAAGGCTTTAGGCTCTGTAATTTCTGTCCTGGGGTCTCTACTGTAATGATTCATGAGTGGTACACTTGCCTAACATATGTCTAAGCTGGCTTCACTCTCCAGACATCTTCTTGCCAGTCACATTATTTCCATGTGAATATCCTTGTCCCTTCCACCCCTTGACTGGAGCCATGAGACCATCATTAAATTAATACTGCCATTACTACTGGAAAGTGCATATCAACCTATTTCCTTACAGTTTCATTCATTATCCCAGTAACTTTCCAAATTAAAATATCCTTCCCTAGCCATCTCTCTCCCATAGGTGTTATCTTCCTCCATCTGAATGCATTTTCCTTGAAGGAAAGTAATATCTTCACTTTTATATTTATATCTTCAGTCTTTAGCACAGTACTAGCATGGTTAACCTTTTTCATTCATTCATTCAAATAGATGCTAATTTGAAGAAGCTGTTTAGGATACAATTTTTAACCTCTTTATTCCTATGCAACAGATGTTGGTTTACAAGCTATAATTATCTTCTTGGCGATCTTTTTTGCTTATGCTCATGGTGAGATGACTAAGCAGTTAATGAAAAGATGGTTCTTGTTACCTTTAGTTGTAAGATGAAACAGACTCCATGAATGCCACTGTTTGCTCCAAGAAGAAAAATCTGGAAGTGCGGTAACACTACTAGGCCTATACTCCCAAGAGATCAAATAAAGAAGAAAGGAACTCATATGCACAAATAGTTGTCTTTGTTGTGACTGAGAAGTAGAAAACTAATGGCATATCCAACAAATTATAGTACATAAATGTGTTGGAATACTATTGAGCAACAAGAAATTATGGAAGGGATTTTTTCAAAGAAACCTTAGAAGACTTGTATGAACTGATGCAGAGTGAAATGAGCTTCAGAACAATAGCAACAATGCTGTAATGACACACAACTTTGAAAGACTGAAACATTCTGATTAATGCAGGACCGTTATTCCCAAGATACTACCTACCTCTTAAGAATGAGTTGACAGACAGAAGGTACAGAATGAAATATATATATTTTTAGACATGGCCAAGAGTAAATTTATTTGCTTGACTAGGCACATTTGTTACAAAACTTTTGTGACAATAACACAACTCCTAAGCACAACTGTTGTCGTCCAATTGTTTCTGACTCTTTGTGTCCATGGGGTTTTCTTGGCAAAGATACTGGAGCAATTTTTCCATTTCTTCTCTAGTGAATTAAGGCAAACATAGGTTAGGTGATTTACCCAGGGTCACATAGCTAGTGAGTGTCTGAAGCCAGATTTGAACTCTGGTCTTCCTGACTCCAGGCCCAGTGCCCTATCCACTGAGCCACCTAACTGCCTTCCTAAATAAAATTATCTTTTCATTAATTCTATGGCATGGGAAGAACACAAGGGCTGGAAGTTGACATCTTGGTTTGACTCTCATTCTGCAGCCATGGGCAAGTAACTTATCTCCCCTGGGTCTCAGATTCTCTAACTATGAGTGACTTTGACAATTGTCCTGTATCTTCAGTGATTTGTTTCTTTTCCCCATCCAGTCCATTTTTACTGCTTCCAACTTGGATTCAACTTCTATTATTTTTCTTTTTTAGTTAATCAGTCAATCAATAAACACTTGTTAAGTACCTACTACTCCTAAGTACTCCAGGCACTCTGGGGATATAAACACACACAAAAAGAAAGATAATCCCTACCCTCAAGAAGCTTGCAATCTAATTCATAAATGGATGCTGAAAAGTGATGGGTAGATAGGATATAGATTCTGATTATATCTTTAATAGATGAACAATATTCAGCTTCAGGAAACTCTTAATTTCCTCTACCCTAAATCATCTTCAGGACACATAGGTGACACAATGGATAGAGTTGGACCCATAGTCAAGAAGACTCTTCTTTGTGAGTTCTGAGAAAGGAATTTATAATGTTCATATTAATCAATATGATATTGTAATGAATATACTCATAATTTCTCAAATATACTCATAATTTCTCAAATCTCTGGTTTGGGAGTCAGAGCTCACAATGTAGCTTAAACTGATTAATCAAAACTCTGACAGTACTCACAATCACTAGACCTTAAGTGAAGCAAATCAAAGATTGTAGAACCTGTCCTGGTCACAGAACTCTGGTTCTATACTTTAGGGGAGGTGGCCACAACCCCCAAAGACTTGTGTCCAGAATTGTTGTATTGTGGGACTTAGTAATCCACCTTCCCCAGCTGTGACTTAAGTATATAACCTGTGCTTTTACTGCAGCTAAGAGAACATTCCTCACTCTGAAACTGATTAACTCAACTACTTGATTACTAGTACTTCCATCTCTAGGCCTACTTTGCATGGCTCTGAGCATTCTCAGGTTAGAGACTGGCTCAGTAAAAATCCTGTTAACAGTTCAAATCTAGCCTCACACACTTACTAGTTGTGTGACTCTAGGAAAATCACTTAAAACCCTATTTGCCTCAGTTTCTTCATCTGTAAAATGAGCTGGTGAAGGAAAAACCAAACCACTCCAGTATCTTTGCCAAGAAAACCCCAAATGGGGTCACAGAGAGCAGATCACTGCTGAAAAATGACTCAACAGTAATCTTCAGGGGCGGCTAGGTGGCGCAGTGAGTAAGAGCGCCGGCCTTGGAGTTGGGATGACCTGAGATCAAATCTGGCCTCAGAAAATGAGCACCCACACATAAATAATGACTAGCCATGTAACCTTGAGCAAGTTACTTAACCCCAATTGCTTAAAAAAAAAAAAAAAAACAGTAATCTTCAGTCCTGTGTTTTATAGGTCTTTTTTCTTCTCCAGTAGAACATAAACTCCTCAAGGGCAGGAATGATTACCCAGTACCTTTCATTGTGTTTTGCATATTATCAGCACTCAATAAATGTTTATTTGATTGGATAGTCACTGAACTGCCTTTTAAAGGAAACACTGTAGGGCAACAAGATCTCCAGATGTTTCTAATATACTCACTTAAATTTGTTTCATCTAAGGGGATAATACAACTTGATTTCTCAAAGATGTCAGATATATACTCATTTCAAAAATACTGGGAAAAAAATCCCCAACCAACCAAACAACAAAAGAAGGCTAAACAAAACCAAACAGGATTGATCACACAGATTCAGTATATACTTAAAAGAGAAGAGAAGAAAAAAGGCAGTCTTCAGAGCTAGGACTGAGGAATAGGGAGAGAAGTGGGGGGGAGTAGAGAAGCCAGAAAGAAATAGATCTCATTTGTCTAGACTAGAGAAGAGACAGCAAGGGTCGTTCTGGGTGATATTGTAGAAGTGCAATCTTCAGTCATTTTGCTAAAGGAGCATAACCTAACCTGAGCTATGGTTTGTCCATTTGGCTTTTCATGGCTTGAAGAACAGACATTATCAGAAGGGAAAGTTCCATTCATTCAGGAGCTCTCAGACTGAATAAACTGAGAGTCTCTCATTGTCTAAGATTTTGCTGCATATCCTCTGACCTAGTACAAACAACTGAAGATAAGGAACTCAAGCTTGACCACAGAGATGCTTAACTGTGATATGGCAGACTTTCTGTTTTAAAGAACTTTTGATCTCTTTCCCACTGCAGAAGAGTCAGTATTTTCCATAAGAAAAAAAATTTGGTTAAAATCATCTTAATTCTGTCATTAATTCTAATAAATCACCCCCACAAAAATACGGTCCTCTCTCTCTCCCTCCCTCCCTCCCTCCATTCCTCCCTCCCTCTCTTTCTTTTTAATAGTATGATATCAAGATTTATGGTCAGTTACGTTAGCCTGGAGTAAGCAATTGGTTGTGTATAACATTATAAACATGCCATGAATGCACCTAATAATCTAGCATCGAACCAAAAAAATTGAAAAATCTGGGTTGGGGAAATGGTTGTAAGACCAAAACCTCTTCATTTTGCTTTTCAAATTCTGACTTGCCAAAAGAGAAAAATGAAAAGGAAGTAGTTTGTAGGGTCCTAAATTTGTGGCTGAACGGGGTGTTAGAGACCACTTAATCCAATGTCCTCTTTTTATATGTAAGGAAACTGAGGGTCAGAAAGAAGCGATTTGTCTGAGGGCAGCCAGGAAATCAAGGAAGAGCTGAGACCAGAACCAATGTCCCGCTACTACTACTGCACCAATACTCTTCTCTATTGTACAGAACTGCCTCTCATAGAATACAATCCAGAGTACATCCTGGTCAACAAAATCTGGCATCTTCACATATGCCTTACCTCCTAAATAGGGGGAGATTATGGGCATATTTTTGGGAAAATCTACACATTCCATAAAGAGAAGATACTGCCAAAGATTTCTCACATGTGACCTCTTCCTCCTAAAGTGATAAAATATGTGTATATTTGTGTGTGTATGCAGACACATACGTATATGTATATACACACACACATATATGCACATAGGTATCAAAAGGTACACACATATATCTGACTAGCACAGTATTTTGTTGTTATTGTTGATTTGTTTTAGTTGTGTATGACTCTCCATGAACCCATTTGGGATTTTCTTGGCAAAGATGCTAGAGAGGTTTGTCATTTCCTTCTCTAGCTCATTTTACATGTGAGGAAACTGAGACAAAAAGGGTTAAGTGACTTGCCCAGGATCACATAATTAATAAGTATCTGACACTAGATTTAAACTCAGATCCTCCTGATGCCAGGGCTGATGCTCTGTACACTGTACCAACTAGCTGCCAAGCACAGTATTTGGAACATAGAAAATTTTTTAAAAATGCTTAATGGGGATATTATGTATGTATGTATGTGTGTGTGTGTGTGTGTGTACCTCACTGATTTACTTATTATATCATGTAGAACACAAGCTCTTTAGGAACAGGGACTATTTTTCAATTTCTTTCTTTCTTTCTTTTTTTTGGAGGGCAATTGGGGTAAGTGACTTGCCCAAGGTTACATGGCTAGGTTTTTGTTTGTGTGTGTTAAGTGTCTGAGGCCGGATCCGAACTCAGGTCCTTCTGACTCCAGGGCCGGAGCTCTACTCACTGCACCACCTAGCTGCCCCTCAATTTATTTCTGTATCCTCAGCCCCTGGGATAGTACCTTGAACAATTACTGTTTTAGGGGATGTTTGTGTGCAGGGAATTTACAACTATGATTTCATCAATATGAAGAACTCCCAGTATGGAAAAGTCTTTGCACTAATGTGTATTAGCAATTGGTAGTATTAAGAAGTTGTCTAGGGCAAGGGTGGGGAGTTAGAGGTTAAATAAACGGCCCAGAGTTATGCAGCTACCATGTGTTAGAAGCAGGTCTTAGACACTGGCCTTCTTGCTGTTCTACCTCCCAGATTTCATAACTTTTCATTGGATGTCCCCTATACTTTGAATGTGCTCCCTCCTCTAGTCCTGCCTTTTGACCTCCTGGACTTATCTTCAAGACTCAGAATGAATTCCTACCTTCTGTAAGTCTGCCTGCATTCCCTGGCAGCCACCACCCACCCACCCACTCACAAGTATTGTTAGTGTCTTCCTTCTGAAATTACCTTCCATCCATTCTGTATTTATTTTATCTATAAATTGTTGTTCACATGTTCTCTTCCCCATTAGACTGGGAGGTCCCTGAGGGCAGAAACTGACTTTTGCCTTCCTTTGTATCCTCAGAATTTAGCCTCATGCCTGGTACATTGTGGGCACTTAATAAATGCTTGTTGACTTACTGACTCTGAAGCAATGTTAAGTGGTTACTCTCTTCTCCCCAGAAGACTAAACAAGTTCTATATTACTAACCCAGAAACTGGAATCTCCTAGTTATTCTAACACAATGGCATTAGTGGCATGGATGTCAGAATTTTCTTCCACCTCTCTCTTAAGTTCAAGGTGTAAAGATGGAGGCTATCTCCAATGTGTTCTGGACATCCAGAATCTTCTTGAAACTTTAGGAGGCTCAGGATCTTCAGTTCAATGCATGCAGTTTATTGACACAACCACATCCCCTTGTCCTATCCATTCTGAAACTCAGGATTAGGAGAATCTATATATTTTGCAGAATTCCACATGTATTACATTAATTTGAGTTTACAAGCTGATTTCACTTCCAGATGATATATGAATTTTAAAAACCAAGGATTATTAAGTACAGTGAAGAGTGAACAAAAGCCCTCCTTCAGGGATTTATGAATACTACCATACAGAGGAAAGCTGGAGTTTATTATTGCTTGTAGATATGTATACAAAAGTAGATGTATGCATATATATTGCACATAATATATACATATATACTCTTAAAATATGAGAATGTGGGCCAAGAGAAAGGGGGGAAATGGTTTTACCCTCCTTCATTTGCTTTTGTTTTTCCTCAATTTCATTTGCCTTCTATTTGAAAAAGATCTTGAGAACAAAGTGGGCCTTGTAACCCCTGCCTCTATATAGCTCCTTTGGTTTTATTCAGTTTATTTTAGGTGGCAAGGTAGGGTTCTTGTTTAGGGTCATAGAATCCCATCAAGGGCTAAATAGGAGTTAAAAGGAATTTTCTACCCCTAAACCTAACTCTAAATAGTCTGTTATGACCACAAACTTCAAATCAGGTTCAGACATAGGAAAAAGAATAGAATTCATTTTAGCATAGGGACACACTTCCATTGCCTTTTGTTAAATGTCTTTAGATCAGGGGTTCTTAAACTGAGAACCACATATCCCTGTGGCTAGATTTCAGGGGATCTGTGATCTTGGATGGGAAAAACAACATCTATATTGTAGTAACCTTTAATTGAAATTTAGCATTTCCTTTAATTATTAAAATATTGCCATGAGGAAGACTCCATAGATTTCATCATATTGCCAAAGGGATCATCTACACACCAAAAAAAAATTAAGAACCTATTCTTTAGACTTGAGTGATAGCCCATTGCCTTGGCTAAGACTAAAAGAGCTGCTTAACTACCTTTTTAGGGAGAGGATTTCTATTCACTGCACCTCAGAAAATTGGAGCCAAGAGAGTAGTAGATTGTTTTGAAGTGCTAACATTCCAAAGACAGTAGCAGAGAGAAGGCCTTAGCCATAAGACCATTGGAATTTGAAGCTATGACACACCTAGAAGAAATGGTGCACCTCCACAATAGAGCCAATGCAGAACAAAGATCTAAATCCCAGCATAGGTCAGCATAAAGACCTCACCAGAGAATATTGCAGTCTCTGCAATATTAGAAATTGTGAGTTGCCTTGTTCATTTATGTGCCATGGCCATATATGTCCCCTTTGTATGTGTTTCCCTCATGTGAATTCTGGACACACAGGGTTTTGGAGGGGTACCACTTCATGCAAGTTCCCTGAGCACATATATTCTACAAATGATAGATAGATAGATAGATAGATAGATAGATAGATAGATAGATAGATAGGTGGATATAGATATATTCATGCCATTTGTGTGCTCCCTGTGTGTCTAACTACCTCAACTCATGGTGTGGTAATCTGAGGGAGAATTGCTCTATGTCTGTACACTGGGGATCTTTCCTTGTAATTTTATTTGCTATGGTGTTTGATTAAATATCTCTTGTATTAATGTTCCTCTGACTGACTGGTAAAAACAAATACATTGTTGGGGGCTTCTGAGCTATGGTTTTCAAGGAGATGCTGATGCATAGAGTATTTCAAATCCGAGGTAGATTTTCTCAGGGCCAGCGTATGAAAAAAAAAGATGTTCTAGATTCTCGAGAACAATTTTGGGTTTATTCTAATAATAATACCAAGAGAATTTTGGCATCTTGGACTTCAAAACAAGGTTGCTTTGTTATACTGTCTATCCCTTCTCTCAAACTTCAATGTTTCTCCACATATAACACTTATACTTAAGTCCCAGTTGGAGGCCCATAAAGCAATATTTTCCCCAATGTAATGGTTTCCTGCACAGAGAGTTCAAAAAACCTGGTCTCCTGGAAAACATTATAAAGAAGTTTCACAGTATTAGGGGTGTAACCCACACTCTTTAAAGCCCAGTAATGTTACTTAAATATAGCCCTATGTTGAAAATACCTTTTTTCCATGAATGTCTGCTCATAGTTTAGAAATAATGCCCTCTCTACCTCCAAGATAAAGTATATGAGAAAGAAACTGAGATGTAAAGTTGATGTTCATAAAGTCTTTTGACGTTTTCCTTCCAGACCTAACATACTTTAACATAAAACCAGAGAAGAGATGTTTGTTTGATTCACATTAAATTTAAATAATGGAAAAGGGATATGCTTCTTTTTCAAGTATATTGAAACCCAAATATAAAATGAGAGGCAGAAAGACAGAGACAGAGACAGGAACAGAAACAGAGAAACAGTTTTGCATAGGGGAGAGAGATCTGATCTTGAAGCCAGGTTCAAGACCCATCTTTGACATAGAGTGTGTGATTCTGGGCAAGTAACTTAACCTCCCAATTCTCTTAGGCCACTGCCTAAGCAAAGGGAATGTGTAGATTTAAATTGGTAGACGGACCCATGAAATCACAAATACAGTCCCTATTGCTACCTATAAATAAAGGTGGGGATTAGAGAGTTCAGGTTAATATAGAACATAATTATTAAATATGGAATCATGATTGAGAAGGGAAGAAAGTCAAGGCAGAAACTGGGGGATAACCTATGAAAACACCTGAAATGGATCCTTATTTGAAAGGATCTTCTGTGAAAAAAATAAATAGGCTATCTGGGTCAAACTGAGAGAGAACTTGTGATCCAGAGATAATTCTGTGATCAGAGAAAAGACATCTAGTTAGGCAAAAAGCCTAAAGGTAAAAATGTCTCTGGAGTACTTTTCTGAGGGTTTCTAGGCTGTTGGACTCAATTCACCTGTTTGAGGGCAACTAGGAGGTACAGTGGATAGAACCTTGCATCAAGAAGATCTGAGCTCAAATGCAGCCTCAGATATTTAGTAGCTGAGGATGAGTCACTTACCCTTTATATGCCTCAGTTTTCTCATCTGTAAGATGGGGAAAATAATATAACTCTCAGGGTTATGAGAGAAGATTTGTAAAGCTTGCGTCACAGTGCCTGGAACATAGTAGGCACTTAATAAATGTTTGTTCCTTTCCCTCTTCCCTTGTTGGTCACATGTAGAGCATGGAATGGGCTTGGCTAGGAAGCTGTCCTTCCCAATTATAAATAAATGGAAATTATCTGGTTTCTATTCATGGTCCTTGTGGTTACATAGCAGAAACACTAGATTGAGAAGGAGGAAAGGAGACTTACATCTTGGCTCTTACACTTCCTAGCTGTGAGGTCCCAAGTGAGTCACTTTACTGGTTCCACAGTGACTATAAGTAGGCTTTCGATTATTAACTGATGAGGATTTTTATTCTGTAAGTGGCTTAGAAGACATCTGTAAAAACATGTGCAGTAGGGCTTCAGGGGGGTAAAATGCTTTACATACATTATCTCATTTGATCCTAGAACAACCTTAAGAAATAGGTGCCACTGTTGATATCCTCATTTTACAGATAAGGAAACTGAGGCTGAGAGATGTTAAGACTTGTCCGCAGTCACAAAGTTAGTAAATGTCTGAGAAGGAGGTGCCCACATCAGTGATATCATGGAACAGTTGAAGAACTGAAGAAAACCAAAGCACGAATTGGTTAAGTGACCCGTTTGTGACTATATAGTGGAGGAATTCCTGAGAGGGGTTAAAATTCAGCATTTTTAAATGCCGTGTGTGTGTGTGTGTGTGTGTGTGTGTGTGTGTGTGTGTGTGTGTGTGTGTGTGTAATTTCATACATGTAGGGAAGTTTTGGTGAAGAAACTCCTTCTACCAATGTGTCTTTTTATCCCCAACACCAACTGCAGTATCTGGCAGATGAAAATACTCAATAAGTTTAATACAGATGTCAATCCTGCAATTTAGAGTTACCTGGGACAATTTAGGTGATTGGTTAAGTACCTTGCCCAAGGTGACTCCAATAGGAAGGAGGTTGCGGGATAGTCGGAAGCCAGGACATCCTCACATAAAAGCTGGTCTTCTATCTCCATGGTGCCTCTCCATTTAGGTCTATATAGCAACCGAAATGGGAGCCTCCTTGCTTATTTTCTTCAACTTGGGCAATTACCTTTAAGTCTCATATTTGTGGTTACTGTCCCCATTTAACTAGCCAGATTCTTTCCTCTGAAAACCTAGTCCAAATCCCATTCCAGTGGGGGAGCTGGACTTCAATAAGAGCCTTGTGTAACACAGGGCAGAATTTGGCCTAGTGAAAGAAAGAGATAAAATTCATGGGGGTGGACAAGGGGAGACAAAAACCAGTTTCATCACAAGGTTAAACAAATGCCCAAGGAGAGCTCAGCTTCCCCATGAGTCAATTGGGGAGTAGGTCATTTCCAGAAGAGTTTTATTCCAGTTGTGGAAAGACAACAAAACCTCAAAACAAAAAAAGAATCAAACTAACAAGGCAATACATAGTACAGGGGTCTCATTAGAATAATAAAATTTGAAAGTGGGAAGGAACCTTAGGAATCACATAAGCCAATATCCCCATTTTGCAAATGAGAACCCTGAAGTGCAAAGAGGTTAACTAGCATACTGAAGATGTTACAGCTTGGCAAGATGATTTCAATGACCTGGCAGGAATTCAAACATATGTCTTCTACCACCAAATCCATTGTTCTTTCCAATAGGAGCCAATGTGGCTTAGAAGAAACAATGGTGGCCTTGGCATTGGGGAGGATTGCATTTGAATCCCACCTCAATACTTACTACGTGACCACGGGCAATTCATTTACCTCTCTGAGCCTCAGTTTCTCCTTTTAACTCCAAATATCTATAGCACCTTCCTCACAGTGTTGTTGCAAATAATAAATGAGATAATACTATATATATATATATATATATATATATACATACATGTATATATTTAATGTGCAAAATAAATATTATCTTCCTCTTGTTTTATACCAAATTCAACCAATCATTAAGAATTTATCAGTCAACATACTCTGTGTCAGAATGGAAAAGTGAGAAATTCATTGCCCTTGAAGAGCTTATGTTCTATTAATCTGAGTTTTAAAGACTGAAACTCCTGAAAAGAAATATTTAGGTTTACATGTGGCAATAGGTTTTCTACCTCCAATATTCCTGTTGTATTTTAAAATGTGATTTGATAGGGGCAGCCTCGGAGTTAGGAGGACCTGAGTTCAAATTTGGTCTCAGACACTTGACATTTACTAGTTGTGAGACCTTGGGCAAGTCACTTAACCCCAATTAACTTGCCTCCCAGCCCCTCCCCCACCAAAAATGTGATTTGATTTAAAATGGCAGCTAGGCGGCACAGTGGATAGAATCAGGAAAACATCTTCCTGAGTTCAAATTTGGCCTCAGACATTTACTAACTGTGTGACCCTGGATAAGTATCTTGTCTCTGACTCAGTTTTCTCATCTGTAAAATGAGGTAAAGAAGGAAATGGCAAACCGCTCCAGTATCTTTGCCAAGAAAAGCCCAAATGGGGGTCATGAAGAATGGAACATTATTATAAAACAACCAGATAACAACAACCCTGGGGAGTGTGGGTGGGAGTCTTAATGAGCAAATGAATATAACAGAAAAACTAAACCCTTTTGTCAGACACAAGCTTCCTCCAGAACTGAACCTGGTTCAATTGCATGACCAGATACAATACCAAGAGAACCTCATGGAACCAACAGCAGTACATCAATGCTAGATTTGTATTCCTGGGACTTCATACAGTGCCTTACATTATAGTAAGGCTTAATATGTTTTTAATTGAGTTAAATTGAATTGGATTGAACTGAATTGAATTGAAATTATTGATATAACTTCTCCTGTTCTTCAGACTCCTCATCTGTAAAGTGAGAGATTGGACTAGATGCCCTTTTAAGTCCACTATATCCATCTGAAATTGTGCATACTCTTTTTCTTACCTTACAAATGAATGTATCATCCATTATTACCCCTGACCTAGTAACGACACACTTATATGCCACTTGTACAGTCACTTTCCTGCAATAAAATCTCCTCCAAGACACTGGTTGGTGTTGAAAGAGTTAATGCAACTTGTTGGAACACTTCACTTACTAGACTGTATTGGGAACATGTTGGCTGCTCTCCAAGCTAGAGAAATAGTGTAGGGGATTTCTAGATGTGAATGTAATTTGGGTTTCATTCTTGGGAAAATTAAAGTTTCCCCTCAAAGTAGAAAGACTGGGAAATAATTACAAATGCACATTTCAAAGTATCAATTAATATACATTTTTAAAGAATTGCTGTCATGCTCTATCAACTATACATTCAACGGTCTTGACATTGTTTAAATAAACTTTTGAAGAGTCCCAGGGAATGCAAGATGGGAGAAATGTTTTAGCTTTGGTCACAAGACAGCATTCTTCTCCCAATCATCTACTTTCTTAGAATCCCTAGTTTCCTTCGAGGCTCAGCTCATGTGCCTCCTTCTCTGGGGAGCCTTCCCTGACTGACTCCTCAGCCCCTAGGTATCAGGCTCTCTCTCCCCATTGGGAATCATCTTCAGTTTACCTGTATATATTTATACAACCAATCTAGAAGAGTCATCAGGACTGAGAATGCTGTCTTCTTGCCTTCTCCATTCATCCGGGGTGCTTGACAGCTCCCAGGATTTCTGTGAGGTGACAATCAGAATGGAAAACTATCAGACCTTATGATCTACTCTTCTAACTCTCTTCTAAGACCCTCTGACTCCCACTTGTAAGACCAGCAGTTCCCCCAACACTGTCACATTAACTACCCATATAATTCAAGGACTTCTGGATTGTGCCATCCAAGTGACCACTGTACCCTTTGGATTTCAAGGATTTTCTATCTGTCCTGAGATTGAACTTTCTTTTTTGTATTTTCTCCCCCAAGTAAAGTGTGAGCTCTTTGAATGCAGAAACTGTTCCAGTCTTCCTATTTGTATCCAAATGCCTGGCACATACCTTTAATTAGTGTTCATTCATTCATTCATTCATTCATTCATTCATTCATTCATATTTTATCCCACCCCACCCCCCCTCCACAAACTCCAAGTAGAATGTATGTTCCTTGAGACTGGAAAAATTTTTTATTTTTGTCTTTTTGTATCCCCAGTGCTTAGCAAGGTAAACACTTAATAAATATCTGTTGAATGTGGTAAAATGATCTTAGACTAATAATTTCCCATTTGATTGTGGGGAGGGGAATAAATTCATCCAAGTATAGATAACAGTGTCTAGGAATCCACGTCAATTTATTTTTGATCCTATTACTTGCACAATGAATCTTCCTTTAATAGTCTGCTGGGAAAACTTAAAAACATTGAAGAATCCCCCAAACATAAAATTTTATGACAACCATGTGGTTCCCTCTCGGAAAACTAGTTTGTATTGGTTTAAAAATAGTTTAGGCTACATTAGATTATGTTTGGAAAATGTTACGGTGTAAAAAGAACACATATCTGAACCCTTTATGAAATCTTCCATAATGAACAAGGATGGGTGGAGGTAGGTGGAGGAGGGTGGGGTGGTGATTAGAGTTAGGATTAATCACTGAACTGTTGTGAACTGATTCTGATCTTGTGAAGGAACCTTGAGGTCTGAAAAGAAAAAGATGAACCATCCCTTATTGAAAATGTTTAGATATAGAGTGAAAAGAGCAAAACCGGAAGGAATGTATACAATAACACTGTCAAGGAAAACAATTAAAAGTTTTGAGAATTCTGATCAATGCAGTGATCAATCTCAAGCTAAGAATACCAAGGATGTAGAAAGTTACCTACTTCCTGAAAGAGAAGAGATAGAAGAGATCAGGGTGGGGAATCTGCCACCTTCTAGGTCCTTGGGTGAGGCCTTTTGACAGTCCAAGTTTTGCAGAACAAATCCTTTTTATTAAGGGGATTTGTTCTGTGAAGTTTGGATTCAGTCAAAGGGCTGCACTTGAGGACTTAGAGGGTCACATGTGACCTCAGGATTGCAGGTTCCCCATGCTTGGACTAGATACAGAGGGAGGCATCATACCAGCCCCCCAAAATGGATTGGTTTTGCTTGAAGGTCTTTATTTCTTATAAGGGTTTTGTTTCTCCCCCCTCCTTTTATAATGAACAGGACATTAGAGATAGGTGGGAGGGAAAGAGGGGAGAGCATATTGTTGTTAAAAAGAAAAACAAAGAAAAGGAGAATCATTGAAGCATTTAGAACATGCACAGACTAATAACAAAAGAAAGCCCAGAAGGAAATGCAGACAAGCAGACCAATTTTGAAAGTGACATGGTGAATTGATTATAGACCCTAAAAAATAATGTAAGCATGGGGATGGGGTGGGGTGGCTTTTCAGTCAATCAATCACTACCACTACCACCTCACTTAAAATAACTAAAGAAATGCTATACCCCAAAACATTTTTCAAGTGAAAACACTTCTATTTAGTCAGTCAATCAATCAGAGGGATGAACTAAGTGTGAACCAGGCCTAGACATCTCTACTGAATCAATCAACCAGAGGCATTTCAGCTAAGATACAACAGGAAGTATGTTGGGATTGGTTGAAAAGCCCTGGTCATGTCCTGTGAGACTTATCATAAAATCATCAAGTTTGTTAGGAATTAGGGATTCAAGTAGAGAACAAAAAGCAATTCAAGTCATGCCCTGAGGAGAGACAGAGGAGTAAAGCTTTGGCCTCCTCACACTCCTTAACCAGAGCAGGACCTGATGAATTTTGTAGGGATAAAGGATTGGAATTTTTTCATTCCATCTAGTAGTGTCAGGAACAGCAGTCACTGGAAGCATTATGTTCTTTGAGGGCTGAAGACAAATAGACACTGAGGAAAAGCAACTTCAAGTCTATAAGAAATCCAGTAAAAAAAAAAAAATCTATGTTATGGGCTCGGTGTGGTGCAGTGAATAGAGCACCAGCCCTGGAGTCAGGAGGACCTGAGTTCAAATCCAGCCTCAGACACTTAACACAAAAACTAGCCATATGACGTTGGGCAAGTCTCTTAACCCCAATTGCCCTGCAAAAAATAAATAAATAAAAATCTATGTTATGCCTACAAGGCACTTTATAAGTATCCAGCAAAGGGGAGAAAAGGCCTTCCAGCAAGAAGGTATAAGAATTCAGGAAGGAGGAGGATTGAGATAAAGTCATTGGATTTGATAGTGAAAAGATCACTGGTAACTTTGAAGAGAGTAGTTTTGATTGAATGTTGAAGTATAACATTAGAAAGACATCTCCAAACCCTCAGGGTTCCCTAGAAACCAGAGAAGAGAATTAGGACTTTCCTTCTCAGTTCCAGACTGCCTGTGAGGGGGTTTGGGTATATGTTACAATAAAAAAGCAAGCTGTATTTCATAGAGATGCATGAATTCACTGGAAATCATCAATTCTACTGTGCAGAGAAAAATACCATTTAAAAAACTGGCATTTGTTACTGCAGAAACAAATTAAAAGAAAAAAATTTAAATAAAAAGTTGCTTTGAGAGGAGAGAATGTTTTTTTTTTTAAAGTTTGATTGACTGTGAAAACACAGATCAGACACTCAGAAACATGAGAGAACTCTCTTTCTAGAAAGGATCAAATCCTTTTTGATTAGGGAAAGGAGATCCTGTCATAGTAAAGACAACAATCCCCATTGCCTCTAATTTGGTCCCATTTGAATCAGGTGGAGAGGGAGTATTAGGAAAGGAAGACTTTCACTCCCGTTTTGGTTGGGGAAAAACTGTTCTGGAAGAATTTTCACCCTTTGCAGCTGTATTAGTCCTGACCTTGCTTCAACCTCCTCTTCAAGATTCCTCAGGAGACTTCTCACCATTTTACCCAACCTTTGGTCAGGCCTTCTGTCCTTTAAATTCTCAGAAGCGCAGAATCCCTGTTGGAATCCCCCAGCTACTATATTCCTCACAAGTGCTAATAAAGTCTGTGAGTAAATCCTTCTAGTGAGGTCTTCACTGCCTCCCCAGATAGCCCAGCCCACTTTTGGACAGCTCCCATTGTTTCTGTCCATCAAGCCTCAATCTCTACAATCTTCACCCACTGTTCTGGCTCCTGTTTTCTGGAGCCAAACAGAACCAACCTAATCCACCCTCTATATTCTAGCCTATAAAATATTTGAATACAGTTATAGTGTTTGTCCTGAACTTTCTCTTCTCCAGGTTAAATATGCCCATTTCTTTCCATGAATCCAAATGGTGGACTCAAGGTCCTTCACCGTCTTGGTTGCCCTCCCCAGGATTGTGTCCAACTGACAAATGTTCTTCCTAAAATGAGGCTCTCAGAACTTAATTCATCCTTCCATAGGTGAAAATTTGCTATAGTGATTTTCACTTTAACACATCATGGTCATTTATTCGTCCTTTTTTTGCCTTTAAAGGACATAATCTTCTGGATTACAGGTATGGGGCATGCTTCTAAGAAGTGAGGTAAAGGATTTGTACTCCAAGGACAGCCGTAGCTATGTGAGTCATATCTTTTTTTTAATACACTAAGGGCCACGGGTGAAGCTACTTTCGAAGATACTGAGGTCCTGTTGCCACCTCTGGAATTGCCAGTCACTCTAAAAAGCCAATGCAAACAGCTTCAGAAATAGACAAGGTTGAGGGGCCTAAGGAGAGCTTGAGGGGGCCAGATTACTCTCCTTCTATCCTCACCTTCACACAGTCTCTTCCCTTTGCCATTGGGTTCATTCACTCCTTCCTCTTCTCATCATCTCTGCTCACCCACCATCTTTTTTATCTTTTTAGTAGCTTTAACTAAATAGTTATTTGGGTGATTGTTATTTAGGTATATCTGGGGAGTCCAGTAACACTTCATGATTATCCTAATTAAAATGAAAAGGAATAGGAGTCAGCAGTGGGCTGTGTCAACCAAAAAAGCTAGTAGAATCTTGGGCTGCATTAAGAGAGGCAAAGATTCCAGGAATAAGGGAAAGGGAATGAGCATTTATTAAGAACCTACTATGTACCAGGCAGAGTGTTAAGCCCTAGACTATTGCAAAAGCCTTCTGGTTGATCTCCCTGTCTCAAGTGTCTCCCCACTCCAAACTATCCTCCACTCAGTTGCCAAAATGAGTTTCTTTTATTTATGTATTGATTTAATTTTTTTACCTTCACACCAAACATTAGTCAAGTTGTAAAGAAGAATTACAACTGATGCAATGAACAAGAAAAAAGAAGCAAAACAAAAGAGAAAGAGAGCAGTAGTTTGCTTCAATTTGCATTCAGACTCAGTGATTCTTTCTCTGGATGTGGATAGTCTTTTTCCATTATGAGTCTTTTGGAGTTGTCTTATAATCTTGCATTGCTGAGATGAGCCCAGCCTCTCAAAGTCAGTCATCCCAGATACAATATGTCTTTAATCGTGTATAAGGTTCTCCTGGGTCTGCTCCCCTCACTCAGCATCAGTTTATATAAGTCTCTCCAAGTTATTATGAAATTTGCCAAAATGATTTTTCTTAAAGTGCACTTCTATCCATGCCACCACTCCAATCAATAAATGCCAGTGGTATCATCTTCAGGATCCAATATAAAGTGATCTGTTTGGCGATAAAAACCTTTGACAATCTGGTCCTGTCCTGTCTTTCCAATTTTTTTTACACTTTATTCTGTTTCACATGTTTTATAATTCAACACCATTGGCTTCTTTGCTGCTCCTCCATTCCTGTCAGTGCATTTTCACTAGCTGTGCCTCACGCCTGGAATTCCCTCCCTCTTCACCAATGTTTCTTGCCTTATTCTGACTCTCAAGGAAGAACTCAAATCCATCTCCTGCAGGAGGCATTTTCCAAAAGCTCCGTCCCTCCCCCTCTGCCATTGTTATTTGTATATATTTTACATTAACTTAGTTATTTACATGTTGTCTTCCCCATTAGGATATGAGCTCCTTGAGAAGAGTGGCTATTTTTACCTTTCTTTGTATCCTGAACACAGTGCCTGGCCCTTACATGATAAGCATGCAATTCAATGCTTGTTAACGGTCTGATTGCTTAGTTCTGGGTGCCATGGTGTAAGTGAAGCATTGATAATAAGCTGGAGAGAGTCAAAAGGAGGGACCCAGGGATGGCAAAGGGTCTTGAATTCATGTTATATGAGGATCCATATGTTTGACTTGGAGAAGAGAAAACTCAGAGAAGATACAGTTGCATTCAATAATTTAATGGGAGGTCATATAGAGAAAAGATAAAATTTGTGCTTGGCCCCAGGGAATAGGACAAGTACCAAGAGGCAGCAGAAGTTGCCAAGGGGCAAATTAGGGTTCCATGTCAAGAAAATTTTTCTAATAATTCAAGCCATTTCATGTGTAATCATCTTTTGTAGTTGACGATATTATGGAAATGCTTGTTTTACTTCAAAATAAAATAATTTTAAAATAAAATTAATAAAAATTTAAAAAGTGAGTCACAAGTAGAAAAAGGTATTCACAAGTAGAATGAGCCTCTTCCAGAAGTGGAAGGTGTCTTCTCACTGGAGGTCTTCAAGTAAAGACTAAGCTACCTTTTGCTGGGTATATTTTAATGGGAGATTCTTATGCCTATGAACCAGAAGACTTCAAAGTACCTTCAACTCCAAAATTCTGGGATTCTTTGATTTGTTTTCCCTTAAGGAAGTTTCTCATGAAGTAAATTTTGCCAGTGTGGTAAGGATCTGACTTAATTCATGCCACCCATGTTTGGGGCAGGTGAGAATACTGTGGGGTGATTGCTCAGTAACCTATGGTTCTCTCAAGTCAGTGCAGTACCAAATTCATTAGCATTTGGGGGGGCACATCACATTGCTGATCATATTGCACATGCAGTCCAACAAAACCCCCAGATCTTTTTTCAGACAAAATACTATCTAGCCTTACCTTCCCCATCTTGAAATTGTGATGATTTTTTGAACCTATCCATAGCATTTTCATTTATTTCTCTTAAATATCAGCTTATCTGATTTGACTCAACATTCTAGTCTCTTAAGATCTCTTTGTATCTTGACTCTGTCATCCAGTGTGTCAGCTGTCATCTGCAAATCTGATTTTTAAAAATCTATGCTTTTACCCAAGTCACTAATATATATGTTTAAAAAGAGGACTAAGGTCTAGGACACTTCCCTGGAGACTTTCTTATAAGTTCATATCAAATCTGATTCTTAGGGTCTGGCCATCTAACCAATACTAAATTCACCTAAGTGTACTCTTAACAAGCTCCCATTTTCCCCTATATCCCAAAAGAATAACATGGAAGACCTTTTAAAAATGCTTCAATACAAGTAAGGTAAACAATTTCTATAACATTCTCCTTAATTCAGCCTCTATAAAACTGGCTTCCATAAAACAAAGATGGCATAATGGATAGAACACCCTGGAGTCAGGGAGATCCGAGTTCAAATCCTCAGTCTCCTCGTCCATAAAATGGGGGTAATGTAAGCACCTTCCTCCCAGGGTTGTTGTGAGGATTAAGCAAGGCAATAATTGTAAAGTACATGGTTCAGTGTCTGGCACTATGTAAGCACATTGTAAAGTGCACCTTAAGCACTATATAAATGTTAGCTGTTGCTCTTTCAAGAACTAGAATTCTCTGTTGCCTCTAAGATTAAACCCAGACTTCACAGTTTGGCATTTAAAGACATTTATCATCTAATTCCAAACTATATTCTCATTAAACAGCAACAAATATATTTTTTTCAATTATCAAGCACTTATTTTTTCCTTCCTCCCACCTCCCCGGAAAAAAAAGAAGAAAGAAAGAAATACAAGAAAGAAATACCCTATGAGCACAGTCAAGCAGAATAGGTATCCACATTGGCCACATGGGTCAAAAATTTATTTCAAATTCTTTGTATTGGTCCATCATCTCTCTGTCATGAGGTGAGCAGTGAACATCATCAGTTATCAGTCATTAGTCCTCTGAAATCATTATTAAACATTTTGGGAATCTGAATCTCTGAGTCTTTCTGAATTATTCTTTTTTATAATACTAATATTATAGTATAGATTCTCCTGGTTCTGTGCACTTCCTTCTGTATCAGTTCATATAAATCTTCTTATGTCTCTCTGAAACAAACTCTTTACTCATTTCTTATGGCATAATAGTATTTCATTATATTCATATACCAGATTATTCTGGGAAGATGGTGGAGTAGGTCAGAAATTCTCTGGCTCTCCAGATTTCCTCCAGAAGCAGACTGAGAATCACCATGAAATGTATGCAGAGCAGCCAAAATAAAGGGATGAGAGAGTTGTCCTCCTAAGACACCTTGAAATGACCTCAGAAAAGACTCCATATACCATACTTTCTTCAATCTCTACACAATTGTTGAGTACCCTCTTAGTTCCCAGTGCCTTTCCACCAAAAAAAAATCCTATAAATTGTACATATAGGCATTCTTTGACTTTTTTAGATTTTTTTAGACTGATTTCAAATGGTTTCCCCACATGCTTTACATGTCCTAGCCAAATTGGCCTCATCTGTGCCTTTTTACCTACTGCATCTTTAATGTTTATTCTACCTACTCTCTCCTTGAATCCCTTTTCCCTTTCAAGGCTCAGCTCCAGTGTCATCTCTGACCCATGAAACCTTTTCTGATTCCTCCCAGGGGTTAGGGCTCTCCCTTTGGAAATTATTCTATGTAAGTTATATTAGTTGTTTAAATATTATTATTATTTATTATAATGATTCACATAATTTCCTTTCAGTAGGATATGAACTCCTTAGGATAGGGGTTATTTTTGTCTTTCAATCCAAAGTCCATAATGCATATTAGATGCTTAATAAAATTGTTGCATTGTATTTGACTAGAAACCCTGTTAAAATATGAAATAGAGTAAGTCTAGCATGACTCCTCCTTGATAATAAATACTCATAATGATGGCCAGTATTTATATAAATTTTTGAGGTTTGCAAATCACTTTACATGTGTTATCTCATAATAGCCCTGGAAGGAGGTGCTTTTATTATCTCCAGTTCTACAGATTAGAAACTGAGGCAAAAAAGGTTAATTGACTTGCTCAGTCTCACACAGCTACTGAGAGTCTGAGGCTAAATTTTAACTTTGGGGCAGTGATTTATCCACTGTGGTACTTGTTGAGTAATTTTCAGTTGTGTCTGACTCTTTGTGATCCCATTAGGGCTTTTCTTCACAAAGACACTGGAGTGGTTTGCCATTTCCTCTTCTAGCTCATTTTACAGATGAGGAAACTGAGGCAAACAGGGCTAAGTGACTTGCTCAGGGTCACACAGCTAGTAAGGATCTGAGGCTAGATTTGATCCATGAAGATGAGTCTTCCTGACTCCAAGCCTGGCACTCTATCCACGGTGCCACTAGATACTCTACTATGGCACTCAACTGACTGAATTGTGCACTGGTAGCCATGAAATATGAAAGACCTGGAAGAAAGCCTTCAGTGCACTGAGTAGGTTCCTTACAGGCTATCTATGGAAAGTCATAAATGAAAATTTCATAGGATAGGAAAGCATGCCTTAAGTGATCATACAACCTTAATGAGATGGGAATCCAATGATGAGATGGAGGCCTCCAGGCATTACCATCTACCCTGAGCTTTCTAATAAAATCCTCTAGGCCTCATCAACTGCCTGATCTCTGAGCCCTGAAGTCTCTTGTTACCTTCTCTTCTACTTTTGTAAGTTAAGGAGCCTTCCCCCTCTCTCACCCACCCTGGGCTTTTCTACCCATCCTACAAATAAACTTTGCTTGATGTATTGTTGTAATGGCAAGCAATGAAGTATTTAACACCTTGTTTCAGTTCAAGTTTCTTTTGAGCCTTGCCCATGATTATATCAAATCTTTTTTTGAGAAGCAGAACTTGTGAACCCCACAACTTGTGAACCCTAGAACCTGTGAACTCCTATTGCTGATACAACAGGAAGGGGAGGAGCTAATGACCATATATAAGGAGTGGCCCAGGCTGGAAAGAGCAGAATTGAGAACTGAGAAGAGAAATCTTGTGGTGGCAGAGTGTAGAAGGAGAAAACTTATGGTATCCCAGCACTCTGTTTGTCTGTTCTGTCTGTGTTGATGTTTGTTTGTGACACTTTGTACAGAATCCATGGGACCTCACTGGGGGCCCTGAAAGAAGATTTTCTGGTTGTCTGTTTACAGAAGTCCTGGAGGAGGGTTTTGGAGGTCCTGGGGCATTACTGATGATTTGTGTTGACCTCTTGGACCTTGTTTGTGGGTTTGTGTTGATTTCACAGGAAGATAGTAAATTGATGATGATGATGCTGGCAATGTGCATGGATCTTATTGTGGCTCTATTAAGCTTTGTCTTCCCAGAAACAAGAACTGTGAAGGACTTGAGGTGGACTGGACACTGTGAACTTCAGTGTGGAATGGGAACTGGATGAGGGACTGGACAAGGAGCTGAGAGCTGCGTGCCTTTGAATCCAGGTGACAGTTGGATAGATTCAGGCAGGAGCTGGGACCATGGAAGAGGAACCATGGAATCTGAGAGCCAGCCTAGAGTCAAGATGAAAAGACCTCTTCTTAGGTACCTTATGCTGACTGAGAAGATCATGATTTACTGTGATCTAGGGGTGGAGAACTTTGACCTTTGTATTTTGTGTCCCTTAAGGATGTTTACTCCTTAGGGATGATTGAGTTAAGGACTTACTGAATGATATCTTTTGGTGAAAACTATGTGGCCACTTTAGGGATAAATTATTATGTCATAACATTGTGAATGCTGTACTTTGGTTTCTGTCAATGTTTTGTCTTAGTTTGTTACTGAATAAACAGAGACTTCACTATACTATATAATCAGAACCTTGAAGCTATACACAACAGCAGTCCTCTGGAAGGCTGTACATGTTTGGCTTTACAATTGTCTACCCCAATTTTAGCATGAACTCCTTGAGATCAGGCACTTTCTCAATTTTTTCTATAGGTATACTCATACATGCTTAGCACAGTGCTTGTTATAAAACAAGTGCTAAGTAAATGAATTTTCATTCATTCATTCATTCATTCATAGTCAAAGTCAATACACATTTATTAAGCACCTACTATATACTAGGCACTGTGCTATGTACTAGGGATACAAAAAATGACACAAGTCCCTGCATTCAACAAGCTTATAATCTCATATGGGGTGGGGGAAGGGGGTAAGATAACACATCAAAAATGTGGAAAAGCATGATGGGGATGTTGAGGAAATCTTGTACACAGGGTGAGGAGTGATATGAGGAGGTAAGAATTTCAGACTTGATCTCATCTTGCAGAATAATGAGTTTCTGGAGATGAATGTAGATAGGTGGCAAATGATGAGAATTCCCTGGGTACCCTCCTTAAATCATATTCACTCATTTGTTCATAGATGATAAGCTTGGTAATATTTAAAACATCTTCATTCATAGATAATAAGTTTGCTAATATTTAAATCATATTCATTCATAGATAACAATTTTGGTAATACTTAAATCACATTCATTCGTTCATAGATAATAAGTTTGGTCATATTTAAATCATAGTCATTCATTCATAGATAATAAGTTTGGTCATATTTAAATCATGTTCATCCATTCATAGATAATAAGTTTGACAATATTTAAATCATATCTACTCAATCTCTGATAGATAATATGTTTGGTAATATTTATGCTGGCTTACTTCCTGGGTCATGTGAACTCTTGATGATCTCATAGCCATGCCTCTGAAGTTCATAGAGAGTTCCAGCAAAGGGGAATATAGATGGCAGCCATCCCAGGAAGCAAAATACATTACAGAGTTTAGTTCAACCAGATTCTTAGAGTAATTGAATGACAGAGGCCAAGAAGGAGAAATAAAAGGTAAAGAAGAGGTTTAAACCCTAGAGGAAAGAGAGCAATAGCACCACTAACAGAGATAAGAAAGTGAGGAGGATAAGTAAGGTTGGGAAAGATGAGTTCACTTTTACATGTGTTGAGCTTGACACATCCCAAATGGAGTGAGGGCTCTAACACACAGACATAAATACTAAACTGGAGCTTGGGAGAAGAAATTAGTTTAGTTAGAAACATAGATTTTGGAATATCCAGCAGAAATAGATGACTGTGGGATGTTTCCTGAATGGGGTGATGTTTAATTGGTGGCACAATTCCAGCTATGCTATAAACTGGTGATGTTGATGACACATCAAAAAAGGTTAAAGATAGAGAAATGCTTGTTGACTTGACTTGAAAAGAATGTGACTGAGGAAAGAGTCTTGGAAATAATTGATATTTAGGGGGCAAGAAAAGAAAGAATTCTAAGAAATGAGAGAGAAGTAGGAGTCAGCGAAGTTGAAGAAATAGGGGAGTACATCAATATGGAAGCCAGGAGAGAAAAGGAGTTTCTTGTAGGAGGGCTACTTTATAGTGTCATATGATACAAAATTTAAAAAGAATGAAGACAGGAAAAAACCACTGGCTTTAGTAATTAGTAGGTCAATGTCCTTCAAGAAAGTAGTCTAAGTGGAGTGATAGGAAAAGAAGTCAGATCATAGAGTTAGTTTTGTTTAAAAAAAAAAAAAAAGGAGCTTGGCAGGAGAGAAGAGGAAAGGAAACAAAGGCATGCTATAGTAGTTCAGATGAGTGATAGTGTTGTAGGAGAGAGACTTGGTTGTTGTTTAGGAAAGAGAAAATATGAGTATGTTTGTAGTGATGATGAAGAAACTAGTGAAAAGAGAGAGGTCACATGCATTTTTCCTAAGTTATACTTTGGATGATGTTAGTAATCACAGGGTCATTGATAAGTCATCTCAGAAGTTTCATTTATCAAGCAAAAGTGTATATGCACGAAAGTGTATAACATATGCATGAAAGACTCCTTGTTCAAAAAGAGCCCTTGTAGCTATATTTGAGCCTACCAAGACAATTTGTGTGTGTGCGTGTGTGTATGCATGTGTGTGATCAATAAACATTAATAGCAGTGTCTTTTATTCTCTACATCTTTTAATCAATGGAGTGACTTTAAAGATGAGACCTGCCATGCAGAATTTATGATGAAAGTCTAATTATTAGCTTTCCAGCAAGATAGTTGAATGATCACAGTTCTAGCTTATGACTTCAAAAATTATGAAAATATGCCAAAAATAAAAGAAGAATAATAACTTCAGAGGGGGGAGAAAGAAAATATTCACAATAAAATAATCACAGAAAAATGAGGAGACATACAAAGGAAATGAGCAAGCAAAGAAAACTTTTGAATACGAAGAAAGAAATGGGATGAAAGAATTCTAGGAAAAATCTCCAGAAGATGAGTATACCTGTAATTAGAGTCATGGAAATAATAAGTAATACTTATAGAGTCATAGAAAAGAAAATGGAATGACAATAGAACCAAGAGAAAGACTAGAAAATCAGATCAAATAATTAAAGGAAAAGAATTCGATTATTTGGAGTGAAATTCAAACTGTTAATGAAAAACTTAAAAAGAGAACTGCTGGCTTAGGATAGAAATTAGAAAAAACTTAACAAATCAGTAAAGACCCTGAGAGAAAGGATGGAGAAGACAGAACTTAAAAATCCAATGATACAGCTTAAAATGTTAAAGCAAAGTAGTGGTGGTGGCGGTGGTGGTGGTGGTAGTAGTAGTAGTAGTAGTAGTAGTAGTAGTAATAGTAGTAGTAGTAGTAATAGTAGTAGTAGTAGAAGAAGAAGAAGAAGCAATAGCTAGTGTGTGTGTGTGCACACAGAACTCTGTGTGTGTGTGTGTGTGTGTGTGTGTGTGTGTGTGTGTGTGTAACTTTAAGCCTTGCAAAGCCCCAATTTTAGTGTGGTGCACTTTATTGTTAACTACCAGTGACTAGCACACTAGTTTCCTTTAACCATTACCATTATATTACCATTAATTATCTTTTGCAGAGGAATTGTTACTTCCAAGGTACAGCAGGAACAGAAGTAAAAATATTTTGTCACCAAGACCTTGTTGGTGATCTTTCCCCTGTGAGACTTCAGTCTCTGGGAAGAGTGGGCTGAGATACAAAATCGTTTCTATAAAGCACTGGTCATATTTAAATGCAGCATTGTTATTGTCTTAGCTAGGGCTGGTATGAGTCTCAAAGTCAGTCCTTGCTCCTTAGGGCCTGAAAGCTGGACCAGAAGGACCCAGCTACAAGCTTGGTTATGGGCCCCACACGATGATCTCCCGTTGGTTTGCTCTCCTGGCTTTCCAAAACTCAATGTCATAGTCCTAAATCATTTCCTACAGTGAAAAAACAAACGGTAATGCAAAGAACCAAGGCCCATATTCATGAGCCACATGTTGGCCTTGGATGTGGAGGGTCCAAGACTTTTCCCATCCAGCATTGTCTCTCCCAGGAATGCAACTAGACAAAAAGAAACCAAACCAAGGGAAAGGATGAGATCAACAAGTGTCTTTTGAATGCTTCCCTAGTTCTGGCTACACAGCTAATTATAATCAAAGCATCTCCTATTCATCACATGGTTAGTGGACTGGAGCCAGCACCAGAATTGTCTACACATACTGCATCAGCCAACCACCCTGCATAACCACCATGCTCATGAGGACTGTGTTCTTTGTCCATTTTCCAGATATACTCACTGTGTACTCTCAGTTTCATGATGAAGGTTAGATGCAGTCTTCTGATACATTTCTATATCATAGATACCAAGTTTTTACTTGTAATTTTTGTGATTCATATTTTCCCAAATCTGTTATTTTCTTTTAATCATATTTTTCTATACACACTTTATTTTTTATGCAGTCAAGCACATTTATCTTGTCCCCAATAATTCCTTCCATTTTTGAATTAGAGAAAAATAATTTCCCTTCCACAATTGAAATAAATAATTCACTTCATTTACTTCTATTTTTCTAGGATTCTTTTTTAAAAAGTGTTTAAGTCCCTCACTCAGTTGGAATTCTCTTGATGTGGGGCCAATCCCTTTCCCACCAAACTGCCAACCAATTTTCCCAAGTACATTTGTTAAGTAGTGAATCCTTTCCCTATTTATATTTCCTGAAGGTTTGTCCAACCCTGGTGTTATATATACATTTGGTTGGCTGTCTGGTATATCCATCCTTTTCCATTGGACTTCTACTCTAATTTTTGCTCAGTATTAGTTTTGATTGTATCCACTTTGTAATACATTTTAAAATTAGGGGTCTAAGATCTCCTTCACTAGATTTCCTCTTCAGGATGTATCTTACTATTCTTGCCTGAATGTGTTTCATGTAAGTTTCATTATAATTTTGCCTAAAATTATAAAGCTATAGCAATCATAAAATATGGAATTAGGGAGAAGCATAGGCAAAATGGAATAAAAATTATTCCTGTGTTAATATGATGGTTCAATTAGACAATTATAGAGTTTCAATAAAAAACCTAATAGACACAATTGATGATTAGTATATAAAGCATTAGGATATAAAATAAATCCACAAAATAATGAACTTTTCTGAATACTACTAAATGCTTAAGTGATAGGAAGAAAAATCCCATTTGAGAAAACAAAATTGATTAAATATATGGAAATCAACCTATCAAGATGCCCATAAGACTTTGAATATACCCACATTTGCACATAAGTAAAAGGAGTACTAATTAATTGAAGAAATATGAACTGTCTGGCTTGGGTCTATGCAATAAAAATGGTGGGGTTATTCAAATTACTCTACATATTTAGTGCTCTGTCATTTAAAGTAACAAGGAATTTTTTTTAATTCAATGAGGTAAAAGAATGACAAAATCCATCTAGAAGAACAAAATGTTAAAAATATCAAAATATATAATGAAAAAGGTAGGAAAGAGGAGGAGGACTTGATATTACAAACTGTTATAAGACAATAGTTAGCAAAACTACTGGATAAGAAAGAGAAAAGTAGGTTCATGGAATAGACTAGATTAATTAGACCAAGAAATAGTACACACAGCAGACCAGTATTCATTAAACCCCGGAACACAAATTACTGGGGAAGTAATGACCTGTATTAAGACAAACAAATGATACAATACAGATCTGAAATAGAAAGGCAAGAAAAGCAATCCTGATTGCGTAAATTTGGAAGTGAACAAACAAAACCAATGCAGCTAAAAATAGAAAAAAAAGGCATGTATTATAAAAAAATATCTTTGCATTATATATCTTCATTAAACTTCTAATACCCCACATCATAGGAACATATATCTAGAGCTAGAGGAGTCTTCAGGACAACATAGTTTAATATCCTCATTAAGGCAACTCTTGAGAGAAATAAGGCCTAGATTATTAAAGTGACTTGTCCAAATTAATACAGGTAGTAAGTGTCAAGGCAGAATTTGAATCCAGGTCTTCTGACTCTAGATTTGGTACCATATTTCCTCCACTGGAGACTGAACACAAATTTAAGATTAAGATCTAATGCCCCATAGGTAAATAGTTAAAGAATTGTAAGGATTTTTAAAAGGAATACAAACCCCCCTAAGGAAATAGTCATGAGCCTTAATTATTAAAGAATTATACTCTAACTTCTCTCAGCTCTCTAGACTACACTACTAGACCCTGCTGTATGTACCTGGTCCTATCCGTTATTTTTCAGATCCCTTTTATGGGTTGTCTTCTGCCATTAAAATGTAAGCTCCTAGAGGGCAGGGACTGTCTTTTTTTTTTGCTTGTATTTGTATCCCCAAGACTTAGTACAGATCTGGTAGATAAGAAGCACTTAAATGCTAACTGACTGACTATTGGGATATGAAGTGTTAAGGCCCAAAGATTATGTTTCTATGTATAAACAGAGAAAAAAATTGACTAATTTGTTCCATTTTATATCTACTTGTTTTTTCTACTTTCATTTATGAATTCTGTTGGGATTATGTTCCTCAGCTGAGTCTTATACCAAGCTTTAGATAGATTTTTTTTCCCACTAATGTTCATTTCTTTTTGAGATAATATTGTTCATAATATTCTTTTAGTAGTGATGATAATAGACATCTTTGCTTTGCCTTTGATCTTATAGAAAGGCCTCTTAGCTTATTATTATATTAATATTGTTGTTATTAATTAAATTAATGAGTAATATTGATATTATTATTATATAACAGTAGCTCTTGATTTGATATAGATACTACTTATTTTAAGAAAACTATATTAATTTGCATATTTCTAGTGTTTCTAACAATAATGGGTATTATATTTTATATAAAGCCTTTTCTGTAACCATTCACATAATTGTGATTTTTAAAAATTATTATTGTTATTAATATGATTTATTATGTTGGTAGTTTTCCTGATATTGAACCAACCTGGTAGTCATGGTATAAACCCAATCTTGTCATAGTGTTAAATCTTTGTGATATGATGTTTTGGTATCAAGACTATGTTTCTATGTTTGCATCAGAAAAGGAATTTGATATTATTTCATCTCATTCTGTTTTTTCTTCTTCAAACATTTTAAGTAATTTGGCAATTAATTATTCTTTCAAGGTTTGATAGAATCCTCTTATGCCAGTGTTTCTTTGTGATCTTATTTGTCGCTTATTTAATCCCACCCCCACCCCAATATTGGGTTACTTAAATTGTCTTCATAATGTTCTGTTAATATGGGCATTTTATGTTTTTGTAAAAATTCATCAATTTCACTTAAGTTATAGGTTAAATTGGTATGTGATTGAATAAAGTAATTTTTTTAAGCAATTAGGGTTAAGTAACTTGCTCAAGGTTACATGGCCAGTCATTATTTATGTGTGGGTGCTCATTTTCTGAGGCTGGATCTGATCCCGGGTCATCCCAACTCCAGGGCCAGCACTCTTACTCAGTGCGCCACCTAGCCACCCCTGAATAAAGTAATTTTCAATAATTTCCTTTATTTCTTCTTCATTTGTTTTAAATTCTACTTTTTGCTTTTTTTCTTGATATCTTGGTTTTCCTCATTCTTTTAAAAATCAAATTACAAAATATTTTATCTATTTTATTGGTTTTTAAAAATATTAGCTCTTTGTTTTATTTGTTAATTCATTGGTTTTGTTGCTTTTACTTTTGTTAATCTCTGATTTTCAAAATTACTTCTTTAGTGTTTGATTAGAAGTTTTTGATTTGTTGGTTTCCTAGGGTTTTTTTTTTTTTTTGGTTGTATGCCTAATTCATTGATCTCTCCTTTCTTTTGTTGCTGGAAATATAGAGAGATACAAAATTTTTTTCCTAAAAACTAGATAGATGCCCCTCCCCCACACACACTGTCTCATTTTTTGGCACAAATTTGTCTCAAATTTTGGCACTTTTGTCTCATTGTTAACTTTGTCTTTAAAGAAATAATCTGTTGTTTCTGTGATTTGTTCTTTTACTCACCAATTCTTTAGGGTGAAATTATGTAGTCTCTAGTCAATATTTTCTTTCTTCAGTGACTCTTTATTAAATATAATTCTATTGCATTATGATCAATAAAATATGTATCTACTATTTCTACTTTACTTGTGAGTTTTTATTCCCCCAAAAAGGGTCTTTTAAAAAAAAAGTCACATATACCTGAGAATATCCATATCTCTATCTCTATCTATCTATATATCCTTTTTTGTTCTCATTAAATAATCACTAGAGATTTATCATATTTAACTTTTCTAATATCTTATTCAGATTCTTAATAGCTTTCTTATTTCAAATGCAGCTTCATGTTCTTACTAGCTGGGTGACCTGGGCAAGTCACTTAATCTCTGTTTGACTCAGTTTCCTCATCTGTAAAATGAGAAAGATAATAGCCCCTACCTCCCAGAGTTGTTGTGAGGATCAAGTGAGATAATATTGGTAACACATTTTGCAAACCTTATAGCGCTATGTAAATGTTGCTATTATCATTATTACCATTAGTTAATTTGGTTAGATTTGGCTATGCCTGGAAAGAATCCTTTGAAATCTCCCACTATTGTAGTTCTGCTGTTTATGTCCCAGTAGCTCATTTAATTTTTCTTTTAAGTATTTGAGTGTTATGCCATTTGGTCTATATATGTATATATGTTAATAAGGCAACTAGGGGCACAGCAGATAGAATGTGTGACTTGGAATCAGAAAGAATTTAGTTCAAATTCTGCTTCAGACCTTTAATAGCTAGCTATGTAGCCCTGGGCAAGTCACTTAATGACTTATTCTCAGTTTTTATCTGGAATGGTAATAGCATCTACCTCTCAGACTAGTTGGAAGGATCAAATGAATTAATAACTGTATATGTAAAAGAACTTTATAAGCCGTAAAGTGCTTTATAAATACCAGCTAGTTTTATTATTCAGTATTGATATTAAACATTGCCTTTGGTACCTTTTGTTATAATGCCGTTTCCCTATTTAGCTTCTCTTAAGTTTTGCTATCTCCTTGACTGAGATTGTGATTGTTTCTTTGGTCTCTTTGAGGTCAGCTGCAGCACAGTAGATGCTGGGGCTTTATTTGAAATCTTTATGAAGATTTCTATGTCAAATATGTTTCTTGTAAACATGTTGCTAGATTCTGCTTTTTATCTTCTCTGCTACTTTCTTCTGTTTTACCAGTGAGTTTATCTTATTCACAAGCACAATTATGATTGTTGATAATGCAAATCCCTTCTTCCTACTCTCACTCTTTCTTCTTTTTCCTCATTGTCCTCTCTTTTCAAAGCAAAAGAGGACAGTGAGACAGATGGAATGTGCACAGCACAAGCAAAACTCTTCTCTTTCCATCATTCTAGGTTCTGGTCCAATCTGTCTTTCCTTTTAAACACCTCTTTGTGATTCACCCTCAAAAGATAAGTTTGTTTTGCATTTTAATTCAGAAACTAATTACAGGACTGACCTAAGATAGGCCTGGCCCAGAATACTAGTCATTTCATGTCTGCTGATACAAAATTGATTTGGAAATGTTTATGAGGTGTTTTTTTTTGGGGGGGGGAAGGGATATTTGTTAAGTTCAGAATGGCAAATACAAACATTATCTTAAAACTTCAGAAATGAAAAAGATACCTATAAATCACTAAAAAAATAAACAAAGTCAATTTCATCATTGGTGATGTTGCTTGGTGCTCACCATATTCAGTGCTTTCCGACTCTTTCCTGGAAGAAATCATTCATTGTAAATATCACATGTCAAACTTTTCACAATTTTCCCAATATATTTCCAATATATTGTTTTGCCATCCATCTATACATTGAATTCACAAAGGAGTCATTAATACACTACATATACTTGCTTTTACAAGTTCTTTATAGAATTTCCTTCCTCTTCAGTCTCTCCAAAAGATAGATAGCTTCAAAATATATATAGATAGATAGGTGGCATGGTAATTATATAATCTCTGATTTATATAATAGTATAATATAGAGCTATTATTATTCATTATAAGTACTATAAGACAAGATGATGATGCAGGTTGGGGTAGTGAATTGAGAGCTAAACTTGTGGTCAGAAAAATCAAATTCAAATCCTGCCCAAGATATGAATTATATATTTGTCTAGGTCTGGGAAACTTGGTCATGCTCTAAAGATCACCTTCAAATTATCAATGTGGTCAAAAAGGCATGGGATTCCAGAAATTAGAACATGTGGTCTTCCAGTACATCTCCGAGAAATAATCCTCTAAGTTAGGAGAAGAGACACCTCTTTCAGTTTTGGCCAGGTCTCCTTCTCCTGCCCCTCCTTTGCCATATTCAAAGGGCCCAGAGGATGTTGGACCTTGCCATCTTTTCATCGGGGTCCTAGGATCATCAATAGCTCTCATCTCAGAATGGTGTCTCTGCATTAGCTGGTGGCAGCAGTGCCTGCGTCATTGGAAGTCTAGGATAGACAAGACTTATGGTTCTGCTAGGTTCTAGCAAAGAGACTACACTGTGTCTAAAGGGACCATCATGAGCACCCCCAAAAATCAGAGAAAAGGACATACAGGAACTCTGAGTCACCCTATGGCCACATATCCTTTTTAAGCTTGAGCTAAATTTGCCTCGGATAATGTGTGTACTTGTTGGAGAGTGTGTCACAGACTTTTGGGGGTGCAGAGGAAGGAGAGGAGGATGTTTTGTACTAACATCTTGTATCACCCTAGAAAATAGACCTTCCTAAATGTTACTTAAGGCTGACTAACTAAATAATTTTCATCTGATAATCTTAAGGGAAAGAACATTGGTTAGGGCTCAAAATCAAGAGCACCAGCTGAGAAAACAATCAACCCTGAACCCTCGGGGGTACCCTTGGAACCAGCCTAGCTCTGGGAACCCGACTTGTCAGTGAGCGTGGGAGTTGGAATAAGGATTCTCAGAGATTGCATAGGCTACATTTAGAAAGAAGAAGCAGCACAAATATTTTCCAAATACTTAAAATAACAAAATACTGAGGTTTGTGTTGATCAAGGTCTATGGCCTTCATTTCCAAGAGGGTGCTTCCATGTTTCCAGATGTTTCTCTGATTAGCAGTATTGGTTGGGAGAAGTCATTTACCACTCTTAGGGGACCTTGGTAGGTTGACATTAATTTCTGATTTGAACCCCAGCTAGGCCTTGTGGGCCCCTAACAGGAGGAGGATTGAAGACACGGTTGATGGGAACCACTTGCTTTCCCAGTTGCATGAGTAAATACAGCTGTGCTGTCAGCCAGCATGTCAAGGCAGGTGGATCTTGTTTTCCTTGAAAGACCCAAATTAAGGATTCAATGTCAAAGGCCCTCTTCTCTCAGAAATAAGATGGGATTTTTCTTGAGTGGTTCTTCAGTGATAACTTTTTCCTCCTAGATTTTTCTAGAATAGAATGGTGGCTCTGGATTATGTTTTCATCTATATATTCAGAAGAATAGTAAATTAAACCCAAACACTCCCAGAGAGGCTTCCTTTGCCAAATAGGGATTTGTCTTTCCAGTTCTACTGACTAAGCCTCCTTTCAGATCTCAGGAACCAAGATTGTGGCCTTCAAGCTTGAGTCTTTCAACAATCATCATGTTTTTTTTAAAAGAATCACAGCCATCAGTTTCAGGCTGTCTCCAAAACAAAGCAGTTTCAGAGTGAGTTTTGCTTAATTCTTGCTTTGAAAAAGAGACAGAAAAAAAGGCTGCATCAAAAACCTTAACTTTAATGAATTTGCTAAGTCTGGGATCCTTTCAGTCACAACTAATGTACCTTTAGTCAAAGAAACAATGCAGGTACCCCTGGATTGTATTAACATAGTCACCCTCTGGTAAGATTCTGGGGGACCATAAAGGACATTTTATTATACTATTCTATTTTAAATGCCTTATTTCTCCATTTCTTAATTACTGTCTAGTACCCAGTGAGTTTATGAGACCTAATGAATGAACACAAGATTCCCTTCAGCTGCAAATTGAGTTGAATGGCAGTAAGGCTGAGTGCACAATGCACATTCAGGAAGACTCATCTTCCTGAGTTCACATCCAACCTCAGACTCTTACTAGCTGTGTGACCCTGGGCAGCTCACTTAACCCTGTTTACCTCAGTTTCCTCATCTGTAAAGGGAGCTGGAGAAGGAAATGGTAAACCACTCCAGTATCTCTGTCAAGAAAACACCAAATTGGGTCATGAAGAGGAGAACATGACTAGATGACAAAACAACAACAAAAAGGTATATGTCATATATAAGGTCTGAAATCAACATACTCTTTACTTTCTCAGGACAGATTAATTTGCTATGGTAAAATCATCACCTACCAGGTTCTCCCTCCCCATCCACATGAGTCAGGCTATATATATATAAATATATATCATATAAAATGTATATGATATTTATATATATAATATAAATATAATATATAATATAATATAAATATATATATATATATATTTTCTTTTGCTTTTTGGAGGGCAATCGGGGTTAAGTAACTTGCCCAAGGTCACATGGCTAGGTTTTTGTTTGTGTGTGTTAAGTGTCTGAGGCTGGATCCGAACTCAGGTCCTTCTGACTCCAGGGCTGGCGCTCTACTCACTTCGCCACCTAGCCGCCCCTAGTCAGGCTATTTTTTACATGAAAATTAACACATTTATTCCCAGTACTTGACTGGCACAAAGGGCAAAGGTTCAGTTCCTATTTTTCTTGATGCAGCTTTTTGGTGGCTTTTGACTATATTGACTGTCATTTCCTGGTCACATATGGGCATAGAAATGGAGTTAGGACTCTTAAGCAAATGTCCTAAGAGTGCTGGAGTTGCCACACTCTGCCCTGCTGATGTGTTTTCATATGGAGATGAGGTTGACCACATCTACCCAAGCTAAGCTGCCACATTCTTATTGAATATCCTTCCTCTGCTGTGACAAAGTAAAGCTTGTGTGGATTGGTGAAGGCTACATGTATCTCATTTTGTTCCAACACCAAATCAAAGCTAACAGAGAGCCATTATTCTGAGAAGGGGTGCATAGACTCCACTAGACTTCCAAAGGGATCTATGACACAAAAATCTTGACTATGCCAAGCTCTCTTTCCAGTTACTTCATTAATTTAAAATTACCAATGTGAAAACCACTAGTTATTACCACTTTCTGTATTCTTTTTTTAAAAATCAGATTATTTCTCAGTTTAAGCTAATAACACAGTTAATTCACAGAACCACAGACCTCTTGAGTCTAAATGAACTTTAAAAGATATCTAGCAAATAAATAAATAAATAAATAAACGATGTCAAACCCCAAACAATCTTTGGTGCATGAGTTCTGGTGCCTTTCTGATAAGTGTAGCTGTTGTAATGGGTGCTATTTCTATGTAGGGATGACAACTGTCTTGCTCATCCTAAAATTTCTGGTTGTTTGGGTGATCTAGCCACCTACACAGAGTCTTTTTTTGGGAAGGATTGTGGGCATGATCTGATTTTTACTCCATAATAGTTAAAAACAAGAAAAAATATATCTGGGTTAACTGAACCAGTGGAGAAGGCATAACTATGGCCACATGTAATTATTACATGTTGCAGAATCTTCAAGTCCATCCCTAGGTGAACACTGTCTGAAAGATTAGGACAGAGTCAGAAATCTTTGGTTGTCTCAGAGTTTTCTCTTTAATTGTCTCCAGCTCTGGTTTTATGTTGAATCTCAGAAGAGTGGAAAATATTTATAACTTCTAAATTGCTGACATCCCTTCTTGACATATTTTATTTCAGTTTTCTAGTAGAGTTTCACTCAATCAGCAAATGTTTATTAAAAATTACTGTGGTCTCCAGCATTGAGACAGGCATCATGAAGTCCTCAGAATCTCTTTTAGCACCAGAGTTTTCTTTACCTAAAGAGTTTATAATTTAGAAAGGATGACTAAATTAACACTCTGGCTTTTGGGGTTAGAGGATCTGCATTTAAATTCTTCTACTATGTGACCTTGGTCAATTCCTTAACCTCTTTGAAACTCAGTTCTCTTATCATGTAAATGAGAGGGTTGAACCAATTTCTTCTAATGTCTTTTCCAATTCCAGATCTCTGATCCTGTGTTTGGATCATTAGTATGTGAGCAGGTGGGGTGTTCAGGGAGGACTAGCACCCCTGGTGTGAGGGCTGCCATGCCCTTTTCAGGGCTGCTCATCTACCCTTAGTGTCCACCTTTCACCCAACTCTTACCTGTGCCTCCAAGAAGCTGTAGCATTGACAGTAGTCACATCTCAATAAAGCTGTCTTGGCAGATGAGATAAACCAAGTTAATGGTAACCAATAGACCTCAAAGCCATTGATGAGTTAGGAGGGTGCCTACCCCAAGTATGTGAAAACTTTCTCCTAGTGGAATGGGTAGAGGAGAACCATTTGTTCCAATGGTCATGAAAGTGGCTGAAGCAAATGCTTAGAGCTTGGTTAGATATCAAAGACACCAAGATCATCTACTGCATCCCAGGCCATCACCAGTTGTCTGGACTTCTGCCCTGCCTCTATGATTCTGGAAGAGAGAGGGAGGCTGATGATTTTGTGCAGCTCTGCCTTATTGAAATCCAGTGCATACTCAAGTTAGGACATTACCCTGTGGTGTCATTTGGTCCTCTTTGAAAATGAGCAAGCAACAATATTGCACGAGAATATAATCCATTGTTAAAATGTACAATACAGTCCAAATGGATATATGAATATCCATCAGGGCTTATGAAAACAAAGGAAATTTCATTCAGGAAGTAGTATTTGATTTGAGCTTTTGAAGGAAGAATGGGAAGGAAGAAGTTTTATAAGTAAAGGGAAGAAATTTCAGGCAGAGGGATGGAGCAGATACAGTAGAAAGCTGAATTTGGAGTGGGAGGACGTGGCTTTGAAACTCAGCTCTGTTACTCACAGGCCTTAGATTTAGAACTGGGAGTCATGGCAGAGGCCATCTAGTCCAATTACTTTACTTTGTAGGTGAGGAAACTGAGGTTTGGCAGGTTAATTGCCACAGATGATAAGTATCAGGTGTGGGACATGAATTCAGGTCCTTTGATTTGAGGGCCAGTATCCTTTTGCACTGTGTTAATTAGCTTATTGATAATATTACTAATTAATATGTGGCTTGAGGACAGTCACTCTCCCAGCACGGCTCTAGTTTCTTCATCAGCAAAATGAGAGGGATAGGTCAGATGATCTCTCAGATTCAGGCTCTAGATTTATGATGTCGTGAATGGCATGAGCAAAGGCATGAAGGTGGGAAACCCCACAACATGTTTAGGGAAGGGACATGAATAAGGACACAGGGAATAGTTTAATTTGTCTGAAATGTACAAAGGGAAGCAGTAAGAAATACATTTTTAAAGATAGAGTAGGACCCAAATATTGAAGGCCTTGAAAGCGAGCTAGTATCTATCATACATTTTCTATTCCTTTTTGTATTACCTGCCAATTTGATTCTTCTGAGACTATGGAATTCTGTGATTTGACACCATAAAGCATTGCTGGGAGAATAGCTGTGGAGATGTAACTTAGCATGGTAACTGATACATAGTAGGCACTTAATAGATGCTTAACAGATGGTCAGGATAGTTTATGTTGGGAAATTGTATAGCATTTTCCTTTAATCCTCTTCATTGTAAAACCCCATCTTTGTGAATACAAATGTGTAGTTTAATATTCTGCCACAAATGCTACAGAGGAAGTTTTGGCTAGGAAGCAATAAACAAATAATGTCTCTATTACTTCTTATGCAGTTATATAGCAAGTCACAAGCAAGGTTGAAAATCCTATATTTAACATTTATTTTGTCCCCCAAAAGAGCAAGTATTGAAGTCGGGGGAAAACTAGCAAACTGTTCCAATCCAACAATGTTTCTCTTGCATTCTATTCAAACCCAAAGCTTAAATCATTGAGGGTTTTTTTTTCTTTTAAGGGAAAATAGCCATCTCTCCTAAAATTAATCGGGTTACAGTGGAAAACATGGTGTAATTCTTTCCATTGCTTTGATTTCCTGAATTTTTTTTCCTATTCACATTTGATAGTTTGGTGATTCTTTAACCAAAGCAAAGCTCTCTACTTTTGGCCACTGCTAGTAGAATTCTAAATGCATTTTCCCCTGGATCTATATTAAAAAAATTGGTATGTAGCCTAGTTCTTCATTTTGTGGTCTATGGAGGTTGGGAGTAGGTAAGAAAACAAAGAAATAACACCATATTTTTCAAATGAAAATTATTACAGCACATAATACTCTTCTAAATATAAAATTTAGAGAAAGGTTAGGTATTTCTATGCATCCCCATTACTCTGTCTTAATATTAGTAATTAAATTCTTCCACTTGAAGAAGTATTTCAGACTCTCTAAAATTTAACATCCCCTCTATGAAAAAAAAACAAGAGTTACATTATGAACCATCTGCTGTCTCCCAATGGGCTGGAATGATTAATAGCAATAATAGCTACCATTTATATAACTTTTAAAAGGTTTATAAGCACCATACATATATATATATATATATATACATATATATGTATATATATATATATATATATATATATTCTAATTTCGCCCTTACAACAATAGCCTGATGAGGTAGGTTCAATTATTATCCCTAATTTACAAATGGGGAAACTGAGGCTGAGATATGTTAAGTGACTTATAAGGGATTATATAGCTAGTAAGTATTTCAGGTAGATTCAAATTCAGGTTGTACTGATTCCAAGTCCCGTACCCCAACCACACTGAAACTTGATTTTCTCATAGGTATCTCAAACTGAATATGTCCAAAGTAGAGCTCATTATCTTCCACCCAAAACATCCTATTCTCCAAGCTTCCTTATTTCTCTCAAGGACACTACCATCTTCTAGTCATCAAGGCTCAAAACTTTGGTGTCATCCCTAATGCCTGTGTTGTGCCCATTCTATCTAATTCATTTACAGGTCTTGTTATTTTCTACCTTCATATCTCTTGCACACACACCCTTCTCTCATGGCCGCCATTTTGATTCAGACCATAATCACCTCCCACCTAGACTTCTAGTTGGTTTCCCTGCTTTAGATCTCTCATCACTTCAATCTGTCCTCTACTTAGCTGCTAAAGTGATTTTCCTCCAATACAAGTCTAACCATAGCACCCCCCTGGTCCCTGTAATGGTAATTTATTGGCAAGTAAGCAGGTACTTATCATTTAGTAACTAATCAAACCTCTGTGAAAGAAACAGAAGGTATGAACCCCTGTTCCTGACATAACAGGAAGGGGTTGGCTGAAACAGGAAGCTAATGTTTTGTGTATATAAGAAAAGCCCCAGAGAGGCACTGTCAGAATTTCTAGGAGCACTGTGGAGGCAGAAGTAGCTGCTGGGAGGAGGCTAAAGAGGAGCCCAGGAGCCCCTCCTCCCCCCAGGCTAGATAAGGTGATTCTGATTTTTGAGTGAGCTGCAGAAGACTGAGGAAGCATGACTGGGATGCAGGGACTTTGTTTGTGCCTTGTTTGAGCCTTGAATTCCCAGGAGCAGAAAATGTGAAGGATTTGAGATGTACTGGACCTTGTGAACTTCAGTGTGGAGCAGGTCCTACCCAGAGAGCTGGACAAGGAACTGGGAGCTATCTGCCATTCAGCCCAAGTGACAGTCTGATGGATCCAGGTAGAACCTGGGACCCTGAAAGGGGATCCAGGGAATCTGAGAACCAGCCCCAAGTCAAGATGAAACCCACTCCCTGGGTGCTGAGTAATGATGAAATTGTAGTTTACTAGTGACCTAGGGGTGGAGGGTTTGTGTATTAATGATACTTAGTAACTGGTACCTTGATTTACTGTGAATGTTTTGTTCTGATTTGTTATAGAATAAATAGAATGTTCACTATACTATGTAATTAGAACCTTAAAAGCTATTCACAGTAGCAGTCTTCTGGAAAACTGCTTATGCATGGCATTACAGTCCCCCAATACACATTTAATGAATTAACTGTTTTCTGGTTACTTCTGGGATCAAATGTAAAATCCTCTGGTATTTCAAGCTCTTCACAACCTTACCCTTCTTACCTTTACATTTTCTCTGTTTACTCTCCTCTGTGATCCAGCAACAATGATTTCCTGCATAGAATTCTTCATCTCCTGATTCTATGTCTTTTCACTAGTTGTCCCCAATACCTAGAATGTTTCCCCTCCTTATCTCTAGATGGTACAGTAGGTAAAACACTAAACCTAGAATCTGAAATACCTGAGTTCAAACCGAGCATCAGATACATATTACCTTTGTGACCCTGAGCAAGTCACCTAACATCTGTATCACTTGGTTTCTTCATCTGTAAAATGAATATACCTCTCAGGGTTATGAGGATCAAATGAGATAATATTGTAAAACACTTAGCACATAGTAGGCTCTTAATAAATTCTTGTTTCCTTCTTTCTTCTCTTCCTCCCCTCTTCCTCTTTGCTTCCTTGGCCTGTGAAATCCAGTTCAAATCCCATCTTCTTCATGAAGCCTTTTCCAACCTCTATCTCCATCCTTAACTCCTTCTGAGACTCCATTTGTACTATCTACCTGTGTGTATATACACATGTTCATTATATGTATATATTTGCACACATGTATGTGTGTATATCATACATGCATATATGCATATATGTGTATATATGTATATGGAGAGAAAGAGAGAGAGAGAATGTACAGTCTGCTCCATTAGAGTGAGTTTCTTGAGGGCAAGATTGTGTTTTTGTCTTTCTTTGAATCCCTAGCACTTAGCACAGTACCCGGCACATAGTAAGTGCTTAATAAATAATTGTTGCTATTGATCTACCTGCCTCTGAGTAGAGATATTAGATAGTGAATGAGTACTTCATAACTGTATAATCCTTGTGTCAAAGGCTCTCATATAATAATAATAATAATAATAATAGCATTTAAATGGCTTTTAAAAGATTTTCAAAGTACTTTATAGATGTAATCTTATTTTATCTTTATAAGAAGCCAGAAATAGCTGCTATTATTGGTCCATTTTACAGGTGGGGAAACTGAGGCAGACAGCAGTTCCATGACCTATCTCCAGTCACATAGCTAGTGGGTGGCTGGTGCTCCATTCACTATGCCACCTACCTGCCCCTTAATTTTTTTAAGACTATGTCTTCCATTTTGTCCAGACTGGAAGTGCAGGGGTTATTCTAGAGCTGATCCCACTACTGGTCAGCACAGGGGCTTTGACATGTTCTGTTTCTAACCTGTGCTAGTTTTCCTCTCCTTAGGCAACTTGGGGGCTCCCTGCTCTGAGGCTGGGGGATTCATTGTATTGATGCTGGATTTAATACAGACTCATAGTTGACCTATCCCACTCTACTTTGGAATTCCCAACCTCAAGAGACCTGTCAGCCTCGGTCTCCCAACTAGCTAGGATTACAGGTGAGCGCCAGCACACCTTGCACTGAGCTCAAATCAACAAGCACTACTGAGAGTTCCCTATGTGCACAAGGCACCAGGGTTATAAAGACAAATAGCCCCTGCCCTCAGGAAGCTTACCCAAATACAGTGCCAGAACAGGGGCCATTCGAAGTTTTCCTACCATTTATGCTGACTTTAAATAAAAGATCCAGTGAAGTCAGGGGGAATTAATTAATCCCTCACTATTGCCTGGTACATGCTGAATACTAGCAATGTGAAGAGAAGCAAAACAGTCCTCTGTGACCTCAAGAAGCTTATATTCCAATGGGGAGGACAACACAGAAAAGGAAACTGAGAAGGGGTGAGAGGGAGAAGGTCCCAAAGTGAGGAATGGTGGAGGGTGGAATCTTGAGAATCAGAAGTGAGGGGCCATAGAGGAATGAAGAGATAACATGTCTGACCAGGGGTCTGTTCCTTCACCAAACTGTGCCCCAATCCTGGCTCCACCTCAGAACTGGCTTGAAATGGCCATATTCATACCATCCCTCCTTGATGGTGACTATTCTCCATAACTAACTTGACTCAGATCCACCATGCTTCCTGTATCTTTCTGGTCATTTCCATACTTTCCTTTAACTCATCCCCCCCCTTCCCCACTTTCCACTTCTAGGTCTGAAAACATTAATTAAATAAACAATATCATTCCTAGAAAGGATATGTCAAGTAATTGCCCAATGATTTACACATCATCCCCATGACTTTCCCCATGAAAACATTCCCAGCTACCGATCCCCTAGATGCATTGTCTCCCTTATTAGAATATAAGCTGATAAAGGCAAAGACAACCTTGCTTTTGGTATCAGTATTCCCAGCACTTAGCCCAGAGCCTTGCACACAGTAAATGCTTTTTTCTTCCTTCCTTCCTTCCTTCCTTCCTTCCTTCCTTCCTTCCTTCCTTCCTTCCTTCCATTCATTCATTCATTCATTCATTCTGAATTGCTCTCTATTTTGAATAGTGTTGGTTCCAGTAACTTCATGATGTTTTGTATCCTTTTTCCTACTTTCTAGTCAATGTATTGGGGGTGGGTGAGGAACCAAAACAAAAGTCAATAAAGCTTTTTAAATAATTTTAGTGCATTTGGGTTAGTTTCCTCCATTGATAAGACCCAGAGAATTCGATTTGAAGTCAAAAGACCTCAGGACTCTAGGCAGAGACTTTATACTAAGGGGTTTACAGAGATAACATGATAGGATCAGATTGAGAGCTGGAAGGGATTCTAGGGGTCATTTTGGACCAGTATTTTCATTTTCCAGATGAGGAAACTGAGTGTTAGAGCAGTTATCTCTAACTTCACACAAGTTATAAATGAAACACCTGAGCTTCACACAGCTAACAGGGCATCAAGTTAGCAAAGGATTCTTTTAAATGGATGGTGCACCACCATGGACTGGTCTTATAATACTGACATCTCAGGAAGCCAGTGACATTAATGTACTTCCACTCTCCTTGGCCTCCATTGATTCAACAACAGAACAAAGTTCAAGGAAGATAGTCTGAGAATGTAAATGATCTCCTTAGCTACAGTAGACACTGTTGAATCTTCCAATGCTCCTAAGTTTCTCCTTGTAAGCAACTGAAGATGGAGAGAGGGAAAGTGATACTTAAGCTCCCAAGTCTTTTCACCTAAGGGAAGGACCCCAAATACTTCCAGTAGTCATGACCTTGAACCACACATTTCTTTCATCATAAATTTTAAGACAGGCTATTTTCACCAAAATCTGGGAGAGAATTATGTACTAGAAAATATGGGAAATTTGGTCTTAGGAGATTCAGAAACAGCCAGCCTGGATAAAAACTTTTACTCCTAAAATACCTGTTATTCCTATAAAATGGCTCTGCAATAATAGTTCTGTGAAAGGATTTTGGTAGAGAAACACAAAAGGCTTAGGAAAAACATCCTGGACTTGCTCTTCCTCTACCAAAAATCTCCCTCCAGTTCTTGGACAACTCGTGTAAGAAGTCAAATCATTAAAAGGGGATTTGGGCTATTTTCCTAATTCAGGGGAAAGAAATCCAGAGAGTGGCAAAGGCAGGTTCTGCTGTCCTTACTTTAATTTAGCTTTCTATATACATTTGAAGACTAATGGGTTTCCTGGTAATGCCGTCGTTTTTGGAACTCATTCAGAAGGGGGCTAAAATGGAAATGCTGACAGCTTCTTCCCTGAAGCAGGATGAATGGCGCCACTACAGGGCTTTACTATACAGGCATGATGCCCACAGTAACAAACATTCTCACTGCCGGGTTTTAATTTCTTTCACAGTTTAATTTCTTAATGCAAGAAATGGGGACGAGCACTTGGCTAGCTGCTTTCCCCTTCCCATCCTTAAGAAAGGGAGCACAGAGAAATCCATGAGCAGGACAGCTCAGCTCAAGTCTTGACCATGACATCACCTGTGAAATGGAGATCATAATAGGGACTACTTCACAGAGTTGTTTCGAGAAACAAAGGAGATAATATTTGTAAAGTTTGAGGAGAGTGCCTGGTAAATAGTAGGTGCTCAATAATGCTTATTCTCTCTCTTCTTTTCCAACCTATGAAAAGTACTTTGCATTTATGGAACTACATACACGATTCCCCAAATAGAATATAAATTCATGGAAGGCAGGAACTGTTTTGTTTTTGTCTTTTTATTGCTAGTATCTAGAACAGGACTTAGTATATAGTAGGAACTTAATAAATGTTTAATGAATGAATGGTAACATTCTATAGATTTTAGATGGTTCTATTTGCTAGTATATTAATTTGAAATACACGATGTTTAAAGAGCTTTCTCAATTATCATCCCATTATTTCCCCATGGAATGTTCTATTTTCATTGACTCCCATATAAAAGAATCTCTCACCTTTGTCTATTCCAATTGCTAGAGAAGGAAAATAGGTTAAGTGTGGAAGGTAAAATAAAATATAAAAATTCTGCCCAAGTGTATGTGGACATGGCATCCATTAACCATGGAGACAATTTGCCTGCCACTGAAGGTAATTCATCATTGCTATCTTGTTTGATATCTTCTTTTCCTTCTGTGGGAAAATCATTTCTTGAGTCAGACTATACCCACCTTCCTGTCAACACTGGTCCTTATTTCTTCACCTTTCAGATTTCATGCTTCCTTCGCCAAACTCAGCCTCATCAGGGAGCACCTCAGTATTATTTTTGTCTTTACTTTGTCATTATTTCCTAAAATATCTACGGTTGCTTTCACACCCCCATGTAGTGATAGAGATGATTCTTTTCGGGGGCTGACCTTGGAAAATTTCAGCTTGTCAACAGAAATGGGGAATGAGAAGGGTTTTCCTACATATATATTGACCCTCATCTTTAGGGGTTAGCAAGAAATGACTTGCTATAAATGTTCCTTTCTCTTGTGCTAGTCAATTAATCAATCAATAGTTATTAAACACTTATTATGTTTAAGGCACTATGCTATGTACTCTATGTGCTAGAAAGAAAGAAACAAAAGTGAAAGTATCTACCTTCAAGGAATTTCTCATTTGTCTGGAAGACAACATGAATAAAAACACATAAGGGAAGAGGGTAATGTACATCCTGGAATCTCTTTACAAGATGCGAACGTTCTTTGATCTCAGAATTAGAGTATATAAGTATTTTAGTCATTCAACAGTTGTAAGCATTCACTCAAAGCTCCACTAACAATGAACCAGTAAGACTGCTCCTCCACAAGCCTCCATCATAGATTATTTCTGTCTTTTGTCACCATTGACAGTCTGCTGGGTGTAAGGCAGCTAGGTGGTACAGTGGATAGAATGCTGGACCTGGAGTTAGCAAGTCCTGAGTTCAAATTTGACCTCAAACACTTACTAGTTGTTTGACCCTGGGCAAGGCACTTTAACCCCCCCTTGCCTCAGTTTCCTCATTTATTAAATGAGTTGGAGAAGGAAATGGCAAATCATTCAAGCATCTTTGTCAAGAAAACCCCAAAAGGGGTCACAAAGAGTCAGATATGACTAAAATGACTAAACCACTTTAAGGTGAAATTTCAGGGTTGTTTTGATTTACATTTCTCCTCTTCTCGTTGATTTGGAGCATTCATTCATAGGGCTGTTAATAGTTGCAATTCTTCTTTTGAGAACGGTGTATTAGTATCCTTTCATCATGTCTCTATTAGAAAGTAGTCTAATTTTATATATTTCTGTCAGTTATCTGTGTATCTTGCTTATCAAAATCTTACCAGAGGTATTTAAAAGTTTCTTTTTTCCTAGTTAATCAGTTCCCTGCTTATCCCAGATGAGTTAATTTTATTTGTACAAAAGCTTTTAAATTTCATGCAAACAGATGACTAATTTTATCTTTTGCAATCACTTCTGTTACTTATTTGGTTAGGAATTTATCTCCTACCCATGCCTGTATATGAGCTACTTCTCTTCCAATTTTTAATATGATATGATCTTTAATATTCAGGAAATAAGCCCATTTGAATATATTGTGGAATATTGTATAAGATATTGTTCTAAATGTTATTTATGCCAGATTCCTTTCCAGTTTTCCCAGCAATTCCCATCAAATAAGGAATTCTTTCTTAGGTGCTGGTAGTAGGAATAAGAGTAATAGTAGTAGGAGAAGGAGGAGGAGGAGAAGGAGTGATGGTGGTAGTAGTAGTGGTATTGGTGGTAGTAGTAATAGCTGTTATTGTACTGCTGACAGTGGTAAGAGTAGACTAGTAGTAGTAGCAACAGCTAGCATTTATATAGTACTTTAAGGTTTGCAAAGCATTTTACAATTATCTCATTTATCCCTACTACAATCCTGAGAAGTAAGAACTATTTTATCCTGATCTTGTAGTTAAGTAAATTGAGACAGACAGCAATTACTTGTCCAAGGTCTTAAGTGTCTGATAAAGGATTTGAACTCAGGTCTTCCTGACTTCAAGTCCAGTGTTATGTCCATTCTACAACTGAATTAGGTAGACAAAGGACATTAATATCTAAAATACATAGATAATTAACACAAATATGTAAGACCAAAAGCCATTCCACATTGGATAAGTAGCCAACATAGTTGTACAAATAGTTCCCAAAAGAAACATTATAAATGATAATAACTGCATGAAAGATTGCTCCAAATCATCAGTAATAAGAGAACTATAAATCAAAACAAGCTTTTAGCTTAGGTCCAGAGAACTGGAAAAGATGACAAACTTTCTAAATATTCAAGCTATTCCATCTAAATACTGTTCTCTATGGCAGAGAAAACAGAAGCAAAATAGGCATAGATTAGTTCTACTTGTTTCCTCCTTTCATTGGTTTCTCTTGTCCCATATACCCAACAATGACTGCTGCTATCAATTCTCTGATCTTCTTCTTGTATGTGGTATAGTAAATAAAGCCTTGTTGTTCTATGGATTTCTGGTAAACTTCAGTTCATTCTCAGTTTTAGTTTCCTGACTTTTTTTTACAGGACCACATCATTCTTTATTATTAATACTTAATTCATATTTTAAAATATAATTGATTCTTAGTTACCTTGCCCTTGATTCCATACTCTGTGCATGCCTTTTTAAAATCTAAATTGACCAGTGAGTTTTCTGTGCACTCACATTTAACTCTTTAGACATCTATAATGAGGATGATAATGATGATGGTAGTGGTGATGGTGGTGATGATGATGATGAAGAAGGAGAAGAAGAGGAAGAAGAGGGAAGAAGAGGAGGAGGAGGAGGAAGTGATGGTGGTGGTGGTGATGATGAAGAACAGGAAGAAGAAGAAGAAGGAGGAGAAGGAGGAGGAGGAGGAGGAGGTGGTGGTGATGATGATTACAATGACATTGATGAAAATAATGTTGCCCTTAATCCTAGTATTTTCCTTGTTTATTATTTCAGATGTATTGTGTATATAGCATATTTGTACACAGCTGTCTGCAACATTAGACTGTGAGTTCCTGGAGAGCGGCGATTTGTCTTTTGCCTTTCCTTGAATCCTCAGTGCTCAGTACAGTAACTAACACAAGATATGTGCTTAATTAATGTCTGTTGACTGATAAAAATAATAATAACTAGCACTTAAATAGCATAATGGATATTATCTTACTCAATTGTGCAATAAGCCTGGGAGGCAGGTGCTACTATCCTTATTTTGCAGATGGAGAAACTGAGGCACAGAGAAGTTAAATGACCCCCCGGGTGACACAGATGGTCTCTGAGACTAGTTTAAAACTCAAGCTTTCCTGACTTTAGGTCCAGTATTCTATCCACTTCTCAACCTAACTGCCTTCTTTCTCATCAGAATAATTTATGCTGGTGCTATTTTATCCAAGGAAAATAAAAGAAGCTTAAAAATCTTTTGCAATGTTTAAGTACCTGCTCTTTTTCTAATGTGAATACTCTTTCCATCTGGGTAGTTCAACAGTTGTTGTGGCCAAAATCTGAGTACCCTGAGGGCAGGCAACAAGCATTTATTTGTGTTGTTATAATGTGCCTAACATTTTGCTGAGCACCGGAGATACAAATGCATGGTCAACCTGGGACCATTCCCCATTTAGAAATCTCCATAAGATTTATTTTTCAAAAAAATTAAATATAATTAAATAAAAATATTATTATAATTATAATTTTAATATTATTAAATAAAATTTAAACTACTTTTTTCTTTTTTTCCCCACTCACCAGTCAGAAAAAGGGACCAGCATGTCAGACCTATGTTGTAGGATGAAAATGCTTCAGACCTTTTGAGGGCAGTTCCAAAATTATAGGGCATCTGAGTCATGATGGCAGAGTCTGAGAGAATTGGAAACCAGTCCAATAATGAACCTTTCCTAATGTACCTAAGTTTGTCATCAGACAAGACACATAATAATACATCACCAGGGCCATATGTAAGACCTTTCCAGAGCTCATATTCTGATAGCACAATCTTAGAGAACCCAGGGTCAGCTTTCTACAACAAGGCATAGGAATAAAACTTTTGTGAACTTACAAAATATTCCTTTTAAATAAATATTAGTGTTTAAATTCTCAAGATCTGTGATGCCATTGCTTGGTGAGTCCTTCCATTAATGGGGATGCAATGCAGTGCATCTAGGCCTGTCTGTGTTGGGAGACATTTGTCTTTGCCCTCTTAACGATTTGCCACTAGGGTCTAGCCAACATGCTGAGGGTTTCACTTCCTCTTGGTATTGCAAAGATCCTTGTGGAACACTTGGGTTCTCCATTTATTAGTCCTCTCTCTCTCCATGCAACCAGTCTGTTTTTTGTGATCCTCCATTTTCCTGATGACATCCTTGATGCCACTTCTTCTTCAAAGTTTCTTTTTGGTTGTACATTGCAGCCTATCCACACCAACTATGTCTCACCATTGTCCTCTGTGTGATGATCATATTTTATCGCTTGGAGACCTCCATTGATCCATTGTTCCATTGGAGACCTCCATTGTTCCATTGATCACAGTCATACACCAAGATGGAGAGAATATTAGTGTGAACAAGGTGGGCTTTTGTTTATAGAAAGAATCTGGGGACAGCTAGGTGGCACAGTGAATAGAGCCCTAACCCTGGGGTCAGGAGGACCTGAGTTCAAATCTGACCTAAGACACTTAACACTTACTAGCTATGTGATCTTGGGCAAGTCACTTAACCCCAATTGCTTTGCCTTCCCCCCTCAAAAAAAAAAAAGAATAAGTCTTGAATGACTTAATGGAGCTTTGTAGTTTTATGAAGGCAATTTGGTCTTTTAATCATTTTCAGTCATGGCTTCATGACCCCATTTGGGGTTTTTCTTGGCAAAGATACTGGAGAGGTTTGTCATTTCCTTCTTCGGTTCATTTGACAGATGAGGAAATTGAGGCAAACAAGGTTATGTGACATATGGTCTCACAGCTAGTAAGTGTCTGAGGCCAGATTTGAACTCAGGAAGATGTTTTCCTAAATCCAGGCCCAGAACTCTGTTCACTTTGCCACTATGTACACACACATCTTCACATACACATAAACATGTATTTGTATTGATGGACAAACATCATACATTGCTCAGCTAAGTGTACATCATAGTAATCTGTTATCATCATCATGTTATTAGTCATATATATGTATACATACATATACACATACAGTTAATCCTCATGATTTCCAGATCTGCATATTCATCTACTTTCTAAAATGTATTTGTAACCCCAAAAAATCAACACTTTTATAGTTGCTCACGGAAATTCAGAACAGCAGAAAAATTGAGTTGTCTGGTGTGCATGTTCCCAGTTGAAGTCAAACAAGGCAACTCTCTGCCTTCTTGCTTGAGCTCTCGTGGTGTCAAAAAAATGTCCTTGTCATAGCCTACTTAGTACCATATTTTTTACATTGCTGTGCCTTTTCTTGGCGATTTCACCATTTAAAGTGGTCCCCAAGCATAGTACTGAAGTATTGCTTAGTGTTCCTAAATACAAGAAGGCTATGATGTGCCTTACAAAGAAAACAAATGCATTGGATAAGCTTCATTCAGGCATGAGTTACAGTGCAGTTGGCCATAAGTTCAATGTTAATGAATCAACAATATGGTTGAGAAAGGAAGAGAAAATTCACATATAATTAATTATTTGTAAGAAATAGATATTAAATAAAATGTCTTTAAACAGAAAATACACATGAAACAAGGTTGTATATTGATCAGCTGCTGAAAAGTTTATGATCAGAGGTTCACAAGATCCTAACTCTAGGATCAGTGGTTCAGTATTTGCTAATTCAGTATTTACAGCAACTTTACAGAACATAACTACTACAGATGAGAATTGACTGTATATGTTTATATAATGTACACATATATACATATATGAAATGATATAGGTCCATACACATACACATAACTATATATAAATCTACATATATATGTTTGTATCAATGGTTGAATATTATAGGTTGTCTAAGTGTACATCATCGCAATCTGAGTAATAGACATTTTTCATCCACTTGGTTTTGCTCATGTGAATAGTCAACCCAAAGCCTTTTGTGTGGTTAGAGATCTCTTACAGCTCTGCAGTGCTCTGGGGCTTGATGTAACCCACAAAATGTCATCTTGCCAAGAGGAATATCTAAAAGACCTCACCATCTACAAGGAATTAAATTCTTGTGCAACTTGGACTCTGTGTTAAATCTCCTCCATCACTGCAGAAAACAATTTTAGCAGGTGTACATCTCCACTCCCCATTTTCTGTCCCTTCTGATATTTATGATCAGAGGGTCGTTGAACAAAGCAATCTCTACCGTTATATCTTTCAAGGAAACTTGAATAATTTTGATGTATGCATTTGAGATACCTTGTAGAAAGAGAGCATATAAAATTATGCTATGTTCTAACTGAGCCAATACTTTCATATAATGAACAAACAATGACAATGGGATCTCATATTCTCAACACTCCTTTAGTAAGTCATGTGATAGTAATGATAGGCTGTTTGGGGGAGGCAATAAGCATTTACCCAGCCAGCTTCTGTGATAGCTCTTTGACACTTTGACTTTGTACGGCCCTGTCTCCCTTACATCCAATTCACTTACAAGTCAAGACATCACCTTTCTGATGCCATTGGTTGTCTTCTAGAACTAAGAGCAAACAACAACAACAAATGCTAAGTTCTTTTACAAATATTTTCTCATTTGATTCTCACAATGACCCTGCAGGGTAGTTTCATCCTCAGTGGAAGAAACTGAGGCAAATAGATGTTAATGATTTGACCAAAATTGTTCCTGAGGCCAGACTTGAACTCAGGTATTTCCGATACAAAGACCAATACCCTATCTACCATCCTCCCCCAACTCTGTCTACAGTGGAATATCATTTGCAAAAACCTACCTGTTTTCCTACTGTGAGATGGTAAAACCCACTTTGGTTTAGCCCTAGCCCCCAGATATGTATGTGCTAAGGTTTAACTGATCCAGAGACTGGTCTCCACCTGCCACCTCCCACCCCTCTGCTCTTACATTATGGCCAGAGTACATTTTCCTGGCTCCCTGTCCCTGATTCCTCATTCCTTATTAGTTAAAATGGTCCAGACTATATCATCACTTCACTTCACTGGTGACAGGGAGGTCTCATACTAGAGATTTGTTGGCTCTTTTATATGTGTGTGTATGAATATGTATATTTATTTGTGTATATATGTATATATAACATACGTATACAAGTACAAATGTGTATGTATGTATATACACACATATACAAATATAGGGGATCTTCATATAAATTTAATATAGATAGACAAGTATTAATTTTTTTTTTCTTTTTGGAGGGCAATTGGGGTTAAGTAACTTGTCCAGGGTCACACGACTAGGTGTTTGTGTTAAGTGTCTGAGGCTGGATCCGAACTCAGGTCCTTCTGACTCCAGGGCCGGTGCTCTACTCACTGTGCCACCTAGCCGCCCTGACAAGTTTTAATATTTTTTAGCATTAATAAGGTTCAAGTCCCATCCACCCCCACCTGCCATCCTTTGGTATCTTACCTCCCTTCAGGTACCATGTGAAACAATGACTTCATAACTGTGTTGCTTCCAACATGGTTATTCTATGTACACTTGGTTTAATTCAGGTTTTAGTTTTGCTGGACTATGGCAAGAGCCTTCTAACTGGTCTCCCTGCCTTAAGTGACTCCCCACTCCAGTCCATCCTCCACTCAGTTGCCAAAGTGTTTTTGCTAAAGTCTAAGTCTGACCATGATTCCTTCCTCCCCCCACTACTCAACAAACTCCAGGGGCTCCCTATTACCTCCAGGTAATATAAGGGAATAAAGTCTTTTGTTGGGTCTTTAAAGCTCTTCACAATTTGGCCTTTTCCCTTCTAGTCTTTACTCTCCTCCCTACTTCTGCCCTCCCTCCCACCATTCACTACTGTGATTTAACCACACTGGTCTACTTGCTGTGTCTTGTGCATGATACTCCATCTCCTGTTTCTATGCTTTGCACTGGTTTTTTCCCAAACCTGAAATACTCTCACTTCTTGCTTAGGCCTTACACTCAGCTCAAATGCTGCTTTCTACAGGAAATCTTTTTTGGTAAGCCCCAACTGCTAGAGTTTCCCTCTATGATGTATGTATCTTGTGTGTGTGTGTATGCGTGAATGTGTGTGTATCTTTATTTACGTGTTGTCTCTCCCATTAGAATGTAAGCTCCTTGAGGGCAGGGGCCTTTCTTTTTTTCTTTTTTTTTTGCCTTTCTTTGTATCCCCAGTACTTGTTTATTTAATTTTTGTTAACTAATTGATTCATGTCATTGCTACCTTCTCTACCACCACATCTGATTCTGGGATGTTAGGGTCCAAGTGTAGTGGGTCTGCTTTCTTGGTGGTAAAAATAGTTCTGGTATGAAAAAAAAATCTTTGCAGATCTTTTTCATTTTTCTTTTGTTTGTTATCCTCTTTTCCTTAACTGGGTCTTCTGCCAAATTTCCTTTACACCAGTTTTACCCTCCACTTTACTCTGTTTTATGAGGTGATTCTGATCTAATATTCCATCATCCTTTTCTGTAAGATGTTGCAAATGACTTTATAATCTAAACCAGGGTTGCCTTTGGCTGTTGCCTCTTTCTGCTCGGCACATGAGTCAAAATCTGGCTGACCAAGGCACTCTTTGCTTACTTAAAAAAAATCTCTGTTTTAAGTCAGTTGACTTATATCGATTAAATTTCTGCATGAAATTATTGTGATGTCCTTTCATTCATTTATTACGCATTTTTTGTTATCAATAACTTAGAGATCAAGATTGACATCATTTCAGTTGTATACCATATCTTTTCCTCATTTTTATTCTTTCCTCTAGCTTTGTAACAATTTTAATCTTTCCTCTAGGAAGTCAGTAAGAGCAGCTGATATAGGAATGACTCCTTCAGCATTATTTGTCTGTTTCATGGGTTTCCATGTCTAAAGAACTCATCACCAACTAGCCAGCTTATTGGAGATGCGCCTCTTGGTGCTTAGCTAGTCTGGGCCCCAGCAAGCACACTTGGTGTGTTGCCAAGAGTGTAGCCAAAGCATTTCCAGAATGGTAGCTTATGACCTCCTGGCACAGCCTCTGAGAGCTTAATGTGCCACTTCCATGCCAGGAATAGGCATCAGGAGAGAACTCTGTGGCAGCATCACTCTTAAATGTTTTTTAAATAAATGCTTAGTTTAAGCTTTTGTTATTATTACAATGTTTTCTTTATATTACTCTGTTAACAAGTCTATAAAACTGTTTACGATTATTCCTGAGAAATAGGCTACAATACATAAGATGAACTAGGCAGAAGATATGTGCTATTTACCCAAGGTAAGAAAATTTAAATAGAATATCATAGAGAGACCCTGAAGATCAAACACATGGGCTCAAAACTTACTCTGATACTCACCTGTGTGACTTGGACTTCACCTCCCTGGGCTTAAGCTTCCTTCTCTGTGGCATAAGGAATTTGGACTGTAGGACTTCCAAAGTTCCTCCTAGCTTTGGCTTGTGAATTCTTCTTATAATATCCCCCAGTTGTGTAAAAAATATCATACTACTCAGATTGGATAGCAGACAATCTAGGATAATTACATGCCTCCTGATAGTCTCCGGTTAAAATATAAAAATAACCCTTTGTTGTATACCCCAAAACCATTTTATGATTATAATAAGTACAGCTCCTATCCTAGATTTTCATTCCCTAATTTACCTTTTTACCCAGAAGCCCCAAGTAAGTAAATATCGATAGACTACTACCTTCAGGTTTTTGTTTTGTTTTTTATTTTTTTTCTCAATTATACATACCTCTACAACATCTTTCACATTCACATTCTCTTCTCCACTCACGTAGCCACTATCTTAATTTGACCCTAATCCCACTCTCACCTGGACTATTGTGGGATCCTCCTGAATAATTTCTCTGCTTCCAGTGTCCTCTCCCCCCTTTCCTATTCATCCTTTCTTCAGTGGCCAAAATAATTTCCCTAATGTATAGTTCTGACTGGTCACTCCTCTACTTAAAACTTCTAATTTCTCCCCACTGAGTCACAAAACCTAAGGAATCCAGAAGCCATCTATTCCTACCTGAACCTGACCAAGAATCATTTCTATATCTTCAAAATGTGGTCACTGAAGTTTTATTTAAAAGGCTCCCAAGAGCATGGATCCCACCACACTGTAGGAGGCAGCCCATCTTATTTTTAGACAGTTCTAAGTATTAGGAGGTATTTCCTTAAATCAAATCAAACCAAAATCTGCCTCTGCAATTTGTCCCTACTGTAGTTCTGCCCACTAGGGACAAGCAAAATAAATTGAATCCATTAAATCAAACCCACCATTGTCCCAAATTTAAAATACAAACTCCCTACCCTGGTGTTCAGACCCTCTTCCTTTCATCAGGCTTCAGGCTATTTGTCTGGCATCATTGCTCCACAATCTCCTTCAGGCTCTCCTCAATTCAGACAACTGCTTTTCTAACTATCCTTCAGTGCTGGGCTTGAAGAATAGAACCCCTGGGCATTCACACACTCAAGCTATTCTCGGTACCTGAAATCCATTCATTCAACATCTCTTAAGGTTGAAATCTTTCCCTTTTTTCCAGACTTGGGTCAGGTGGCACCTCCTTTATGAAATCTGTCTGATTACCCCAAATGAAAGTGTGTTCTCCCTTCTTGAATTTTCCAAGTGTACATCATAAGGATTATCCCTGGTATGATCAGTGTTGGTAAGATGGCTTACTTATTGCTGTGCATTAGAATGTAAGCTGCTTGAAGGCAGGGACTGTTGGAACAATTAGAACTATTCAAAAGTAGATGGGCTTCCACAGAGTAGTGAGTTTCCCCTCATTGGACATCTTCCAGAAAAGATTGAATGAAAGGCATATTATAATGGGGATTCTTTTTCTGACTATGGATTGATATAGATGGTTTCTAGATCAAGGGACTAGATAAAAATCCATTCTACCCCTAAAATTCTGTGATTTGGTGTCTTTTCCCACTAGGGTTATATATGTGAAAGTAGCTGTAAAGGTCTCTTTTGAAAACATCTTTTTTTAAAAAATGCAGAGGACCTTGAAATTTAGATGAACCTCCTTATTTTTCAGGTGAGAAAACTGAAGCCCACAGTGAAGTGATTTTCCCAAGCTACATAAAAAGCAAAGTCAGGATGGTGGAGTAGACGCAGCAACCCAGTGGAACTGTACCGACATTCTCCTCTAAGCTACTTTAAAATAATGAATCAAATTGAATTTTGGAGCTGCAGAGCCAACCAAATGTCAGAGTGAGACACTTTTCCAGTCCAAGACAACTTCAGAGGTCAGCAGGACAGATCTGTGACACTTGGGTGGGGAGCTGCATGGAACACACACTGGAACAATACTAGTAAGTAGGCCTTGGAGGCAGCTGTGAAAGTGGCAGCAGAAACTGAGGGATCTCTCAGCCTGGACATGGCAAAGAGAACAGCAACTGATCAGAAGGAGATTACAGAGGGGTTTTCATTGGTACTAAGTGCATGATTTGATGCTGTTTGGCCACTCTTACTCTTGTGTATTGCCCATAGGCAGTCCTGAATCATAGCTGCATGGTGGAAAAGAGTGCTTATAGTAGTTACAAGGGAGCAAGGATCCTGGTTGCAGTTCCAAGACAGAGAGAAGAACTAGTACATGCTGCTACAAGAGAGCAGGGGACCTGGACACAATGCCAGAAACAAGAGGCGCACTAGTCCTTGTGGTTGCAAGGAAATAGAGGCTCTTCCTGGGAAAAGACCAGTGCACAGACCAGAAGAAGAGTAACCACACCTCTTTTCAGATCACACTACTTTAGAAGCAACAAAAACTTGCAGACCCTCAGTACTAAAACCTGAAGCTTAGGATAGTGCCTCCTCACTCCCAGATGAATAGAGCCCAACTTTAACATAAAGGTCAATGACAAGAAATAGACTGGGAAAATGAGCAAATAGCACTAAAATAATTTGCCCTCCCCCCCCCCCATAAAGCTACTACAGTGGCAGGGAAGACCAAGACACAAACTCAGAAGCAGATAACAACATGAAAACAGCTACAAGCAAAACCTCAAAGAAAAATGCTAATTTGATAACAAGCCTGACAAGAATTCCTGGAAGAGTGAAAGAAAGATATAATTAGGAAAAGAAATGTGAGTGATGCAAGAAAATCAAGAAAAGAGCATTGGCATCCTGGTAAAAGAGGAAGAAAAAATATTAAAGAAAATAACACCTTAAAAACAATATTGGATTAAAGGTACAAATATTCACTAAAGAAAAGAACTCCTTAAAAAGAAAAATTGGCCAAATGGAAAAAGAGGTAGAAGAGCTTACTGAAGAAAATAATTCCTTAAGAATTAGAATTGGGAAAGTGGAAGCTAATGATGCCATGAGACAAAAAACAAGAGAAGGAAAAGAAGGAAATGTGAAGTATCTCATCAGAAAAACAACAAAGCTGGAAAATAGATCAATGATAAACAATTTAAGCATTATTAGACTGTCAAGAAGCCATGATAAAAAAGAAATTAAATATTACATTTCAATAAATTATAAAGGAATGCTGTACTGATAATTTAGATCCAGAGGGTAAATAGAAATTGAAAGACTCCACTGATCACCTCCTGAAAGAGATCCCAAAATGAAAACTTCCAGGAATGTAATAGCCAAATTCCAAAGCTCCTGGGTCAAGGAAAAATTATTGCAAGCAGCTAGAAAGAAGCAATTCAAATATTATGGAGCCACAGTCAGGATCACATGAGATTCAACAGCTTCCATGGAGTGGAGGACTTGGAAAATTATAATCTGGAAGGCAAAGGAGAGAGGATTATAACCAAGAATAACCCACACAGCAAGATTGAGTATAGGGGGAGAAAGTAAAATTTAATGAAATAGAGGACTGTCAAGCATTCCTGATGAAAAATCCAGAGCTTGAATAGAAAAATTGGCATTCAAACACAAGATTCAAAAGAAGCATAGCAAGATAATCATGAAAGAGAAATCATAAGGGACTTATTAAATTGTTAAACTTTAATTAATTTATGGGAAAATGATGCAAAGAGTGTTGGTGTAAGGTGATTATATTGGAATGATGTAAAAAAATAAATGTGTGAGAGAGGGATGCATTGGGAGAAGGGCAAATGGAGAGGAAGAATGGTGAAAACTATTTCACATAAGAGAGGCACTAAAGGAAGAGATTTTACAGTGGAGGGGAAAATGGGGAGAAATCGGGCAACCCTTGAACTTCATTCTCCTCAAAACTGGTTCAAAGTGGGAAGAATACATATACATACAAAGATGGGGATGGAAATTTTTATTACCCAACAAGGAAGTAGGAGGGGAGGGGGATAGGAGAAAGGGCCAGAGGGGTGTGTGAGAAAAGGAGACTATTATGGGAGGCAGTGGTCAGAAACAAAACAGACTTCTGAGGAAGAACAGGGTAAAAAGACAGAGAGAAGGATAAACAGAAGAAAACTGGATGAAAGAAAATATATATCAGTAATAATAACTGTGAATGTTAATGGGATGAATATATTCATAAAATGGAAGTGGATAGCAGAATAGATGAGAAACCAGAATCCAACAATATATTGTTTACAAAAACACACTTAAAACAAAAAGGCACACATCCAGAGTTAAAATAAGGGACTGGAGCAGAATAAGAGCCATTTCTCAATTGGGAAATGGTCAAGGTATATGAAAATACAGTTCTCTTTTCTTTTTAAAAATTTATTTAGGGTGGCTAGGTGGCACAGTGAATAGACCACTGGCCCTGGAGTCAGGAAAACCTGAGTTCAAATCTGACCTCAGACATTTAACATAAAAACTAGCTTGTGCAAGTCACTTAACCCTAATTGCCCTCCAAAAAAGCAAAAAAAATTATTTAGTGTTTTGTTTTTCCCCAGTTACATGTAAAAACAATTTTAATATGTATTTTTAAAACTTCAAGTTCCACATTCTCTCTCTTCCTCCCTCTCTACCTCCCCTCATTGAGAAGACAAGTAATTTGATATAGGTTATACATGTGTAGTCATACAAAACACTTCCATAATAGTCAAGTTGTGAAAGACTAACTGTATTTCCTTCCTTTCTATTACCACTTCCTGTTTTTTCTATTCTCTCTCTCCTTTTACCCAGTCCCTCCTCAAAGGTATCTTGCTTTTGTCTACCCCCTTCCTTAGTTTGCCTTCCCTTCTATCACCCCCTTCTCTTTTAACCTTTCCTCCTACTTTCCTGTAGGGTAAGATAGATTTCTATAGTAAACTGAGTGTGCATGTTATCCCCTCTTTGAACCAATTCTGGTGAAAGTAAGGTTCATTCATTCCCTCTCACCTTCCCCCTATTCCCCTTCAATGTAAAAGGTTTTTCTTTCCTCTTTTATGGGAGATAATTTACCCTATTCTACCTCTCCCTTTCTCTTTCTCCCAGCATATTCCACTATTACCCCTTAATTTTATTTTTTACATCTCATCCCTTCATATTCAACTCACATCTATGTCCTCTGCCTATATGTACTCCTTATAACTACCTTATAATAAGAAAGATTTTTGTGAATTACAAATACCATCTTTCCATGTAGGAATGTAAACAGTTTAACTTTAAGTTCCTTGTGATTTCTCTTTCCTGTTTACCTTTTCATGCTTCTCTTTAGTCTTGTATTTGAAAGTCAAATTTTCTATTTAGCTCTGGTCCTCAAGAATGCTTGAAATTCCTCTATCTCATTGAATATCCACTTTTCCCCCTCATAGATTATACTTGGTTTTGCAGGGTAGGTGACTCTTGGTTGTAATCATAGCTCCTTTGCCCTCTGGAATATCATATTTCAAGACCTTCGATCCTTTAATGTAGAAACTGCTCAATCTTGTGTTACTCTGATTGTGGCTCCACAATTGTTTTTCTAAGGAGATATTTCACATTGTTTTCTATTTTTTTCATCATTTTGGTTTTGTTTTGTGATTTCTTGATTTCTCACAAATTCATTAGCTTTTATTTGCTCCATTTTAATTTTTAAGGACTTTTCTTCAGTAAGCTTTTGGACTTCCTTTTCCATTTGGCCAATTCTGATTTTTAAGGTATTCTTCTCCTCATTGGCTTTTTGGACCTATTTTACTATTTAGCCTAGCCTGTTTTTTAAGGTGTTCTTTTCTTCAGTATTTTTTTGTCTTCTTTAGCAAGCCATTGATTCATTTTTCATTATTTTCTTGCATCACTTTCATTTCTCTTCCTAATTTTTCCCCTACCTCTCTTACTTGGTTTTCAAAATCCTTTTTGAGCTCTTCCATGGCCTGAGACAAATTCATATTTTTCTTGGAGGCTTTGGTTGTAGGAGCTTTGACTTTGTTGTCTTCTTCTGAGTGTGTGTGTTTTGATCTTCCTTGTCACCAAAGTACTTTTCTATAATCACAGATTTTTCTTGTTGTTTGCTCATTTTTCAGTTTCTGCTTCCAGTGTGGAGGGTGAATGATCCCAAGCTTTAGAGGTTTTGTGCAGCTGTTTTCAGAGATACTTCTAGGAACCTCTAAGTTTTTAGTTCTCTAAGGTGGTATGATTCAGAGGGAGGTGTTTATTCCTCTCCTGGCCTGTGCTCTGATCTGTGAGTGACCACAAGCATCCTTTTCTGCCCTGGAACTATGAGGAGGACCCTGCTTCTGCTGTTTCTGCAAGCTCTGCCTTACTGGTGCTCCTCTTTGCCCTAGGACTGTTACCCAGGACCTAGATCAGAGTATGGGTAAAGCAACAAAGCCCTGCTCAAGTTTCAGCAAAGAGACCCTATAATCTACTTCTGACCAGTTTAACATCCTTACCATCTATACTGCAGGTGCCACTACTGATTCAGTCACTCCTAAGGCCTGCTCCTATTTTGCTGGCAAGGCCTACACCGGATTGGGCTCCTCTCTCAGCCTATGCAACAGACTTTTCCTGTCAACCTCCCAGGTTATCTTGGGCTAGAAATTTATTCCACTCTGTCTTTTTGTGGGTTCTGCTGTTTTAGAATTTGCTTAGGCATTTTAAAGGTATTTGGAGGGTTTAGGGGAAGAACTCAGGTGAGCCTTTACTCTGCCATCTTGGCTCTGCCCTCCAACATGCAGTTTTCTAAAAAAAGAAATCAAAACTATCCATAGCAATATGAAAAAATGCTCTAAATAACTATTGCTTAGAGAATATAAATGGAAGCAATTCTTGAGGTACTACCTCTCACATATCAGATGTTGGAGGAGATGTGGGAAAAATAAGTACATTAATAAATTGGGGGGGTGTGGCTAGGTGGCACAGTGAATAGAGCACCAGCCCTGGAGTCAGGAGGACCTGAGTTCAAATCCAGCCTCAGTCCCTTAGCACTTACTAGCTGTGTGATCTTGGGCAAGTCACTTAGCTCCAATTGTCCTCCAAAAAGGCAAAAAACAAACAAAAAATTCTAAGTGCTACGATTTTTATTTTAAAACACTATATTCACACTTCATGTTGTTTATTTCTTTCACGTATGCCTTTCTTATAGATTGTAAGCTTCTTGAACAAAGGCATTTTTGTTGTTCTTCATTTGTGTGTTTTTAGTTCCTTTTACCTAGTAGTACTTACTTAATAAGTGTATAACAGTGACTACTCTGGCCCCCACCACATGTAGTCCAAGTATATTGCATTTCATCCCTCCCTCATTGTTCTCAAGTATACTTAGAGTGTTTAAGGGTGTTTGGTCTCTCTGTCACTGACTTAAATGCCCACTGCTACTGGTTTCAAATTTTAGGGGGCCCTTGCATCACAGTTCCACTTAACTACTCAACAGTCAGATTAGCTTTTACAAAGGAATATTTACATAAAGGATATAACAAGAACAAATATTCCCTCCCAATACTTAGGGGGCATAGACTCCTCCCTTGCATCACCTCAGGCTCTAAGGAGAGGGATTAGGCTCATAGCTCAAATCAGCTCCCATATAGCAGGGTCCCACCAAGATCCAAAGCCACTCTGGGCTTGAGTCCCAGAACCCTGGCTTCTCAGGGCTTCCCAATTGGACTTACAGCAACATCTGTCCAGAAATCCTGACTCAAAAGTCCCTATAGCTTGAGTCCAGAACTAAAAAGGACATCTGAAATAGACCAAAACCTCAAACCCAGTCCTAGAGGCCACAGGGCTAAAAGGGAAAGGGGAAAGGTAACCCTTCCCCCAAACCCAACTCGGTGTAAGGTGCCTAGGCATCGTGTGAATAAAGCTTTCCCATCCTGGAAGTTGCCAGAAATTGAGAGACTATCCCAGTCTAGCAATTTTAATGACGCAGTTAGCTCTGGCTTTGCAGATGTAAAGTCTGCTCACAAGCACATAGTAAGGGAGCACAAGATGCCTTCTCCTAGAAGCAAATCCCTTGTCTTTCACCTAAGTTCTTGCATCTAGTACTGACTTTCTCCTTTTGTAGATGAGGAAACCTAGAGAGATGAAATAATTTATCAAAGGTCACACAGCAAGTAAGCAAAAAGGTAAGAAATTGAAAGCAGGTAATTAGATTCAAAGCCTTCCAGCAAGTTGACTGACTCAAAATTCAACATTTTTACCACTATAATATTGCTGAAAGGGAAAGGAATGGTAACTGAATGAGGTGTATTTTAGAATAAAAGAGAAGCAAAAAGAAAATGGAGAAAGGGCAAAGAAATAGAGTATAACCTCTGGCGTTTCCCCAGCAAAGAGGAAGCTTCAGTCCTGTGACCTGTTATAGGTGCATTTGTAAGGAAAATAGATAAATTAGTGAGATGTTGAATTGAAATCAGGGGCTGCAAGTGTTCACAAATTCAAGGAGAAAAATCAATGGGAAAAAATGTGTGGTGAAGATGAAGAGGTATCAGGAAAGTAATGTTTGCTTTTAAAAGGTGTTTGATTGAAAAGGGACCTTCTCCCCCCTCCTAATGAGCCTCTAAATCTAAGAGCTACTTACTGGAAACTTTTGATGATTTTATTCAAAGTAGAGTTGGGTTTTTTGGTTTGGTTTTGTTTCCTCTTTCTTTTACCAGGTTCTAAAGCAAAGTACCTCTCACTTATGGATAAGGACTGGACCCATGATTTCACTGGAATAGAGAGCTCCTCCTTTTACCAATACAGATACTTACTTTCTCTGAAACTGAGTCACAGACGAATTAAGTGACTTTGCCAGAACCACATAACTATTACATGTCAGTTGTGGATCTTGAACACAGGACTTCCTGGCTCCTAGGAAAACTCTTTATCCTTTATACCACTGTGTCTCCCACACAGCCAGCACTTCATAAATGATTATTAGGCTGAATACCCCTACTTGTACTTATTCTTACTCCACATATGATTATAGTATATCAGTGTTGTATTACTAGCTACCCACCCTATCATGAATGCTCCTTGAAGGCAGGAACTCCCAACCCCCGACCCCCTTTGCCATTGAATCTCCTGCTCTCTATCCAGTGCCTTGTACGTAGTAGGCGCTTAATAAATGCTTGTTAGATCGGATTGGGATGCGGTAATCATAAATCACGTCCCTCGGCCTCAGTTTCCTCATTTGTTAAATGACAGGGAGTTCCCTAACAGCTCTAACTGCCTGGTATTCAGGAAGGAAAAGGAAGGAAGTACCCCACTACCGAGCACTCATTGACAGTGTAGCCTAGCGGGAGTAGCTCCTTGCAGGCTTGGCCGGGAGGAGCTCAGCTCAAGCCTGCCGGGGCAGGCGCAGACAAGGTAGCCCCCAAAGCTGCGTCCGCACGGGCTCAGGGGCTGCTCCTCGCTCTGCTCCGGGGTAGGAGAGCGGTGGGGGTGGAGAAGGTTGATGGGTGGAAGGGAAGGGGGGTAGGGGGGAGGTGTGCTCTCTGTTTGGTGATGTCATTGCCAGTCCGCAAGCGGTGAAATTTAACACCAGCCGGATTTGCTCCTCGGAGTTGGCTCCTCTCCTCCCCAAAGAGAAGCAGCGGGCCGGGGCGGCACTCAGCGCTGAAAGCCTCCTCCTCGCAGTGGCCACCAGCCCCCTGCCACCGACCTGATTGCAGTTGTGGTGGTGTGTGTACGTACGTGTGTATGTCTCAGTTTGGGCACTGGTTCCTTCCCCAGATCCAAGGACTTCCCCCACCCCCAATCTCCTTCCCTCCCCTCTTCCCTCCTCCTCAGCCCAGTGCAGAGAGCTCCTCTGGAGTCGAGGAGTCGCCTCTGAACCACAAGTGAACTCCAGGGCTTGCTTGGTGGCGTGCGGCGCTCGCTCTCGATGCTGCCGGCTGTTTTCCTTCTGCCCGGCACACTGAGCTCGCCCTCCCTCCTCTGGCCACTGGCGTTGGGGACAGCCATTCCCCTGGGGCTGTCAACCAGCGTGGAGCTTTCCCGGTTCCCTTTTTTGCTCCGATAGGGGTGCTGCATTTTTCCCTTGGCTAGTTGTTAGAAAGTTTTGTTTGTTTTGTTTTGAAGCATCCTTATTTTTCTTGTGATTCTTTTTCCCCCTTTTCATGGACAGTACCTGCATCTCCAGCAGTGTGGAGTTGGCTTCTGTTTTCGGTTAGCACTTCGCTGCTTGGACAGATGCATACAAATGCATTTAGGAGCCCACAGGACAAGGCGTGGAAAGGTCTTCCCCACGGTGATCACGATCACGTAAGTAGAAGCGCCCGCCCCGGGAGGCGTGGGGCAGAAGGGCAGGAGAGCAGGCAGACAGTCTCCAAGCTGGGTTCTTCCTGTGCGCCTGGAGGCGGTCTGCGCTCCGACTCCCTGTCACTTTTTGGCGTGGGAGCCGCAGGGCAGCTGTGGCATTCCCCTTGTCTTTTCAATTTGTAAAATACCATGTTTGAAAGAGAGTCCCTGCCAGAGGATATCTCAGACAGTTTATGTTAAAACCATCATTTGAGCGGGAGGAAAAGGAAACTGGCTCTGGTCCCTGCAGGGAGATGCATCAGGCTCCCTTGGGCTTGCCTATCTCCTCCCTCTCTCCTCCCTCCCCAATCTCCCTTCTCTCTTCTTGCGCTCTTTCCCTTCCCTTATTCCTCTCTTCCTTCTTCCTTCTCCCTTTCCCCTCTCAGTCTCTTCTTCCTCTTTTGTCTCATTTTGCTCTCTCCCTCTTCTTTCTATCTTTCCACCTTCCTCTCTTCTGTCTTCTCTCCTCTTCTTTACCTCTATCCTCTTCCTGCTTTTCTTCTTTTTTCTCTCTTCCCCCCTTTCTTTCTCTTTCTGCCTTCTGTCCGCTTTCTCTTCTTGCTCTCCCCTCTCCCCTTTCCTTTCCCCCCTCTGGTCTGTTTCTCCCCCTTCTCGTTCACCCCTATCTTCCCTCTCCCTTACGTCCCTACTCCGTCCTTGCCCCTCTCCTTGGTGCGTCTGCCCACTGCTTTGTGCTTCTCTCTCCGTCTATGGATTCCCAATCAGTTTTGGGCTCCGGTTTCCAAGTCCTTTGTAGAAAGGGGCTGAGGAGTGAGGGGGCGATAACCCTACGGCAGTCTGAAGCATGCTGGTTTGCAACTTAAAGTGTGATCAGCAACCTCCTTTTACGAACTCACCTTCCGTCACTACAGGCAAACGGCACCCACTCTCCCGGTTCTCTGCGCTTCTACTGTCGTTTGGGACTTAGAAGCGGGAGAAGCTGGGCGGGTGAGGGGGAAGGGAGGAAGGGAGGAAGGAGGGCGGAGCTCAGTACCCGGGGAAAATTGAAGGGGCCTGATGTAGCTGAATTAATTGACTGCCCTGGTTCTTTAGAGTTCTTCCTGTTGGATGTCTCTCACCCCACCCTCAGTCCACCTTAGACTCAAAGGGGAGTGGGTCGACAGGATACTCCTCTGTTCTCCTTGGAAAGGGGTTTCTTTTAAGCCTTTGCAACAAAGACGTAGCTACTGCATCAGGTTAACCGGAAGGGATGGGGGCAGACCAGTCGATGCTAGCGAGCTCTCTAGGGGTCAGGAGGCTGTCAGAACCGAGGGTGAAGGTTGTGAATAAGTTTAGAAATGTCCGTCAATCACGGGGCAGCATGGATGTGTGCAAACTTGTACTTCATCGCTGGTGTGGAAGAAAATGGCAGAGACCTGAACTGGGATGGATGGAGGTGGTGGTGAGGGGAGTCTACAACCTTCTGTTTCTGTCTTTCATGTATTCTCAAAATTTGCTCCTAATTGCAAAGCCTTTGGGAGAGAAGCCTTTTCTTCTCCCTCCCCCAGCCTACAGTAAAGTCTGAGACCAAGAAAAAAGTGAAGAAAGAGAGATAGAGAGGGAAATGGGTGGTTTATGGGGTCATGGGACTTAGGGCTGAAAGAACTACTTTCAGGAATTAATTTCCTAGAAAAATGCTTAAGATAAGGACTTCCTACTAGTGCTCAGTCAGAACTGACAACTCCCAGCTGGAAGTCAGTATCAAAGACAACCTTTTCAGGTATTGCACTGTGCAGGACTTCTTGAAGGTGGGAAGTTTCTGCTTTTCATTCTATAACCCCAGTGTCTACCTTGGCATGAAGCAGCTAGGTGGTACAGTGCATAAGGTCCTGGGTCTCCACTTAGGAACACCAGAGTTCAAATTCAGCCTCAGTCACTTACTAGCTGTGTGACCCTGGGCAAGTCACCTAACCTCTGCCTCAGTTTCCTCAACTATAAAATGAGTATGAAAATAGCACCTACCTCCCAGGGTTGTTATATCAAATGAAATATTATTTAAAAAATTTTTTTTTGTTGATTTAAAACAGAGCCTGTCACATAATAAATTTCTTTCCTTCCCTCCCTCCATGGTACCTGCCATGGAGGTATTGGTAGCACCCATTAAGTAGCAACTTAATAAATAATAGCTATTATTGAACTGAATTGAACAGTTGACCTCAGTTTCCTCTTGTTTAAAATTCGGGTTTGGACTAGTTGACCACTAAAGTCCCTATGGTCTGGCTGACTCTCTTATCAAAGGATTTGTGTTTCCATCCTATCTCTAATGCTTACTACCTGTGAGATCTGGGGTAGATTTGGTTAAGCTCTTTGGGTCTCAGTTTCCCCATGTGTAAAATGAGGGGATTGAACTAGATGACCTCTGAGGTCCCCTGTAGGTCTAGATTTATGACCTTTAGTAATAACTTCAATTTGGAGATTTAAGGTTTGCAAAACCCTTTACCAGACATATCTCATTTGATTCTCCCCAGAATCTTGCAAGGTAATTATTATCCCTGTTTTACAGATCACAAGGCTCTAAGTAACATTCAGGTTCAGTGGCCTGTGAAATAAAGGGTGAGGGCAGAGGCAGATCTGCATGAGACCTATAGTACATTTTGTCAGGACTCTGGTTAGCTTCTATGTGCCTGAGCCCTCTGATGGTAGAAAGTAAGTCTTTCCTGGTCCATGACTACTCCATCTATTGACAAGCATGTCATGGAAGCTCCAACTAGGATTGAGAAGGAGACCAAAGACTCTCCTTTTCATGTTTGCCACCCCCCGCTCCAACAAACTTAGATCCAGAGGAGTTTCTTTGGGTATGCCCTGTATCTTTGAATTGTGTTGTTTGGTCATTTTTTAGTCATGTCTGACTCTTCATGACCCCATTTGGGGTTTTCTTGGCAAAGATATTGGAGTGGTTTGCCATTTCCTTCCCCAGGTTATTTTGCAGATGAGAAACTGAGGCAAACAGGGTTAAGTATCTTGCCCAGGGTCACACAGTTATAAAATGTCTGAGGCTGGATTTGAACATACAAAAATGAGTCTTCCTGACTCCAGATCTGACCCTGTGCACTGCACCACTTAGCTGCCCCCATCTTTGAGTTATATTGCAACTATTTAAGCAGCTTAGCTTCCTCCTTCTCTTTCCCCTCTTTTTTTCTCCTCATTGTCCTCTTCTTCCTCTTCTTCCTACTTCTCCTCTTCTCTCCCTATCTCCTCCTTCCCCCTCCCCTTCTGCTCTTCCCTTCACCATCCCATACCTCCTCAGGACACCCTGAAGCTACTCGCTGCTTAGTGTTGCTCTTTCTTAGTTGTGACCAACTTCATGGATTAAAGCTTCTCCTGCTCCTGGTCTCTCCTTGTCTGGTATTCACTCCCCTTCCAGACTTTCAGAGAAAAGGCCCTGCATAAATTCCTGGGCAGTTTGGGGTTTGTAAATTGGGTCCAGATGATTGGGGGGAGGGACGAGGAGGAGGAGAGACAAAATGATCTGAAAGGGGAACATCAGAGCAAAATTGCAATGGTTTACAAAGTAGGGAGAAACTTCATTGGGAAATTCTATGGGAAGTTCCAGGTTTGGGGAAGCAGAGTTTTATTTATTTGCATAATTTAGGTAGAGACCCAGTCTGTTTCAGCTGAGGGATAGAAAAAAATGAACACAAACTCTCAAATTCATTTCCATGTTTACAAAGCGCAGGAAAGACTGAGCAGTAAATAACACGAGAAAGGGTAGGCAATTGTTATAGAATATTAATTCCCCCTCCTGCTTCCTGCCCCGGTTAATTAGCTTTAACCTGGGAATCAAATATGGGAAGAAGACCCTGTCTCCTTGAGGAAGTGGAAGTTAGTTTGAAAGCCATATCCAAAGAGCCGGAAGCTGGAAGCATCCTGGAGATACACGGGAGAAGCAGTTTACATTAAGGACGAACCACTCACTGAAGCCCCTGCTCTTTCCTGAAAGCTGTGAAGTTTTCATTTTCCATGGTTCTTTTGCAATGATGCCCTTGGGAGGGGAAAGAAAGCTTCATTTCATCACAGACCTGAACCCAGACATCCAGAAACCACTTGGAGGGCTACCCATTTCAAACTCACCTCCTTTAAAGTCATATTATATTTCCTGTGACTGCTTTTCAATCATCTCCCCAAGTGTGGAAGCCTATAAAATTAGCAAATGGGAAACAGTAAAACTAGAAAGTCTTAGAGAGCCGTAGGTCTAGAGTTAGAAAGGATCTTGGAGGCCATCTAGTCTAACCTCTTATTTCAGAGGAGTAAAGTGAAGCAGAGAGAGTGCTTAATACTGTACCTGGCACATAGTAAGCACTATATAAATGTTAGTTATTACTATTGTTATTATTGACTTGGCCAAGGTCACACAGCAAATAAGCATCAGAGGTCTTATGATTTAGGAGCAGCTAGGTGGTACAGTGGTTAGATACTACTACTACTACTACTACTACTACTACTACTACTACTACTACTACTACTACTGCTGCTGCTGCTGCTGCTGCTGCTGCTGCTACTGCTACTACTACTGCTACTGCTACTGCTACTATCACCACCACAGCTGCAAGGTGGAGCACTGAATAGAGTACTGGCCCTTTAGTCAGGAGGATCTGAGTTCAAATCTGGCCTCAGACACTTCCTAGATGTGTGACCCTGGGCAAGTCACTTAACTCTGTCTCAGTCTCTTCATCTTTAAAATGACATGGAGAAAATAAGAAAGGCAAACCATTCCAGTATCTTTGCTAAGAAAACTCCAAATGGGGTCATGAAGAGTTGGATATGACTGAAATGACTGAATGACACCAACCACCACCTGTGATTCTAGGACTAATGTTCTTTCCATTATATCTCACTGCCTCCTCCAAACTCTTTAACTGAACCAAGGGGATACCGTGGGGGAGAGCCTCCCCGGCAGTCTCCTGGTAATTAAAGGGTATCGATGACAAAAGAAAGAATGTTTTGTTTCTAAGAGAGTTTCTATTTCCTAGCTGACACCCGTTTCTATTTTTTAAAGTAACTTTGTGGTCTATGTAGTCTAAATATGTGTTTACAGTAAGACAGTTTATGTGCAGAAGGAAATGTAGTTATTTATTTAAATGTAGGATTCTGCTCTGGGATGGGAGAGGTTGAATAAGGGCAAGTTTTATTCCCAGTATGATTTAGGTCTCACCTGGAGGTACAGGCTCCAAAATAAATGTATATTTAGGCCCCTTTCCTTGCCCAAGCATCTAACAAAAGGGAGGGGGAGGGCTATCTCATTTTCTTGGGTCTGGTTCCTATTGTCAGTTGTTCAATCATTTTTAAAGTCACATCCAAATCTTCATGACCCCATTTGGGGGTGTTCTTGGCAAAGATACTAGACTGGTTTTCCATTTCCTTTTTCAGCTTAAGGAAATTAAGGAAGTTAAGGAAATTGAGGCAAATAGGGTTAAGTGGCTTACCCAGAGTCACACATTTCCTGAGCCTGTTACTTTATCTGGAAAAGGAGAAGGGTGTGATAGATGGCTTCTGAGGCCCCTTTCAGCCTCTTAATCCATTGTCCTAAATGACATAACCAGTATGGGCCTCAGTTTCCTCACCTGTAAACTGAGAGGGTCCTTTCCAGACCCTCTAAACACTAGACTTGGATTCAGAAGATGTGGCTGTGAATTTTGCCTTTGTCGTTTCCTAGTGTGTGACCTTGTACAAATGCCCTCTTTTTGGGCCTCAGTTTCCTCATCTGCCAAATTAGGGGGTTAGAGATGCTCTCTAAGGTGGTCTCCAGCTCTTCTATTTCTGCGTCTGCAGCAGATAGTAGGATCAGAACTGCAGAGCCTGAAGGGACTTCAGAGGCCATCTAAACTAACAGAGATTAACTGACTTGCCTAAGGTCATTTAGAAGGTAAGCATCAGAACTGAGATTTGAATTCAGGTCCTCTGACTTCAGAACCAGAGCTATTCCCAGTTTGGTATACTCCTAGAGCATTAAGAGAATTGCTAATTTATGAGATATATGATTTGCTGATTTATGAATTGTCATGAGAATGGCTGATAGATACAATAAGCACACACGTGCATGGTCTTTAAGGTTTACAAAGCATTTTCCCCTCAGTAAGCCCCTGAGAAGGTAATTAATTGTTCCCATTTTCTAGAGGGGAAATAAAGGCCAGAAAGAAGAATGGTTGCACCTCTAATAAGTATCAGGAGCAGGATTTTGTGAACACATGTCTTCTGATTCCCAAGGCAAGAGTTCTTTCCACTGGACCCTGTTACCTTGCAAGTTTGTTTTTTAGATTAGTTCACTCTAATCACTTGGCTGGGGTGGCTGGGTGGTACAGTGGATAGAGTACCAAGTCTGGAGTCAGGAACACTCATCTTCCTGAGTTCAAATCAGGCCTCAAACTTACTTCCTAGCTGTGTGACCCTGGGCAAGTCACTTAACTCTGCCTCAGTTTCCTCACTTGTAAAATGAGCTGGAGAAGAAAATGACAAACCACTCTGGTATCTTTGCCAAGAGAACCTCAAATAAGGTCATGAAGAGTCAGACACAGCTGAACAACATTCACTTGCTTCATTTGAAAAAAAGAAAAAGAAACAAACACACACATTTATCACTTGTAATAGAAAACTTTTCTAGGCCTCAGTTTCCTCATCTATAAAATGAGAATACTGGCCTAGTTGGACCTCAGAGGCCAGCTGTTCCAAATCTTTCCTTTTACAGATGACGTAAGTGACACCCGGGCTGACTAGTTTAAAAGAAAGTCACTCCCTCCCCTCCATAAATGCACACACAAGTGTCTCCTAAATTTCAGAGTTCCCCTCAGAATAAGTAAAAGCAATAACCACAATCAGCATCAATAACCTTAAAAAAAAGAAGCCTAGAGTCCTGTGGAGGTCATAATCAGGGAGAATCTCTTGGAAGTCCTTGAGTCAAATTAAACCAAGAAGGTCTGGATGCTGCCCAGAGCTGTTCCTGGAATGAAGGTTGATGTTTCTACCCCTCAAAAGCCAGAGGCCCTCTGGGATCCTAGATATTGTCTGGGGTCCTACATATGGTCTTGAGTCCCCAGTCCCCTGCAACCCTCTCACTTTTCATCTGATGCATTGAGCATGAATCATATCAAACTTGGAAGTGTTATTCCAGGGCCCAAACGTCCAGGATGTATACTGAAGGAGCCAATCACTTAATCTTGTTTCCCAATAGAACAAGAGTCTTTAGGATTCCTGGGCTTAGCTTTGAGGAAAGTTATGAAGTTTTCAGCATATTAGGGACAGTCACATCAATAACATGGTAGTCTGCTGCTTTGTAAACACCCACCTAAAAGGCTGAAACAATTGGGGCTCTGTCTTGTCCCTTAACTGTTTGCATCACTTCTGTCAAAATCAGTGCTGTGGGCTATATTTTTCACTTTTATTAAATTTTCCCTTGCCCTCTAACCAACTTCTTTTCAAGTTTGTCAGATTTCTTTTAGGTTCTGTGTTAATTTTTATGCTTGGTTTGGTCCACTTTGGGATTCTAAATACCACAAACATGATAAAGAAATAAGATGTTTTCTTTGCCTCATTAAGAAGTTAATAAAAAAAATTTCCATTGAGTTCCTCAGCTAGACATTTTGTTAGAGGAAACTAGATACATGAGCAAAATGTATGAAGTGATTAATCAGAGTCTATATGACCTAATTTAATGGAAATAATGTACAGCAAAACTCAAAATTTTCCATAGACTCTATTATGGGATCAATTCATGTCTCCTGTCTCTGTGGTGATCATTTCTGCCTGTAAATGTCATTGTCCTCTAACAGCAAAGGATGAACAGACTCATCTTGTAATTGTAGAATTTTAGGGCTTGAATAAATACATTTTGAGGGTCATTAGGATAATAAGATTGAAAACTACATTTATATACATTGATATATATATACATATATAGAATGCATTTAAATGTATATGGAATGCATTTATATATTTATATATTTTTATATATATTTAAATATATATATATTTAGATGCAAAGTGGGATGGTGGATATATGGTGTTTGAGACTGTGATTTATGAGTCTAGGGAGCTCCAGAGTGAAGAAAGCCCTTTCCAAAGCATGTTGCTTCCCCCCAACATATAACCTTAAAACATTTCCTTGGACACTGAAGGGTTGTGATTTCCCCATGGTCTCATAGCCAGTACATACCAGTGGGACTTGAACTCAGGTCTTCCTGGTTCTAAGACTAGCTCTCAGTTCACTGTGCTATATTGCCATCTTGTGTGTGTGTGTGTGTGTGTGTGTGTGTGTGTTTTGCAGTCTGTCTTATTGTGTATGCCTCCAAAGGAGGCACAATAGACATTTCTAGCCTCTTCTCCCCTGTACCCTTCTTCAATGGAAACTCTCATTCCTTCAGGAAGGGGAGCAGGAGGTTAGGGTCAGAAGTCATCACTGTTCTCCCCAGAGGGAGAAAGTCTGCTCCATCAAATGTTGCTTGTTGCAGGGATATGATAGAGTTTGAGCTAAAGTTTGATCACTTTGTCATTTTGGTGGAAGGAAGACTCCAAACTCTACATCTTGATTCCTTCCCTACCTAGTGCTAGTTCCACACTGAACACACAAAGCAAATAGCAAAGGAAGCCATTTATCCAAACCATAGCAAAACAGAAATCAGAAAATGTATCCCAGGTAATACAAAGTAAAGAAGTTCAGCTCAATCAAGAGAGAAGATCTTGAATTGAACATAAGGGGAGATTCTCCAAAGTCTTTAGAGAAGCAAGCTTGGGCATGGAGCCATGATGGAGCTGGCCAGCTCCTCCCATGTCTTCCCAGAGTCTTTTCCTTCAGCAGCCTGAAGGGAAATTGACTTCTTCCATCTTCTCTCTTGAAGTTAGAAGCCATGGGTGCCAGAACACTCAGAGGATAGGAAGCAACTCTGATTGAAGAAGACTTTAAGCTTGATGAATTCCAAGGGGGAATCACCCTGAAGAGTCCTGAAGAGAGACTTGAAGGGAACTTTCATTGGATAATCCCAAAAATGATTCCCCAGAACTGAAACTCTTTCCTCCCCTTAACTTTGTCCCACCCCTCATGGCAGGACAGGGCATTCATCTCTCCCAAAAAGGAGAAAGTTCCATATGGGCTTTGGGGTAGGGGATATACATACATACATACATACATACATACATGTATATATATATTTGCATCCTAGAATTCTGTAATTTATTGTTTACTGATAATTTTATTACATACATATACATCCATATATATATAGACATATGTGTGCATATGTGTATATATGAATATATGTTAAATGTGTGTATGTGTGTGTGTGTGTGTGTGTGTGTGTGTGTGTTTACAAGTAGTACAAGGCATTTAACCTCTTAGTGCTCCAGGGATCTTTCTGTAACTTGCAGAGAAAGTGCTGACCTGCGTTGGTGATTCTTAGCAAATTGTATGTTGGTTAGTCAACAAACATTTATTGTGTTCAGTTGTTTTTCCAGTTGTATCTGACTCTTTGTGACCCCATTTGGGGTTTCTTTGGCAAAGATACTGGAGTGGTTTGCCATTTTCTTCTCCAACTCGTTTTATGAATGAGGAAACTGAGGCAAACAGGGTGAAGTGACTCACCCAGGGTCACACAGCTAGTAAGTATCAGAGACCAGATTTGAACTCAGGATGATGAGGCTTCCTGACTCTAGGTCCGGTACTGTGCCCACTGCACCATGTTCCAAGCACTGGACTAAGCATTGGGCTAAGCCCTGGGGTAAAAAGAAAGGCAAAAAGACAGCCCTTGCTTTTAAAGACCTCAGTCTAATAGAGGAGACAATAGGAAAACAATTACATACTAACAATATACGCACAAAATAAATTGGGATAAATTGGGATAATCCAGAGAGGGAAGGCACAAGAATTAAGGGGGATCAGAATATGATTCTTACAGCAGATAGGATTTTAGCTAGTACCTGAAGGAAACCAGAGAAGTGAGGAGATGGGGGGGGGGGGCATTCCAGGCAAAGGGAACAGCCTGTGAAAATGCCCAGAGTCCATAGATTTGTCTTGCTTTAGCAAGGAGGTCAATGTTACTGAATCATATTATACATGGAGGGGAGTAAAATACAAAAAGATTGGGAAGGCAGGAAGGGACCAGCTTAAATGCCAAACAAGACTTTTATGTGGCTACCCCTTCCATATTGCAGGGGTTAGGGATATGGTTCTTCTGCTCTTCGGAAAATCCATATAAATTTTTTTAGCCCTGCTTTTGTACCAGAGAAATCTGAATTATTATGGTATTAAAAGATAAACAATATTGATATTATATAATACTATGTATATATATATACATATATACATAGTATTATGCATTTCTGAGTTTCTAAACTTTTTCTGTGTCATCTGTGGTTTCCTCAAAACTCCCCCACAAATTCCCATTTAATTTCTTATACCCACCCATGATATATGGAAACCACAATGGGGAAAGTTGCAATGTGGAAAGGATTCCTTTATTTTATCCTGGAGGTGATAGGAAACCACTGGAGTTTATCATCCTAGATGCTGTCTATTAAAAACCAAGTGTTCTCACTTAAGACCTTTTTCTCTCCTCTTTGGGTTCTTTGACATGTGAGAAAAATTGAACATTCCTGATCATAATATTATGTTCTCTGGCATTCTGATTTCTCTGCTTCTGGTGGCCAAGCTAGAAGTCTTCACACCAGAACCTTGCCTACAGTGAAATAATCATTATAACTCACATATTTATCGTTCCTTGAAGTTGGCAAATGCAACAAGCCTGAGGTGGGTAGTGTGGATATTCTTGGCACCCCTATCATGTGATGAGGAGACTGATGGCCAGAGAGTATGTGACTTGCCCCAGGTCACAGAGTAACCTGAAGCAGGTCTACTGATTCTTAGATCATGGTCTTTCCTCAATACTCCAGAAACAGATGAGGCAGATAAAGATTCCCTGAACAGGAGGCAATAGAATGTCTGCCTTTGACCTCTTTCTTAATTATTTTTCTTTGATTAAATTTGACTGCTTGACATCAGCCAAAGGAAGAGGGAAAGACTGCATACATCAGCCATCTGTCTGTTCCTCTCCATTAGTCATTGAGTTTGGTATATAAGTACAGTTACATAAGGTATGGTCTAACCGATTTGTCATAATCTCCTGGGATCACCTGGCTAAGATGAGAGAAAAAGATACTTGACAAGTTTAGGTTTTCTTGCCTGGAACCATGAATGAACTTGTCAGCGTGTCTAGGGCAAGCTCATTTTTTTTCCTGAGGTCATTGGTGGGGGAGGTGCTAAGCCCATCAAATGCATCCTGCAGGTGTTTTCTCTGCCCTCATGGTAAGCAGATGAGTACTTAGTGGGTTGATTTTTTCCATCTGTCAACTCATGCAAGTGATTAAGGTTCCAGCCTGTGCCAGAGGTACCTGGGGCAGGTGCTGCCTGTTCCCCTACTCATATTTTGCTAAGGCAGCATGATTCAGATGAGTTATCACCTGATGATGGCAATGCTGGGCTTCTTGCCAGTCTGAGCAATCTATATATACACCATTCTAATGCATGGAAATACAGAGAAGGAGAAAGACAGAATTCACTCTAGATTAGCCAAACGGATGGTTGCCAAATCTTCACATTATAGCTCCAGCTGTTGAAAGCTACATATAGCTTTCTTTGGAATAATAGAAAAGAAAAAGAAAGCCAATTTTTTTTTACATTTATAATTTGGAGTATCCTATCATATAAAGAGGGGCAACTAGGTGAATGGAGTGCCAGGCCTAGAGTCAGGAAGACTTCTCTTTCGGAGTTCAAATATAGCCTCAGATATTTCCTAGCTGTGTGACCCTAGGCAAGTCACTTAACCCTGTTTGCCTCAGTTTCCTCATCTGTAAGATGAACTAGAGAAAAGCCACTCTAGTATCTTTGCCAAGGAAACCTCAAATGAAGTCACAAAGAGCTAGAAACAGTTGAAATGACTCAAGAACAATCATATAAGGCTACATTAGATAAATATACCACAGAACAATCCATACTATATATAAAGACAGTGATTAAAGCTATTAAATATGACACATCTCTAGATAAAGAATCATCTAAATAGGTTGCCATGTATGTGGTTTTCTTTTATGCTAAAAGTCTTTTTAAGATTCCATGTTATAATTTTGCTGTTGCTTTCTTGAGAGCAACTTTAAGGTTGACCAGCATTTGAACTGTGGAATGTCTGGATGGCTCAGGTCTTGAGGCTTTGAAACTGGTTACCTATCATTAAGCCCACTATCAAAATTATGACTTATAATAGAGCCCTGGTCCAAAAGTTTTATTTTGGCAGCTGCACCTTGATTGTATAAGTAATGAATGAATCACTCTCAAAATGAACAAAAATCATGCTCCTTCCTTGATTTATCATTTTATCCCACTGAGTCAGACATTGCTAAAGATGTCAGCATCATAGTAAAGAGGGAGAATGAGATAGGGTAGGTAAGAATACTGGTTTTGGAATGAAGTTCAGATCCTGCCCCTGACACATTAATAACTGTGAGACCTTGGACAGCTCATATCACCTTAGGTGCTATAGACAAGTGTCTGTGACTGCTCTGCTAAGCCCATAGATGGGTTGTGATCTGTGTTAGAATCCTTTGGAATGCCTTTCTGGCATTTCCCTACCCTTCCTTGAGTTATCAGCTACCTCCCTCTAGATATTGTTTTGAATTTATTTAAATATTCAGATACATGCTGTATTCTCACCCCACCCCCTAAGTAGAATGAAAGTCTTGTGAAGTCACTCAATTTTTATCTTTGTAACCCCAGGAGATAATTTTGCAACTTATACACAGTGGGTATTTAATAAATGTTGAATTGAATTGATGCTATTTCTCAGCCTATATAATTGTAGATCCTTTGTATTTTTCCCTTACTCTGGAGGAACAGTTCTCAAACTTTTGATCTCAGGACCCTCTTACAACTTTTAAAAATTATTGAGGACCCCCCAAAAGTTTTTGTTCACATGGGCTATATCTATCAGCATTTCTAATATTAGAAATTAAAACTGACAAATTTTGTTCATTTATGAATTCATTAAAAATAACAGCAATAAGCCCATTTCAAGTGGATATAAATAACATATTTTACTGAAAAGTAAGTATATTTTCATAAAGAAAACATTTACGAGGAGAATAACATTATTTTACATAGTTTTGAGAATCTCCTTGATGTTTGGCTTAATAGAAGACAGTGGTTTGGGGCAGCTAGGTGGCGCAGTGAGTAGAGCACTGGCCCTGGAGTCAGAAGGACCTGCGTTCAGATTCGGCCTCAGACACTTAACCCACACAAACAAAAAAACCTAGCCATGTGACCTTGGGCAAGGTACTTAACCCCAATTGCCCTCCAAAAAGGAAGAAGAAGAAGAAGAAGAAGAAGAAGAAGAAGAAGAAGAAGAAGAAGAAGAAGAAGAAGAAGAAGAAGACGACGACGACGACGACGACGACGACAATGACAACGACAGTGGTTTCTCCTATTTGCCTCTGCATTCAATTGTGCTGTGCTGTTTTGGTTCAAGTACATGAAGAAAAGCTGACTTTACACAGATGTAGTTGGAAAAGGAGGAGTATTTTAATAGGCGAACAACATATTAAAAACAAGTTTTTAATTCATGTACCCTTGAAAGTTTCTGAGTCCCCCAGGATTATATAGATCACACTTTGAGAACCACTGATCTAGGGAGTTAAGGTGAAAACATGCTATTGATATAAGGGAGATAGAGAGTAGAAAATGTACCAAGAACTCTTTTTACTACACACGAGGTGCTCAATTAGTGCTATGAATTGATGCATTGTTTAGTAAAGTGGTTGTTCATATTTGCAGAAGGATTCGCTTTTTGGTAGGGTGAGTTATATATCTCCTTATAAGAATAAAAATACTTCAAGTACCATTCTATCTCAATAGTTATCTGTCCTAGCCCAGATGTGGGGCCATCCATCCTTATTCTCACTTTGGCTATTTTACATTCTATCATCGCCACTCATTCCCCTTCTTCCCTCCTCCCCTACTTCTTGACCTAAGAACTGATCAAATCAACATTATCATACAGTTTCAATCACCATTCCTGGAAATTCCCAGACCAAACCAGCTTTCCTTGACCACACCACTCCTCTTTGTGTGTTTTCTGCTACTAAAATTTATCCTCCTCGAGGGCAGGTACCACAGGTACTATTTCACTTTGGCATTTTGCCTCCCAGCACTTATCATATTGCTTATCACATAGTAAGCACGTCATAGTTTCTGTAAAAACTCATTAGTTAATGGAAGGACACTCCTGCTAATGTAGAAATATTCTCTGACTTTGTCCAAGACCAATTATCTCTCTCTCTCCACAAAGTCCCTAAAGCACCAGATTTCCATTCCCTTCTCTTCCATAAGAGGAGTAATTTCATAAAGCTCCATAAGCTGACACAGCAATAAATAAATGTACATACATATACATATGGAAGTACATATATACACACATGCATACATGCATATGCATACACATGTATATGATTGTGAGGACAATAACTAGTTAATCCTAATGAAGACATTAACTAGTTAATCCTAACCAAACTTCTCAATGTTGATACAAACACAGAAACCCTGATAGCCAGCCCTGATAGGTTCTAATCTAATCTAATCAGGTTCTAATCGATCCTAACAAGAGTGACTTGTATGTCTAATCTTTCACAAACAGCATTGACTTTTCCTTGTGAATTCAAAGAATTCAGTTAAATTCAACAAGCATTTATTGGGCATCCACTTTGTGCCCTGGGGCTGTCCTAGGTCCTGAGACTACAAAAAAAAAAAAAACCAAAAACCAAAAAACAAAAAACAACAGTCCCAGCCCTAGAAGAACATACATTTTATTTGGAGAGAACAAGATGTACACCAAAAAGTGTTAAGCAAATGCAGAGTAATTGGGAAGAACTAATAGAAGTAGCATCTGGGTGGTAACACCTGAACAGAGTTGAGGGAGTTTTATATTCTGAGAGGCAGAGGAGAGAAGGGAGTGAGTGCATTCCAGGCACAAGAGGAAAGAGTACAGTACAGTTTTTGTAAATTCATGGGGGCAGGAGATGGAATGTTTGGGATTTGTTGTTTAGTCATTTCAGTCCTGTTGACTTTTCATGACTCCTTTTGGGGTTTTCTTGGCAAAGATACTGAAGTGGTTTGCCATTTCCTCCTCCAGCTTGTTTTACGGATGAGGAACTGAGACAAACAGTGTTAATTGACTTGCCCAGGGTCACACAGAAAGTGTCTGAAGTCAGATTTGAACTCAGGGCTTCCTAACTCCAGGTCTGTTGCTCTATACACTGTGCCACCTAGCTGTCCTAATGTTTTGTATAGGGAACAGCAAATAGGTAAATTTGACTAGACTACAGAGAGCACAGTATTATATGGGAGAATAATGTGAGAACAATTTGGAAAGCTAGATTTGATCTAGATTGTGAGAGATTTTAGGTGCCAGAGAGAGGAAGTTACATTTCTTTCCAAAGTCCAGGTGGAAACATGGAAAGTTCTTAAGCAAGGAATTGATGTGGTCAATTAAATTATTTTTGTGCTTTTATGAAGTGGAATCAACATAGTGAAAAAAATATATTGCACAATCACTGAAGTCAAGATGTTTATGCTTATTTGAATAGCATTTGGTTTATACCAATTATTGTCTATTCATAAAAATCACAGAAACTCTAGTTGGAAGGGGTCTTGGGGGTCACCCAGATCATGGAAGTCACTTCCCCATGGAAGGAAGAAGGAATATCTCTGTAACATTCCTAATAGGTTATAATCCAGCATTTTGAACACTTCTGATGATGGAGAATTCACTACCTTATGGTCCATTCCATTTTTGCCATCTTCTAATTGTTCAAAAATCCTTTCCTATACTCTTCTAATTACCTTTGTCAAGCTATTACCCATCAGTCTTTAGTTTGGTCCTCTGAAATCACAGAACAAATCTAATCTTTCTTCCCCATAATGATCTTTCAAATATTCTAAAATCACTATAACATCTTCTCCAAGCTAAGCATCCACAATTCTTTCAATTTTCTGTCACATGACATGGTTTTTGTTTTCTCTCACCATTCTGTCTTCCTTCCTTGGGATGTGTTATTAAAGTATGGTATCCAGACTGAAGACTTATTCCAGCTGTTGACTGACTAGGGTAGATTATGGCAATAATAAGTGTCACTTTTTACAAGATATTCTTCTCTATAGCCTTCCTTCTGTACCTTCCATCCACCTCAATTACCTTAGCTATATTCAATATCAGAGAGGCAACTTTGCATGGTAGATAAAGAGCACGTCTTAGATTTGGGAAACCCTGGTTCAGATTCTACCCTGACACAGACTGGGATATATTTGTTCAAGAACAAATCACCCAATCTCTCTGTTTGCCATGTAACTCTCCAAGGTAATGGTTGACAAACTATATATGGCCCATTAGCCAAATTGAGCCCTCTGTCTGTTTTCATATGGCCCAGTACAGGGGTGGGGAACCTACAGCCTTGAGATCTTATGAGACCTTCTAGGTCCTTGGGTGCAGTCCTTTTGACTGAGTCCAAGTTTTACAAAACAAATCTTTTTATTAAGGGAATTTGTTCTGTGAAATTTGGATTCAGTCAAAGGGCTGTACTCGAGGACCTAGAGGGCCACATGTGGCCTTGAAGCTGTATAAAATATAAAAACCATTCTTACCTCTCAGGCCCTACAAAAATAGTCAGTGGACTAGATTTGACCCATGGTTTGCTGACCCCTGTCAAAAGTTATAAATAGCACTGCAAGTAGCAATCTGTGTAAAGAGTTTCCTCTTTGAGACTTCCCAATGCTAGTGAAATCACAAGGCCAATTCTAATCAAACCAAATATACTTATATGTATACAGGTTGTCATCCCAGAGAGAATGTAAACTCCTTGAGGGCAGAGAATGATGAGATAAGAATTGTAAAGTGCTTGTAAATTGTAAAGTATAGCTATTATTATTAGCTATTATTTTTGTCTTTAGATTACCAGTACCATTACAGGCTTGGCACATGAAAGGTACTTGGGGACTCATCTGTCCTCTGGGTTCTTTTCTTTCCCTGAATCTATGATTATGGTGCATGGATTCCTTGATTTAGACACTATTTTTCTGTGATTTTAAGTTGTTTTTTTTTTAAGTTGAATCAACTCTTTTTTTTTTTTTTGGTAGGGCAATTGGGGTTAAGTAACTTGCCCAAGGCCACACAGCTAGGTTTTTATTTGTGGGTGCTTTAAGTGTCTGAGGTCGGATCCGAACTCAGGTCCTTCTGACTCCAGGGCTGACGCTCTATTCACTGCGCCACCTAGCCGCCCCTTGAATCAACTTTTTACTTGTATTAAGCAAATTAATGTACTTCTATCTGGCTATCCTAATATTTTGGATAAAATACATGATTTTACATTTATGCCTATTATATTTAATCTCATTAGATCTGGCATATTGCTGCAGCTTTGCAAGATCTTTGTGGATCCAGGTTTTGTCACTGGGCTTATTGTCTATCCATCCCTGCTTTACAGTCATTTGGCATGATAATATTTTGTTAATCAAAGCCACTAGGTGTTTCAGTGGCCAGAGTGCTGGACCTGGGTCAGGAAGTCCTGAATTCAAATCCCATTTCAGACACTAGCTATGTGACTCTTGGAATTTTACTTTTCTGCTTCAGTTTCTTTATAGGTAAAATGATAACAAAAATACCTACCTCAATGAGTTGTAATGAGATTCAAATGCAGTAAGATGTAAAACACACTGGAACCTTTAAATACAAATGCTAGTTACTACTACTACTACTACTACTACTACTACTATTACTACTACTATTACTACCACCACCACCACCACTACTATTGCTGCTACTAACACCACCACCACTACCATGGCGGCTAGGTGGTGCAACGGATTGAGCCTTTAGTCAGGAGGACTTGAGTTCAAATCTGGCCTCAGACACTTCCTAGGTGTTTGACCCTGGGAAAATCACTCTTTGCCTTGGTTCCTTATCTGTAAAATGAGAAAGAAATGACAAACCACTCCATTATATTACCCAAGAAAACCCTCAATATAGGGGTTGCAAAGAGCCAGACATGACTGAAACTATTCAACAATATTATCATTACAAAAGGGCTCATTTCCTTCCTACTTCTGTATTAAATTTTGGATTTCTAAAATATGGTTATTAGACTACATATTTGACCAATAAATAATGATTCTATTTCTTTCTTTCTTTCTTTCTTTCTTTTTTAGGAAAGCCCTGCTCCTTTTTCTTACACTATGTGTCATAGAAGGTACTGGACAAATCCCAGACCAAGGTGAGAAGGTTTCCTTGTTCCGGGTTTGGTTCTGTAAAGGGTTGGCTGCCAAAGAGTGGAAGCAGCACATGACTTTCAGTCATCATGGCCTCAAATGCCGCCCTACAGAAACTAACAATGAAAACATTCCAGGGAGTACAGGGTGAATATGAGGGTAAAATAACTAAATTTGGGGGGGAGGAGGCAAGTGACCTTTTCCAAGTTACTCAGATCTTCCGTCTGAGAAATTGCTTACATTTTTAAGCAAACGCCCCATAAAAGAGAATTCTCATATAGTGAAAAAGCTCTAATTGTGACCTCACAGGCCGTGGGTGTCCTTGGGGGTGGCTTCCTGGGACTGAGTTACCTTTGCACTTCTGGATACAACACAGGCATATAAGAAATCTGGATTTGCATCATTAAGAGACACAGTGAAATTTGCATACTAGTGGGTTTGGGGTTTTCCTTATTTCAGAGGCAGATGCTGGTTAGAAAAGAGTTCAGTATTTCTGGTTTGTGTGTTTGTTTGTGCCCACTGGTTGTTGCCGTCCTGGGCTGGGGGAGGCGAGAAGTTACCAAGAACATTCTATGAGAATTGCAGAAATGAGAATAACATGGGCTGGCATGGCTACCTCCTTTGCTACTCTATTAATAGATCTTTCAGATTTCACAGAAATAGGGAATCATAGATTGAAAGTTGGAAGAGACCCTTAAGTCCAAGCCCCTTCATTTTACAGATGGGGAAATTGAGGCACAAGAAAGTTAAATCACCCCTATGTCTAAAGCAATATTACACTTGAGCAAACATATTTTCTTTTGTGTGTGACTGAGGCAACTAGGTGGTATATTGGATAGTGTACTGAACTTGGGAGTCAGAAAGGTCTACATTTAAATCCTATCCAGACACTTACTAGCTGTGTGACCCTGGGCAAGTCAATTGACTTCTCTCAGCCTTAGCTTCCTCATTTGTAAAATACCACCTACCTTACAAGATTGTTGTAAAGATCAAATGATATCATATATAATATGCAATATATAATGTTATATATTATATCATATTATATGTAATATTATAATAAAGTCTTTTACAAATCATAAAGCTATTTTTAAATGTGAGCTATTATTTTCATTATTATTACAATGGAGTAAGTCAGGGGTGGGGAACCTGCAGCCTTGAGGCTATATGTGGTCCTCTAAGTCCTCAAGTGTGGACCTTTGCCTGAATCCAAACTTTACAGAACAAATCCCCTTAATAAAAGGATTTGTTCTGTAAAAGTTGGACTCAGTCCAAAGGCTGGACCCAAGGACCTAGAAGGCCATGTGATTCCTCACCCCTGGAATAAGTGATCTCCATGCCATAGCCCTTGATCTTCTACCTATAGTTGGACTCCAAAAAAAAAAAAAGACTTTTTGAAGAGCAAGCCAGAACAGAATCTATATAATTATATGTTAGTTTTATTACCTTACTCATTTTTAAAATACAGTTATAATAAAACAGTGGTCAAGATGTTTGAGGCTCTTTTGGTGCTGACAGCCTCTGGCATTAAAAGTTATATATGACTTAATTATGTTTCATTTAGTACATAGAGAATTTTTTTCATCTCATAGATGTTAGCCCCATTGAAATAAAGACACGAGGAGATGAATTTTTTTTTTGCTTTTTTTTTTTTTTTGGAGGGCAATTGGGGTTAAGTAACTTGCCCAAGGTCACACGGCTAGGTTTTTGCTTGTGTGTGCGTTAAGTGTCTGAGGCCGGATCCGAACTCAGGTCCTTCTGACTCCAGGGCCGACGCTATACTCACTGCACCACCTAGCCGCCCCAAGGAGATGAATTTTTAAGACGTCTTATCGGGGCTTTTGTTTATACTTCTGTCATTTCCTCATGTGCTCTCCTCTTCCTCCCTGACAGCTCTGTAGCAGAGCAGAGGAGCACAGTCATGCCACATAAAGCAGCTGTTACCCAGGGCTCAAGCCTGGCATTTGCATGAGCATGTCTTATATCTAAGGTATAGAGGTTAAAATCTTAGCACCGATGCTTATGAACTGTGCGTGCAACCTTTGGCCAGGCATTTAAAGCCATTGCATCTAGATTTTTTTGTCTTTAAAATATGAGGGTTGCCCCCAGTGACTTCTGTGTTCTCTTATAACCTTAAATTTATGATCTTATGATCCTGAGACATTTGGACCACAGTGAAAAACCACATGGTTGGTAAAGAGAGGCATACTGTTCTGCTGGAATTGATTAGGATTGTCAGAGTTTTGTTTCCAATGTGGGCAAAGAATCACAAAATTTCAGAGTCTGAAGGGATTTTGGTGTTTATCTAGTCAAGCCCCTGGCTTAAAAAAAGAATACTCCCTCCCCCAATCACAATTCCCAAAGAGGTTGAGTCTGGTGAATTTCTTGAGTTTGGGAGTTTTGAGTAGCAGTGAGCTAAGCCTATCATGTGTCTGCTCTATGTTTGGTATTATGCTGAGCCCCTGGGAATCAGAGGAGTGGACCAGCCCAGGTTGGAAATGGAGTAGGTCAAAACTCCGGTGCCAATCAGAGTAGACCCAAGTGAATGAGAAAACTGGGAGAGTTTCTTAGTAAAAGTCTTAATAAAAACAATTAAATAATAATAACAATCATCATCACCTCTATAATATATCTAATAAGGTCTCTGCTTGATGAGCTCTGATGAGGAGAGGAATTCACCACAACTGGTGACAGTCCATTTCCATGTCTGAGAAGCTTTCACTATTAGGAATCAAATCTAAGTACTTCTTTGCCATTTTCATGGGTCTTTCCTCATCCTGTCCCCTATGGCCAAACCAAACAAATTAAATCCATCCTCCTCGTGATTCTCTTACCTTAAACAGTCACACATTTTCTCTTGGTCCTGATTTCACTCTTTGTCCAATAAGGAAAGTAAGCCCTTCTGTTTAGAGACATAGTATGCTTGACTCCTATTTGGAAACTGATCTATATACCAGAAGCTTATTCAGATTTAGGGAATATGAAGCTTAAGCATATTACTTCATTTTAAAGTCTCAATAGGCATTAGTCCTTCTTGCACACAGTGCATAATGGCTTCTGTTGTTAAATATCACTTGGGTTATTTAAAGGACATCCCTTGTGCCTTATAGATTTTGGAATCCTATATAAAGGATATTGTTTTCCAGAAGTGGATATGTCTCTGTGTGTGTTTTTTTAGAATTAAGAATGAATTAAATGTAATCTGTAGACCAGCACCCTGAGCTCTGGGTTTATACAGACTAGGTTCAATCTTAGGGGTCCCTAAATTCATATAACTGGCTCATTTTGCCCCCAACTTAGTGGGAGAGTAGCTCATTTCTAGGTCTCTACTAATATGGGTAACAGGGTTACAGTAAATTACTGCATGCATGTAACACATATTTATTAAGCACGGATTATGTGTCAGGCACTGTCTTAAGTTCTGGGTGTACAAATATAAGAACAAAGACCCTGCCTTCAAGGAACTTACGTTCTAAGAAGGTAAGACAACGCAAAAAAGAGAAGTAAAAAGTGAGATTAAGGATGGAGAAGATTCCTACTTAGGATCATGGTATCAAGGTCTGGAGCATCAGAAGGACAGCCAGGAGGGGGGTGAAGTATGACTTACCAGGGCCTGTCCCCAGGATGGAGGCCCCTGGAAGGAACTCACTGATGGGAGGAGGGGAGTGGCAGGACAGAGGGGTGTTCCAGGGTGTGGAGGCTCCAGGGAGGTTCTAAGCTGAGAAGGCAGCTAAGTCATGGTGGATGGAGGGTTGTAAGGTGTAGGATATAGAGTTCTGGATCTGATGACAAAAAGACCGAGGTTCAGATTCTGCTCTTAACACTGAATAGCTGTTTGACCTGGGAAAATCATAGTTACCTTTTAGTCCAACCCAAATGTTCTTTCTATTTTATTGTAATTTTAAAATTTTTATTGTTTGTGTGTTTTGGTATCACTCTCCCTGGCTTTTTTCCAAGCTGGAGGGTTAGCAACCACTCAGGGGCCTAAACCACTCAGGGCTGACTGTCATGGGAGATTTTACCTGCTCCAGTTCTGACCTGGGCTGGTTTCTCCTTCTTTAAGAAGCTTAGTGGCCTTTCCTACTCCCAGGGACTCGCCACACTGATGATCAACTTAGTGTGGATGCCCAATTGGCACAAAACTATAACTCAGAACTCCCAAGTTAAAGGGAGCCTTCGTCCTCCACCTCTCAGGTAGCAGGAATTACAGGTATTTGCCCCCATATTTATGCAAGCTCTCCCATATATTCTGAACAGAAGGCTTCACAAATTATCTGGTGACAGGCCATCTAGTATCTTCTCAAAGATCTTCAATGAGAGGAAAACTATCTCCCAAGGCAGCCCATTCCTTTGTAGGGTAACTCTACTTTTTGGGACAGATAATTTTTAGGTCGTGGAGTCAGGAAGACCGGAGTTCAAATCCAGCCTCGAAAACTTACTAGCTGTGTGACCTGGGCAAGTCACTTAACCCTGTTTGCCTCAGTTTCCTCATCTGTAAAATGAACTGAAGAAGGAAATGGCAAATCACTCTTGTATCTTTGCTAAGAAAACCCCAAAGGGGATCACAGAGTCAGACATGACTGAAACAAAACAGCAACAAAATTTTAAGGAAGTTTTCCTTTATATGGAGCCTAACTTTCCTCTTTGCCACTTCTTCCTCTTGTTCCTAGCATTGGCCTCTGAGACCACACAAGGTTTCACAGTGGATAGAGTGCTGGGCCTAGACTCAGGAAGACCTGAATTCAAATCCTGCCTCAGACACTTACTAGCTGGGTGATGCTGGGCAAGTCATTTAACATCTTTAAATTCATTTTCCTTATCTCAAAAATGACGGGAGTTGGAGTCAATGGCCTTTAAGGTCCTTCCAGCTTCAAATCTAAAATACTGTGATAATCAATCTTCCACTTGATAGTCATTCAAGCACTTGAAAACAGTTTTCCTGTCTCTCTTGAGTTTTCTCTTTTTTAGGCTCAATCCTCACAGGTTTTTCAACTAATAAATACTCTTATGACATAGAGTTGAGGCCCTTCTCATCCTGATTACCCGGACACTCTCTAGTTTATCAAAATCAGGAGACCATTGAGTCACAGAATTTCCTTATCCTTAATTTCTATGTACTCTCATAAGGTGGGCATTAAACTTCAATGAGATAGCACGTAAAGTGCTTTGTAAAGCTTAGAGCATAATAAATGTCACTTATTATTCTATTAGACTCCTCTCTTTTACTTAAATAGACATAAGTAGGGCTCCATGTGTGTTTTTGTCTTTTAAAAATGGACAGTTTTTACAAGAGGAAACTCTTTGAGTTCATATTGCCTTAAGAAGCTAAGAGTAATGAAGAAGGAAGCAGAAATCCATATGTCTGCCTTCAATCATCAAGAGCTTTGTGATAAAGAGAAGGAAAGAAATTCTGCTACCTGGTATCATAGTTACCAATAATCCAGAGAGGAAGAGTTTTAGAAAATTCCCCCAATTTTCCCATTCTGTTCATTGCTGCCATTGCCACCACCACCACCATCGCTGCCGCCCCCACCACCATCACCACTTTCACCATCTTCATCACCACCTTCACCACCCACCACCACCATAACCACTATCACTGCCACCATTGTGTAGCTATCCTGAAGATTAGGTTATAAATGGCAGCTAAGGATGCTATTCAGTCTTGCTCTCAGGCAAACACACTTGGAGGAAAACTAGTTTTTAGGAAGAGATTTTTAAATAACAACTAATAAAAGAAAAATAGCTGTTATATATGTTCCACCTCATGCTAAGTCAAGGCTACAAGGTGCTTGACATGCAATATGTTATTTGCAAGCATCTTGAGGTGGACTAATTACCTTTTGTTTTTCTACCCCTGAACATAGTAGGAACTTAGTGTTTGCTAAGTTCAGTTGATCCTTACAACCAGCATGGAAGATAAAGGGCATAATCATCATTGCCATTTTAAAGATGGGGGAACTATGGCATAAATGAGAGGCTGTTATACAGCCAAGGCCAGTGCTGGATCTGAGAGTTAAACTTCTAGCCCAATTGGTCTTCTAGTCCAATGCTTTCTCCACTATATCGTGCTTCCTCTATGTTACTAGAAAGGAGATATGATATTTCCATTTTGCCCTTGAGGTCTCATTTACAAAATACAAATTTCATGCAAAGGCCAGAATTTCAGTCCCTCTATAATCATAAACTCTTTTCCTTTGTTCTACTTTCCATCCTTAATACAAAGAAAAACTAAAAAAATCTAAAGTAACACCAGATCTTTAGAGAATTGACACATATAGTACTCAGTGTGAATATGAAAACAAATGAATATACTTATCAGCAACATGAGACTCAGCAGTGTTTGGTCACCAAAATGTGTGTCCTTTAGAGAGTTTTCTGGATTCCAGGAAACTGTTACCAATCTCTTTTAATTCTCGTGCCTTCCCTTTGTTATTTTCTATTAATCCTGCATATAGTTATTTCTTGTCTCCCCCATTAGACTGTGAGCTCTTGTGGACAGGGACTATCTCTTGCCTTTTTTTTATCCCCAGTGCTCAGCACAGTGCCAGCACATAGTAGGTGTTTATTGTAAATGTTTATTGATTGATTTATGGATGGATGAATGTGATGCCAGGAACTAAGTGCTTAGATGTCCAATCATGAGCATTCGTCTCCCCTTCAGGAAATTTCATTCTATTCAAATAATTAGTTACTATAAATGAATGTGTCCTTTTAAAGCCAGGGGTCACATAACAGTTGGAACTGTGAGAAGTAGTGCTAACTATTAGTGTTCTTTAAATATAATTTATCATGCTTTATGATTGCTTTATTGCATAAGATGCTTCAGTGTTTGTTACTTGAAGCTGTATTTCATCCAAGAAAAAGCATAAAAAGTCTTTTATTAACAGATGTAGGAATCTGGTAGATGTTTTGAAACTCTGAGTTTGGGTTACTCACTCATGACAAATGATAGTTTTTCATGGATAAATTCATTGTTTTCAGAATGGATATTATGAGGAATTGGCAAGCACCCTTCCTTTTTTTCTAAAACAGTAATGTGTTTTCCCTCTTTCTCTGTCTATGCTGGTTGGCTCACTTCCACTAAAATCTTGGCACTCTTACAATGTCTCTAACATGATGACTAACCACCACGCAAGGTGTGTTCCTAATTTCCAGCATGCCATGCTGAAGTTCATGCTCCCTATGTTTGAAAACCACATATGTGGAAAGCTCAATGGGCATTTTCTGGAGGTTATTTCCTATAGAAATTAATCTAAAATGCTTTGATTGTAAAGAGAGACGCAGTTCATACTAGCCTGCTATGGGCATCCCCAAACATTTTCCAGTTAAAGACTCTGTAAGCCCGCAACAAAAATCTTCACAACTAGTTTCTAAAAACTCACTTAATGTTTCATATCCAAGTGTATATCTAAATTTATGTTTCATAATAGCTGCTTATCATTAAAATCTGTCAACCTGTCCTCATTTACCTTGAGATGTCCACCATATTGGTATTCCATACCTTACCCACTTTTCACATTTAAAAAAAATTTTCATTACACTTACATTTACACTCCATTACAAAAAGGAAGATTTTAAATCTTCCTTTATCAATCAGAATGTAATCTGTTCTGGGGAGCCACTGAAGTCTTTTGGACATAGTAATCTGTGGAGTTAGTTCAGTGAGCTGAAAGCCAGGGAACCTGTGGTTGATTGCTGACTCTGCTTTTAGTTGGTGTTTCATTGTACTCCTTGATATGTCAAAGTATCCATGATCTCAGAATTAGGGGTGTCCCCTCCAACAATGCAGGTCACAGCCCGGGTGATTCTTGTCCATATTATCCTGTAAATTTTCTACAGGGTGTCTATCCAATAGAAGGTCCTTCCTCTAGTTCTCTTTCCACCCTAGAGATGTTTTCACCCTAATCTGCTTTCCTGATTGGTGATTTTCTAGCCCAGACCATGAGAGATCATGAGGGCATGTTTCCTTTTACTCCCAACTCAATTCATTCTCCAGACTTTTCTACCTCCTTACTGTCAATCTTTTTCCCCTCCCCTGCTTTCTAGCTCTTTTTAAAATCTATTTTCTTCATCCATTAAAAGTTCTTTGTGATTAGGGACCATCTTATTTATTTTTATTTGTATCACCTGGGCTTAGCATACTGCATTGTATATAGTAAACTATCTATGTATCTATAGTATTCTTTCTATCTTCATAATCATCTATATGTTTTCATTTTTCTTTTCTTTTTTCTCTTCCTTCCTTCCTTCCTTCCTTCCTTCCTTCCTTCCTTCCTTCCTTCCTTCCTTCCTTCCTTCTTTCCTTCCTTCCTTGTGTCCTTCCTTCTCATTGTGTAAATACCAAGAGTGCATTTAGGCATGCATTATTCCTAAGCATTATCCCAACATGATGGACCCACCTGCTTTTCTAGATATCTCTCTCTCTTTCTGATAACATTCTTTATGCTGCTTTTCTTGCACAATTCTCAGCTGGTAATGTGTTACAGCTTTTTCATCTTCCTCCCCCGCACCCCCAAGCCTTTCCACTGCCCTTTGGTTGGTTTTCAACTTCAACACTTTGGCAGCTGTGTTATCTCATGGCTCACGGCCATACAACATATGACTAGACAATGTAGAATAAAGTGGAAGAATGGCAATTTTACAGTTCATTTGAACTAGATGATCAAACTCAGTCATTGAGATTGGAAAAATCAATCTGTTCTGGGAATTGTATTATCCAAAGAATTACCAATTCTCTAGTCAGTAAACTAGAGTAGACTCAGTGTGATCTTGGACAATTTACATAACCTTGTTGGCCATTTTTTCTGCCTGTAAAATACTGCAGAGAACAGAGCTTGCCTCAGATCCCCAGGGTGTAATGAAAATTGAAGTCACAGATTTCATCACTATTTATATGGCACCTTTCGTGTATGGGATGGACTAGAGGGCTGCTGAAGTCCCTTCTACTTCTCCAAGTCTGTGATTATTTAGGCTAGTCTTATCTCTTAATTGTAAGTGTTATTGTGGGAAAATCAACCAAGCCCTGATCCCTGCTGAGAAATGCAAGATGTGTGAAATTCAACACATCCTTCTGGAAATTCAAACATATCATCATTTGTGCCTTTGGCTGAAAGTGAATGATGATTCTGAGGTAACTAGGAGACCTTAGTTTCAACAAAGGGGTAGAATTGGTAACAGAAAAATATAAATAGAACCTTAACTATGGCCTCTTGCATCCTATAAAACTATGTCACATAACTTGATATGCCACCCAGCAAATAATGTGATATACACATGAGGCTAACCCAGCTCTACCCTACAATTTAATACAGACTCAGGCTGAACTGCCATATAATCCCCTCTTTGATATTCACCACTATTGTGACCTTTAGCATATCATTGCATTTCCCTGGCTCTCAGTTTTCTTAATGGTAAAATAGAATTGGTGTACTAGAAGACCTCTGACATCCCTTCTGGTTTGAGATCTATAGGATCTATAGTACTTAATATAATAAGTATTAAATACAGTATTATACTTCATGAATCAATTGCTCTTTGTGCCCCCTTGAATGGTCTAAATCTCAGTTTATCCATGGTTTTTCATTTTGTGCCATTTTTGACTGCATACTTCTATAAATCCTGCAGAGATAATCTACCTAAGGAACTATAGGCCTTCCTCTAGGCTAGGGGTTCTTAACCTTTTTCATGGGTGATGAACCAACTGCCTCCCTAGGCAATCTGATGAACCTGTGGGTCCCTTCTTATAATAATTTTTAAATGCACAAAATAAAATACATAGAATGCATAAAACACCACAATAAACTAAATACAATTATATTTAAGTACAGTTATAAAATATTTTAGTTTCTTTTTTAAAGATCATGGACCCCAGGTTAAAAACCTACCATTCTAGGTGTCCTAACAAGACCAAAGAGCCCTCATTATACTCCTTCAAAGTGCCATGTAAATAACCTTGGATTCTCAAACATTATGATGGAAGAACTCAAGCTCTGGCTGGTCCTACCATATTGGAAAGCTTTGAGTATGGTGCACGCAATGGATCATGTCTACTGTGTGAGGACTGACCTGACTAAACATGGAGAGGGTTATCACCAGTAGCCTGGTCTCCAAGAAAAGAATTTTTGACCCGGTGGCCCTTGAAATAGATAAAAATACAAGTCGTTCTGAATTCTGGGGAGCTCTTTTCTGCTTTGGCAGCAATGTGGCAAATTAGAAGCAAAGAAGGAAGGAGGTACAAAACCAAATGATTTTTAGACCTACTGTGAACATTAATTCATCTACTTGTACTATATGAGATTATTGTCAGTGACTAAAGTGTTGACGTACTTCTAAGTTCTTTCTTTTTTGGCTCCATGGAGAGCCTGGGAAAGCCTATGTGCTCCTTTGGCAGTCTGGGAAAGCTTATATACCTGCTTTCAAGATAATAGTTTAAATGTATAAAATAAAACACATAGCCCTCCAAAGGAAACTAATTGTACTAAAATAGAGTTATCAACTTTTTAAAAAAAGTTCATGGATCCAGGTTAAGAACCCCTCTATTAGAGACTTTTAGAGAAACTCAACCATAATGATATTAAAATTCTTATACATGAAACCAGAAAATATATAGAAGTTTCAGATAAGGGGAAGGATAACTTGCAGTTGCTCCTTAAAGAGACAGATGAATTGCCAGAGATAGCTTCATTGTTCCCCAAAGACAATAAAGATGAACCAGGATTTCCTTGAACCTTTGAACATTTTTCATTGCAGTGCCCAAAACCCCAAACAAAGACATACATGCACCATGAAGGTAGTTGTAGTGTAGATGACATTATCTATTGTAGAAAAGAAAGAAGGAAAACTTCCATGTAGAACTTGACAAGGTCCTCTAAATGAATTCAACATATTTATTGATACTTGGTGACTTTAATGTGAATTCAGTCACAGGAAAGGACTAGTTTGGGATTAATAAATGAACCAGAAGAGGTTACAATCGAAAGGGAACTTAGAGGTGCTCACTCCAACCACTGACTAAAGGCTGGAGATAATGCTTTCATAAAGGATCAGAGATTTCGAGGTGGAGAGGACCTAATAGGCTGTCTAGACAAATCGGGTCTGGAAAAATGGATGAAGTATTCACATTTGCCCTGCATTTGAGAAGAAACTATTTTTATTACACTTTGTTTCATGTAAACCCTACAAACCTGTTTACTCAGCTATAAAATGGGGAAAATAAATACCTGCAGTACTTACCCCATTAGACTGTAAGCTCATTGAAGGCATGGACTTATTTTTAACCTTCTCTGTATCCCCAGAACTTAGCACAGTGCCTGGCATATGGTAGGCACTTAATAAATGCTTGTTGACTTGACCTCATTGGATAGTTTTTCTGTGAGATTCAAATGACAGAATGCATACAAAGTAATTCATGAATATTTAAGTTTTAACTGCTTTATAAGAGTCAATTATTGTGATCTTCTTTTTCAAAAATATCCTCCCCACTAACCTGTCAAGCAAATACCCTCCTATTTCCAATTCCTATTGTGGATTGTGAATAGAGACACCTATTAAATTTTATATATTAACTGGCAAGGACAATGACTACATAAAATTATTATCCATTAAAATACTGCTGATAGTATACCCCTGGTCACCCAGGCTCACAATTTCCATGTGACCCTTGAGACCCCAGTCACACTCACTTGACATATTCAATCTGTTGCCAAATCTTCTTGTTTCTACCCTCATTATATCTCTGGTGTATATCTCCGTCTTTCTACTCATACAGTTACCGTTCCCCTACTCCACCCAGTACAGATCCTTAAAACTTCTTGCCCGAAGTATTATAAATAATCTTCTAATTGGTCCCCTGCATCATCTCCCCTCCACTCCAATCCATTCCCAATTTACCTGCCAAAATGATTTTCTTAAAGCTCAGATCTCAAGTCATTCCTCCCTCCTGATAAATTGAAATGGTTCCTCAGTATCGCCAGGAGCAAATATAAAGCCCTATTTGCCATGAATTAGGCTGCATACTTCATTGCCAGTTCTCTGGAGAAGTCATACTCAATGACCTCATTGGCCAGAGTTCTAAAGTCTAACAAAGTTGCTTCCCTCCCTACATTATTGTGATCATCATGTAAATTGTTCTTCTGATTCTACACATTTCAACATTCACCATTTTAGAAGTGTTTTTTTTTTATTAATTTGTTTATTTTTAGTTTACAAGATTCAATTCCATAGTTCCTTGAATTTCAAATTTTCCTTCCCTCCCTCCCCTCAACCCCCACGATGGCATATAATCCAGTATAGGATCTGCAAATACTTTCACATTAGACATTAGTCAGGTTACAAAGGTCGATTGTACTAGATGGAATGAAAAATGGTACAAAGGAAATAAAACCAGACAATAAAAAGAAAAAGATCAGTAGTTTGCTTCCATCAGGATTCAAACTCAGTTCTTTCTAGTTCTTTCTCTGGATGTAGGCATCTCTCTACTTCATGAATCTTTTGGGATTGACTTTATATCACTGAATTGCTGAGAAGAGTCCAGTCTGTCATAGTTGGTCATCACACATATGTTGTATTTGTGATTGTATACAAATTTCTCCTGGTTCTACTCTTCTCACTCAGCATCACTTCGTATAAGCCTCTCCAAGTAAATATGAAGTCCATCTGCTCCTCGTTTCTTATAGCACAATAATATTCCATTACATGCATATACCACAACTTGTTTAGCCATTCCCCAATTGATGGGCACCCCCTTAATTTCCAATTCTTTGCAACCACAAAAAGAACTGCTATAAATGTTTTTGTACATATGGGTCTTCCTCCCACTTCTATGATCTCTTTGGGATATAACCCTAGAAGTGGTATTGCTGGGTCAAAGGGTATGAAATTATTTATAGCCTTTGGGCATAATTCCAGATTGCTCTCCAGAATGGTTGGATAAGTTCACAACTCCACCAGCAATGCATTAGTGTTCCAATTTGCCCACATCCTCTCCAGCATTTGTCATTTTCCTGTTTTGTCATCTTAGCCAATGTGACTGGTGAGATGTGGTACCTCAGAGTTGCTTTGATTTGCATTTCTCTAATCAATAGTTATTTAGAGCATTTCTTCATATGCTTATAGATATCTTGAATTTCTTTCTCTGAAAATTGCCTGTTTATATCCTTTATATCCTTATATCCTTTATATCCCCATTTATCAATTGGGGAATGACTAGAAGTGTGTTTTTTTAACAGTATATATTTTGGTACCAATGAACATTTTGATAACTGGGTAAAATCATAATATTTGAAGAGAAGAGGAAACAAGTGTTAACAATCAAGACCAATCATGAAACAAATGTCCACAAACCCTGGTCCAACACAAAATCTACCTCAATTCCTCACAAATGACTAAAATGCAGATAGGACCAAAGCTTCTGGGCCAATGACTAGTAATGTACAACATGTGTTGGTTATCAAAATTTTCAAAACAGTCCCATGCAAAATCTAGCAAAATTACAAAGGCATTGACAAACAAAACAGCGAATTAAAAAACAAAACTCCTGAATTTTTAAAAGTGAAATTTCCCCAACTGTGACAGTTTCTCCCCAGATTGCTGACTTATGGAAATGAGAGAAAAGTGAAAATTATTGCAAAGCACAATATGAAGTGAATTGTCATCTCTTCCAATTTTGTTATCAATTACAAATCACTTAACTAACTGTTCAAAGACATAGGATGTCGGGGATGGGTGCTACTTCCAGTAACACAGATGGCAGCCTCTCTGTGACTTCACAGATTGTGGGATCATTGATTTAGAGCTGGAAGAGGATCTGAAGGTCATTTATCCAACCTCATTTTATATATGAGGAAACCACAGTAGAGAAGTGAAGTCACTTAAAGTCACACAAGGTACTAAGTAGTTGAGTTGGGCTTTGAACCTAGGCCCTCTGACTTCAAATCTAGTATGAAAATATCACTTTTTAAAAGTGATTATTACTAAGCATTATTACTATTATTACACAATATTATTACTAAGTGCTTTGTACCTTATTATTATAGTTTTAAGACTATGGGATAAGTGCTACTGTCATTTTAACCCATGAAGGTAGCCCCTAGCCCTTTTTTGGGGGGGGGGTTAACAAGCTTACTTTAATCAAACAAACATATATTACTTAGTTCAGGGGAAAAGGTCAGCACCCCAAACTTCAGAGTATACAGACAGATCAAACAGACAGGCTTCCAAACTGTCCAACCATTATCAATATCAAAATCACAGTTACCATAGCGGGAATCATCAACATCTGGGTTTTCAAAGCCGGGGGGCTCTCAACAACGGCTTCCCAGAGTCTCATCTGGTTAAATCACACAATACTTCTCAAAGTGAGCCCCCGGTAGCCCCTAGTCCTATGTAGCTGTATGACCCTAGAAAAGTCATTTAACCCTATCTGCCTCAGTTTCCTCATCTATCAAATGAGCTGGAGAAGGAAATGGCAAACTATTCCCTTCGCCAAGAAAAACCCAAATGGGGTCATGAAGTGTTGGACATGACTGAAAATGACTGAACTGAAGAGAAAATAAAGACTATTCACATGCTCATAGATGAGACAAGTACTACAGTAGATGGAAGGCTTTCACGTACCAATTACACCAAAATGAAGAAATGTGTCAATTTAAAAGAGAGGAAGAAAGTTCAAAAGATGCTAAGAGTCACAGGTCTAGCTACTTTTTAAAAAGCCATATTATCTATAGCTGAGAAATTCATTTCAAGATGACACTCTCTAAACTTAACTAGGTTGCTTCTCAGATGACAGATACACAAACCATTGCTAGGCTGGTACTCAAAGCCCAACATTCTACCAGCCTAGCCTTTGAGAATCCAGGATCCCTTCCAAGGCATGAAATAGAAGAAAATACTTATGGAGAGCAAATAACCACATCACTCTCATTAAACAAATTGTGATACTGTTGTGTTCATAACAAACTCAATGATGAAAACATTAGCTTCCTGTTTTGTAATAGGCCTTTTAAAATAACGTTAAAAGCTTATACAGAAATGTTCCACTGAAATTTTGTGTGAAGGAGTTATACCCCAGAAGAATATTTGAGAAGCTCCAGGTTAGCTAATTAGGCTATTAGATCAGTAAATTGTTTGCCAAGTGGGATCCTAAGAGAATGGGACAATGGGACTTGGGTGAAGTTAACTTTAATTATGGGTGAAGACTAGGACAGGTCCAAAACATGGAGTGCTGCTAAGGTGGGGTGCATATATTTAAGGAGGTCATGGAAGAGTGAATGGAGTTTTGTCTGTTGGAGGAGTGGCCTAATGGAACTAGATGCCAACGGGGATGGAAGAGATAATAGAAAAAGAAAGTACAGAAAGGGAGAGAACATGAACTTGGACCACTTCCCAGGTTTACCTATGGCATGCCTTACCTCACTTGGCTTTAAAAAAAGACATCCTCTTATATGGAGCATATCAGGACCTGTCTAGCCTCAGAAACAGTAAAATCCACACCCACAACTGGACCAGGTTCCAGTGTAGGCTTCCTTCCTGTATGGAACACTTTTCATGCAAAACTCATTCAGAATGAAGCCACAACCTCTTAAATAAGGGGTGGGGAATGGGGAAAAGATTTTTAATGTGACATTAACGAGATTGTGAAAGCACAGATGCTTTGATCTTTGCTTAATTTTCTCTTATGTTTCTCCTATAAGCTAGGCTCTTATTGAGAATTATCCCTTTTTACCCTGTATTCTAAATCTCTCTTCTCTGATCTTGGATGATGGGTGGCCAGGAACTTTTGGGAATGAACTGAAAGAGGGTAAAGTTAAATGTTAGTGCTCCAGCTTTGGAATCTTTTACATAGAGCTTTTTATTTACTCTTATTTGAAAACTTGTATTGCATTCTTATTCATTTATTGAATTAACATATGTTTTGGAGTGTTTCTCATGTGTCCAGTACTAGGTTTCATGAAGGGCATTAATGATGTGGAAGATATGGTTCTCATAACTAGAGAATATAGATAATGTGTCATAAAGTAGTCCTGATTGGTAATGAAGAAATATCAAAGCAGTTCAAGGTAGATAGGTAGGTAGAGAGATAGATAGATAATATGAAGTATTGAAGAAATGAAGAATGAAGAAATATGAAAGTAATGAAGAAATATCAAAGCAGTTCAAGGTAGATAGGTAGGTAGAGAGATAGATAATAGACAGGAGAAAGAGAGAGAGAGAGAGAGAGAGAGAGAGAGAGAGAGAGAGAGAGAGAGAGAGAGATGCAGATGGATTTTTAGATTGATCTTGAGGAACTAAATCAGATGAAATTAGATTCTCCACAAGGTTCTCCTCTGATGCTTTAATGGCATTGTAAAGGTGACCTGAGTTCTCAAAGTCTACACCATCAAGCTATATCTTCTGCCAGGTTCTCCCATGCTGGGAAGGCTTTGGGTATACTTCCAGGAGTGACTCAGTCTGTTGTCCAAGGACTGGCAATGTACCTAAGTTATAGAAAGGCTCATCACCATATAAAAAGGCCAATAAATACTACTGTCATGACAACCCATGCAACAAAGAGAAGTACTAACATAGTCTCCAGTCTTATGTGAATATGAATTAGGGGAGGAAAGTTTAAAGGATACTAAGAATCACAGATCTAGCTGGAAGAAAAATCTTATTTCATCAGACTGCCAAGAGGGTTAAGAACCCTTAGTCTATGGACAATACACCTTCCATTTGGATCCTGCTCAGGACATCCTCCTTAACAGTGGATAACACTTTTAGTTAGCATCTACAGTCTTATTTGAAACTCACAATAACCATATAGTGTGATGAAAGAATCAGGACCTGTATTCAAATCCCACTTTTGCTGCTTACTTCCCTTGTGACCTTAGGCAAACCACTTTGCCTCTCTCAGCCTCCCTTTCTTCATTTTTAACAGAGAGATGAGGACATATGACATCATTAGGGAATTCCCAGTGAGTAAAGTCTTCTACTAATGCAAGGAAACAAATGTTCTATAACTTAGTCTTAAAGAGTTGCCTCAGTCATGGTTTGGCAAATTGTAGCCCATGGACTAAATCCAATTAACCATTCTTAGCTTGTAGGACCATAGAAAACAGGTTGCAGGTTGAATTTGCCCTGTGGGCCATAGTTTGCTGACCTCTGGCCTACAGCATAATGAGATTAAATGACTTGGACAGGATCACTAGTTCGTGTCTAAGGTGGGATGTCCTGGCTCTGAGGCCAACTCCAGCTACTTTACCACATTGACTCTCTTCGGAGAGTAAAACATAATCTAAGGAGCATCCATTGAGCTCATTTGGGTTCTTGATAAATGCAATATGGAGATAACTGTGTATTAATGTCAAGTGAGACATTTAAAACAGGGAGATGTATGCTAACCAAAGATGTTCTCCACCATTATGTAAGATGTCCTTTGCAAGATGCAAATGGGAGATTAACTCCCTATAAATCAGGAATTCTTAACCTTTTGTAGATTTCTTTTGCTCTCTAATGAAGTCTATGGAGCCCTTCTCAGCATATTTTTTTTCATCACAATTGAAGGAAATGCCAAGTTTCAATTAGAGGTTAGTGAAAATAAAGGAGTAACTTTTTCCTATTCAGTTTCCCAGATATGCTTAAATTTATACATGGACCTTAGGTAAAGAATCCCTTTATGTTTAATTGATGAGGTCTTCCATAAAGATACACCTATTAGTGGATGCTATTATGCCCATGGCATCAATTTACAGAACAACACAGGGATTCTTCAATGAGGTCCATGACTTATAAAGAAGACAATCCACATGGAAAAAAGTAAATGGGTGAAAAACATGTATTATCCATATTATAACATGGAATTGGAAGACTAGCCCATTGAGTTATTATTTCTGGGATATGGATGCATAGGTATATTGACCCAGAATTGAATAGGAGAAAGAGTCTGCTGCATCACATTTAGGAAAATGCCGTACATTTAAAAAATCCCATGCTGTTACCTGGTATAAAACCTTAGTTTTTTAAAGCACATTCTGATGGTTCTGTATAGTTGCAAGCCTTTGAATACCATAATCTTTAAAGAATCAAATGTGTAAGTCAACCAAAGCACAATGGCCAGGCATGTGGTGAGTGCACACAGGATACAACATATTTCCAACAATGACTTATGAATGAGAAGTGGAGTAAGTGGATCTCCAAGAAAATGCATGGCCAAAAAAGGAGGATAGAAATGGGGGCAGGAGGAGGTCCAAATTCTTCACTAGTTCCTGCAAAATGTAAAAAATAAAATAAAATAAAAGATCTACAGGAAGGCCCCCAGAATGTGTGGTAGACCTTCTGTGTTGGAGCTATGGGACAACAAACAAGGATAAGAATGATGTAAGATGAGAAAGTGTGGAGGGGTTGACATCTGAACTGAAGAAAGGAGTTTCTAATGAGATTCAGTCTAGAACAAATGATGGATTGAAGAGGAGCAGATTGAATAGGGGCTAGGCATAATAAAAAGATAGATAATGTTTAGATAGTACTTTAAGATTTATAAAGCACTTTACAAATACGAACTCTATTCTCACAGCTTTGAGAGGTAGGTGCGATTACTATCTCCATATAACAGATGAGAAAATTGAGGCAGACAGAAATGAAGTTACTTACCCAGGGTCACTTACACAGTTGCTAAGTGTCTAAGGCACAATTTGGACTCAGATCATTCTAACTCCAGTTCCTGTGCTATCTTCACTGTATCACCCAGCTGCCTCTAACTAGGAGTAGCATTTTATAAATGTTCCTTGACTGTAAAAAAAAGTCAATTCAGTGATATTTGTTTTGAAGTAACATTTAAGTAAATGATTCATTTAAATTTGTTCATTCACAATGCACCTTTAGTTATTATTTCTTAGCATGAGCTATTACGTGGCTAGAGAATTTAGGATTGTAGAAGAAAAATTTGAGATTGGAGAAAACTGTGCAGTACCTATGGATGTGCTTCCAAACTTTTATTCATCCCAGACTTTGCACACTGTGCAATCATCACAAGTGTAGCTAGTACTACACTATCTATAGTATCCTTTTATTATTATATTATTTATATTGAATAGATTATTCCCTTGATGTAAAACACTCTAATATTTTAAAGGAGACCAGTGGGGGTAGGGTAGGAGTGCCAGAGAATGGGATTTTCTAACTAAAAAAAAGTTAGAAATTTGTTGATTAATGTAAATGTAGCTGTGAAGGGTAGAGTTGGCAAACTGGTGCTTGATCACTTTTGCCTCCTCTTCCTGCCTGGTTAGTGGCAGAACAGGAGCATTCCTAAGCCTTTCTGATCTATACCATATGCACTGCAAAAGGATGAATTGGACCCAGAATTAAATAGGGGAAAGTCTGCTGGACAGCATTCAGGAAACTGTCATGTATTAAATAATCCCATGTTGTTACCTGGTATAAAACCCCAATGTTTCAAAAGCACAAATATTCTCCTGATAATTCTGCATGGTTACAGGTCTTTGAACACCATAATCTTTAAATAATCTAATTTTTAAGTTAACCAAAGAACAATTAATACTTACACAATGGACACACACAGGATACAACACATTTCCAACAATGACCTGTGCATGGGAAGTAGAATAAGGGATATCAGGATAAAGGAAGATGGGGATGAGGGAGAGAATCCTATATCAAAAGGCAGAGGCATCAGCCTGCATTCCTAGCATAGTAGAATCAGATTAAAATGTAATTAGGAAATATTTGATAAAATAAATGAAAAGAAAATAGAACTGGAAGTGGTGTTATAGAATTAGTAACACCCCAAAGTTCTTATAGGGTTACAAACAGTCTGCAAAGAGTACACTGAAAGGAAATGGTGAGGACTGCAAGATATAAGCAGCAACTGAGGAAAGATGGTATCCCTTTCAATACCCAGGACTTAAGCAGAGATGGGAAGAGTCAGTGGCACAGAGACAATGAGCAAAAGGAGAAAATGAAAGGAGAGACCAAAAGAGGAGAAGAGTGAAAACAGAATGTTTTCATTTATGAAATAAATGAAAATGTTAATATGTGGTTTTCCAAGTCACTCTGTGGACTTCAGGAATTTTTACATGTGATTTAGTGGCCCCAATTTCTATTTGAGTTTGAGACTATGGGTTTAGGGAATGAGCTTTCCTTTGGTAAGTCTTTCTCCTTCTTACTAGATTTCTCCCTAGAGGTTTAATCAGTCACACTTTGTTACAACTATCAGCTTACTTTTTAGCCCAGGGACAATATAATGGCCCTAAGATCTGTGTAGTCCCTTACTTTGCAATCTTATGGAGTCTATATCAGATGAAAATAATATTTAATAATAACAGCTAGCATTTATATAGTACTTTAAGGCTCACAAAGTACTTTACATATCTCATTTAACCTTTACAACAACCCTGAGAGGTAGGTACTATTATTATCCATATTTTATAGGTGGAAACTGAATCTGATGATTTATTATGATATGATTATGATATGATTTCGCTAAGATCAAACAGCTAGCAACAGCCTGAGGAAGGATTCAAATTCAGGTCTTTCTGACTCCAAGTAAAGCAGTCTTTCTGCTGTGCCATCTAATTTCCTCAAAAATTGAAAACCTAGTAACTGAAAAATTAATAGTATCATTATAACAGCTCAAAGTCCCTACTTCTGAAAATTCCTAATATTCAAGTAGAGGTCTGGCTTTTTGTCTTAATTTAAATTTATGGTTTTCTCCATCCTCTACCCCATGCCTCTTTATGTTTGAAGTTTGAAAGTTGGAATATAGGAAGCATTTATGTAAAGCAAGAGGAATATATTACAGTGTCTGGTACTATAAGAGCATGTGAAAGAAAAGTTGGCCAGACCTTTTTTTTTTTTTGGAACTCCCCTTCGTGCATTGCTTCAGTCGAAATCTGCTCTGAGATACCCATAGAGACACAATAATCCTTTCTGTTTTCACTCTTCTCCTCTTTTGGTCTCTCCTTTCATTTTCTCCTTTTGCTCATTGTCTCTGTGCCACTGACTCTTCCCATCTCTGCTTAAGTCCTGGCTAGTGAAAGGGATACCATCTTTCCTCAGTTGCTGCTTATATCTTGCAGTCCTCACCATTTCCTTTCAGTGTACTCTTTGCAGACTGTTTGTAACCCTATAAGAACTTTGGGGTGTTACTAATTCTATAACACCACTTCCAGTTAAAAGACTGCAATTGTCCCAAATCATTCTCAGGGCTTACATGATCATATGGATTATAAATCCTAGGGTTCCAACTGGTTCTCAAACATCTAATATATGAAGATGGTTTCTACATAGTTTCTACTATGATCTGGAGTCCATGAACTTGTCCTTAAAATTTATTCTGACAACTGTATGCCATCATGATTAGTTTCCTTTGTAATCTGGTGTATTTTATTCTATGCAGAATAATGCAAGCCATTACTCTGGTAAGAGGTCCATAGACTTCTCCAACTTCCAAAGGCATCCATGACACACAAAAAGGTTAAGAATCCTTGCTCTATCATTTCAGACCAAGGTAATTAATTCCTTACAAAGATCATTTCCATTTATAATTTGTAGGGATGAATACTGGCTTAAATCAATAATAGGCTAGAGAATCTTCAAACCCAGATTTCAAGTGGAACAAAAGAAGAAAAATCTGAAAATATAGAATAGTCTTATCCTTGAACAAGGTTGGAGTATGTAAGATATATCATATATGAAAGTAGACCAACTCATATAAAACCAAATAGGGCAGTGTGGCCCAATAGAAAGAGGATCAGATTTAGATTCAGAAGACCTCGGTTGACACCTTGGCTGTGTTGCTTACTAGCTGTGTGATGCTGAGTGTGAAGAAAATTTTGCTACCCTTGATCAATTTAATCAGCATTTACTCAGTTCATTGTGAATTAAGCAGAAGAGGATTAAGGTTGAGTTAGTTATTTTAGTTAATGCTATTAGAGTAAGTGTTATGATTAATTAATCTACCATGTATTAATAATTATATAGATTACTATTACAGCTAGATTACTTAGGTCTGTTACAAGGATTTAATTGTTGTACTACACCCCCCTTTCCCAGTGCAGCATCTGAAATAAAGTGCATTTCCTCTCAACTCCTATGAATTACTACCCCCCCACTCCCTAGTGAACTTTGCTTCAAAACCACAATTTCCTTGGACCCTAGGATACTGTTAGACAAAACTAGTGTTTGATGGGCCATGCAAAGCCCCTGCTGATATGGCCTGCCATTGATGGTCTATAGTCGATGACCTATAGCTAATGGCCTGTGAAAAACCTGCTGACAAAGTGGTTGTGATTGATGGGCATTGCCCTTGCCAATTCATGAGTTCACCCACTTTTGAAGATTAGCCAATCAAAGGAGTTTCCATCCTTCTGAAGGAAACTCCCAAGGACTAGGACCTTCCAGGGACTCCCCAAGACCTAAAAAGCCTTTCAGACACTTAACACTGGGATCCCTGATCATGAGGAGGGTCTTGTACCCAATTGATTAAGGACCACCAATCTTCTTAATAAATTGATGGTCAAGCTCAGAGCTCCGTCTCATTGACTTGGGCAAAGGTCACTTCATCTCTCACAGTTTCTTCTGTAAAATGAATGAGTTAGACTATTACTTCCAAGGTCTCTTTTGATTCTGAATTCTAATGCTTTGATCATATTTAGTATAACAAGAAAATTATGAATAAAAGAGGCATTTATTAAGCCTTTACTAAGTACTACACCCCATGTCAAGAACTGGAATACAGATAAAAAAGTGAGAATCCCTGACCCCAAATCCATTCTACTTGAAGGATAACACATATAATTAAAATTCATAACAATTCAATGGAAATGTATTAAATGCCTACTAATTTACATGTTACTGATAAGGAATTAACTTTATTTAAGCCACCAATTTATAGTACCTCCCCTAAAAAATTCTTTATGTAGCAGGTGGTTAAATTGAATGCTTCAACATCAAATTGCTATATGACTTCTATCCATTCTCCCATTCCGACTACAGATAGGTTTTGACTGGTGCAGTTAATGAATCCTGTGAAAAAAGTGGCATTATTTCAATCCATTCTGTGTATTTCCATGGGACTGGAACCAATGACTGTATTTTACATAATTATAACTTTGAATAGAATAAATTCAATACATGCAACTACTTTATGGGATTCATTATTTGCACTAATGGGGAGATGGCTGCACATTACAGTCATGAGAACTTGCCATTCATATTTGTTGAAACTGAGCTGTGCCACTCTTTGTGGCAAACATCTGCAGCAAACTGCCCATTTTCCATAGTTCTTCACTATGCCAGAAGGGCAATCATAAAGCCTCTTCACTGAAGCTTTAACCATAGAGAGAACTTCCTCCTCCCTGCCGCCAGTGGTTTTCTACACCTTTTCTTCTCGTATTCTTTGATGTATAATTAGTAGATTCTCTGTGAAAAAATCCTTTTGAGAATTTTAACTGCCCTTAGCTGCTGTCTTCAGGAAGGTCTCTTATAAAACCCAACTTCCAGCACTTCTTGCCTCCTTTCTATTTCCCCTCCTCCTATCTACATTGATGAGAGATATCAGACACTTTGTCTTCTGATTTTTCCTCCTGGCTATTTCGGTGAATGTATAAAATCACTTCACTGAATATCAAGTGTTTTTTTTTACATGCATTCATTATTTATTCAACAAACACTTGTTGAACTCTATATAAGACATTGTACATTAGGTGCATTGAAGCTTTTAAGGATGAATAATGGGTTCCACTCCCCCTGCCCTCTCCCTCCTTGGCCTCAGAGGCTTCTAACACTGATCCCTCCTGATTGCTGACCCCTTCCTTGGATTTCATTCACTGTTCCTTCCTCTTCTCTGTCAGATTGTTCCTTCTTGGTTTCATTTGCTGGATCATCCTTTAATCTCGTCCTCCCTAAGTGTGAGTGTCCCCCAAAGCTCAATCCTGAATCCTTTTCCATCAGTGATTTCCTCCATGATGTCTATCATTATCATTTCCATGATGATGACCATATATGTGTGTATGTGTATGTATGCACAATATTTGTATGTTCAAATGTGTATTATAATGTGTTTGTATATAATATATACATGTAATTTATGCATATATACACATAGTAGAATAGCTGGGATTAAAGCTGAAGATTTTATATATATGATTCATAATATATCATAATTTTATATACATACATTGTTGTATATATGCTTATCTTCATGAGTTCAAATCTGGCCTCAGACACTTATTAGCTGTGTGACTGAGAGAGACATTTCACTCAGTTTACCTCAGTTTCCTCATTGGTAAAATGAACTGGAGAAGAAAACAGCAAACCATTCTAGTATCTTTGCCAAGAAAACCCCAAATGGGGTGACCAAGAGATGGACACAACTGAAACAACTGAACAGCATTGTGTGTATGCATACATTTACATATATAATATATGTGTATATGTATAAAATCTCTGGCCCTGATATTTCTCCCAAAATTCATTTCCTCATTTAGAACACTGAACTTGGAATAAAAAAAAAAAACTTGTGTGACCTTGGTCAAGTCACTTTTTTAGACCTAAACTTCCTTACCTGTAAAACGGGAATAATAATAGTATCTACCTCACAGGTTGTTGTGGGGATGAAATGAAAAAAATACGTAAGAGATACTTTGAAGTGCTATATAACTGCTAGCAAGCATCATCACCATCATCATCGCACCATCATCATTGTCATCATCATCATTATCATTTATGAACATGAACTTCATCCTTCTTCCATCCATCCAGATTTTTAATCTTTGAATCTTTAACACCTCCCTCTCACTAATCCTCTCCCTCCTCCCCCATTCAATCAGTTACTAAGCATTGTCAATTCTTCTCCCACTTCCCCCCTTTCCTCTCTTCTCATTGCCACCATGTTAATTTTGCCCTTGTCATCTCTAACCTGAACCACTGTAAGCCTCTTAATTGATCTCCATACTTCTGATCCCCCTTCAGTTAATCCTTCCCAGAGCCTCCAAAATAATTCTCCTCCTGCCCAAGTCTTGGCCACATTAATCCCTTGCTCAAAGACCTTCAGCAGTCAAACGATACCTCTGTACTATAAGATGGGAGTTTCTTAGCCTGGCATTGTGGGCCTTCTATGACCTGGTTCCTCTCTGACTTTCCAGGTTCATTACACAGAACTCTTTCATGTTCTCTCTATTGTAGTCAAATTGGAATAAGCTCTTCCTGGGTTTCCTTACCCTCCATGGGGAGATGCTTTGAAGAGTCCCAGAAAGGGGTTCTTCCTGCCTCCCCTAGGGTTCAAAGTATAGATGCTCTTGCACAACAGGTATTGTTCATCCTTCATCTTTGTATCTTTAGTGTCTAGAATAGCACCTGCTACACCATAGGCATTTATTGAGCAATCACTGTTTACTTTGTACTTACTCACCTGTGTAGAGACAGCAAGGTAGGATAGTAGATAGACCACTGGACCTAGAATCAGGAAGACCTGAGTTCAAATTTGACCTCAGACACTTACCAGCTGTGTGACCCTGTATTACATTCAGTTGGAGAAGACACAGCAGGTAAAGAGGTAGGTATGATAGGAGGTAGGGGGCAAAAGGGGCAAAGGAGAGGTCAAACCAAGCATTCTAGTAAGAGCTTACTTACCCTTTGTCTTCCCCAGCTTCCTCAACTGTAAAATAGGAATAATCGCAGCTCCTAACTCTAAGGGTTGTTGTGAGGATCAAACAAGGTAATGTTTATAAACTATTTAGCATTATGTCTGGCACATAGTAGGTGCTTAACAAACATCCTCCTCTCCCCCTCTATAGTGCTTTCCCTTGGTAGACTTGTATGCTCCTAGAGGACCAGGACTGTTTTGGTTTGGTTGTTATATTCCCCAGGCTTAGCACAGTTCTGCACTCATAAATACTTGTCAAATTGAATTGCACTGCCATTCCAACCCTATTTGTTCCATGAAGTCCAGGCACTCCCTCCTCATCTCTGCTTTTTGATTTCTTTATCTTCCAGCCAGGCTCAGAGCAGGGGCCACTCCTTTGTCAAGCTTCCCAGTCATCAGCTCTTACCCCATTGCTTGGTCTGATCTCTCCTTTGCTCCTCTCTTCTTCTGGCTCATATCACATTTACCTGTTTACTGTGTGTGTCTTCCCTTTATGATCTAACAGAGTCAATTAAAACAGATACATATGAACATAATACAAGGTAGAAAGCACAGCAGTATGGGATTCAAGCTGTGAATAAAATAGCCATAGACTGTCTCTTTAGTAAAAAAATAAAATAATCATTCAATCATCTGTCAATGCAGAAGCCATTTATTAAGTACATACTCAATTGTAACTTACTGTCTCAGGGGCCACATTTCATCTCTCTGGGCCTTAGTTTCTTCATATGTAAAATGCGGCTGATAATAGCACCCACTCTTCAGGATTGATGTGAGGATTAACTAAGATAACATGTATAGTACTTTGAAAGCCTTAAAGCATTATGTAAATACTGGCTATGATAATATATTATCATTTATAATAATATTGTATGTTAATATATATCAATATGATAGATCATTATTAATAGTGGTGGTAGGAATAGTAGCAGCAAGAGTAACAGTAGTAATAAGTAGTAGCAATAGCAGTAGAAGTAGTAATAGCAGTAGTATCATAATAGTAGTAGTAATATTAGTAGCAGTAATAGTAACAATATTATTATTATTGGTAGTAGTAATAGTAATAGTAGTAGTGATAATGATTGCAGTAGGAATAGTAGTAGCAGTAGCAGTAGCAAAGTAGTAGTAAATTATAGTAATAGTAAATTAGTAGTAGTAAATAAAATTATTAAATCAGTAGTAAAAAAAAGTAACAAAAATTAGTAGTAGTAAATAAATAAATAAAATTATTAAATCAGTAGTAAAAAAAAGTAACAAAAATTAGTAGTAGTAAATAATAGTATCAGGTAGTAGTAGTAGCATAGTAGTAGTAATAGTGGTAGTAGCACTTGTACTACTACTATGGTAGTAGTAACCACTTGTCAGGTTGTAATGGGGATTCCTCACATGAATGGGCTAGACTAGATGATAGCTGAGGTACCTTCTAGATCTCAAATTCTGTGATTCTCAGAGGTTCTACTCTATGCACCCATCAACCTTCTATGTGTTACATGAGAGTGAAGTATAATTTATTTTCTTTGTTCTTGAAGCTTTCAATCTGGCAAAAATGCGTAATTGATTTACACAATGTATTTCCAGTTTGCAAGTTGCCTTTTGCAGAGGTAGTACTAACATTTCTAGGAGCAAGATTCTGTCTTCAGTGCTGAGAAGACAGGTTTAAATTATTCCTTTAGGTATAGCTAACAATCTTAGTTTCTTAGAAGGGATGGGCAAGCATCTAATAACTGTGTATCTTAGTTGAGTTTAAAAGATAGAATGATTGTTTCACCTACTATCCTGAGGGTTTGGGTTTGAGGGAGTTGGAAAGGTTTACCTTCCCAAAACACATGGCCACAGACTAATGTAGCTTCTTTCTCTTCTCCCTTACTGAGAATTTTTAATTGATGGTTTGTGTTTATTCTATGAAGTCACACTTTTCTCCTCTTCCATTTGTTCAAATACATGAATGTAATTCAGTAATATTCTTTTTTTCCCCTTTCCTTTTCTTCCAGGCATAGATGTTCTTTATCAACTAGGCCTTGGAGGCAAAGATGTAAGACATCAACCAGTAGAGAATGCGATACTATCATCATCTATTCCATTACCTCAAGGTGTTCATGTAGCAGAAACAGGTGTCATTCTGACAAGTGAGACTCATATAGAGGCACCTACCAGGAGAATTTTGGCAACCAGTCTAGGACAGCAATTCACGATAGTAATTGGATTACTCTCACATAGAGTCAACAATGCTTTTCTCTTCAGTATCAGAAATAAAAATAGACTGCAATTGGGAGTGCAGTTACTACCCAAAAAAGTGGTGATTCATATTGGCGGGAAGCTGGCAGCATCTTTCAATTACAGTGTTCATGATGAACGGTGGCACTCCTTTGCCATTGATATTCAAGACACAGTGGTTTCCATGTTTGTTGAGTGTGGAAAGAAGCAATTCAGCAAAGACATTCTTTCGAGAATGCAGGCGTTCAATGCTGATAGTGTGTTTACATTAGGAAGTATGGACTCCCATTCAGTCCACTTTGAAGGAGTAATTTGTCAACTGGATATAATTCCCAAAGCTGAAGCATCAGCAAACTATTGTAGATATCGGAAGCAGCAATGTCGCCATGTTGATACCTACCGATCAGAGACTGGGTTTCCTCACGCCACCACATTGCCAGGATTTGTACTGGAGAAGTCTCCATCACACAAGCAGTTTCATGAAGAGGTACCGTCTGAGTATCGACCATTTTATGAAGGAGAGGGAAACCCAAACTCAGTAAATAAAGAGGTTCCATCAGGTCATAAACTTCGAGCACCCTGGGAAACATCAAGTTTTTTAACATCATCTATCCCCTGGGGAAACATCTCTGCTTGGGATCTCATGAAACCTGAAATCCAAGTCACAAAGATGACCACCAAAGAACATAGTCTACCAAATTTAAATCTGTCAGTTCCTCACCATCAACTCAAAAAGGTGACATTGAGCTCCAATGAGAAATCTAGCTCAATCCAAAATAATTCAGACAATGCTGTGGGACATAAAGAAGGAATGACCAATCTCCCTTTGCCTAAGGAAAGGCCATCTGTTGTCCCTCCCTTTATGAAAGAGGATAAAATTGATGACTTAAAAAAGGATATCAAAGTGAATCAGTATGGCAAAAAATTCACAGATATGTCACAGATTTTGAACACAACCTTATATCGGGCAACAACTGAACCATTTGTGGATAAAAATCATGATCAGTGGAAAGGAGGCGAAGGTGATACTGATGGTACATACCACATTGAGGATAACTATGAAACTGATTTCTATGATTATTATTACTATGAGGATCTGAACACTATGCTTGAAATGGGGAGTCTGAGAGGCCCCAAAGGGGATCCTGGACCGCCTGTAAGTTGCCTTTAAATGTGTCTTGCTAAAATTAGTTTCCTGAGAATTTAAGAGACAGCTTTGGAATGGAGTATACATAGTAAGCCAAACCTGTGACAGAAAATTATCCTGAATACAATGAATAAATTTATGGTTCCTATAAGATGTAGTTCCAATAGGAACAATTTTAGAATAACTATTGGGTTTTGCTGGGTGGTTGGGGTTTTTCCCCCTTAATATTATTGGCAGATTGTAGGAGCACTTAATTCTGGTGAAGTTACAGACAAACCAGATGTCTTGCTTTTTCAGTTGAAATTTAGCCAGAGCCTCCAGTTGCTAAATATGGATTCAGTCTTTTCTATTAAAAATAATTATAACGATAGGATTAATGTGCCTTCCTATTAAGATTTTGGTCAGAAGAACAGACGAGGTGGACTAAAGAAAAACACATTGTGCTTGTTTTAATTATGGGAGGATGCGTACTTGAGTTGTGTGGAACGACTAGACATGGGTGGGTTAAGGGCCATATTGGTGGAAGGGAGACTGTTACCAACAAAATCTCAGGTTCACTTGGAGTCTTAGGGTCTCTCAGAGTATTTAAATTATGCCTTTTCAGCTACTACTGACATTAACATTGTGAAAATATGCCCATTGGCAGAAGTATTTTGCAGAAAATTACTATTGATTAATAAAAGAGGTAGATTTTTAATAGCTATTACTGGTTGTCATACTAGGCTAGGCAAAGATTGCAATTCTGAATTTGTTATAAACTACAGGCTTAATTTTTAAAGGCGTAATAAACATGCATTTGAAGATTAAATATAGGTTACATCTATCTGAAACAAATTCATTGAAGAATAAAAAATAAATAAATTCAATTAAGCAAATATCTATTAAGCACCTACTATGTGTTAGGCACTGTACTTGGTATTAAGCAAACAACAACAACAACAAAAAAAACAATCAAAGCAATCCCTGCCCTCAAGGAGGTTATATTTTAGGAATGGCCTCATATTGGTGGTATTGATTGAGCTAGGTCTTGAATAGAGATAGAAAATCCAAGAGGCAGAAGTGGTGGTCCCATCATTTACTGGTAAGGTGTTGACAGAATTATGAGCCGATTGATTGTACTTTCCACTTTTCATTGGGTTTCATTGGTAGTTATTAACATAGCCATATAGCTATTTAAAACATGATATAACAGGTTAAATACCAAATATTCATTTAGTCCTCAGACCTTGATTCAAAGCCCACCTCAGATGCATAACTAGCAGTGCGGTCATGCATAAGCCACTAATGACAGTCTCAATATCATTATTTTTAAAATGAGGATAGTAATATTTTTACTACCTACCTGCATGAGGTTGTTTTGAAGAAAGACCTAAACCTTAAGAAGCTGTTTAAATGTGAGTTATTATTATTGGGAAGCCATTTTAAGTTTTGCTGCAGTGTACTAATGTAGGAGAAATCAAGTAATTAGAAAGCCTTTTGTGTTTGAAAACCATATATCTTCCTGGAGTCCCATGTCTATGAAAATTTACTTTTTCTTTAGTCCAGTCAGACCAAAGAGGATTGTCTATAATACCAATTTGTTTGATGAATATGCTAGCTGACATATACTTGAGTCATTGGTGTAGATCCAGAAACCATTGGATGGAGAAGATGATACCACTTGCTTAGACTGGTTTTTCTTTGTGGTTATTACTGGAAAGTTATTTGATATGTATTGAGCAACACTTAATATAGTTTTGTACATGTCTATAAATATTGTGTATAGATACTGTTAACTCAGGACAAATCTTTTGCTTAGTAACTTAGTAACTTGTGCTTAGCAACTAGAGCTAGTAACGAACAAATAAAAATCAACGTTTTGATCCCAAGAAATTGTGATGTTAAGAAATAGAGACACGATTCAAAGGCACTAAGGTATTTGTTCATTCATTCATACTTTCATTCAATAAAAATGTACAAGGCCCAGTGTTAGGCAACACAAACTCATCTGTTCATCCAGTCATCCCAGAGAGATATTTCATTTTATTTTAATCTTCAGTATTTTTTAATCTTGAGGCAGGCATGGTGGATAGACTAATCCTTGAGTCAGGAACGTTTGAACTATAATCTACTCTCAGACTCTTGCTAGTTTAGTGACCCCAGAGAAGTCACTAAGCCTCTCTTAGCTTTGAGTTTTTCTTCAGGAAAACTGGGATAATAATGGCACCTAATTCCCAGGATTGTTCTGAGAAGGAAATAAGATAATGTCTTATCTTAATGTTAAGTACCCTGCAATACTTAAAATACTATAAAAATGCCAGCTTCATTATTATGACTACTAAAAAGTAATATCTTGGTAAAGTAATTTTTAGCTCTTCACATTCCAGTTTTAATAAAACATCGTTTTAAACATGAAACTGTATAAAGGGAATTTAGTTTGGAAAAGTTTAGTTTCTTTTTAACAAAAAGGAAGATTAGTTGACCATAGTTGCCTAAACATACCGAATTATTTCTTATACTGAAATCCTTCTTGATCTTATCATAGTAATTATTATACATATTTCTATTAATCATTTATACTTATGTTATTCCTCATATTTATAAGTTCAATACTTCCAGAATCTGTGACTTGTGACTTGGTCAGTGTGGGTACTCACAATCTGATTCAAGTCACAAGTACTTTCACTTCTCCCCCATCCCTTCTCCCTTCTTATTGAATGAATGAAAAGTGCTAGACCTGGAGTCAAGAAGATCTGAGTCCCAACCCAGCTTCACTAGCTGTGTGACTGTGGGCAAGTCACTTAACCTCTGTTTACCTCAGTTTCTTCATCTGTAAAGTGGAAATATTGATAACTCTGACCTCTCAGGGTTGTTGCAAGAATAAAATGAGACCACACTTTGCACTTTACAAATTTTAAAGTGCTGTGTAAATGCTAGTTATTATTATTATTTATCCAGGTTTCATGCTACAAAGCACTAAAGATGTGATCAGAAAGTCACAATAGCCTTTGAGGCTAAGGATTTCACATTCTCCCAGGGAGAGACAATACATAGAGGAAGTTTCAGCAACGAGTCAGAAGGAAAGCTCCCAATGGTTCCTAGGGTATGGCAAAAAGTAGATGGCAATACAGCTTCTTTGGAGGCATTTCCAGTAATAAAACTGTTTTTTTAAATCATCTTTGTCTTTAAGAGAGCCTAGGGTCAAGATATTTCCCACCTTGTTGCCAACTTGCTGATGACCGTGTCTGAACTTGGCAAAGCTAGTACTCAGAGAACAGATGTGCAGTGTGTCCCTGGGCTCTCCTAGAAGCCTTTCACCTTGGCCAAAATACCTAGGACCAATGCTTCTCTAATACAGCCTACGATAGCTTTGAAGAAGGCAGGGATACCTCCAAACCACAAGGAAGAATCCGAGAAGGGCTTCAGGGGAGGCACCAATCAAATGGCTGCTAACAGCTAATGACAATAATTATGATTGTTAATTACTTTACACTTACATGCTTCTTGGTGCTCAAAAGCCCTGTAATGCCCATCATCTCATCTGGTCCTCACAGTAACATTTTAAAGGAGGTAATGAAACAACTTTTAATTAAAATTTTCAAATGAGGATGATGAAGCTTAGAATATTTCTCTCATCTCTTTCATTCAATTCAACAAATGTTTATCAAGCACCTTGTGATATAATTCTTGCCCTCAAAGGGCTTATTTCATTCCTATGGAGACTACAACATCAACACAAGTATAACAGAGAAAACTAAAGATGTATGAAGCACTGACAGTTTGAAGGACCTTTATTTTCTGCATATCTTGACTATACATAGTTGTCTCCCCCATTAGACTATAGCCTTCTTGAGGGCAGGGACTACCTTTTGCATTTTTTTTTTATCCCTTAGCACTCAGCATAGTGCCTGAAATATGTTAGGCACTTAATATATTTTTATTGACTGACCAATACTCATTCAAGAAATCTGACAGTAAAAGAAAATTTAAAAAATAAAACTGTAGCTAGAGATTTCTGTCATATGATTTAGTATTCCAGACTTTTGGCAGGAGGGAAGAACTGGTTTTAAAAATACATGGGTAAATTCAGTTGATTATAGTGTGTAGTTGATGATGCTATGGCCCTGGGTTTGGTCACAACATTGGTCAGTTTTTTTGGCCCAGAAAATTCAAGTCCTTAGCTACATGTTGTACCTCAAAACCTTGGGCAGCCAGCCTCAGTCAACTATCTCACAAATATGTGACCCTCGATCCCCAGGAAGCTAGTAAACCAGTAGGGACTGTTTTCATCCAACCCACCTCTACTGGTAAGGAAAATGGTGAAAAAACGTATCCCAAAGACATGAATCTGTCCAATTGTCTTGGATATAAAAAAGAGGACACATGCTTAATTGTTTTAATTAAGTTGACTTAAATTTGTTTTGTTTCAAAATGTGGTATGAGCTTACATTATTTTAAAAATATTAAGCATATTTCCATATTATAAGGAACTCGTCATATTAACTCACATGGAAGTTAGCAACTCCTCAGTAATTTCTAGCCTTAGGCAGTGGTGTCAAACTCCAATAGAAATGATCTCTGCCGGCCTCCTACTGACTTAGAAAACCATAAATTAACATTATCTATATTCTATTGTATTTTTACTCATTTTGTTAGTTATTTCCCAATTACATTTTAATCTGGAAATATGTGGAGATATAAAAGACCTCAGAGGCCATTTGGAAGGACCATGACCATGAAGGAAAAGGAAGTGATAGAGAGTCAATAGGACTGATCTGCTTCCCCCACCACCTTTTTTTCCCTCCAGTCTCTAGGACAAGGGAAGTAATAGCCTTTCACCAGATTCTGCCCTCATCAGACACACTGGGAGAACTGTGTTCAGTTTGGGACAATACATTTTAGAAGGCATGTAAGCTGGAAAACATCCAGAGGAAGGTGAGAAGATGGTGAAGGACTTCTAGATAATGCTATAGGAAGCTTGTATGAAGTAAATGATTAGGTTTAGCCTGGAGAAGAGCCTTAGAGGGGAACATTGTGACTACATTCAAGTATTTGAAGGGTTGTTCTGTGGAGAAAGAATTTCATTTGCTTTGCTTGGTCCCAAAGAGCAATCAACCAATAAGCATTTATTAAGAGCCAGGCGCTATGCTAAGGGCTGGGGATACAAAAAAAGACAAAGGCAAATGCCTTCAAAGAGCTTACAATCTAACTGGGGAGATGAGATGCAAACAAATAAACACTAAGCAAGCTATATATAGGGTAAGTGGGAAATAATTAACAGAGGCAAGGCACTGGAATTAAGAGGGGTTGGGGAAGGTTTCCTGTAGAAGGTAGGATTTTAGTTGGAACTTAAAGGAAGCCTGGGAGCAGAAGTGGGAGCAAAGGTCCCTTTTACCCTAAGATTCTATGATTCCATGATATTAAAAAAAGTCTGTCACCCACCTATGACTCAATTAGCTAAACTTCCTACCCAGTTTTCTAAACATTTTATCTACTTTCTGAGGTCAGTTCTGAACTTAGATCTTCCTCACACCAGACCCACAGCCCTATCCACTGTATCACCTCAGTTTGAAGGATGGATTGACGAGGGGACTAGATAAGGAAGACCAATTAAGAGGGTGTTGTTATAATCCAGATTAGAAGAATCAAAGATAGCACTGAAGTGTCCAGGAGAATGTGTGATACACCATTAACAGAAATAGGAAAGTTGGGAAATTTAGGAAGTTTAGGAAGAAAGATGTTAAATTCAGTTTTGGAAATGTTTAAATTTGAGGGGTTGACTGGGCATTGAAGATATGGGACTATAATTCTGAGGACATCTTTGGAATGGAGAGAATGGGGCTATAAATATATGAGTTGACTACCTAGAGGTGATGGATGAGTGAAAACATAGGAGTGGATCAATTCACAAAGAAAGACAGCATAGAGCAAGAAGAAGGCACAGGAAAGACCCTTGGAATGCTGCCACATTTAAGTGTCAGAAAGAGGATAAAGAGATAGACAAGGAGGTGGGAGGAGACCTTCAAGCAGGTAAATGAAGAACCCTGAGAATTAAGTGTTGCACAAACCAAGGAAGGGGAGTGGGTGTCAAGGAGAGAGTAGTTGCTATTGTCAAAAATTGTGGTGAGTTTTAGGGCAATGGGCACCGAAATAAGGTCTTTGGTTTTTTAGCAATAAGGAGTTCATTAGTGACTTTGGATGAAGGTCTTTTACTAGAATAGTGGGAATTGGAGCCAGATTTTACAAGTGGTAAAGTGAATGGGTGGTGAAGAAATTGTAGAGGCATGTGTAGACATCTTTCTAGAATTTTTTTTGTTGCTAATCAAAGCAGAGGAGAGCATTAGTAGGATAGTTTAAAGGAATGAATGGATAAGTCATTTGATTTTGAATGAAGACATTGATCATATTTCCCATAGTCTACAAAGTATATTCTATGATGTTGCCTATATTTACCAAATATGCTTAATATCTTTAAAATAGTGTAGGCTCATACCACATTTTAAAAAAGAAAAAAGCAATATGTATTGGCTAAAAATTGGTATGGTCTTTACACGTATATAAATTTGTAAAGTTTGGAAAGTGCTTTTCTCACACCAGCCCTGTGAGATAGGTGGTTTAAATATTGTTATACCTCTTTTGTAGATGAGTAAATTGAGATTCTGAGAGGCTGAGCTTCTTGCCCGTACCTAGTAAATGTGTCTAAGTTAGACTTTGTTTTTTTTTATTTTTAAATTTTATTTTTAATTTGTGTAATAAAACAAGCATTCCTATAACATAGTACAATAAAAAGATAATTATACATGAAACTACAAATCTACTATGCACAACTTTCAATTCAGACTGGTCTGTAGCACTCCTGAGTTAGGCCTGAACCAGATTAAAATGTAATTGGGAAATAACTAACAAAATGAGTAAAAATACAATAGAATATAGATAATGTTAATTTATGGTTTTCTAAGTCAGTATGAGGCCAGCAGAGATCATTTCTGTTGGAGTTTGACACCACTGCCTAAGGCTATAAATTACCGAGGAGTTGCTAACTTCCATGTGAGTTAATATGAGGAGTTCCTTATACTATGGAAATCATAAGTTCCCTGCCCCAGTCCATATAATAGAACAATAGGTGGTGGTTATCTAGTATTGTGGGTTTTTTTTTTTTCCAAATTAAGCTCTATGTTGTGTTTTTTTTTTCACAGCCTGTATGATTTGTTCCCTTTGAATTTTCTATTTCTTTTTAGCCCTAATATAATACTCTGTTCTGTACAAAGTCTCTGGCTCTAGTAGACAACCCACCAGGGCAAGGACTGGTATATTGGAACAAACAGACGGACTTCATTACAATCCGGCTACACACATTACACTATGCCTTGGCATACTTCCTTTAAAAGTACATAAAATCCACAGGGCTTCAGCTTTCCCAGGGAAGCCCCAGTTGGAAGTGTGCTTGAAAATCTGTAGTTCTTAGTCTCCAAACCCTAAATTGAGTTCCCCCTTTCTAGTAAAAGTAAATTTAGGTAAAAGTTACCCACAAAACTGCCCATTCCAGTGCCTGAGCAAACCATCCTGGGTAGCCAGCCCCATGAGTCACGAGCTTCCTGCTGTGATTTCTGACCAGATTAAAAAGGACACTGGAGTTCCAGCTCCTGTCCCTGCTGTTTGGGGTGAGGGGGTGGGAGCTGATTTTGCTATTAAATCATTATCAACTGGGAGAAGGGAAGTGGTAATCGAACAAGCAGCCTCAAATCTTAACTGAGTTCGACCTGTGGAGAGAAGGCCTATGAGGCTGGCTACTACTCCTTTTAATTTTCCCATTTTGTTCTCTTTCAAGGGTCCACCAGGTCCTGTTGGTCTACCAGGTCCATCAGGAAGGAGAGGTCCAAGGGTGAGTAAGTGGGCTGAATGTTCTTCCTGTTATGAGAATGATTATGTATTTAAAAAGAGTGGGAAGGATGGTTGATGGTAACCTGGAAACAGACAAAGCACCTTGGTGTCTTCAGCTTGGGGAACTCTGTTGTATGATCTCCCTTCACCAATGAAGATTACAGTTTCTCTGTGACTTAATTATCCAACACACTAGATGGTGAGCTCCTCGAGGAAAGGGACTGTCTGTTGCCTATTTTGTATTCTCATATCTTAGCACAACACCTGGCACTTAGTAGAAGCCTAATAAATGTTTATTAACTAATTAGATTACTGACCTGAAGTAACACAGTCAGTAAGTGCTATAGTTGGGACCATTCAATTGGTCAACAAGTATTTATTGAGTACCTTCTGTGTACTGGACTTGGTAGGTGCTGGGGATAGGGAGACAAAAGGGTCAAAGTGCCTGCCCTCAATAAGTTTACATTCTGTCAGGGCATGTAACATGTAGACATAAATAAATACTAAGCACAAAGTAATTACAGTGACTGGCTTGTAGTAAGTGCCTAACAAATTCTCTATTTCTCTCTTCCTGTCCCTCTCTCTCCCTCCCTCCCTTTCTCTCTCTCTTTTTCTATCTCTGTCTTTCTCTGTCTCCATCTCTTTCTATGTCTCTGTCTCCATCTCCTTCTTTCTCTCCCCTTACATCCATCTAATTTCAAGGTAGGAGGAAACAGCAATTGGGGCCATCATGGCTGGGATTCATGTAAGAGCCCCAGTCCTTCCAGACTTTTAAGTCTAGAACTAACTGTTATACCATGTAGCTGCTCTATGGATGCTAACATTATTCAAATAAAAGGTGAATGAGAAGAGATGAACCACTGGTCCAGAGTTTTAATAAGAATGAGGCTTCACTGGGATGAAGCCAAAAATCACTGAAAAATATACAAACTATGCCACCTCCCCCATGAAACAATTCCTGGACCCTCTAATTATGATTCTCTCTCTTCTCCTCAAGCTTTTCTATAAATACTTTTCTGTTTGTATTTTTTATCCTTTCCCTGTGCTCAAGAATGCAAGATCTATTTACAAGGACTATTTCTTTTCTTCAAAGTTTTTTTTTTCTTCATATCCCAGCCTGTAACAGAAAGCCTTTCCCATAACTAGTGCTTGTGAGATTGAACTGCTCGTCCTTTTTTATTCTGTCTTCCTTGGGGATGGCTCATGCCTGTTTCCTCCATAAAGTAGCCTGTATGTTTAAAATCTATCCTTTCTTTGCCAATTCCAGAGAAGTGAAGAAACACGCGGAGCCTTGTTTGTTTGGCTATAAACACCCAGCCAAGGCATTCTCTAAGAGCATGTCCAAGAAAGATTATCAAATTTGCAGCAGCAGCAGCAAAGCTGGTCTATTGCTACTTGTAAGATTATTCTTAGCTCTGTAGTGATCTCATTCATTTGTTGCGTGGTAGCTGAAGGTCAGGTTTATTTGCTTTGGGGAATGAAGGGGAGTGGGCTTCCTTAAAATAGTGCATTCCTGGGTTACATAGTGGAAAATAGAGGGGCAGAATATTAGCTGTTGACCGGGGTGGGGGGGAGAAATGCACAGAATAAAAAAAATATCACCCCAAGGAGTTGCTGCATTTCTAAAATTACATCTGCTGAACAAAAGATTTATGTGTTAAATAAATCAAAAAGTTGTGCCACAGCCAGGTACCCCATCCCCCAACTTTTGTTTTAACTAAGGCAGTCCATTTTATTTAGGGATGAAAGTGGGGATCCTGGTGCATGTGCCTCTGTGTGTGTGTGTGTGTGTGTGTGTGTGTGTGTCCAGAAGGAAAATGCAAATATTAGCAATACACCCACTTTTTAAGTGTGTATTGCCAAGGCCTGAAAGAAGCAAGGCTTAGGTTGTATAGGTGTAGCCTAGCACCTGCCTGAGGCCCTCTGGGGACCCAACTGGAGAAGAGAGTTGGGAGGATGGGAAGGTAAGACAATAGGAAGTTCTTCTGGTTATGCATTTTCTCAGAATTGGAGGACCTGGTGAAATACAGAAATATACAGTTTGTCTTTGATAACTTCTCCATCTTTGCCTCTACTGATGTGCTCAACCCACTACACACTCCAAAATTACTTCTCCTTCCCTCCCTGCTATCCTCTTGCTCTTCCATCCCTTAAAACTCTAATAAACCTTTTAAAAACTCTAATTAATATAATTTGAAAGATTGCAACTAGGCAGTTTGACTTAAATTCTTACTAAGGTGTGAATGACTAATAAACCTTACCTTCATTTAACATGTTTATTGAATATGTAACATATGCAAAGTATCATACAAATGACTGTATCTCCACATATTTATAGACCCAGAAGCACAGCTAGGACTACTTGCTACCTACTCAAAATGACAAAATGCAGAAGTAAATGCCACTGCTTACTGTGTTGATTCATAGCAGGACCTTAGGGCCTGGGGATCTTTGATCAACTGGTTTTTTCTTTGAGAAGCTGCATAGTGTCTTGGACAGCTTGCCTCAGAGTCAGGAATAGATGAGTTCTAATCTCACTTTAGATACTAGTGATGTGACCCCTAGTCAAGTCACTTTATCTCTCTCAGTTTTCCTCATCTGTAAAATGGGCATAATAGCTCCTTCCTCAAACGATTGTTATAAGGATGAAATGAAATGACATATTTATACAGGGCATCCCAAAAGTCTTAGTGCCCTTTTAAGTACTTAAAAGGGCACTAAGAATTCTGGGATAACATTTCCTTTGTGTGTGAGTGGCAGACTCCCAACTCCTGTTCCCTTCATTCCTGTGATTCAGAATTGCTGGCATTTAAGGAGAAAATTCTTCCCCTTCCTCCCCCAACTCTCCGTGCCTCCCAAACTCTTAATACTACCCACTTAAGCTTTGTAGTTCTTCAAGGCCTTATCTTTGCCTACCCTTCTATCACTGCTCAATTATTCCCAAACTCCCATCCACTTCATACTCTTTTTACCTTCTGTCATAACAGAATTCTGGCTCTCTGCAGAAAACCTTGCATCCCTGGTTCAGGTGTTAATAGAACATTGGCAGCTAAGTGGGTCAATGCATAGATCGCCAGGGTTTGAGTCATGAAGATTTGAGATCAAATTTGGCCTCATAAATTTACTTAGCTGCATGACCCTGGGCAAGTCACTTAACCTCTGTTTATTTCATTTTCCTCATTTGTAAAATAATAGCACCTACTACCCAGAGCTGTGGTGAGAATCAAATAAGAAAATAATTGTAAAGTGCTTAGCACAGTGCTTCCCACATAGTAAATGCTATATAAATGTTAGCAATGATGATGACGATGATGATGACGAGTTGACATTCTCATTGGCCCTTACCCTCAGAGGAAGAAAAACAACCAATAGGAATGATTTCCCAGAGTCTTTTCCAGTCCCTGCTTGTATACCTGCAATCCCTTGCCCCTTCTGTCATTCCCACTCAATTACATATTTCCAATCTCTTCCTGTCTACTGGATCATTTCCTTCTCCCTACAAACACATCCACGACTCCTCCATCATCAAGAAACCTTCACTTGATTCTTCCATCCCCACTAATTATCATTCTATAATTCTTCTGCCCTTTGTGGCTAAACTCCTTGAAAAGGCTGTTCACAATAGGGACCTCCCTTCTCTTTCCCTCCTTAATCCCATGCAATCTGGCTTCTGACTTCATCGCTCTACTAAGACTGCTCTCTCCAAAGTTAATGATGAGCTCTTAATTGGCATATCCAACGGCCTTTTTGCAATCCTCATTCTCCTGGACCTCTCTGTAGCTTTCAGCATTGTTGTTCACCCTCTTCTTCTTGATACTTTCTCTTTTCTCTAGGATTTCAGGCCACCCCACTCTCCTGGTTCTCCTCCTACCTATGTGACTCCCCTTCTTGGTCTCCATATCCTACCCTCTGACCGTAGTTGTCTCACAGCATTCTGCCCTGGATGCTTTTCACTTCCCCTATACTATTTTACTTGGTGATCTTACCAGCTCCCACTTAATTACTATCTCTACCTATCCTGCCCTAATTTCTTTATTGACTTCCAATCTCACATCTCCAACTGCCTTTTAGATATCTTGAATTGGATGTCCAAACTCAACAAATCCCAAACTGAAATTGTTGGTTTTTGTTTTGTTTGTTTTCTTCTTGGCAAGGCAATTGGGGTTAAGTGACTTGCCCAGGGTCACACAGCTAGTTAAGTGTCAAGCATCGGAAGTTGCATTTGAACTCAGGTCCTCTTGACTCCAGGGCCAGCACTCTATTCACTGCTCCACCTAGCTGCCCCTAAAATCCCATTTTCTATAGGAAGCCTTTCCCAGCCCCTCTTCATGCCACTGCCTTCCCTCTCTTCTTTATTTCCTATTTATCCAATATGTATTTTGTTTGTACAAATTTTTATGCTTATTGATTCCCCCTTTAAATTGTAAGATCCTTGAAAGAAAGGTCTGTCTTTTGCCTATTTTTTTTTCTTTTATCCCCAGTGTTTAGCATAGCACATTATATGCCTGGCACATAGAAAGCATTTAATAAATATTTATTGACTAACTGAGAGATCAATTAGTTTTCTCTTGGTCACCCAACTAGGAAGTGTCTGAGGCTGGATTTGAACTAGGTCTTCCTGACTCCAGGCTCAGTGCTCTATCTACTGTATCATTAGCTGCCCAACAGTAAAGCATTGTATAAATAGCAAGCTATCTGCCTGACTGACTGACATTGCTTTTTCATTACTTATAGGGCATGCCAGGACCACATGGGAATCCCGGATTGCCTGGGCTACCTGGTCCAAAGGTAAGTGATTGATTTCACTAGAGTCATGTAATTTTCCTGATACTGTATAAACATGGCATCTTTGGAAGCTGAGCATTTGGAAAGAGAATAGTATGAAGCTTCAGGATGGGGGAGGAAGAGAGGACTCCCAGAAGGAAGCAGTCATTGTTCTTTTTCCCTCCATCCTTGCCAAGTGATAGCATTTCTACAGAGTTATCCCAAGTAGTCAGTAAGCAACTCTAAGAAGCAGGATCCCAGTTCTTCTCAAGGTCTGGTATACCTGTCTTTACCTACCCTAAAGTAAGATCAATAGCTAATATACTTTACTCCTATAGCATTTTTAATGTATAAATAAAATGAGCATCTGGAAGGCACAGTGATAGAGGATATTGAAGAAAGAGCAGAGGGTTCTCAAAGGACCTGGAATCTAAACTCTACCCACTCTGCTTTCCTGAAAAAGAAAAAAAAATAAAACCTTGTAATATATGCATAGTCAAGCATACCAAATTCTCAAATTTGTCATGTCCCAAAATATGACTCATCTTGCACATTTATCTTATCAAGTCTCCACCAGGAGGTGGGTCATATTCTTAATCATTGGTGTTTTATCATTTCATTAATTAGAGTCTTTCCAAATTATTCATTTTGAAAAAAGGGCTTTTTTGTCTGCTAATCAATAAACATTTAACTAATTAATTGATTGATTGATTTAATTTTAGTTTTCAACATTCACTTTTACAAGATTTTGAGTTCCAAATTTTCTCCCTATCTCTCCCTTCTCCCCACCCCATGATAGTGTGCATTCTGATTCCCCCATCCCCCAGTCTACCCTCCCTTCTATCACCCTCCTCTTCCTTTCTATTTTCCTGTAGGGCAAGATAGATTTCTATACCCCATTGCCCATAATCTTATTTCTCAGTTGCATGTAAAAACAATTTTTAACATTCATTTGAGTTCCACATTCTCTCCCTTCCTCCCTCCCTTCCCACCTTCATTGAGAAGGCAAGCAATTAGATATAGGTTATACATGTGTAGTCTTGCAAACACTTCCATAACAGCCATGTTGTGAGAGACTAACTATATTTTCCTCTATTCTATCATGCCCCCATTTATTCTATTCTGTCCTTCGACCCTCCTCAAAAGTGCTGGCTTCTGATTATCTCCTCATCCCATTTGCCCTCCCTTCTATCATCCCACCCCATCCTATCTCCTTTCCTATAGGGCAAGATAGATTTTCATACCCAATTGAGTATATATGTTATTCCCTCTGCTCCCCTAAACACTTATTTTGACAAAGGTTTTTAATATAATATAAATTGTTTTCTTGGTTTTGCTTATTTCACTCTTTTGATAATTCATTTAAATCTTCCTAGGTTTCTCTGAAGCTCACCTTTTCATCATTTCTTATAAATTATATTCTATCACAGTCATAAACTATAATTTGTTCAGTCAGTCTCTGATTGATAGATACAGATTGTTAAAGAAATGCAAATTAAGGCAACTCTAAGTTTCCACCTTACACCCATCAGAATGTCCAAGTTGATGCCAAAAATGTTATGAAGGATAGCCTAGGTAAAGGGCTGGAGGTAGGAAATGGAATTTTAGCCATGGGGAATGAGAGCATGTAGACTAGTTTAGCTGGAACACCACAGAATACATAAGGAAAAGTAATATATTATAAGCCTGGAAAGGTAGGCTGGGGCCTGAGTGTGAATGATTTTAAATGCCAGAGAAATTTTATTTTATCATAGAAGCAATTGGTAACCCTGGTAGCTTTTTAAGCAAAGGAATGATGTCCTTGGATTTATGTATCAAGGAAATCATTTGGACAGCTACATGTGAGATGGATTGAAGAAGTAGACAAGAAACAGAGTAATTTCAAAACTGTTGCAATAATACAGACAGGAGGTGATGAGGGCCTGAATTAATGTGGTGGCATTTTAAGTAGAGAAAAGGAAGGATATATGGGATATTAGGGTGGCAGAACTGACAAGGTTTGAGAAGTGACGGAGATTATAGCATAAAGAGGATTCTGAGGTTGTCATTCTGGGTCACTGGAAAGATGGTGCTGCCCTTTACTGAAATAGGGTGTGTGTGTGTGTGTGTGTGTGTGTGTGTGTGTGTGTGTGTGTGTGTGTACTTAATAAGTTCTGTATTGGTAATATTGAGTTTTATTTGCCAATAGGACGTTTAGTTATTAGAAATATTTAGTAGGCAGATACAGTTCTAGAGAGAGGTGAGGGCTGGATATATAGAACTTGGAGTAATCTGAATAGAAATATATTTTTCTTCTATTTATCTGACTAGATTTGAGCCCATAGGAGCTAATGATCTTACTGAGTATAAAGAAAGAAGAGAAGAGGGACAAGTACATTTCCTTGGTGTCACCCACACATTGAAGCTGGTTAAATGGTTAAAAATGTAGCAAAGGAGACCAGGAAGGAATTTCCAGATAGGAAGAGAACCAAGAGATCAGTATCATGCTCCAGAAAAGAAATGGTATCCAGAAGTTGGCCAGCAGTAGTAAATGTTTCATGAATGTTGAGAAAGATAAAGACTGAAAAAAAGTTACCTGATTTGTTAATTATGGGGTCATTGGGAATGGGGTGAGCTATTGCAGTTGAATAATAGGGTTGGAAGACATTTGCAAGAAGTTGAGAAGTTACTGAGAAGAGAGGAGGTAGAAGCAACATCCTAGACAGTTTTGTGTAGGATTTTGGCTGTGAAAAAGAAGAGAAATAGAGAATGAATGCTAGAGGGCACGGCAGATTCAAATGAAAGTTTTTCATTTATTTTGAAGAATGAGGAATACTTGGGCATGTTTGTACAGAACAGATAATAAGTTAGTAGGTAGAAAGAAAATGAAAATTAGAAAAAAGGGGGAGATGATTGTAGGGGCAAGCTGTCAATAGAGACAAAAGGGGATGGGAATAAGGGTATGAGTAGGACACACAGTATCTTGACCCCAATACAGTGATGCCACTTTGGTCCTCTTCAAGAATGAAGGGGGGGTGGAGTCAAGGTGGTGGAGTAGAAATTGCACTTCCGTGGAGCTCCAACCCACACAACTTCAAAATTATGTAAAAGGGGGTCTCTGAACGACCTCTGGAGCTCCAGAACCTACAAAATGACACAGAGAAGCTAACCTCCCACTGAGGACAGCCCGGCAGCCTGGCAGGGAGTGGCCAGTGCAGCACTCTGGGAGCCAAGCCCAGGTCCACGTGAGTTGAGGTTTTAGCCCAAGGGCGGGCAGACCAGCAGCCGGCTGGAGGGACCCCAGAACACCAGCAGCTGTGGTGTTTCCAGAATTATCAACACATAGATGCTTAGGACAAAGTGAGAGGTCAGTGCCCTATGGACTTTAGGACTGATTGGGAGAATGCATTAGCTTCTTCCACCCCTGGGGGCAAGAAGCTTCTGAGGAGCCAGTGCAGCTTGTGCCACATTGCCAGCATTGCAGCTTCAGCTCTTGGCCTGCAAACTGTAGGGGGATCCGGCGATCAGTCTGGGGGATAACCGCTCTTGTTTTGCCCTTTTTGGATCTGGATTGTGGTCTGGGGGGGGGGGGTCTTGGGGTGTGTGACCAGCTTGCCAGAGTGTGTGGAGGCTTCACAGAGGCCACCCAACTAATACCTCTGGAAGTTGAGAAAACTCCAGCGTTTGGGATGGAAGTTCCCCTGGCTGGTGGCAAAGTCCTACTGTGGCAACAAGCCCAAAAGTCAAGTAATTGAGGGGCAACATGCCTAGGCAAAGGAAACAAAATAAACAGAAAAATGCAATATTAGACTGCTATTTTGGGGGCAAAGAGGATCAAAGCATGGAACAGGAGGACCATGAGGTCAGAAATCCTGCACCAAAAGCCCCAGATGAAAATACAAGCTGTTTACAGGTCACAGAGGACCTTAAGAAGCAGATAAGAGAAGTGGGGGAAAATTGGGAAGATAAATGAGAAAGATGCAAGAAAAGTATGAAATAAGAGTCAACAGCCTGACTGAGGAAAATAACACCTTAAAAAATAGACTAACTCAAATGGCAAAAGAAGCTCAAAAAGGCAATGAGGAGAAGAATGCCTTAAAAAGCCAAATTTGCCAGATGGAAAAAGAATTTCAAAAGCTCACTGAGGAGAGTCGTTCCTTCAGAATTAGACTGGAGCAAATGGAAGCTAGTGACTTTATGAGAAATCAAAATGCTATTAAGCAGATCCAAACAAATGAAAGAATAAAAGGCAATGTGAAATATCTCATGGGAAAAACCACTGATCTGGAAAATAGATCCAGAAGAGACAATCTAAAAATTATTGGACTACCTGAAAGCCATGATTAAAGAAAGAATCTAGAAATCATCCTTCAAGAAATTCTCAAGGAAAATTGCCCTGATGTTTTAGAACCAGAGGGCAAAATAGAGGTTGAAAGAATCCACAGATCACCCCCTGAAAAAGATCCCAAAAAGAAAACTCCTAGGAATATTATAGCCAGGTTCCAGAATTCCCAGATCAAGGAGAGAATATTACAAGCAGCCAGAGAGAAAATTTCGATATTGTGGAAACACAATCAGGATAGCGCAGGATGTGGCAGCTTCTACACTGAGGGATCAAAGGGCATGGAATATGATATTCCAGAGCGCAAAGGACCTGGGATTAAAACCAAGAATCACCTACCCAGCAAAACTGAGTATCATGTTTCAGGGGGAAATTTGGTCATTCAGTGGAATAGAGGACTTTCAAGCATTCTTGAGGAAAAATCAGAGTGGAATAGAAAATTTGACATTCAGATACAAGAAGCAAGAGATGCTTGAGAAGGTAAACAGGGAAAAGAAATCGCTATGAACTTATCAAAGTTGAATTATTTACATTCCTACAGGGAAAAACAATAACTGTAACTGATGAAACTTTTCTCAGTATGAAAATAGTTGAAGAAGGGTATATGGGCATATGAAAACATATGTGAAGGTGTGTATATATGTTTTCAGGTATACATAGATAGAGGGCACAGGTCGAATATAATAGTAAGGGATGATACTTAAAAGGTGAGGTTAAGAGGTGAGAGAGTAATGTGGTGAGGGGGAATGGGGAGAGACAATGGGGTGAACTGTCTTGTGTAGAGGAGGCAGGGGAAGGTGGCTGCAGGAGAGGGGAGGAGCATGAAGGCAAAAAGGTAAAACCTTATTCTTATTGAATTTGGACCAGGGAGAGAATGACATGCGTACTAAATAGGGAGTCCCACCCTACAGGAGCATGGGGAGGAGGGGGATGGGGGAAGGTAGTGGAGAGGAGGGCAGGCTGGGGGGGAGAGAATTTGGAAGCACCCACTTTTGAAAAGGGACAGGATCAAGGTGGGGAGTGGACCAGGTGGAAGGTGGGATGGGTGGGAGAGAAATATAGTCAGTCTTTTACAATATATCTACTATGGTAATGTTTTGCATAGCTACATATGTACAGTATATGCTGAGTTGCTTATCTTCCCTTTAAAATCAAATTTTTAAAAAAATATATAAATACTATGATTAATACTATTTTGCATATAATTGGGAGATAAAATGTTCAGGCAAAATGGTGCGGGGATTCACCTTCCCCTACTGGAAAAGTCGAAGGGGGTATGGGAGAAGAGATGGGAGAGAGCAGATTGGATGAGGGGATATCCTGTATGACTGTTATTCTGGGAGGGTGGGTAGGGGAAAAATGGGGAAAAAATTGTGACTCAAAATCTGACAGAAATGATTGATGTAAACCAGATGTTAATAAAGCATATGGGGAAAAAAAGAATGAAGGACACCATCCATACCTCTAAGATATAGTAAATCTTTTCTTCTTGGTTTCTTATAGAACCTTAGAAATGCCTTTCCTCATTGCACCTATTCTGTCCTCAGCTCCCAAAGCAGCCACTGCCTTCAGGTACTACTCTCCATGTGATGCTGCTGGGATGCCAATGAAAAAGTCTAAATCCTCCAGCCCTCTTAAGTTCACAAAGTCCTCCTCCAGATGAAGGACTAGGAGTCAAATGTGAGGTTGATATAAAGTTATTGTCCCCCCTGAAAAAATGATTTTTTTAGAGGCTTCACTGGAACCTTTCTCTTCTGTCCTGGCAGAAACTCCAATTCCAAATTAGCTCGCTGATTTTATACACACCCCACAAATCCTTTTCAAGACACTCTGTGAATCTGAACAGAATACCTATACAACCTCATTCTAGTTCAATCATTGGCTTTCTTTTTTTTTTTTTTCGAATTCAGGAAGCGTTTATTAGCTGGCCAGCGGCAGTCCTAGGAAAAGTCCCAGGAGCTGCCCTGAACCCCAGTAGACACACAGTTTAAATAGTCCAAAAGCTACCATCATATCAGGGGCAGGTTGGTCGGGCAGGATATGGGGCGGGGGCACTCTTAGATAACGCATGTTGTTCAATGACCGAAGGGAGGATTCTTGGGTTTACAAGGCTTACTACTTTAGCCGGATGAGATAAGAGTGGGCTGGGGCACACTGGGTTAAAGATGTTCGATAACCTATCGGAATGCAGGATTCTTGGGTTTGGTCGGTCAATCATTGGCTTTCAGAGAGATATACATTAATACCTTTTTCATTCTTAGTCTAAAGCCTAGGATTGATTTGTTAAGTAGAGAAGTATTTTTGCCTGATTGTCATCAGGGTGAGGGATCTTTATTTTTTTAATTTAATTTATTTTATTCTGAACTTAAGATATAAAACAACATTACCATAACATGGCAGAATTGGGAAAAAATATGATTGCACTTGAAATTGCAAATCTGTTAAATTCAATTTGTTATTCCTTTTAAATATATAATAAAGTTATCATGTAACTTTCTTTTTTTCTTCCCTTTCTCCTCTGTGCCTCTCAATGGCTACCATTAGACACAAATACACATATAATATGTGTATGCATGTATACATATATGTATGTATATAGATTGTACATATAGATGTTTAATATCTACATATACATCCATATATATATATATATATATATATATATATGGATGCATATGTGTCTAAAAGCATTCTATACATACTTCTGTTCATTAGTTTTCTCTGGATCTTTAAACGGAGTGGCTTGAATTGATTGCTTCAGTCAACTCCAATTTTTACTTAACAAACATTCATTCCCAAACCTAGAGTGTGAAGAAGCATCTGCAAGCCCTTTTACCTTCTCTTAGAGGAAGAAAGCAAGTTTATAATTTGAGCACAGATAGAAATCACTTGGCTCTCAAGAAATATAAACACTGTACCTTTAGTGCAAGATTTTCCTTGTTCTCCATCATGAACAAGGTCCTCAGTCTTGTTTTTCAAACAGCTTCTCATTCCTTGTGAAAATCTCAGGTTAACACTGACCTTTCTATGTTGTATAGAACAAAACATCCTTTAATACCCCTACCCATTTACATTAGAATCCAGGTAAAAGTAATAAGCAAAGGCTGTTCCTTTAGGGATGTACCATGGATGTGGTTAGGTTAGTACCTGTTTTAAAGTATAAAGCTAACCCTCATTGGGATCATGCCTGACCTTAAGCCCCTTGAGAGCTATGGCTGTAAACTGTTAAGCATTAAAAGATCAAAGGGCCACATGGTCTTTGTAATAGCTTCATTGCAGTTCTCCACAGTGTTAATAAAGTAAAATGTAATAAAGGAGACAAGAGCTATTCATCTCATTAACTGAGATCATAGAGGTTCCATTATGAATCTAATTGTGACAATATTGCAGTACTAATAAGTTCCACAAAGACGTATGTTCCATTTATGACTTTCAAATGTCCATTGCCTCTACTGCGTGGCCTTTTTGATGGGGCCATTGAGTGTTGTATGGGTTATTTGTTTATTTTGCTTTTTATTAGAGGGTAGATACAAATCTTTACTAGTTCCAGTGAAATACACAAATAATTCAATAATGGCCCTTTGAAGATGCATGCTGAGTCCAGAATCTGCCTAATAACCTTCCCATGTGATGCCCATTCTACCCTAGGCAATCTGCTAGTAGTCAGACCAGCTTCAAGAAGGATTCCTTAAGGAACCCTAAAAACAATGAACACTGCCTCTGTTGCTTTAGTCAAGGGACACCATTTCCTTCAGGTCTTAGCCAGTCTGATGGAAAAAAATCTACCTTAATAAGGCAGAGAGTTTGCACAGTAGATAGAGCTCTGGGTCCCAGAGTCAGGAAGACCTGAATTCAAATCTGGTCACAAATACTTACTAGCTGAGTGACCCTGGACAAGTCACTTAGCCTTGTTTGCCTCAGCTTCCTCATCTGTAAAATAAACTGGAGAAGGAAATGGAAAACCATTCTAGTATCTCTGCCATGGAAACCCCAAATGGGGTCATGAAGAGTTAGACATGAGCAGGAATGGCTGAACAACTGACCACATCACTGTCACCCCTATCCTCACTCATTAAACTCTTGTGGCTTCTTGTCACCTCCCGGATCAAATATAAAATCTCTTTGGTGTTACATAACCTCTAATAACCTGGACACTGCCTATCTTTCCAGTCTTCTGACACCTCGTATACTGAGAGCTACAAATCTATTTTTTTGACGTTCCTCGAACAAGACACTCCATCTCCCTACTATGCCTGAAATTCTGTCCCTCTTCATCTTCACCCCCTGGTTTCCTTACAGTCTCTGCAAGAAGCTTTTCTCCATCACCTTTAATTTTAGGGCCTTCCCTAATTACCCCCAATTCATCCTCTATCTATCTTGTTTGCATGTTGTCTGACATTAGACTGAGAGAGAACTCCCTGAGAGCAGGGATTTTGTCTTTTTTAACAACCCCAACATTTAGTACTTTGCCTGGAGCTTCATAAATGCTTTGTAACTTGACTTTTAAAAAACCATCTTCAAGTTGTAAATGCATCATATGAATGTAGAATGTAAATTGCTTGAAAGCAGGCCCTATTTATTTTAAATGTATGTGGTAGGAGCTTAATAGCTTGTTGGATGAATGAATCCATCTATGAAGTCATGAAAGTTAGGTTCTAATGGGAAACTGAGGTTAAATTTGAAGGGACCTTGCCGCCATGATGGTACCCTTTATTTACAAGAGGCTTTATTTGCATTTTTACTTTTTTGTTTACATTTTTAACATTTACATTTATTTACTTTATTTACAAGTGGCAGACACTTTCAGAAAGAGCTAAATGGGTTCTGAGGTTCTTCTAACTCAAATCCTATGATTCTGAGTCCTTGGGGGTTCCAGACTCCTAACCATTAGAACTGCCAACCCTAATACACAGGAAGAATTCTGAGAGGATGCTGGTGCTGTTTATTGATGGTGTACTCAGAAATTCTGCTGGTATGGAAAGGATGTATTCAGATATATACATTCATACATACATGCACACATATATGTATATATGTGTATATATAACATGTATATGTATATGGAGGCATTTGCTAATATCACAAACTACTGAGTAGAGATAGGTAGTAGATAGATTACTGGAGTTGAAATCAGGAAGGCCCGAGTTCCAATCTAGCTTCAACCTGTGTAATCCTGGGCAAATCACTTAACCTTTCTGTCTCATTTTCCTCATCCTTAAATGGGGTTAATAACAAAGATCTACCTAGATTCAGCTAGCTTACGTAGTAGATAGAGCTCCAGGCTCCAGAGTCAGGAAGACCTGAATTCAAATTTGGCCGCAGATACTTACTAGCTGCGTGACCCCAGCCAAGTCACTATATAACTACATGCCTTAGTTCCCTCAACTGTAAAATGGGTATAATAATAGCACTTGCCTCCTAGGATTATTGTGGGGATCAAATGAATTGATATTTGTAAATCACTTAGCAAAGTAGGTACTTAATGAATGATCGTTCCTTTCTCTTTCCTCCGTCAGGGTCTCTTCCCCCTACCTCCCAGAAATGTTATGAGGATAAAATAAGATAAGATTTTTTTAAAGTGCTTTGTGAATCTTAAAATTCTAAATAAATGTTAGCTATCATTATTGTTATTATTATTAAATTAGTCATACTTTGATAAGCCAATGGATTTGTGATCCATTCATTGGATTATTATTAAATTAGTCATACTTTGATAAGCCAATGGATTTCTGATCCATTCATTGGAACACTTGCTCTACCAGCATGAGTTATAATTCACCCATGTCTCCATCTAAATTATTCCATAAGTTCCCCATACGTGATCAATACCATACCATTGAGACTTTCCTCTAGGCCTTTCTCATGAAGACTCGCCTCAGATCGCCATGTTACCTTTCACTTTTGCTCTGTGGACTCCAGTGAAGCACATGTTTCTTGCCTGGATGCTGTCTTTTAAGCAGTTTCTCACATGCGGGTCATTACTGATAATGTGGATTCAGAGGCAGCTATCTCAGGCCCCTTGTCAGATGAGCAAACCCAGGCCCAAGGAACTTAAATGCCTTATTCAAGTACAGTATGCCCAGTGACTGCTGATCCATGCATGTGTATGAACCTGCCCCTCACTAACCCTTTCATGCTTACACCCTAGGGCCCTAAGGGAGATCCAGGATTATCTCCAGGTCAAGCTGCTGCTGGAGAAAAGGTAACGGACTTTCCTTAAAAAATCTAAAAGTCATGATTGTAGAGTTAAGGTTTTCTGGTTTTGCCTATTTTTTTCTACATGTACTGTTTTTGAATTGCTATTTGAGAAAAAAGGAATTCATCCTGGACACTGAGTTAATGGTCATTTACTTATTTATTCATTGATCGAGTGGTTAACTGATCTATAGAGGTGTTTGAGCCATTATCAGTATTCATTTAAAGTATATGGTACTGAGGGCATGTACTGCCCTGGACCCTGTGGGAGTAAGGGGGTAGTGTGCAGAACTAAAGTATTTTCATGTTATATCAGATATCAGTGGCTTTATGGTGTAGTGGATAGAGACCAGGCTTTGGAACCAGGAGGACCTCTCTGCAGGCCCTGCCTCGGACACACAGTGGTTGTGTGACTCTGGACTTAACCTCTCTCGGCAATTCTCTACAACTATATAAGTCTTAGAAGTGTTGACCTGCCCTGATAAAAGGACTTTCCTCATCTGAGAGATCCCAGTACCACAGAAATTACAGATCGAGTCCCTATTCCCATTAAAGACAAATTTGGGTTTAAATGAATTTATACATGCAGATTAGGAAACTGAGGCACAGGGGAAAGAAGGTTTGCCTTGAAATCAGGAAGATACAGGTTAAAGACTCACCACGTAATCACTTTATCGTCCTGGAAAAGTGAGCCTCTCCATGACTCTTGTAGGCTCTGAATTATAAAATTAATGACATTCATTAGAGCATGCTAAGAGATCCCCAAGGAGATGTAATTGTAGGCCTAGACCAAATACATACAACATACATGCTTCATACATAGTAATACATAGATAACACACACATACATATCTCACTAAAACTTACATAATACTTTGGAAAGTACTTAACAGCTCATTTTATCCTCACAACAGTCTTGGGAAATAGGTTCTGAGTATAATCTCCCAATTTACAAAACTGAGGCCAAACATCACATAGTTTCTATGTATCTGAGGCAAGATTCCAACTTAAGCCTTTTTTTTTTTTTTGGCTATTTGGAGGGCAATTGGGGTTAAGTGACTTGCCCAAGGTCACACAGCTAGGTTTTTTGTGTTAAGTGTCTGAGGCCTGATTTGAACTCAGGTCCTCCTGACTCCAGGGCCAGTGCTCTATTTATTCACTGCACCACCTAGCCGCCCCTAAAACTCAGGTCTTTTTAACACCAAGCACTGTGCTACCAAGAACTATCCTTCTCATATCACGCACACGCACACACACACACATGCACGCACATGCATGCGCATGCACACACACGTTTATATGTGTATATATTTATCATATACACCTGCTCACACAATATATTCACACATATCTACACATATGTGTCCATATACATGCATTGTTCAGTCATTTTTCAGTCACGTCCAACTCTTCATGATCTAATTCGGGTTTTTCTTGACAAAGATGCTGGAGGGGTTTGCCATTTCTTTCTCCAGCTCATTTTACAGATGAAGAGACTGAGGCAAATAGGGTTAAGTGACTTGCCCAGGGTCACACAGCTAGTAAGTATCTGAGGCCAGATTTGAACTCAGGAAGATGAGTTTTCCTGATTCCAAGCCCAGGGTTCTATTCACTGTACCACCTAGCTGCCCTCCTTATATGTGCACATGCATGTACATATCTATACATGCAGACTGCATGTACACATCTATAATGCCTTATATTGGGCTGTGAAAGCTTTTCACAGGGCTTTCATGCGCATTGTCTCCATTGATCCTCACCCTAGCCCCATGATTCAGGCAGACCCCATTATTTCTGCTTTAGATAGAATCTGCAGACTGGCATAGTATACAGTCCCAGACCTTCAGTAAGAAAAGTGGACTAAAATACTCTTTCTTCTCCCTGGGGCCTACATGACCTTAGGCAAGTATCCCTAGCACCTCACCCGGGTCTAGATTATTTTAATGTCTCTTTTAGCTCTGATATTTTCTGTTTCCCGGTAAGGTAAAGGCTCAGAGAATTCACAGAAATTTCCTGGAGATAGATGACCATAGATTTAGAGCTAGAAGGAACTATCATGGCCCAAAGTTTATACAAATGAGGAAACCAAGGCCTGGGTCAGGTTTTGATCCCAGGCCTTCTTATTACAGATCCAGTGGAAGTCATCTATCCCAACTTCCTTCCCCCACTTTTTTTTTTTGCATTTTGCATTTTGGACAGGGGAAGGCAGGGCAATCGGGGTTAAGTGACTTGCCCAAGGTCACATGGCAGATAAGTATTAAGTATCTATGGCCACATTTGAACTCAGGTCCTCCTGAATCCAGGGCTGCTGTTCTATTCACTGCCCCACCTAGCCGCCCCCAAACCCCCATTTTTAACACCATAGAAACTGAGGCCCATAAATGTTAAATGACTTGTCCAAGGTCACAAAGGTAACAGAACCTGGATTTGAACCCAGGCTACCTGACTCCAGAACCAGCGCTTATTTACTCTAAGGTATGACTGATGAATAATGGAGCCAGAACTGGAACCCAGATCTTTTAACTTCTAGTTTAGGCCTCTGCTTGGAAGCACCTAATGCTGGGCTTGGAGCAAGGAAGAACTGAGTTCAAATCTTAGCTCCCCAGACACTTAGAAGCTGCCACTTAATCTCCCTCAGCCTCGGTTTCCTCCTCTGTAAAATGTAAAATGGAGCACCTTCTTCACAAGGTTGTTTGTGAGGACCAAATGAGTTATCCCAGTTGTATAAAGCACTCAGCAGAACCCCAAGAGTCTCACGATTCTTGACTGTATTGCTACACTCTCCTGCTCTCAAAAACACAAGCATTCTATGAAAATAAGACAGCGGCCTACATGATGATAACTGGCATTCCTCTAAACACTGTGACAAATTCATAAATGCAGGGCTCCAGTCACACAGAAGTTCCTTCTGGAGGCATCTGCCACAGCTTTGTTTAGACTGGGATTTGAGCTCTCCAGGACAATTATAGGGTGATTTTGTTTATGTGGTATGTGCTTGCAGGCTTCATTTCATCCTTTTTTAGTCCTGAAGCATTTCTCCAGTTCCTTCTCTGCAATCTGATAGCCATCCTCCTCCTGCCTTGTAGAATAAGCCTATTTAGCATATCCCTGTTTCTTTTAGGATTTAAGCTAATTCACACCAGCACCCGTCAGGTATGTGGTAACTGGAACTGGAGAGGTTTCTTCTCCTAGTGCAAATGAATTCATTGATGAAATTATTTGGAAAGGGAAGTCAAGTTTATTCCTGGGAATGGGATCATTTATTACTCTATCTTCAGCTGACATGTACCGTCAACGCAAGGGGATCCAAGTCTCAGGGCTCAAGAGGCCTGTTTTTAGAAGCATAAATATAGTATGCCCCATTGCCTTAAAATTTAGAAAACAGGAGCCTTCCCTGTTCTGGTGGCAGCCTAAAATAGAATTCCCAGCAAAAGCAAACACAAATAAACCAGGTACTTTGATTTTTTTTCTCTCTCTCTGTTACTTGTCAGTGCAAAATATAGGGTGGCTTGGAGAAGCCTTTAAGCCAGTTTGCTTTTGAAATGCCCATGTGCTCATTGTGGTGAACACTGTTAAGGAGAAATGTGGAAATATATAGAATTTAACAACATGTTGATAATGGCCTTTAAGTGAAAGCTAACTATTGAAAAGAACATATATTTCCAACATGGTGATGTATGAGAGAAATCTCCAAGAAGCTCCAGTTAAACAGAGAGTCCAAGTCTAAATATGGTGTAGAAATATGAGAATGGGTCAAATAGATGGTTTTTGATAATTCAAGGGATTTGCCTCCACCTCTGATTGGGATAAGAAACTCCTGGATGAGTAAATTCTTCTACCCATTCAGATCTCAATGTCTGTGTAACTTTGGGTCTTATGGAGTTGCCTAGAAGTCAGGGGAGCTGGGATAGTCAGGCACTTAATAAATAAACATTTATTAAGGCTTATTCTGTCCCAGGCACTGTGTTAAACACCGGGAATGCAAAGAAAGGCAAAAGAATTTCATTTTTTGGTCAAAATCTAATCAGATGAGATCATATTTGTTGAGCACGTAGCACAGTCTGGAATATGGTGGGCACTTAATGAATGGTTAGTCCCTTCTTCCATTCCTGAAGGAGCTCATAGTTTAATGGGAAAGACAATGTACAAATTACTATATGCATACAAGATATGTACACTAGAAATGGAAAACATTATGAGCTGGAATAGGGGCAAGAGGGGGATTTGAGCAGAGCTTTGAAGGATGTTAGGGAAAGCCAGAGGTGAGGAGGGAGAGTTCCATCAGGGGCCAGCCTGTAGTATAATAGAGTATCACGTGTAAGCTCTGTGTGACTGAGTCAAACTGGAAAGGTAGACAGAGACCAGGTTCTGAAAGGCTTTAACTGCCAAACAGAGGACTTTCTATTTTACCTTGGGGGTAATTGGGAACCACTGGGGTTTATTGAGTGTTGGGGTTGACATGACTGGAGTCATGAATCCTTTCTGACTAGCTGTGTGACCCTGGGATGATCCTCAACTTCTCAGCCTCAGTCTCCTGATCTGTAAGATGCTCATCACAGCTTCCCTAAGAGGGTCAAACAAAAAGATGGAAAGTGGTTTTGGAAGCCTTAAAGTGCTAAATCAGTGCTTACTCTTGTTACTTTCACCTTGTCCTGTTACCTCCCATACAAGTCGCTGGACAGTGTTGCCTGCCTTTACTTTCTCTATTGAGAACCTGTTTACTAAGGAATTCACAGGTCCCAGACCCCCTCCCTTACCACCCACATTTAAGAAATCCTGGCTATCTTTTTAAGGAATAGTGTTTTTCTCCCCACCTTCAGGTTTCTACCCTATAATGTGACAATTCATTTCAAGTCAATTCCTCTTAGAACTTCTTGGTGCCTCTGATACACTCTTCTGTGCTAGGTCCTTCGAGGGCTCAAAAACGAAGCAAAAATCCTAACTACAGCTCTTTCTTTTAGAGGCTAATGTTTCTGAAGGGTGATAAAGTACACTCATGTGCTACCACGTTTAAAAGTGAAACATAACAGAATGGGGCAGAGAGGTGGCACCATTTGCAAAGAGTGCTCATCTTCCTGAGTTCAAATCCAGCCTCAGACACTTACCAGCTGTGCGACCCTAAGCAAGTCACTTACCTCTGTTTGCCTCAGTTTCCTCATCTGTAAAAAGAGCTGAAGGATGAAATGGCAGACCACTCTGGTATTTTTGTGAAGAAAACCCCAAATGGGGTTGTGAAAAGTCGAACATTGAAACAACTCAATAACAGAAGATGATTATGTGCCAGGCTTAGTGGTTCTGATGAAAAGTGCTATAAGAGTTCAAAGGAGAGGGTGGCTAGGTGGTGCAGTGAATAGAGCACCAGCCCTGAGTCAGGAGGACGTGAGTTCAAATTGCCTCAGACACTTAACACTTACTAGACATGTGACCTTGGGCAAGTCACTTATCCCCAATTGCCCTGCCTTTCCTCCTCCAAAAAGCCAAAAAAAAAAAAGAAAAAGAAAAAAAAGAAAAGCATTCAAAGGAGGAAGAGACTACAATTAGAATGATTGGGGGAGACATGTTGAAGGGGTACTTGCATTAAATCTTGAAGTGTGTTTCAGATTGAAGCAAGTAAAAGAATCTCAGCCCACAAGCCAAAGTTCTGCAGTCCAGTTAAAGGAAGCTTTAACTTTTTTTATCTTTTCCATGAAATAAAATCATCATATCTGTTTTATTTTATTTTCAGGGTGATCCAGGACTCTTTGGGTTCATAGGCCCCCCTGGTTTTCAAGGTGACAAGGTAAGATTCAGGTTTTCTTTTGGCATTTGGACTAAGCAAAGGGTACAATATATTCTAGATGAATTTGAAACCTCTTAGCTACTCCCACTTGTCCTTGGCTCATCAAAATAGAGGTCCAGCATTCTCAGAGGGGTGCTACTAGGGTGGAGAGGGGCCCAGAAATCATGCCATGGACAGTTCTCAGGAGAGCATGGGGACCCAAGAGCTGACATATTTAGCAGGGACTCAGTGGTTTTCCTCCAGTTTCCAAAAAGACTGTGATGGAAAAGTTGGGTGAGACCCGTCAATCTCAGCCCCAGAGGTTTGTAAAATTAGGAGCAATGGTGGGAGGTGGTACCTCCAGTGGGGAGGGACATGAAGGGACACGGAGACTTGGCCAAAGGGGGAGAAAACAACAACCTTCCTAACAATTGGGGCTTTCCAAAAATGCAGTGGACAAGCTGGAGAGGTCGAGATTCCTCTTATCCATCTTCCTTCTTTCTTCCTTCCTTCCCTCCCTCCCTCCTTCCCTCCTTCTTCTTTCTTTCCTTCCTTCCTTCCTTCCTTCCTTCCTTCCTTCCTTCCTTCCTTCCTCTTTCCTTATTTCCTTCCTTCCCTCCTTCCTTCCTTCTTTCATTTGATCCTCACAACAACCCTGGGAGGTAGTTCCTATTAATGTCCCCATTTTACAAATTGAGGAAACTAAGACAAATAGAGATTAAGTGACTTGGCCAGGGTCACAGAGCTAGTAAATGAGGTTGGATTTGTACCAGATCTTCTTGAACCCAAGTCTAGTGAGCTATCCACTGGGCCCCCCCAGCTGCCTTGTAAAGCACTTGGTAAATCTTAAAGCCTTATGTAAACATTAGTAATTACAGTTGTTGTTATTGTAGCTGTTGTTATTCTTGTTATTATCTGAAAAGGGAGTTTCTCATTAGCACCCCATAGACAATGCCTAGATTTGTGTTAAATAATTTTAATTTTTGCTGTCTTTTTTATTTTCTTGGTTGTTAACAAATATTTGAGTTTGTTCACAATAAAATGCAGGTATTTCTGCAAAAGCCTTAGGCATGTATGGGAAGATATTGGAGAGGTGCAATTGACCCTCCCTTCCTAGCCAGCAGCTCTTGGATCCTGGAGCAGTGACCAGTGGGACCATATATTACTGTGCACTACTGTCAACAAAGATGACTGTGTGGAAGGGCTCATTTCAATCCCACTGGATAAGCTTGTGGACTTTGAAAAGAGAGAAGCCCACATGTAAAGGCTTTCCCCTAAGGCAGGAATGTGTAGTGCCCCATTCAGCACTAGAATTGGCATGGCTATAGCCGAATTGGCTTCAGACTTCCTCCCAGCTCCCTTGGAGTGACGTTGGTGTGAATTCCCTCAGGGTAGACATAGGTTGGCATTCTCATACTTCCACTGTTATCAACTACAGAGAAGGGAGAAGGTTAGGAGGGAGGTCACACTTTAGGTTCACACATTGGACTGTGGGATTATCAACTCCATGTAAGAATGTTACACTTATTTATTCCCAATATGATTTTTCATTTAGTAGATTCAGATTTAGGAGGACATCCTCACCTCTTTCCTCATGATACCTACTGGATGGGCAGTTATAATGTGTTAGTGTAAATTTTTGGCTCAGTATGATGCTGTGGAATCATTGGTTTAGTTGGAAAGAAGGAAAAAAGAAGTGAAGGAAGGGAGGGAGGAAAGGAAGGAGAGATGGAGGGACCGAGGGAAAGAAGGAAGGAAAAGAAGTAAAGAAGGGAGATAAAGAGAAGAGAGGGAGGGAAGAAAGGAAGAAAGAGAGGGAAGGAAAGAAGGAAAGGAAGAACAAGAAGAAAGGGAGGGAGGAAAAAAGAAAAAAAAACATTTATTAAGCCCCCACTATATGCCTGGCATTGTGCTAAAAGCTTTACAAATATCATCCCATTTATGATTCACAACAACCCTAGAAAATAGGTGCTATTATAATTCCCATTTTACAGTTGAGGAAACTGAAGTAAGGCTTATATAACTTGCCTAGGGTCACACAGCTAATAAGCATCTGAGACTGTATCTGAGTTCAAATCTTTCTAACTCCAGGCCAAGCACTCTATCAACTATACTACCTAAATGTCTTTGATATTAGAGGTTGTATATTCAATATCCCCATTTTATAGATGAGAATATTTAACTCAAGAGAGGTTAAATAGCTTGGCCAAAGTCAAACAGATAGAAAATAGCAAGGATCTTTCTACCAGTGATCATACTGTCCTGATTCCTAGGCAATAACCAGGAGCTGCTGGCTCCCTTGAGACATAGAAGGTTTCCTCCATGGAGCCACCAGACTCCAGACTGGTTACCTCTAATTGTTTTGGGCTTAACATAAACTTATATATAGGCATGTTAAATGCTACTTAGTGCACCCCTTAGCAAAGAGCAGTATGCATCTATGTACTGACACATTCTGTAAAGTCAACCTTGTAAGACCTTATAATATGAAATTAATCATAGTTCTTATATCTGGAGCACTAAATAGGCTGTTACTGCAGTCTAAACACTGACAGTTCTTATAAGAGAAAGACATACTAATGGTTACTTTCTAAGGCAGCTTCTCTGAAGCCTCCAACTTTAATTCTGGGGTATCTGTTGCCTTCAAGTCATTCCAGCAGTTGTGAAATTTGCAATTCCAGTGTGGGGAATCTGAGCAGATATTTTGATGTAATTATTTAGAGGAGGTTGTGACTGAATGTTCCCGACAAGGCTGTTGCTTCATGTTTATAAAGAGAAGAAAATATTTTTATTTTAACCGGTGGGCAAGGTTAATATTCAGAGTAAATTACAAGGTTATTGCTATACATCTATACAAAGAGAAGGTGCTGTCAGTGAGTAAAGGTGGAATTGCTTTGTGGATTCTATCTATTACATGAACCTATTAGCACTTTAAGAAATAAAGGTCTCAGGGTAGCTAGGTGGCACTGTGAGTAGAGTACTGGAGTCAGGAGGACCTGAGTTCAAATCCTGCCTCAGATACTTAACACTTACTAGCTGTGTGACCTTGGGCAAAGTCACTTAAGCCCAATTGCCCTGCCTTCCCCTTTCTAAAAAGAAATAAAGGTCACTTGCTTGCTGAAACAAGGACTCATTTTTAAAACTCATGCACTTTTAATGATATTATATGACTGAAACTCATGGAACACTAGAGTTTTTGAGAGCAGCAAGGAGGCACAGTGGACAGAGTCTGGCCTCAGATACTTAGTAGCTACATGATCCCAGGCAAGTCACTCAACCTTGTTTGCCTCTGTTTCCTCATCTGTAAAATGAGCTAGAGAAGCTTATGGCAAACCCTCCAGTGTCTTTGCTAAGAAAACCCCAAATAAGGTCACAAAGATGAACATGACCAAATGACTAAACATCAACAAAAAGAATTTCTGAAAAACTGAAGGTGATTCTTAGAAGACTGTAAGAGAGTAGTGTGAGAGTAGTGTGAGTGTAGGGTGTAAGATGTTAGAAACGAGGAATTTTACCCAGACTCGAACACACACAGAGTGATGTGAAGAATGTCATCAGTGATATGTATGACTGAAAAAGGAAGCTGTGTAGACAGATCAAGACGCAAGTGTTGGACAGTTCATGTGTTCCAGGATATACAGAAAACTTTAAGAGAATGTGCAGCTTGCTGGGTAGCCCTCACACACACACACACACACACACACACACACACACACACACACACACACACACATTCCCACCATAGTGAAATTTTGGGAAAGCATGGATTAGAGGTGTAGGCAGTATGAATGGACCGAGATTTGCAGCAATAAAGGGAATACCCATGAAGAGGTTATCCATACAGAGGGTTAGGATTGCTCTGGAGACCCCAAAATACTAAGACACCAGGTCCTGCTGAATGAATTCTACTCATCTTCTCAGCCAAAGAAAAGTAAAAGTTTATTAAAACTTCTCTTGTATTAGACACAGAGTAAGTCTGTGTTAGCCCATTCTATGGCACTCTCACAGACATGGAGACAAGATGGGGTTTTATATACAGAAGGTTGTGGGAGGGAGGACCACCACAGGGGTGGTCCAGAGGAGGAGTTTGGGGAAGGTCTTCAGGAGAAGTTAATGAGGTCAGTGAGTGATTAAGGATGGGAAGTTGCCAAAGCTACCTGGAGACTATAGACAAAGGTGGGCTAGGCCACTTCAGGGGTGGATTGATATTTTGATAGGCTCAAGGGTGAGAAGTCTAGTAACAGAGGTTTGGGCTCAGCCACAATGTAAATCATCAAATGAGATGATTTAATCAGAGTTCAAGGGGGGGTTCCCAGAGCCTGTACCTCATCACCCATACAGATAAGATCACAGATCCATTGGAGTGTTGGAGTTAGTTCAAAGAAATAGCATTAATACAAATAATCTGGTATTTAGGAAATGGGCTTATAGGAGAATGGGCTGGGGTTTTTTTTCTGTTATTCATTCAGTCAACAAGGATTTATTAGGTGTCTACTGTGTGGCAACTATTATGTTAGGTATGGGAGATACAAAGACAAAATAAAGTCATCCATACCCTTGAGGAACCAACATAATATTGGGTAAGGGGGGCAAAATTAAAACACATAAACTAACATGAAATGTAAACCAAGTATGTTTGATGTAATTTTAGGGACAAGGAACTAGGCTCTGGGGAATAGGGATACATACACCTTATATGAGAGGTGGCATTGGAGCAGTTAGGAAGGAATGTAGGGGTGCTACACATGGGAGTGAGGAAGAAGAGTACATGGCAGATATGGGGGACAGACAGCCCATGTGAAGAAAGACACTGCTATGAGACATACGGTGTCATATCAAGGGAATGGCAAGAAGCAGGTTGGTAAGAGAAGAAGCATGAAAAAGGTGAATATGCAATATGCCTGGAAAGAGAATGTGGAGTTGTCTCTAAGTACCAATGAGAAGAGCTGGTATTTTATCCTGGAGACAACTGGGAACCACCCAAACTTTTGGCCAAGAGAATGTCAGGGTCACGCCTATGCTTCAGCCATATCAATTTGGCTTCTGTGTGAAGAATGGATTATAGAGTAAGAGAGAGACTGGAGGTGGGAGAACAATCAGGAGGGGGATAAGAGGACAAGGTGGAAATGAGAGGTGTTATGGAAATGGAATAGAAAAGACAGCACTGATGTGTGCCTGTATCCACTGGGAGAGGGGAGAGTTAAGAGATGGGGTTGACTCTATGTTGTGAATCTGGGTGGCTTGAAGGATGAAGGTACTATGACAAAATAGGGAAGTTGGGAAGATGGTAGAGTCTGGGGTGGAAAATGAGTTTCTGTTTTGGACATCTTGAGTTTTAGCTGCTAATGGGAATCCAATTAGAAGTCTCCATTAGAAAATTGATGCTGTGGAACTGAAGCTAAACTAAGAGAGAGATTAGTGATGGAGATTTTTATCTGGTAGTCATTGGTATGGAAAGGAAAGGTAAACCCATGGGAGAGAGAGAGGGAAAGCGAAAGAGAGGGAGAGGAAGGAGAGAGAGAAGGAGAGGGAAAAGGAAAGGGGGGCAAGGGAGAAAGAAAGGGAAAGAGAAAGAGGGAGAGGAAGGAGAGAGAGAAGGAGAGGGAAAAGGAAAGGGGGAGGGAAAGAGAGATGAGGGGAGGAGAGAAGAGGCTTCACAAAGTTAAAATTTTGGGATATACCCATATATAAAGTAAAGGATATGGATAATAAGCCAGCAAAAGAACTGCTGAAAAGCCAGACCCATAGGAAATCAGGATAATGTAGAATCAGAAAAACCTAATGGGAAGAGAGTATCCAAGAAGTCAACAATTGAATGCTGAGTGATTAAGGACTGAGACAAGGATATAGGAAAAAAAGTTTTAGTAGAGTGATGAAATCAGAAGCCAGATTTCAAGGAGTTGAGAAGGGATTATAAAGATAGACGTTTAGGCAACTTGTAGAAACAGCTTTGGTCTAGGCCACAAAGAGACAGAGATATAATATAAACATCTGAGGAGATTGGCAGGGTGAAATGGAAGTGGTTTTTTTAATATTAGGGATATTGTTTTGTATACATGCAGCAGCAAAAGAGCCATTAAATAGGGAAGGTCTGAAGATTAGAAAGAGAGGAGGCTGCAGGGGCAAGTCACTGAAGATCATTGAATAAGAAGGGTGACTTCTTTGTTGGAGACTGGAACAAAGGGGATGAGGGGAGTATGGTGTCTAAGGATTTTGAGATATACAATAAGGGAGAAGGTAGAGCACATGTCAAATGACCACTATTTTCCCAATAAAGTATGCAGTAAAAGCCTTTACTAAGGAGGGAGAAAGATGTGTAGGAGGCCTGAGGAGAGAACAAAAGGCTTGAAGAAAAAGAAGAAAGGGAGAATGTGATAATTGTGGGTTGTTGAGCCATTTCAGTCGTGTCCCAACTTTCTTCTTGGCAGAGATGCTGGAGTGGTTGGCCATTTGCTTCTCCAGCTCATTTTACAGATGATGAACTCAGGTAAACAGGGTTAAGTGACTTGCCCAGGGTCATACTTATCTTCCCAATTCCAAGCCCATTGTTCTATCCCCACATGATATTTAAGGAAAAATAAAAAGATTGCCCTGTAACAGTGACAGCATGGTTTTTGCCATTATAAATTTGAAGTGGATCCAATCATAAAATCATAGAATTAGAATCAGAAGGAAACTTAGGTATGATTTGGGTGAACCCCTTCATTTTACAGCTAAGAAAATGAAAGCCCTGGTGATTCACCAACATGCTTAACATCACCTAGGTTGTGCATCAGAGAGGGAGGATGGTGTAGTGGATTGGGCACTAGACTAGTATGAATGAATGAATGAATGAATGAATGAATGAATGAATGAGACATTTATTAAGTGTGTGTGTGCTTTTTTTTTTCTTTTTGGAAGGCAATTGGGGTTAAGTAACTTGCCCAAGGTCACACGGCTAGGTTTTTGTTTGTGTGTGCGTTAAGTGTCTGAGGCTGGATCCGAACTCAGGTCCTCTGACTCCAGGGCCGACACTCTACTCACTGCACCACCTAGCCGCCCCTTATTAAGTGTGTTTTAAAGGCAAAACACAGTGCTAAGTACAGGGAGTCAGCCCCTGCCCCCAGGAAGCTCCCATTCACATGGGGGAGATAGTATAGATGGAAGGAGTTGTTTTTGTTTTTGTTTTTTATTATCCAGGAAGACTCCCACTGCTAACTATGTGACCCTGGACAAACCACTTAATCTCTCCAGTCCTGGTTTCCTCACCCATAGAATGAAAGGATCAGATTCAATGGCATCCAAGCGCCCTCTGCTCAAAATCTATGATTCACTGACTACAAATGCAGCTGTTTCTTCTACCAACAAGCACAGTCATATGATTTCCTTCAACACATTGTTCCAGAAAAGTAGTACAAGGGCATTCCCCCAAGCAACTTGGGACACAGTTGACGTGTCCAATGCTGGGTTCTTAGGATCAATTATACCTTGAGTCATTCATGACTTTCCGTGTTTTGGTTGAAGGGCACCAGTACACTTCAAGTGTGGTTTCCACTAACAATAAATGTCTCTCTGACTGGAGACTGAAGGAGCTGAATTTAGTCCATACTCGACTTTTCTATTGGACAAAAATATAGTCTTGGTCCTAATTAGCAGCTGCTTTGTCAAATGCCTGCAATGATTAGGATTAAAGAGGTCGTGAAGTTGCAATGATTTTATGAAGGAATCACTAATGAACACGATTTGACAGATACTGCGATGAGCAGTTTGAGAGTTTTGTTTTTTTTTACATTTTTCTATCTCTGGAAATGTTGGTGTGTGTCTGCATTTTCAGGTTGGGTGGGGAGGAACAGAATTATTAATGGTCTTTATATCTGTAGACAGAACCTCAATATTGTAAATCAAAAACCAGAATCTAACTCATTTTTTGAGGTTGGCAGGTGGTACAGTGGACTGAGTCCTGGATTTGGAATCTGGAAGATGTGAATTCAAATCCTGCCTCAGATTCTTCCTAGCTATGTGACCCCAGTCTAGTCATTTCACTTCTGTCTGCCTCAGTTTCTTCAAGGGGGTAATAATAGCACATATTTGTTGTGAAGATCAAGTATGCTAATATATGTAAAGCACTTGGCAAAGCTTAAAGCACTATGAAAATGCTAGTTATTATAAGGACAAAGAAATGTTAAGTGACTTGCTCAAGGTCTCATGGCTAGTTAACCAGAATTAGCACTTAGTTCTCCAGTTCGGTGCTCTTTCTATTGAACCATAAGTTTAAGGATGGATGGGCACACTCCTTTGATATCAATAACTATTTAGCTAAATTGGAAAAAATATTTTTACAGATCTAAATTATAACAACTTCCCCTCACAGAATGCTTTGAGGTTTACAAATCACTTTTCTCAAAGGAGCTAGTAATAATAAGTGGTGTAGCGGACAGAGTTCCAGGCCTGGAATCAGTTGGACCTGAGTTCAAATCTAACCTCAGATACTTCCTAGCTGTATGAGCCTGGGCAAGTCACTTAACCCCATTTGCCTCAGTTTCCTTTTCTATAAAATGAGTTAGAGAAGGAAATGGCAAACCACTCCAGCTTGCTAGCTGTGTGACCCTGGTCTAGTCTGCCCTTACCAAGGTAAGTACCATTACCAAGAAAACCCCCAAATGGGGTCACCAAGAGTAGAACATGACTGAAAACTTACTAAACGAAAAACAACTTATATGATACTTGCAGGGTGGTAAAGCATGTATTATCTTATTTGACAGAACAGCCCTGGGAGATGGGTTCTATAATTATCCCCATTCTACAGATGAGGAAACAGAACCTGATTGAGGTCAAGTGAGCTGTCCAGAGAATAAACATCTGAGGCAGGATTCACACTCAGGTCTACAACGCTAGGTTGATAAGAGGAAAACAGAATCCAGATTTCCTAGTTTCTAGTGTGCAGCGTTCTTTGTGCTGTTTATTCTTTGTGCATTGCTTCAAAACCGATTTAAGTTCTGACAATATTTATAAAGGGTTTAACATAGTGCCACATATAGAGAAGAAACTTAATAAATGTTTGCTCCATCCTCATCTCCTCTTTCAGACTCCAAATTCTGCTCTTAGTTCACTACACCAAGATACTTCCCAGGCAGGTATAATTCTCATTTTACAGATGAGGAAACTAAATACCAGGGAGAAGCAACTTACTTAAAGTGTCACATGACTGATAAACTTCAGAGGTGGTATTTGAACAGTTTTCTTGATTCTAGTTCCAGTATTCATTCCCCTCCATCCACCAAATTGCACACCCCTCACCCTGCTGCCTACTGATAATAGAGAATATAGTACTGAATCACAGAATGACTTCCCTTTAAAAAAAAGCTGACCTATTAATCTACTTTGTGAATTGTCCACTCATTCACTTGCTCAATATTATATCTGGTATTTGGATCTTTCAGCAATATAGAATCGAATGGGGCTCAAGTGTATATATGTGTGTGTGTATATGTGTGAGTGTGAGTGAGTGTGTGTGTGTGTGTGTGTGTGTGTGTGTGGTGTGTATGTGTGTGTGTGTGTAGAGGGGGGAGCTGAAAATCATGCCAAGGGAAACAAGTAGTTTTTGGATGCCAGTTAATCATGAACTCATAATTCTTTCACTCTAGGAAGTGTCTGAATTCTCCAGTAGCTGTAATAAAACTCCCCGGCCATTAGCCATATTCAGAGGATTCCCAAATAAATATAATGTCTACAGGGGAGGTGTTAGGAGGATGTCAAGAAAAATAAAGAGAAGGTAAATTTCAGGCATCTCTGTAAAAACTGAGAAATAGATGACCAAGGGAATAGGCAGTTACCATTTTCTTTGGGCTCACATGTTCAGTGAATATGTAAGGTCTGTTTCTTTTTCTCCCTTTTTATCTACACCTTACCAGTGTGGGTATTTTTTTCTAAGGCTGATGCCAACCTACTCCTAAAAAGTTAGGAAAATCATCTGAACTGTTCTTTGGACTTTCCTTTCCTTTTGTTTATTCTGTTTTTCTCCTTAGCTGTCCCAACCCAATCCCTGTAGCCATCCTAATAATACCCTGCAGGGTCAAATGTGTGGAATCAGCTTGGAAGCTTCCCAGGGCTAAGATTGTCCAAGAGGGAGTTCAGCTCAGCCTAGGCTGACCAGCTGTGGGTCAGCACAATTGCCATCATGTCATAGTGTAGCTGCTTTCCAGAAATAATGTATATCCCACTGAACATTCAAAGGTTTGTTATAGGAGAAGCTGTTCCACCCTAGATCCTGGTGTAGAGCCATGGGGAGTCTTCATCTGAGGCTCATATTTGAGAGGATTACATTTAGGTCTCGAGCTTTCTTTGGACGGGGGGAGTCTGTGATGAGGATCAGGTGCAATAGTATATGTAAAGTACTTTGCCAACCTTGAAGTGCTTTATAATTGCTAATTGTTGTTGTTATCTTTATTGATGCAGGGAACTTACTGTGAGGGAATCCTCTTTCCCAAATGGCATCAGTAACCACTTTGAGCAGCTAGGTAGCATACTGGATAGAGTGTTAGATCTGGAGTCAGGAAGACTCATTGCCCCGAGGCCAAATCTTACCCAGATAATTACTAGCTGTGTGATCTTGGGCAAGTCATTTGACCCTGTTTGCCTCAGTTTCCTCATCTGTAAAATGACCTGGAGAAGGAAATGACAAACCACTCCAGTATCTTTGCCAAACCCCAAATGGAGTCACAAAGAGTTGGATATAATCAAACAACAATAATTGTTCTGTACCCTCTTGTCTTATGGAGAGTTCTTGGAGGCATTGATGTTAAGTGACAAGGGTTACACAGTGTTAGAAATGAGACTTGAATTCAGTTCTTTCTGGTTCTCAGGCTAGCCACCATGTCACACTGCCCCTCACTTGTTAATTTACTATATTAAAATGAGAAATCTGCCCTCTAGACTCCTAAGACTTGTAATACCTCAAGCAGACTGACTAAGGGCAAAGGGCTACTAAGCCAGCCAAAGTATATATTTCAGCACTCACAAAATACTTTGTGCAAATATAAAGACATTTCATAAAGTGTTTCCTCTTGATGAAAGTGTTTAGTTGTTTCAGTCATACTTGATTCTTCATGACCCCATTTGGGCTTTTCTTGGCACAGATGCTGGATCGGTTTGCCATTTCCTTCCCCAGCTTATTTTACAGATGAGGAAACTGAGGCAAACAAGGGGAAGTGACTTACCTAGTGTTATACAGCTAATGTCTGGGGCAGGGTTTGAACTTAAGTCTTTCCCACTTCAGGTCTGACCCTCTATCCACTGTGCCAAATGTAATGTTTCCTCCCATCCAAATCCATGGACTCAGATGAAAAATTCCTGGTTCCAAACACATTTGTTGTTGTTCAATTGTGTCTGATGCTTCATGACTTCATTTTTATTTTTTGCATGGCAAAGATACTGGAGTGATCTGTCATTTTCTTCTCTAGCTCATTTGACAGATGAGGAAACTGAGATAAACAGGATTAAGTGACCTGTCCAGGGTCATACTAGTGACCTAGCTAGTGTCTGAGGCTAGATTAGAACTTAGATCTTCCAGACTCCAGGCCCAGCACTCTATCCACTGAACCACCTAGATGCCTCCTGTAATATCTGAAATTCTTGAATATCAGGGCTATGTGATAAAGAATTTAAAGAGCTAATGATATCTAACCTACCCTTGGATCTTAGTGGGGGTCCAAGGATGTTGTTCAGTAGGACAGCAGATACTTTGAAAAGAAGACTATGTTTGATCTATATATTTTGGCAGCATTGTTAAATTCCAGTCAAGATTAGTTGAAGAAATTAGTCATTAACACACATAAATTCCTCGAGATTAAGGACTTATCTTTTTTCTTTCTTTGTATCCCCATCTCTTAACCTAGTGCCTGACATACAGTTGGCACTTAATAAATGCTTGTTGACTGACGATTGATAATAACGGTCAGGGTTCAGTTGTCTTTTCTGTATGACTCCTGGATCTCTCTCTATCAATCTCTCTCCTAATTCCCAAATATTAAGGAATTTGAATATACTATCATTTCTATGATATCTGTGAATAGGCAACGTTAGTTGCTGGAGTATGGGAGGGCATAAACTTCAATTCACAAATTTTTCACTTTTACCATTTTTATTTTTACCAGAATCTTTTAATTTGCTGTAAGGGATCAAGGCTGTCATTTATATCTAGAAACAAATAGAATGATTAAGCAACTCACATCACATAGCACTTTTCTGGCATCAGATCTGTGATAAGGGATATAAGTAAGATGACTCCCATTTTACAGATGAGTAGATTGTAGCTCTGAGCATTTAAATCTCTTCCCAATAGCCAAACAGTTAACAAATGGGAGAGCCAAGACCCAACCTGAAGTATGGGAATTTGAAGTCCATTCCTCCACATGTGTGAAAGTGACTGACAGTTTTGTAAATTACATTTAAAAGAGGTGTAGATGGCATTAACTACCACACTGGAAAAAGACCACAGGGAGACATACTATCAAAGCCAATAAAAGTCTGGGCTGGCAGGGAAAGCAGAGAAAGGAGGAAAATTTGGGATAGTGCTCACAGCTCAGCTGCTGTCCAACTTTACAGCTGTGTTCACACCTCTGTTACTGCAGAATGAATCTGGTTGGACAAAGACTTGTATTCCTTCTCTAATCAATGAAAGCAGTCCCTGTCTGTGAGGTGGCTCTTGAATTACTTGTGGTTCAGGGTTCTGTAATCATCCCTATTTCTGCCTCCTCTTCTCTCTCTATTCCTCATGTGGCACAGGAGGAAGATAAAAAGTTTAAGATCATAAGACTAGTCTGGGGACAGACTGCACAGAGATGGAGTAGGCAGAGGTCTCCATTGTATGGTGTGAATATTCATAGAAGCCCCTTTGCCAAGGAATATTGGATATATGTTCTAGCTCACAATACTAAGAAGGTCTGGACACCCAAAGGTGTAGTAGAATAAGGTATCACATATGTATAATACAAAAGGTACTGAACTTGAGTCAGAATCTTGCCTGTTTAAACATGATCAAATCAGTCACTTAATCTCTCTGAGTCTCAATTTACTCATCTATAAAATAGGAACAATAATACTTATGCTACTTATATTAATATGTTTGTTATGAGAAAGAAGTTTTGTAAATAGCAAATTTATGTAATTGATCAATAAAGCAAAATACATTTATTAAACACCTATTATCCAGGATCCTGTGTTCATAACCTCAGCATTATCCCAGATTCTTCAGTCCTTCTCACCTCATATATCCAGTCAGTTTCCAGATCTTGCCATTTCCACCTTCATGACATTTCTAGCACTTGACCCCTTCTTTCTACTACCATGGCTCCCATCATAGTTGAGATACTAATCACATATCACAGCAACAGCCTCCTTAAAATGTTCCCCTGGCTCAGCAATTCCCATTCTATCCCATCCCACACATTTCTGCTAAAGTAATGTTCTTTAAATGTAGATCTGACCATATGACTCCACCACCCAAATCGAGTGGCTTCCTATTGCCACTGGGAGAAAATAAGAAATCCTTTGATTGATTTTTACAGCCCTATACAACCTGCCCCCAACCCATCTGTCCAATTTTATTCACTACACTCTCTCTCCCCTACTCCGCCAGCCAAACTGTCTTTTCTAGGGTTGGGGAACCTGTGGCTGATTCCACACTACTGGTCTTTTCTCTTTCAATCACATATAGCTACACTCTACCTCTCGTCTCTGTGTCTTTGCCCGAGCTGTCCCAAATGCCTAGAATGAACCCTCTCCTTACCTCTACCTAATAATATACCTTGCTTTCTTGAGCAACAAAGCTCCAACACCATCTTCTGCATGAAGCCTTTCCCTATGCCTCCAATTGCTTGTAACCCCTTCTTCCAAACTACCTTCTAACTATATTGTATATATTTGTATTTATAAACTATTTTATATATACTTGTCTCCCCTATCAGAATCAAGTAAGATAATGCTTGTCCAATGCTTTGCAAGCTTTCAGGCCTGCTGTTATTATGTAACCTCATTGCAAGTAGAAATTGTCTTATTCTTTGTTTCTGTACCCCTAGTGTCTAGAACCATGCCTGACCCATAGCAGACACTTAATAAAAGCTTATTGATGGATACTATGTATCAGACACAGCCTTTGGTACCAGGAATACAAGGACAAAAATGTAACAACCCTTTCTTTCAAGGGACTTACATGGAAATGTAAATTATTATTCTGAGGTCAGAGTATTAAAGATCTACTTCACAATAACAACTACTATTTATAGGGCTTGGTTAAAGTTTGCTAAGTGGTTTACATACATTCTCGAATTATTTGATCACAAGAGGGAATGTGGCAGAGGGCCATAGCACTAAAGGACCCGCGTTCAGATCACCACTTATCACCAGTGGGTTATAGCTATTAAGCTGTTCAATCATGTCTGACTCTTTGTGACCCTACGGACCATAGCACACCAGGCCCTTCTATCCTCCACAGCCTTTCAAAGTCTGTCCAAGTTCATGTTTCCATGATACTGTCTGTCCATCCCATCCTCTCTCCCCCTTCTCCTTTGGCTTTCAGTCTTTCCCAACATCAGTGTCTTTTCCAGTTGAGTCCTGTCTTTTCATTATGTGGCCAAAGCATTTAAGCTTCAACTTCAGTATTTGACCTTCCAGTGAATAGTGTGAATTTCTTTATGTACTAACTGATTTGATCTCTTTGCTGTCCAAGGGATTCTCAAAAGTATTCTCCAGCACCACAGTTTGACACTATCTTGGGCAAATTACTTAACCTTCCTAGAGGTCAGTTTCCCTAAAAAATAAAATGAGGGGATTGAACTAGAGGACTCTAAGTCCCTTTTCAGCTTTACAGCTTCAAGTCTATGAACCAAGAGAGGAAAGTGTTCCAAGTATTATTATTCCCATGTTTTAGATGATAAAACTGAGTCTGGAAAAGTTAAGTGACTTGCCCAGGGTCATACTGCCAATGATTGTCTAGACAGGTTTCAAGACTTTTCTGGCCCCAACTGTAGTGCCCTTAGCTGCTATCCCATATTACCTTTCCAATATAAGACTTCCTCTTAAATTCAATAATATAAGAGAAGGCATGGACTGGGGGCCAGAGAGCCAGCCTCGGTGTAAAGAAGTCTTGGTGTCAAGCCCTGCATCTGACATTAGATACATACTAGTTGTGTGATCTTCTGTATGCTAGTTGAGTGACCCCAGGCAAATCCTTTAAAATTTTGGTGGCCCAAAGAATTCTCTAAGACTGTAAGTTACAGAGGAGTTGTTGACCTATGCTGGTGGAGAGACTGGCCATGTATAGAATTCCCTGAATTGATACAATTACAGGTCCAGAATAAAACACATGTGTCTTCAACACAACGCTGGAACAACAACAACAAAAATTGACATCATTTGTGGAATTCATCAGTAATGGTATTTGATCTATATTGAAAGAGAATTTACAATGTTCCTTCTCTTGGAAGTTCCTTAAAAATGTCTCTGGATTGTCGTTGGTTCCATGACTTCTCCATTCCCCATGAATATGTCTGAGGAAAGATCTCAAGATGTGAGCCACTGACAGTTTTCCTTTTTTATTCATGACATTTGAATATAGAAAATCACAACCATACTGACATTTCAATAGAACCCACTATAAACCAACCTTTTTTTTTGACAAAACATCAGGTTCATAGATTAGAGTCATTCCAATGGTTTCAAATGAAGTCCATCTACTCAGGTGCATTTCCATCCCTACCCCCTCCCCTTCCAGACTTAGACTGGTATTTGAGCAGAAAGTGAATTGGGCATGTGATCAAAAAGTTTGGGGAATGGTAGTGTAGTATAGCCAACAGGGGTGCAAATTGCAGTCGATTACAAGCCATCTGCAAATAGCTCCAAAGGGCAGACCCCTCCCAGGCAGCTCTTAGATCTGCACCACATTTAGCATCCAGTTCAGCTCCACACCCTAGGCAGCCACTCCTTCTGTTCCAACCCTGCCTCCCACAACATTCCTACTATAGATTAATACTTAGAGCATCTCCAGAAATATTCAATTGAATTTTATGTGTCATGGCTTGAATTAGATTTGAGCTAAAGCACTATCCAAGGTTTAAGAATTTCCATAAGGGCTGTGTTTTACGAAATGCCAAGTGTCATAAAAAATACACAATATCAGCTTTAGCTAACTTTACTTAAGATATCTCTTACCTAATGAGCACCAGTCATCCAATTGGCTACGTATTCATTTCTAAGGATCTTTGCCATTTTATTTCCTCTAGTTGCAACATGGCATGGTTGAAAGCACTTGTTATGCAGGGGTTGTGGAAAGATAGATACACTAATACACTGTTGGTGGGACTATGAGTTGCACCAGTCCTTCTGTATAACAATTTGAAATTGTACACCTATCAAAAGTCATTAAAACTACCCACACCCTTTGACGCAAAGATTCTACTGCTAGGTCTATACCCCACAGAGTCAAATAATGTAAAGAGACATGCCATAATGTGCCAAAATATTGATAGCAGAACTTTGAAAGTAGTAAAGGACTGAAAAAAGTATGCGTCCATCAATTGGGCAATGGCCGAACACATTGTGGTATATTAATGTAATGAAATAGTATTGTGCTATATGAAATAATGAACATGGAGTAAGAAGAATCAGGAAAATAATATAAACCAACATTACAAAAATATAATTGGAAAAAAAGAGAAATAGCACAATAATAAAAATTGAATGCTATAAAATTATAATGATATAACTGGCTTAAAAAAGGAGATATGAGAATCTATCTCTTCTTTGCTGAAATGAGAGACCATGGTATGAAACTGCATTTGTTAGGCTTTGGTTGGCTAGGATTGCACAAGTAGTAAGCAGAGCTGGAATGTGAACTCAAGGCCTATAATACTAATTCCAGAACAGGTTCCTTTTTGTCTGTGTGTCTTATATACCTAGTGTGGTACTTAGTCCCAGAGCAGGCATTTAATAAATTCTTTTTGATTGCCTGCTTCTGAGAGTCAGGCTAAAAATTAGGGCAGAAAGCAAAACTCTCAATGAAGAAATAAAAATACAAAATAAAAGAATAGATGATGTAAAAATCTATGATATAGAATCTCTATAACATAATAGATGCTCCATAAGAATGGAACATTTGTAACTCAGAAATACAAAAATGGAAGAAAATTTGACAGAAAAAAAATCAAAAGATAACAATCAGTATGAACATAGAAAATGAACAATATTCTTATAATGTTGCCTTTTGATTTTATTTTGAGTTCAAAAGAGAAAATCTTGAATTATATCATCATGATGATGATGACTATGATGTGTATATCCAAAGTGACTGATCTTGATGATGGAATATACAGAAATTATAGAAAGATAACAGCTTTCTTAGGAGAGAAATGATGAAACTAAAAGCCCAAATACCATAGATGAGGAAATAATATGAGAAAATTATTGTTCAGTCATGTTTGACTCTTCATGACCTCATGTGAGGTTTTCTTACCTTACAGGCAGTTAGGTGGTTCAGTGGACAGAGTACTGGGCCTTCAGTCAGGAAGAACTGAGTTCACATTTGGCCTCAGACACTTACTAGCTGTGTGACCCTGAGCAAGTCTCTTAACCTCTGGAGAAAGAAATAGCAAGCCACTCTAATATCTCTGCCAAGAAACCAGTAGGACAACTTTATCAAAAATAGGTCATGCCACAAAAAAACTTTGAAAGACTTAGGAATTATGAACAATATGACCAACCATGATTCCAGAGGACTCATGATGAAACATGTTACCCACTTCCTAATAGAGAAATGACAGTGTCAGAAGGCAGATTGAGACATATATGTATACAAATAACATCTATAATATACATTTATATAATCCTACATGATATGCATTCACACACATATTCCTGTATTGGCCACGTCCTTCCTCCCTCTCCCTCTTAATAGAGATTTTATATATATACACACAATCTACATCTAAGTGTATATTATAATATGAACATTATAATATATTACAATTGTGTTACATAATTATTTTATCATAATGATTATATCACAATACATCATATTGTTACATTATAATTATATCATTTAAATATGATATATCAGGTAATTTTATTATAATATAATAATCATAATGTCCTTTATAATATAATGATTCTTATATAGTGTGTATGTGTCTCTGTATATGCACACATGCATATACATGCATGTACACACATATAAATACATACACATGTGTACATGTATATACATGGTATAGTCAATACAGAAATTTGTTTTTGTTGGCTACGCATATTTAACAAGAGTTTTATTTGTCTTGTTTTCCTTTTCATTGAGAATATGGAGGCAGAAGGGAGAAAATTAGGATTTAAAATTAAATAAAATTCAACTAAAAAGTTGGTTATACTAGACTATCTCTTTGGGGAAAAAAACAACAGGAATACTTAATTAGTAGTTGAGAGGAGGGTAGCTATTCCTACAAAAGCATTTGTTAAAACTGCTCTTACTGTTTTTATGGAAAATACACAGACATGTGTGTGTGTGTGTGTATATATATACACACACATACACATATAAATACACACATATTTACAATAAAATGATATAATGAGATAGATTCAGAGTTGGTTGAATGGCTGAAGTCAAAGATTAGTCAGTTATGCTTCAGTCTCTACTTGGGAGGAGGTCACTGGCAGACTTCCCCCACCCCCTCCCCACCCCTGCAGATGGATGCTTGACTTTTTGTTGTTAAATATTTCTGTTAAGACTCAGATAAAAGTATAATTTGCATCTCGATTGAACTTATTTGTGATACCAGAGTGGGAGAGATAGCTAGTACACTAGATATCAAAATTAAAAAAAAAATATTGACAGTCTAGAACACTGAGGCCATATTAATAGAATGAAATCCAATAGGGATGCATATAAAGTGTTACATTTGAGCTTAAGAAGTCAACTTTTAAAATTACAAGGTAAGACAACTGTGAACAGATATCAGATCATTTGAAAATTATCTGAAGCTTTTAATGGACTGCCAGTTCAATATGAGTCAACATTAGTGTAACATCCAAGAAAGCAAATGTGACGTTAGAAAGAAGTAAGTACATTGTGGTGTCCAGGAAGAGGGCAGTGATGATTCCTTTGCATTCTTCCCTGGTCAGACCATATTTTGAGGGCTGTTGAGTTCTGGCTACCATATTTTAGGAAGGGCATTGATAAGTTAGAAAACATCAGAGATGAGCAACCAGGAAGGTGAAAGACCTTGACTTCATCCTATATGGGGGCTGGTTGAAGGAAATGAGGATGTTGTAGCCTAAAGAAGTGGTTTTTGGGGGGGGGAATGAACAAAAGGCAGGAACGATAGCTATTTTATAAAGCTAGAGAGCTTTCACATTGAGAAGGGAGAGATCTGCTTCCAAAATGGTAAACTTTTCTTTTTTAATGCACATCCTCAACCACATAGTTAAAAGTGTTTGGCAAAAGTGCTTATTGATTTTTGTTTAGCCAAAAGGACTCCCAATAACCCTAAAACCTGTACACTGAAATAAATTGGATTCAGGAAGCAGAATTAAGAGTAATGGATTCAAGTTGTAAAGAGGCAAGTTTAGACTTGATGTAGGAAAGCACTTTGGCAGCTAGGTGGCACCATAGTGCACAGAGCATGGGAACTGAAATCAGGAACACTTACTAGCTACGTTACCCTGGGCAAGTCACAAACCCTGTTTGCCTCAGTTTCCTTATCTGTAAAATAAACTGGAGAAGGAAATGGCAAGCCACTCCAGTATCTCTTCCAAGAAAACCTCAAATGGAGTCACCAAGAATCAGACAAAACGGAAACACCTGAACAACAGAAAGCACTTTATAATAATTGGAGCTATTAAAAAAGTGAATGGGCCACTCTGGGAGGTAGCAGGTTCTCCCTCAATGAAGGTCTTCAAGAAAAGCTGACATTTGTCATTGGTCCAATGTGTCTTATACAGATTGTTGTTCAAGTATGGGTTTCACTGAATGACTACTAAGGTTCCTTCAGCTCTTAAATTCTGACTCTGGGAAGAAATCAGAGGATGGCAGGGTATTTGATAAGCAAACATACCAAACAGAAAAAAATCCAAGGAAGATCGATAAACACTTTGGGTCCTTAGGAGCAAAAACTTTCCTAGCTTGATGAACTGGAGCAAGTCAATTGTCTGCCCTCAGTCTTAGCTTCTTCATCTATAAAACGGGAATTATAATAGTACCTAACACAGGATTATTGGGAAGATTGAATGAGATAACATGTAAAAGTGCTTTGCATTATTATATCCAGGTAGGAATGCTCCTAAAGCTCTCCCCCTTTCTGGCACTGACACATTTTCCTTTGTCTTTTTCTACATGCTGAAAAAGGTAAATAAATACAATTTGCGAGAAAAGATCAAGCAATTAAATGAATGCTTTCATATTTCTCAGGCTAAAGAAGGCTATTAAAACTTTAACATTGTTTGAGAGCTAAGGAGTGAACAACAACAAACAAAGGTTTGTGGGAAAAATGAAATGAGGAGCATGAAATCTAAAGGGATTGAGTCAGGAGGAGGGAAGGAGGAAGAACTGATTTAATATATCTTAAAGTAAAACCATATTCCCTCATTAACCAATCAAATCCTAGCCATAACAATAAGACATGAGAGGAAGTGAAGGTATAAACATTGACAGTGACAACAGATGCAGAATTATTCTTATAACAAATGATATGATAGTTTTAGTTAGAAGACCCCAGGAAGCAACTAAAGGAACTAGTATGAATAATAGCTTTACTTCAGTTATGGGATACAAAACAAATCCCACAAAACATCAGCAATATTTCTATAAAGTAGTCACCAAAACCATGATGAAATGATAGAAAGAAAGGCTAAAGGTATCTGGGAGTTAGCCTTAGACTAGACATACTCAAGACTTACATAAATATAATAATAAATCCTTTGCAAAAATAAAGGAAGACAAATAATTGGTTAGATATTCATGGCTCATGGCTGTTGTAATAATATAATAAAAATGAAGAGCAGCTAGATGGTGTAGTAGATAGAGTGGCCAGGTCTGGAATCAGGAAGACCTGAGTTCAAATCCAGCCTCAGACACTTACTGGTTGTTTTGACTATTGGCAAAGTCACTTAATTCTGTGCCTTAATTCTGCATCTGTAAAACGATCTGGAGAAGGTAATGGTAAGCCACTTCAGCGTCTTTGTCAAGAAAACCCCAACTAGAGTCCCAGAGAGTTAGATGTGACTATATAAGGACTTAACAACAGCAAATAAAAATGATGGTTCTATCTAAATTAATTCATGTATTTAGTCCAGTGACAAACAACTGAGGGGGTTGCTAAATACAAATTCAGTTGCTAAATACAACTAAATACAAATTCATTTGGAGGAGCAAAAGTTCAAGATTTTTAAATGAAATTATATTTATAAAAGTAGTAATTAAGGGAGTTTAGCATTACTGGACCATAAACTGTGTTATAAAATAATAATCATCCAAACTATTTTGTAGTACTCGGAAGATAGCAATAAGTCAGTAGAATAAAGTAGGCAAACAAGACTTAGATAAAAGAAAACATATTAACCTATGACTCAATAAAGCCCAAGATCACAAACAAGTTCAGAAAAGATTCCCCTCCCCCCCATTACTAGGAAAACTGAAAAGTGGTTTGGCAGAAAATAGGAGTCCTCCCAAATCATTTTAGCATATTCCATAATAAACTCTACTTAGATATGTACATAAATTTTAAGGTGTTAGCACTAAAAAATAAAAGGAGAAAAGAAGGGATTGTTCTTCACAATTGTGGTTGGGGGAGAATTCATAAACAAGTGTCAGAATATACTGCAAAAGACCAGAGAGATAATTTCTATTTCATATATTACATATATGTTATATTATAAATACATATCATCTATATATCTAAATCAACATAAACAAAATCAATAAGACCACATAAAGAGAAAGTATGAAATGGGTAAAATCTTCCCATCAGACATCTCTGATTAAAGTCTGATATTCAAGGTATTTAATTGACACCAGTGTATGACAAAACCATTGAAACAGTTTTTGGGTTTTTTGTTGTTTTTTTGTTTTTGGTTTTGGTTTTGGTTTTGGTTTTTGGAGGGCAATTGGGGTTAAGTAACTTGCCCAAGGCCACACGGCTAAGTTATTGATTTGTATGTGCGTTAAGTGTCTGAGGCCAGATCCGAACTCAGGTCCTTTTGACTCCAAGGCCGACGCTCTACTCACTGCACCACCTAGCCACCCCCATTGAAACAGTTTTTAAAAAAGGAAAAATTAAAAATTAAACCTTATAAGAATTCGAATAACAAGAAACTAATCCTAAGAAAAACACAGATTAAACAAATCCTGAAATTTCTCCTCATACTCATTGAATTGCCAAAAGTGACAAAAAAATGGAATGGTGGATTCTGGCTTGGCTAGGGGGAGACAAGTTCATGAATCACCAACCACCTAGGGATAGGGATTGGTACTGAAAAACAATTTGGAATGATGTGATAACAGTTATTAAATGGCTCCTAATCTCTAATACAGCAATTTTAGTATTTAGAATACACTATTAGAGAATCAATTTATAGAAGGAGAGCTCTCATGAATGTCAAAATATATAGGATTTGTGTAGTAACAAAATAAAAAGGTCCCCCAAACCCTGGAAATAAAGTAAGGACCCACTGATTGGGAAATGGCTGCATGCATTGTGTTATATGGATATAGCAGAATATTATTGCACTCAGCTTTGTATCTTTTCCTGGGGTCATGCTGTCATGATCACTGAGGACCTGACTGCAGAATCACATAGCTCACTATATCTAGCTGCCTTCAGACCTTCAATAAGGATCTGACCCATTCATCTTCCTGCTGTGACATTTTTCTATATTTCTATAAACTAGTCACAAAAACCATGATGAAATGATAGAAAGAATGAAAGTATCTTGGAGTTAACCTACTAAGACAAACTCAAGACACCTAAATATAATAATAAATCCTTTACAGTAATAAAGGAAGGCAAATCATTGGTTAGACATTCATTGCTCATGGCTATTGCACTAATATAAAAATGAAGAGCTGCTAGATGGTTCAGTGGATAGAGTGACCAGGTCAGCCCCTCACTCTTCCCTCTCCCTGTCCCTCACTCTCTTGCCCTAGCAACAATATTCATATTATCCCTCCTGTTCCTGCTGGAAAAGGTACATCAATCAGTCAACCACTTCCCAAACCAAAGCACCACTCCCTGGCCACCCTTCCCTGCTAAAATGTAAACTTCTTGAAGGCAGGAATTATCTCTTCTGTGTTCCTATCCCCAGAACTAGAGTCAATTCCTGGCCTGTTGTAATGCTTAGTAAATGCTTTTTCTTTCTTTCATTCAAAAGAAATGATGAATAGTCTGTTATTAAATAGAAAGTAAATAAGCACGAGTCACTCAATTTGCTTGTAATCTAGTCTGTTAGACTCTAATCAATATTTCCAGGGTCCATTTAGAGTACAGAATATGTGACCCTGAACTGGTTTCTCCTCCCCTGAAAAATCCTTCACTCATTTCTGCCACCTCTTCCAGCCATTACCCCTTTCTCTTCTTTACATAAAGAGTTATGTACTCTCTGCTGCTTCCTCACCGTCTACTTCCAAGACCCATAATCTACTTTAGTACTGATGATAGGACACAAACAAATAACCTCTTTTGGCCAAATCCCCTTCTTCCCCCAGTCCCCACATTCTCTAGAACTCTCTATTAAATTTAATCCTGTTTATCCCTTTCTAGACTCTCAGTTTAATTCCCTCCCTCTGTGCTTTCCTGGTTTTCCTTTTGACATCTTTAATGGTTGGAGGCAGGAATATAATAAAATTTCCTATATATAATCTCTTTATATATATATATATATATATATATATATATATATATATAAAAATAATTATATGATTTCATTAACTAGGGATTCCCCTGGTTGAAGGGCAGGTCTCCAGGTGTGGACTCACGTCTAAAGGACATCCCACCTGGAGGCATGTACACAGAGATGTACTGGTAAATGCTTTAGCTGGCTCCTAGGGGGAAATGCACGGGTGACATACTTTTAAATTTAACCTGAAATATTAACGTTTCTTCATCACTTTCTGGAATCTAGACAGTCAACAAGACAAACCCAGATTTATAGTGTTTGACAATTTCTGAGGCATAAATCCTCACCTCAGTGTTGGACAACCAAGTGGCACCATAGTGCAGAGAGCCCCAGGCCTGGAGTCAGGATCTTCCTGAGTTCAAATTCAACCTCAAACACTTATAGCTGTGTGACCCTGGACAAGCCACTTTACCCTATTTGCCTCAGTTTCTTCATTTGTAAAATGAGCTAAAGAAGGGTCAGAAAAGACTGAATGACTGAACAACAACAAATGCTCACACTGAAAATTTAACAGTCTCTCATAAGGTAGATCCAGCATACCTCTGAAAGTACCTACCTCTTAGCCCTTTGCTGTGGACTGGGGCTGCATCCAAAATTATTGTGACTAGGAGCCAGGAGGAAAGGACTCTTGTCAGAAGGACTGTTTCACCTCCACTGTCAAGAAAAAACTGCCAGTTCTCTCTCTCTCTCTCTCCTCTCTCCTCTCTCTCTCTCTCTCTCTCTCTCTCTCTCTCTCTCTCTCTCTCTCTCTCTCTCTTTCTCCCCCCATCCATCCCTATGTCCCTTCTTTCCTCTCTCCCTCCTCCTTTGTGTCTCTCTCTTTCCCTCTCTGTCTCCCTCTCTCTCTCTTCTCCACCCTCACTCAGCAGAACAGACATGGAAGAGGGGAGAAGAGAAGGAGAATTTTTCTTTTCCTCAGAAGCAGGAGTAGGTGATCGTGAATCCTGCACATGGCAGTCACTCAGTAGTAGAGGATGTCAGATTTTGAATTCGATAGGTAGTATGACCCCAGGATCTAGGCTTCTGGACAGAGAAGGGAGATTTTCTAGGCAGTACCAGCTTTGAAAGTTGCTTTATGGGCAACCAGTGGTTCCAGGTTCAAGAGTTCCTTAGTTCTAGCACTTATATAATGGCAGCTTAGAGAAAGGAGATTTCTTCAACAATGTTCTTTTTAGAGGAGGAAGATTACACTTCCGCTGAAGGACTAGAACCATCCCTTGGGGATCCAGGAAATCAAATTGGATCTTACCAACCCCTCTTCACTACTACTTCACGAGTTGCTTGGACCTTTGGTGGGAGAGGATTTCTTGTTTAGTACTGTTCAAAGGTTGATTACCTTCCATCAAGAGTCTGATGACTGTATTATGTGATTCTGTATTTGTTCCTGTGAGTCCCTTGTATCTCACACATTTTCTAGAGAAGGGGAAAGAAATAAAGACTCTCCTGTAACCACTATGCATTCCTGTACAATGAGTGGAAAGGAGAGGTTATGGACTCTGTCACTAATATTTAGGGAAACCTAAACACAAGGTACTAAACTTTATTTTGAATACTTCCCTGGAGAAAAACTTCAGGTTGACTTCAGCAGATCAAAGATAGAAAAGGACCCTTTTAGTTTAGGGGACCAGTATGGGACTCTATGAGATAAGAGTATCTGTGCCCCTAGGTCACAAATTATGTTTATCTTTGTTTAAATTTTCTAGTAGATTGTAAGCACTTTGAGGAAAGACATTATTTTGGGGAGGGGGGGGTGAGGCAATCAGGGTTAAGTGACTTGCCCAGGATCACACAGCTAGTAAGTGTCAAGTGTCTTGAGATTTGAACTCAGATCTTCCTGACTCCAGGCTCTAACCACTGTACTACCTAGCTGCCCCAGATATCATTTGTTAAAAATCTCTGTGTCCCTAGCACCTAGCACTTAACCTGCACCTTTAATAATTTTTGGTCAAATAAATGAATACAAAATCTGAAGGGAGTTAACAGCAGAGAATAAGTAATTCCCCAAGTTTTGTTTTGGATCTGGATGCTTTAGGCATCTTTGTGAGTTATTTATTGTAGAGGTGCCTGTGAATTCCATGTCTTTTAAAATGGTAATAACAGTAACTCATTTATATAGTGCTCAGAGGTTTGCAAAGTGCTTTCTGCCACTGCTTTTTACAGCCTACTCTGAAGATCCACCTCCTTCCACACCCACAAGTATACTTTCTATACACTGACCTACGTCCAACAACCAATTTGAAACTGGGCAGCTACTGAAAAGCAACTGATTCAACATAATAATGGAATATCTCTGGTTCCATCTCTCTTCTAGCTTTCCTCTTGGTGTTTTTCTTTTCTTGGGGGTGTTTGGTTTCTAAAATATTTTTGTGAATGATTCACAAATCTACACCTCCAAACTTGACATCCTCAAGTTTTCTGGAGGATTTTTCTACTTCTCTATTCTGATGGTGCCTGAAAATTAATATTTAAACTACTGAGCTTATCTTCTTCCCCTCTTATAAATATATAGCTAAGATTTGCACAATTCCTTAACACATTGTCTTCACAAGAACCCTGGGATGTAGGTGTTATTATTATCCCCATTTTATACTTGTGGAAACTAGGGCTAAGAAATGTTAAGTGATTTACCCAGGATCACAGAACCAGTAACTGTCTAAGGTAGGATTTGAATTGAAGTCTGAAAAGACCCTGATGTAGGGGAAGATTGAAGGCAAAAGGAAAAGGGAATGATAGAGGACAAGATGGATAGAGAGTGTTGTGGAAATTATGAACATGAACTTGGGACAGACTTTGAGAGATAGTGGAGGATTGAAGGGTTTGGCACGCAGTCCATGGAGTCATAAAGAGTTGAATATGACTGAATTGATTGAACAAAAACACGACAACAATTCAAATCCAACACTTCCCTCTCTATCCCCTAGCTGCTCTTCTAGTTTTCTCAATGAGAATATCCTCTATGTTGTTTCTGTTCATCTATAACTCTTACCTCTTACAAAAGCCCCTTCCAAATGTACCACTTCTGGTCAACCTTATATGATTAATATAGATCCCTTCTCTGTAACCCCATTAAACACTTACTTGTGGTTATATTAATTTGAATGACTTGATGCTTATCCATCTAATAGGGCCTTCAGTTATTTCGTAATCATTGTTTCCCCAGCTAAAGTAAAGACCACTATTTCTTTTGTAAGGACCATGTCTATTTCCTTTGTGAGGACCATGTCTATTTCCTTTGTAAAGATCATGTCTGTTTCCTTTGTGAGTATCATGTCTATTTCCTTTGTAAAGATCATGTCTGTTTCCTTTGTGAGGACCATGTCTATTTCCTTTGTAAAGATCATGTCTGTTTCCTTTGGGAGGACCATGTCTATTTCCTTTGTAAAGATCATGTCTGTTTCCTTTGTGAGGACCATGCTTATTTCCTTTGTTTACTGGACAGGACCTTATAGAAAGGCTCAGTTATTGAGGGACTAACAAAGCTATTCAGAAGCAACTCCAAAACTACCTGATGTTCTCTCTCTCTCTCTCTCTCTCTCTCTCTCTCTCTCTCTCTCTCTCTCTCTCTCTCTCTCTCCCTCCCTCCCTCCCTCCCTCTCTCCCTCTCTCTCTCCCTCTTTCTTCTCTCTTTTTCTTCTGCTCATCCTCTTAGCTCACTCTTCCTCTCTCACTGCCTCTCAACTCTTTCTCCTAAATTAAATGTCTAACCAGGAGGTTATCAACCATCTCACAACTTTGAGAATAGGCAATATAATATTCCATTATAATTGTGGTTAAGAAAATGTTTACTTCTACTTATTTCCTAGAGAGCTTGTTAGAGCCTCCTCTGATGACCCTATGAGTATGCTGCTCTCATTTATATTGGCTTATTCAGGGAATGTTATGACAAGGATTTGGATAAGGGAAATTGACTGGATGAGATCCAACTTTGTAATAATTACAAACAGATTGTGGCTGAAGGCATTTCATTTCATTGCATTGTCATTTAAACTAACCCCAATCTTTGTCAAGCCTCAACAAATGTAACAGAGGCATAACTAGATATCAAATTTTCAGAAAAGGAGGTGGTGTGGGGACGTTTTGTTTTATTTTTCTTTTAGTCCCAAATGTGCTACTGCTTCTACTGGTAAAATGAAGCCCATATGAATAATTCTGATAAATCAACCAAGTCAAATTTTCTTGGTGAGGAAGCCAAATGAAGACTATAAACGTGAGCAATTTGGATCCAGTGTGTGGGTATGTGACGCCTGAGTATATGATCGATCTCTTGACTCCTGGCATTTTGGTTTCCCCCATGCCTGAAGAGCTCTCCCTCCTGGCTTCCTCGATTCCTCCAAGTCCCAACCAAAACCCCACCATGAACAAGACGTCTTTCCCAAACCCCCTTAATTCTAATGACTTTCCTCTGTTTACCATTTGTCCTGCACATAGCTTGTTTGTACATAATTGTTTACATGTTGTCTCCCCCCTTAGATTGTAAGCTCTTCAAGAGCAAGAACCATTTTTGGCCTTACTTTGACAGAGTACCATAATAAGCATTTAATAAATGTTTATTAATTGATTGACTGGCTGGTTATTTCCTTTTCATAGTAACTCTCTATCAATCTTCCATGCAGGGTATCAAAGGATATCCAGGGCCTCCTGGTCCCCAAGGTGATCAGGTAAGTCCCACAAATACTTCCCTTTCAACAGCATCAGGAGAGCCATTGAGGTCTCTTGAAACCTCTACCTATTTTTCCTATCTTATATCTCAGGTTTAATGTACTACAAGCAGAGTTAACTTTTTATTATCTCCATTTGGGGCTTCTCAATTTCCATCAGCCTGTTTTCCACCTGTCCTTTAATAAGACCACTTCTTTCCTGCACTGGCTATTGTTAGTGAATGAAAATTAATTTATCAACCTATGTAAAATGCATATGCTATTGTTTAAAACAAACAAGCATGCTGAAGAAATATAGAAATGACTTCTTGCTCCTTCCATCAGGGTAAGTAATCAGAAGTTGATCATACATCATTATTATGTCTTTTATGAGAAAGAATAATGAATGCTTTGTTGTCCACTTGATAAGTGGTTGTGTATAAGACTTGTACACATGGAGGGAGAGAGAAGAGGAACAGGTTAATATGAAGAATACCATAAGGGTAGGTTCCTACAAAAAGCCTCAGGCCACCTTATAGCAGAGCCTCAGGGAGAGGTAATGGGGTTTCTGAAATGATCCTCAGAGGAGACCATGAAATAAGGATACAAAGCCAATGTTTCACTCTCACTCAACTGTGCTATAAAATCCTAGATGCAGTGAGCTGGGTAGTCTCTTTTCAGTCCCTCAGGCACCATATTTCAAGATTCCTAATTACTAGGGGTGGCCAAGAATGCAATGCATGTGTCCACAGCAGGTGCAGCGGCTGTTTCTTGAAATTCGAGGGGAAAACAAGTGTTGAAAAGCAAATGAGTAATTATGGGAAGAAAATGAGAGGGGCGGCAGGGAGGAGGCCTCAGGGAGGAAAAAAAATGACTTCTGAAATACAGCTTTGGCACAAAGTAAACTGAATGTGTGGATTTGCCTGAAGAAACCCCAAATGCCTCACAGCCAAATGAAAAATCGCTTATGCAGCAATTCTCTGACCACAGCCCAGTCACTTCTCATTGCTAATATAAGCAATGTGATCCGGAGCCGGCTACTTTCTTTTGAAAAGTCTAAAATCAGGTTTAAACATTAGAGATCTATGGGGTTTTTTTTGGGGGGGGGTTTCAGGGAAGGGGGGAGGGAACAAGCATTTATTAAGCACCTACTATTTTCCAGGTACTTTAATAAATGCTTTATAAATATCACATCCTTTCCTTCTCACCCAGGAGGCAGGTGCTATTATGACCTCCACTTTATATTGAGGAACCAGACAGACTTGCCCAGGGTCACACAGCTAGTAAGTATCTGAGATCAGATTTGAACTCAGGTTTTCCTAACTGTGACATCAGAGCTAAACATACCTAATGCTTTGGATCTTAATTAGCTCTAATCCAATTCAGCAAACATTTACTAAGCATTGACTCTGTGCCAAGCACTGTACTAGGGCCTGGTACCTAACAAAATGGTGCCTACTCTCAAGGCTTCTTGTCTACTGGTGGGATAGAACATGTATACAATCACAAGTTGTAATTGGACCTGTGATTTCATTAGTATAGGGAACTCCCAAATGAGAAAATTCTCTCCACCAGTGCAGATCACCACCAAATCTGTAGCTCATACTGAGAGTTGCCTGGAACAGAGGCGGTCAACAGGCAGCCCATAATACTCTCAGGTACAGTTGGAACCACATTAAAATGTAATTAGGAAATATTTAACAGAATAAATAAAAATATAATAGACCATAGATAATGTTGATACATGGTTTTCTATGTCAATATGCAGCACACTAAGGTCCTTATGTACAGTTTAGTGGCCCTATTTCTTTTTTGAGTTTGACCCCACAGGACTAGAACACTCAGAAGTGAAGTGATTTGTCTATAGGCAGGATGTGTTGGAGGCAGAACCTGAACCCAGATATTCCTGTTTCTGAGGCCAGCACTATACATTGTGCCACACAAAAATATAAAATAAAACAAAAATAGTTTCAAGAAGAACAACGTGCTAATAGGGATGTAAAATCTGAGATGATTTGGGAATAACACAAACTACTTAAAGACAACAGAAAAATGCTGAGGAAAAAACAAATATGCCTGTTTTGCTACAAGGCATTCATGTGGACCAAATTCCTACACTAGAGAAATTACTATGAAGTTAGTCACAAGCCTTTTAAAGTACATTATGCCATCTGTGCACAGTCTAATGGTTAGAATATGGAGCGGGAATGGGGCAGATTTGGGTTACAATCCCACTTTTCCCATTGATTGATTAATCAATGACTTTATGGCCCTGTTTCCCCCAAACAAAACATGTCCCTCTCTCCCACCTCCATATTTTGGTTAAATCTTGAGCTCTGTGTGTTTTTATGTGCCTCGTTCCATAAGATACATCATCTGACAAGTCAATTTCTGTGTATCCATCTATCAGTTCTATCTATCAGGATTCAGTAAAAATCTGCCGTCTGTGACCCAGTGTCTCTCCTATGCCTTTCACTACTGTTGTAGCAAATTGATCTACTGATTCTAAAAGTCTATTAAGTGCTGTTAACCAGCACTTATTAAGCACCAGTGCTTAATTAAGCACCATATGCCAGACACTGTTAAGTGCTAAGGACACAAAGAAAGGCAAAAAATAGTCCCTGCTCTCGAGAAGAGTGTAGTTTAATGGGATGTACAAACAGGGGATAGACAGAACAAATCCAGGATAGTATAAGAAAGGATTGGGAATGGCTTTTTGTGGAAAGAGGGACTTTAATGGAGATTTGAAAGAAGTCAGGGAGGCTAGGAGGTGGAAAAAGAGGAAGAAGAATGTTCTAGGTATGGGAGACAGCCAGTGATAGTGCTTGCTAGGAGAAAATGGAAAATCTAGGGAGAAACAGAAAGGAGACCAGTGTCATTGGTTCACAGAGTAAACAATAATAAAATTTTAAGGTTTGCAAAGGGCTTTACAAATGTTATCTCATTTTATTCTCACAACATTGGAAGTCAGGTTGCTATTATTATTCTCATTTTATAGATGAGGAAATTGAGGCAAAAAGAGTTTAATTGACTTGTCCAAGGTCACACAGTTACTGTGTGTTTGAGACTGGACTTGACCTTACGTTTTCCTGACTCTAGGTTCAGAACTCTTCCCTTCTATGAGACCAGCTATCTATGAACTATACTACATGGCCACTTACCAAAAAAGACTTATAAAATAAGAGGAAGAAAGCAATAATAGGAGAATTCTGAGATGATTTAAGAGCACAAATATATTTAAATTGAAATCAAACAACTGAAAGAATAAATGAAGAAAGGAAGGAATGACACAAAACCATTTAAAAACAACAGAAATTCTGAAATTAAAAAAATCAATTATCCTTGTTCTGCTACAAGGCATTCATGTTGACCAATTTCCTACACTAGAGAAATTACTTGCTACCTTGCTGCCATTCTTTTGTGTCTAGTAGGGAATAAATTTTCTGTCATTAGCCCAGAAAATGGGGAAGGAGAATTGGTATGTGTAGTAGAAAGTTTACTGGATTTAAAGTTAGAGGAGGACCTAGAAACCTCAGATTCGTATTGTATGATCTTGTGAAGTCACTTGAAACTCTTTAGGTCTCTCTTTCCTAATCTCTGAAATTAAGGGGCTGAACTAAGCTCCAAGATCCTTTTAGTTCTAATTCCTCCAGGAATTGAGATAAAAGTAGAGAGTAAAACTGACCTCTCCAATTCATTCTGCCCCTGACTCTCCAGACAGATAGACATTGTCATCATTTGCTAGTACTAAGAGTGTTACAATACATAGCTATTCAGTCATTTCAGTAGCATCCAACTCTTCATTATCCTATTTTGGGTTTTCTTGGCAAAGATATTAGAGTAGTTTCCCATTTCCTTCTGGAGCTCATTTTAAAAATGAGGAAACTGAAGCAAACAGGGTCAAGTGACTTGCCTAGGGTCACACAGCCAATATGTGTCAGAGGCCAGATTTGAACTCATGTCTTCCTGACTCCAGGCTCAGTACTATGTACAGTATGTTATCTAGCTGCCCTGATATGATATATAAACTGACTTTGCAAAATAGATGCAGATTGTCTCATGGAAATCTTGGAACAGACTAGTGAGATAGGAACTACAGGCACTACAGGGAAGGAAACTGAGATCCAACTAGATGGTGGTAAAGCTGGAACATGAACACAGTTCATTTGATTCCAGGTTCAATGTGCTTTCTATCCACTGTAGAACACTGCAAGGATGATTAAAGAAGGTAATTTTAATTCAAAAGGAGACCAGTTTTTTTTTAACTCACTTTTATGATTTTGTCTGGTCTGTCTGGTTTCCTTACTGATTGATTGCTTTTCTAGTCAGATTTATCATTGCGTGTATATATGTATAAATATACACCTGACTTTCCCAAAATGTCACTTCAGATTTTCCATTAATTAGTTTTTGAGTTTGACAAGATGTAAGTGGTCTAGTTTTAGCTTGTTTTCATTCATTTCTTTTGGAATTATTGATCCTTTTCCCCCTTAAGTAGCCCAGGGAAGTTCCAGTCAGGAATTAGTATTGAGAGTCCATTTTTTTCTGAGTTTGAATATCGTGTCAAACATTTAAAATGTGTTCTCCTTTGATATGTTATTTTGTTTTCATAATTTTAGGGGCTTCCTGGAATGGCTGGTCTTGCTGGTTCACCTGGTTACCCTGGCAGGCAGGTGCAGTAACTATCCTCTGCATTTGTCCTTATATTTCTGAGTCATTATTATTGTTTAACCTGTTGAACTTGCTGATCCCTGGGAATTAGCATTCAAATAATCTTTTGACAATCCGGCCTATCTTTAGGGAACAAAAGACCAATGTGTGTGATTGTGATAAGAGTTAATATTCTTACTGTGTGAGACCTTGGGGTAAAGGGTTTTTCATATGACCATAATCCTTTGGGACAGTGCTGCCTAATTCCCCTCTCAAAGCAGTGAACCTTGGGAGAATTTAGCTGAAAATTTATTCTTCCTTACAGTCATCTGCTTTATTTCATTTCTATTCCCAATATTTTGCAATGATTCAAGTTAAGTCAATAGGCACTTATTAAATGTTTAGTATGTGTCAGACATACTAAAGTGCTAGGTGCTAGAGATAAAAATACAATTAAAAATAGAGATAGTGACTGCCCTCAAGGAGCTTATATTCTTATGGGAGAAGAAAACACATAATAGAAGCCTGAAATCAATGAGAGAAAGGTACTTGTATCGGGACATGGTATAGAAATTCAAGAATGTAAGGAGCTGAGCTGTGAGATGAGTGAAAACATGGCTGGCCTAGGCACTTTACATAAAATGGAGGTTCTAAGGCAGATATGATCCATCGAAGGAATGGACCACAGGGGCAGAGTGAAATTCCCAGATGAGAAGGCCATTCTGGCTTGATTAAAGAAGTCCAGAGAATCAAGACTAGAGCCCAGAGAGGAGTGAAAAAATAAATGACCTGGGCATTTTGCATGAAATGGAGGTTCTATGGAGAACAGATCAATCAGAGGAAGGAGTCAGAGGGGCAGAGTGAACTCCCAGAGTGAGGGGCTACTTTGGCCTTGTGGAGAAAGTCTGGAGAGTTGGGAGTGCAGCCTGGAAGACAGTGAAGCTTCCTTTTATATGATGGCTTTCCCTATTAAAATTTAAGCTTCTTGGGGATAGGGACAATCTTTCTTTTTCCTTTTGTATGTATTCCAAGGGCTTAACTGGGTGTCTGACACATAGTAAATAATTGCAAGTACACTAATCAGAAGAGTCAGGGATTTCATTGCCATTTTCTGGCTTGTATTTACTCACCCAAATAATCATCCCTTTAGCTTTTTTATAGACCAAATTTCTGATATTTTTCCACTCACACAAATAAAGGAAATACAAATACCAAAAGAAATTATAAACAAGAATCCATGCCTTAGTTGTTTAGAAATAGCTAAGAAATGTTTTAGTTCCTTTTCTTGTATATTATAATCTCAAAGTTAGTCAAACAAAATTTAAAAGCCCTATCAAGTAGTTTACATGTTTTCTGGATGATACAGAGAGATTATCTAAACACCTAAAACTCACTGTACTTCATTGATCTGAAGTGAGCAGTTCTTTCAGGCATAACATTTTATGAGAATCTCACTGGCCTCTGGCCTTTTGCATGTAAAAGTTATGTCTTTTCTGGTATTTAATTCAGCATTTTATAGCTTTTGGAAAGAAATGAAAATAATATATAACTATTGCCTTTTGTTCTTTATTAGGGTTTAGTTGGACCAGAAGGTAACCAAGGCCCTAAAGGTACAAGAGTAAGTAAGCATTTTAAAGCATTCTGTTGAGTGTGATTGCTTTTCACATACACAAATATTAGTAGCTAACATGGTTCTCTTACTAAGATTACTTCTTAGTTACCAATGATCCCTTACTTGTCAAATTCAGTGTCTTTTTTTTTCTGCCACTTTTTTGGTAACTTTTAACACTATTGATCATTTCCTTTCCAAATATCTCTCCCCTTTGTTTCTGTGATGATGTCCTTTCCTGACCCTCTTTCTAAATTTCTCACTGTTCATTCTAAATGTCCTTTATTTTTTCTTATCCACTTCCTACACCTCATACATTGAGATCCATCAAGACCTGTTCTGAGCCTTCTTTTTTCTATAAGCTTAAGTCTAATCTTTCTCACAGCTGCGAAAATAACATCCCTAAAGCATAAGTCTGACCACTGCCCCTTCTCAACTCAAAAAATTTTCAGTGGTTTCCTTTAGTTTCTAGAATAAAATTCAGATTCCTTAAAATCCTTTGCAAGTAAGGTTCTGTCCTACCTTTCTAGCTTTATTACACACAAATTTTATATTGAAGTCAAAGAAGAAGTTCCTGAATTAAATATATTCTCTTTTGCCTTCCTCCATTCACACAAGCCACCCCTACCCCTCATGCTTAGAGTACACTCCTTCATCTTCTCTGATTTTTAGAAATTTATATTCCTTCAATGGTTAGCTCAGTTGTTAAACTTTCAAGGGAAGACTTTCCTCTCCCCACTAGCTAAGAGGTTTTATTTTCTTGCCACTCAAGTTCTCTCTCTGGTTCTCTCCTTGGACTCTATCACTTTCTACCATATGTATCTATTTGCATGTTGTATATCTGTCTCCCTCACCCCCATAGTACCCTTCTGTATTCCCAGCTTCTAGCACAGTGCCATATATATATAGAAGGCACTTAAAAAGTGGTTGGCAAACAAATAGGCAAGCAAGAGTCTGGTTCTTTTGGGACTTTTCTCAGTCTGCACGTACTTAATACACCTAGCTGATATAATTCTCCATCTCTATTTTAGTGTCTTATAAAGCACTTTGAAATCCTTTCTCCTGAGGCATTGTGTTTTCACCCAAGCAGAGCAGAGATTTGAATGTTTAGGTTCCTGATGCTTACTGAGTTAAGTGTAAGCTCAATTAAGCTGTTTTGGCCCTCTTTACAAACAACCCTCCAGCTGGATAACATAAAACAAAAGCCAGCTGTATTTAAACACAAAGTCAGTGGAAACATCGTATTTACCAGAAACACAGCTGATGATACTGAATGTTCAAAGCCCACAGAATTGTCATTTTAGTCCCAACAACTTTTGGCACAGCTTCATAAGGACAGTCTCAGAGCTGGATGGGGCTCAGAGGGCATCTAAGGCAGCCCATTCATGAACAGGAATCCCATTGAAGGTATGTGTCCTCCAGGACACAAAGATGGTCTCCTGCTCCCTTCAGAGAGAGTTATAATGGTGGAGCTCAAGCTCAATTATGACTCTGCAACTTCCTACTCTTTCGCCTAATTTCATCCATGAATCAGTCTGATTCCCCTTCCATATGACAGCATTTGAAATGCTTGATGTCAACTATCTCAGGCTTCCTCAGTCTCTAGATTGCATCCCCAATCACATCATTTAATTCCTTACTTCTTGATACCCCCCTTATAATTTCTACTCATTTATAAAGACCTAAAGAGTCTGAATGAATTCTACTTCCCAATATAAGCCAGCCCCCAGTGATCTTTCTGAATGTGACATCAGTTAGTACCTCTTGAATACATCATTCACTTGGCTATTAGTATTATGCTACCTTGTATTATTGATCATTTTTCTATATTTCTGTCTCATCTACCTGATCACACTCTCAATCTACAGGCAGGGCCTGACTACACATTTATGGGAGTCTCTTAATACCTAGGCCAGTACAAATTTGATAAATTTATTGATTAATCTATATTTTCTGGAAGAAAAATAGGGAAGAATGAAATCATGTTGTCTCCTTAATTTTCCATTTCTCAATAATAGAAAGGAGATTATGTGCAAGTATATTATGTCATATTTTTATTAATAAATTATATTGTGTTTTATGTATATGTGTTAATAAATTATATTGTAGTTTAATAATATTTATCTTGTTATATTTATATTAACTGGTATTTATTTTAATAAATTATATTTTTATCAATATTTGAATAAAATTACTAAATTTTAACTTATTTGATTTAAGGGTTTCATTGGCTCTCCTGGTATGGCAGGACAACCAGGACCTGAAGGAGAAAGAGTAAGTTTGTCACTTTAAAAAAAGGTTTGTTTTAAAAGTAATATATTTATGATGAATGTATCCTATTAATTTGAAGCATTTGACTATTTGCAAGTATTTCACACTGGTAGAATAAAAGTTTTTTAATGCAAAAATTAATTAAGAAAATAATTTATAAGAACAGACTTTTCTTCATGTCCAAAATAGTTATTAGGGTATGTTTATAATAGTTATAGCCCCGTTTCTGCTTCTACTGGGAAGCCAGAACATCTGCTTGGCTGAAAACATATCAGAATTTTACCTGCTTCCAACCCAATCTTTGCCTACTTATCTAAACAGAGCCACATCTAGGGATGGGTAACCTTTACAAGGGACAAGGGAGGCAGGGAAGGGGGAGCAAATATTAATATAAGTAACTTGAGGAAGTGGCAAAAAGACAGGGAAAAAAGCTAGGCAATATAATTTGTCATGTACCCACCTTGTGTCAAGCAAGGGCTGGGGATTCATAGAAAGGCAAAGAGTACCAATTCCTAGAACACTACATATTGTCCTCAGCAAATTCTACCATTTGTAAATATCAGTTTAATTATTCAGGGTGGAAAGACAAATTGAATGAAAAGTGCATATTGCTTAGATATAAAACATGTATTTGGAGGGACAACCCAATTCAGGTTTTGTATGGATCTGTGCAACATAAAGAGGATGTCAGGTGGACACTCTGTGGCAAGATTATGGGAGGCTGTAGAGCTGTAGAATGGGCAAGAACAGATGGTCTGCGATATTCATCAATGGAAGAAATATCCATTACCGGTGAGATCACAGATCCATTTGTATACAAACATGTAGATATACACATGTATGTATGTTCAACTGTGTGTCTATGTATGTGTACATATACATGCACCTACATATATACACATATGTATATACGTGTGTTTTGTGTATATATATATTATTATATGTGTATATAAAATGAGCTCGAGGTTAAGAACCCTTGGGCTTGTTCTTTCTGCTGTATAAAACTCTTCCATAGAATTTCCATATTTCTAAATTTCCATACAATTTAGTTTAAAGAGGCAGTTATAAATGAAAGCTTTGGGGATTCACAGAAAGATTTGGTGTGGAGAAGTACCAGGAGGGTGTCTGCCATGGTACGGTGGAGAAAAGTATGGTATTTGAAGTCAGAGGAACTGTGTTCAAATCCTAGCTTTGTTACTCCCTATATGACCTTGGGAAAGCCATTTAATCACTGTGGGTCTCAGTTTCCTTATCTGTAAAATGAGAGGGTTGGACTCAATGACCTCTAAGCTACCTCCTAGATCCGTGAGTCCAGGAATCCCCACTAAAAGATTATTGATTCATCTATTTATGTATACAACAGATAAAATATATTTTTCTTACATGCCTACTATGCACAGCTCATTTTCTTAAATGCCTACCAGGTGCTGGGAATATAAAATGAACAAAGCCTTAAGTAGCTTACATTATATTCAAGAATATAACATGTAAACAAATACATAAACATCAAATCATTTGAGAACAGAGAGAGCTAACACCTGAGAGCATCCAGAAAGCCTTTCTGGAGAAGGTGGTGCCGGAGTTGAAGTCTGAAGGAAGTTATTGGATTTTAAAAAGCTGAGTTGAGAAGATAGTGCGTTCTGGGCATGGATAATGGCCTGTGAAAATCAAAGAGATGGAAGAGAGAACACCAAGTTTAGAGAGCAGCAGGTCACTCATTTGGTTGGAATGTACAATATGTGATGTACAATAAAATACTTGGAAAGGCAGGCAAAATGTCAAACTCAGGCACTTTATCCTAGTGGCCACAGGGATCCACTGACGGTTTTTGAGTCTGGCAGTTGTGTGGTCAGATCTGAGTTTTGGAAGATTAACTTGGCATCTAGGTAGACAGATAGGCAAGGGGAACTGGAAGCAAAGATATGGGTGGGGGTTTTATAACAATGCAGATGAGAGGTGAGGAGGTCCTGAAGTAGGGTGGAAAGTAGGTGGTCCATGTGAGTAAAAAGAAGGGGAAGGGAAGGAGAAGTTTTGAAGATAGAATCAGTCAAACTTGGGGCATGTGGATGGAGATATCCAAGTAGGCACCTGAAATCAGCAAAGTGACCAAGCCCTAAGACACCCAATTAGGAGCAAGAGTGAATGAATAAAGCAGTCAACTGTTGCAGGGGCTTTAGGTGCAGGTGGAGAGATGGTGGGAGGACCTCTGGGACCACCACAGCCTCGGAGTAGTGGACTGCCAGCTCCCTCTTAAGTGGGGTGCTGGACTTGGAGTGGCCATGGCAGCAGGGCTGAGCTCCTGCCACTGGTCATTGTTTGCCATGCCTTTTCTTCTCTGATCCCTTCCTCTGAACTTATAAATGAGCTAGCTGATGGAGAATTAATAGAATCTACCACTTCTCACCACATCGGATATACCATCAAATAACTTATGATTTCCTCATTTTTGCTCTATTAGAGTTGTCTTCACAAATAGGCTGAAATCTGCCCCATCTTACAATTCTGTAAGGAAATTCCCATTTCTCTGATTGGTAGAAGCCAAACTATTTGGGGGAATATCTTAACTCATTCCTTAACTTAAATGGACTTTTCCTTAACCTCAAGTTGACAAGCATTAATAAACACCCACTGTGTGCCAGGCATTGTGTTAAGCATTGGGGTCACAAAGAAGAGAAAAAAAAATAGTCCCTTCCATCAAGGAGTTTCTAGTCTAACGGGAGATGCAAACAACCATTTTCAAACAAGCTTCATATAGGATAAAGTGGAGGTAATCTCAGAGGGCAAGTGCTAGAATTAAGCAGGACTTGAGAAAGGCTTGATGTAGACAATGAGATGTTGGCTAGGATTGAAGGAATCCAGGAGGCAAAGATAAGGGGAAAAGAAGTTCCAGGCAGGGGAGACAACCAGCGAAAATGGCTGGAGTCTGGAGATGGGATGTCTTGTTCAAGGATCAGTAAGAGGCTACTGTCACTGGATCATAGATTATGTAAAGGGAAGTAAGTTGGAATGAAGGATGCTTGTTTTTAATTATTATATTTTTAAAATTCTGAATGGTTTACCTCGAACCCACGTAATTTTTGTTTGGCGTGATATGAATTGTCTGCTTCAAATCACCTGAAGCAGACTGATTTCTCAGGTTGGACACAATAACCGTCAGATATTATGCCTGATTTGAATTCAGCCCCAATTTAATAAAACATTTCATCCTTTCAAACAAGAAAAACCATGTAACTTTCTTTTTTAAAACATCATTAAGTTTTCTTTTACTCCCCTCCCCAGGAGCCATCTCTTATAACAAACTTTCTTTTCTTGTTGATATGCTTCTTTACTTGTCTATTGGAAACAACAGTAGCAGATAATTTAGTTACTTGGGACAAAACATCCATGTTAACTGTAATCTCTATCTTACAGGGAGCTCCTGGACCACGTGGAAGGAAGGGTCCAAAAGGAAGACAGGTAATTGATCTCATTTCTAACCGTTACTTTAGATCTCCTACCTTCACGTTCTTCCAGTTTATAAAACATGTGAATGTGTTTTCATTTCTCTGATACCTTACCTCCAAAAGATTAGGTTTCTGTTACATGAACAGCATGTTAAGCAGACAATCGATCATTTTGTTAATAGGGCAGCTAGGGAATGTGATGGCTGGAGACCTAGATTTAGCATCAGGAAGACAGTTCAAATCCTACCTCAGATACAAGGTTACCAACTGTGCTACCTTGGGCAAATGACTGAACCTCCTTTGGTCAGTTTACTTATTTGCTAGATGGAAATAATAGCGACCCACCTCCCAGGGTTGTTGAATGAATCAAAATAAAATAATATTTGTAAAGTGCTTTGCAAACCTTAAAGCTCTATGTAAATATTATTGAGTTAATATTATCTATAATAATACTGTGTATAAGGCATTAATGTTACAATTATTATGAAATGTCTGAAGTTTTAAAATATTTTAAGTGAAGAACCATTAACTTCTTGGTTCTTAACAATTAAAGGCAGCTAGGTGGTACAGTATGAGGCAGTTAGGTGCCATAGGACAGCTAGGTGGCACCATAGTGCAGAGAGCACTGGACTTGGAATCAAGAAGACAGCTTCAAGAGTTCAAATCTAGCCTCAGACACTCTGTGACCTCAGGCAAATCACTTAAATCACCTGTTTGCCTCTGTTTCCTCATCTGTAAAATGAGTTGGAGAAGGAAATGGCAAACTGCTTCAGTATCTTTGCCAAGAAAACCTCAAATGAGGTCATTAAGAGTTAGACACAGTTTTTGTTTCTTTTCTCTAGTCTGTATTTGTGTTCTGGCATTTGAGTCTAAAATAAAATTTGGGGGAAAGAAAGAGTTGGACATAATTGAACAAGAAGTTGGGAAGACCTGGGTTTAAATCCTGCTTCAGACACTTACCAAGTAAGTGGCCTTGGGAAAGTTACTTAGCCTCTATTTTTCTCAGTTTCTTTTTCTGTAAAATGGGCATAATAATATCTACCTTTCAAGGTTGTTGTGAGGATAAAATGGGATAATATTTTAAAAAATCACTTAGCACAGTGACTGGCACACAGTAAACACTATATAAATGCTTCTTTCTTTCCCCCTTAACAATTGTGGAGATTTTTCTGTTGCCAAAAAGGTTAAAAGGTCAATGAAAAACAAATTTTGATTGTTTTTTAATTTAAATTTAAATTATTATTGTCCATTTGCTTCAGTTGTATCTGACACTTCATGACCCCTTTTGGGGTTTTCTTGGCAAAGTTATTGGATTGGTTTTCCATTTCCTTCTCCAGTTCATTTTATAGGTGGGGAACTGAGGCAAACAGGGTTAAGTGACTTGCCCAGGGTTACACAGCCAGTAAGTATCCGAGGTTGGATTTGAACTCAGGTCTTCCTGTCTCCAGACCTGGTGATCTATCCACTGTGCTGCCTAATTGCCCCAAATTGATAGGTAAACACTAGCAGCTAGATCCTGGCCCAGACAAGTTAACTAGGATTCTAATATTTTTAGATTTAAATGTTTGTGTGTATATATGCATATACACTCATCCATACATATACATATGTGTATGAATACAATAAAGGATCTTAAAGATTTTACAAGTCAACCCCTGGTACTAATTCAGAAACTGAAACTTTGAGGTTAAGCTTAGATTATTATATCATTAGCTAGTGGATAGAGAGGACTAGAGACTCAGCCTCTTGGTCACCAGCACCATGCCACTTCCACTGTGTCACCCTGTCTCTAAAGTGATTCACTAACACAAGAGTATTTCTGTAATGAAAACAGATCATGAATCGATGCAACATGGCTAACTATCATTTTCAATATGTCTGGAGGTTCTCGTGCCATATTGGGCTCTATAAAAGAGAATGCCATTCTCTGCAACAGATTTTCTACAGTCTCTGGTGTCTTTGAAGTGACATACTTTGCTTTTTATAAAATTGTGGTAGAATAGATGTTCAAATAAATTTTTAAAGGTGGAATTTTTTGAGATTCTTAATGAGCTTTGAAAAATTTACTAAACTTTTAAAATTGACTCAGAAAGCTAAACTTCCATTCTTGCTTGACTGTGATGATTTTACTTAAGATTGATCTTTTCTGCCCTGCTATGAAATGATTTTGGATTATTTATTCATGCTGGTTTTCTAATTCACATAAATCCTGCATCTTAAATCTTGCCAGATATATTACTTGATTATATCCTCTGTATTGCATGAAATTTCTATTTGAAAGATTTCGGTTCAACCCTACACAAAATTGTGAGCCACTCCCCCATTCTTACCTTTTATCTTCCTTCACTTGGGGCTCTTCCCATTCAAACATCTAGTGGTCCTATTTTCTTTCTCCAAAAAGGATCTCATGAACTCATTCACACTAAAGTGTCACTAAACTCTGTAAGTAAGTTTCAAATTGTTATTCATTCCTCGGTAAACCTTAAGTCTCATAGTATGAGCTAATATATTCATTATTATTGTTGTTGTTGTTTTATTATTTATTATTATACGTGCAGACATACATTACCAGATATTTATTTATCCCAAGGATATTTTAACTTAGAAATTTTCCCTTATTACTTTGAAAAGTGGTAAAGATCTGAATACAGATTGAAGCATAATGTTGTCTGTCTTTTTTTTTTCTTTCTCATTTTTTTCCTTTTGTTCTGATTCTTCTCTCACAGCATGACTAATGTGGAAATATGTTTAATATGATTACACATGTATAGCCTGTATCAGATTGCATGCTATCTTGGGGAGGGGGAAAATTTAGAACTCAAAATCTTATAAAAGTGAATGTTGAAAATGAAAACATACATACCTACATAGGTGGTAAAGAATATGGAATCTAAATATGATTATTTTAACAGGGAACAAAACCTTAAACCAAAGGAATTCATCTTTAATAATAAAATTTCAGAAATCAGTGGATAGTTGTGTGAGGTACCTTGATAAGCAGGAACCTTTCCTGACTCCTTTGAAATAATGCCATATTTGTGACCAACTATAAAACTGATGGGTAGTGAAGATTTTTTATTGAGCTCAAGGACTTGGAAATATTATTATAATTCTTAGTTTGCCCTACATTTTATACAATTATCCTCCAGAACTCTCCAATCCAAAATGAGTTTTCTACATAGAGATTTGAGAGAGGAAGATAAACATATAGAAAGGCCAAAATGATTGCTATGTGTAATTTCTTTATATTTGTCCTGGCCTGAACATTAGAAAATTGGCCATATTTGAATGCTATAAAAGCATACCCTTTTGTAATGAACTAGGGTTCCTAGAAAAGTGATTACAATTCTCAAACATATGTATCCCATTTCTTTCTTGACAATGTTTGTACTAGAAAATGTTCCTGGTCCTATAATATGTCATGTACACTGCATATACTCATACTTGCATTTTCCATTAAATGATTTGGCCTCGTTTATGAGGAAATTTCTCAACTTTGGTTGCTATTCCAACTGTGTTCAAGAAAGCCTCATAGATCACTCTGAAATGTCAGCCCATGTGACAATCCCACACTGCAAAGATTTATTTCACTTTATAGCAGATGATTTCACCTTCAAATGTGCTGGCTATTCAATTAGCATATGTGATAGTATGAATTATTCACCCAAGGAATCTTGTGTTTCATTTTTTAGACAACTTGGGTATTCCAGCTAGAAATGCAAATGTATTTCATTTTTTGGTATCTGATTGAGAAAAAAGGGAATGTGAATGTGAATTTATAGCTGGAAGTTATAGAGCAACCCCATAATTTCACATACAAGGAAACTTTAGACGAGGGAGGATAAATACACAGTTTAAGGTTCCACAAGTCTTTGATCTTGAATCCTTTACCTTGAGATGAAAAAGTGGGTTACAACATCCCACTGCCTTCTTCATCAGTACTTCTGTTCTCATTGTTATAAAAAGTATTAAAGACTGTTATCATAATAATTTGTTGTACATTTACATATTTAATTCTTCATGTAGAATATATCTTCCTTTTAAGAAGGAAAGATGTGATATGGTATCGTGGGAAGAGTGTTGAAGTTGGATTCAGAGTAACTATATTCAGAGTCATTTAATCTCTCTGGGTATCAGTTTCCCCACTTGTAAACTGAAGGGTTTGTACTAGATGATTTCTAAGAAGTAGTTAGGTGATGTAGTGGAGAAAGCACTGAGCATGGAGTAAGGAAGATCTGAATTCAAATCTGGCCAAACATTATTACCAGCTAGTGAGCCTGGGCAAGTCAGGTAAGCTTTGTCTGCCTCAATTTCCTCAATTCTAAAATGGCAGATCACAATAGCACCTACTTGTCAAGGTTGTTGTGAGGATCAAATATGGTAATATTTGCAAAATTTTTAGCACAATACCTGGCAAATAGGAAGTAATTAGTAAGTATTTGTTTCTTTCTTCCCCTACTTCCATCTCTAAATCTGTGACCCAAATACTGAAAACACACACACACACACACACACACTCACATTCAACCAAGTTATTTATTTGATTTTAGACTACCATTCCTTTTAGGTTTCATTGTCCTGATTGTTTTATGAGGTAGATTGTTATCTCTTAACATAATATATTTCTTCATCACCATGATTTTTAAAGACTCTGTATGCTCATATTTATGGTCACCAAGTCAATAAATGGGAGTATGTTCCCATCAAAGAACAATTTACCCAAGTATAAAGAATTTTCTTAGGTCAGCTCATAATCAATTCAAAATACATGTCAAATAATAATCAGTAAAATTAAATGTTTCGTATGATGTCCAGGCATTGGGGTTCAGAGATTCACCTTGCTCTAATGGCAAAGTCGAAGGGGGTATGGGAGAAGATATGGGAGAGAGCAGATTGGATGAGGGGATATCTAGTGGGACTGCTATTCTGGGGTGGTGGGTAGGGAAAAAATGGGGGAAAAATCATAACTCAAAATCTGACAGAAATGAATGATGTAAACCAGAAGTTAATAAAGCATTTGGGAAAAAAAACAAAAAAGAAAAGAAAAAATAATAATCAGTAGGTATGAATAAAGCTCTAGATGCAACTTACCTTCCCCAAGAGAGATATTTCATTGTTGTTCAGTCATGTCCAACTCCTTATGACCCCATGGACCACAGCATACCAGACCCTTCTATCCTCCACTGTCTCCCAAAGGCTGTCCAAGTTCATGTTTGTTGTTTCCATGACATCATCTATCCTTCTCATCCTTTGCTGTCTCCTTCTTTTGCCTTCAATCATTCCCAGCATCAGGGTGTGTTCCAATGAGTCCCATATTCACATTATGTGGCCAAGGTATTTAAGCTTCAGCTTCAATATTTGACCTTCCTGTGAACAACCTGAATTAATTTCTTTACATATTGACTGATTTGATATCCTTGCTGTCAAAAAGACTCTCAAAGGTCTTCTCTAGCACCACAATCAAAAACCTCAATTCTGCAGCACTTGACTTTTCCTATAGTCCTACTCTCACAGCCATGCATTGCTACTAGAAAAACTATAGTTTTGACTATACCAACCTTTGTTGGCAAGGTGATGCCTCTGCTTTTTAGTATGCTGTCCAGATCTGTCATAGCCTTCCTCCCAAGGAACAAGCATCTTTGAGTGATATTTAATCCCATTAATGCCCAGAATATTATGTCCTTCCTAGTGATATCCATGATTCCTCAGAAGAAATTCTCCTAATAATCCTTAAAGGAAAAAAACAATGTATTTTAGTGATCTAGATTTATTTGGGTAATTGACTATGCTTCTCATAATCCAAACTCCCCTTGTCCCATCAACCTTGTACAAAAATCCATCTTCCTAATGCAGATGTTTACCTGGAGATGCTGTATGGCACCTAATGAATGCAAGTAGAATGCAGTATATTCCAGAGATGGCCTATAGTCAAGTGGTAGCCCAAGGAATATCAGTGAGGAAATGTATGTTCAGTAAAAGAAGTAGAAACCGTTCATAAATTGACATTTAGGTATGGCCGATAAATATATAAGGGCTACAATGGTTGTGTTTATCCTTTACTTTTGAAGAAAACTACAGCATCAGGGAAATGATGACATGACTTGTAGTTGACTTTGATTTAAGTGAGGAAGTACTGTGCAAGGTCACCAGCTTCACTTTCTCCTCCAGAGCCATCTGGGGCCAGTGACCAGATATTCATCAGGATGACTTGGAGATGACTCAGGGCTACAGTGGCACTCATGAAATGTAAGATGACCTAGAACATGGCCTCCAAGGCATGGTATCAGTCACATGTAAAGGGTCTAAGAAAGAACAGGGATAGGATAGAAAGGATGGCATGGATGCATCTTTACCAGTGAAGCAATTCTTGCAGCAATGAGATCTCAAATCTCAAAAGGCATTTTTTGCAATGATGCCATGCTAAGAAAAGCTAAAATCAGCTGACATGTCACATTATTGTCTGGTCATATATAATAGTGCTTGGAGATTTTCTCTATCACTTCCTATGATTAGTTATCATTTGCTGCAAAAGATAAGCTAATTTAATTCAACAACCATTTAAGTGTTTATTACATTTAAAACACTCTGCTGGAGGCTGGAAGATATTTGGATCTAGTAAGAATATTTCTGATGATTTTAAAGGATTCCTTTGGAAGGATTCCTTTGGTTAATTAGGTTCTGGGAAAAAAAGATTTAAAAAAGAAGACAAAGTGTTTTTTTTATTTAGCACACACTCACCTAGACCAAAGAGGCACGGACCTAGAAAGGGACCAGTGAGGACCCATTGTCTTTTCTCCTTTTATATATGCTAGAATATAGTTGACCCAAATTTCAGTCTTTACTATAAGTCATAGATGAAAATAAGCCAATCTTAATGTTTTCCATATGCCTCAACGATTTTATTTTATATGTTTAGCAATTTCAACTTGAGAAACTTTGAGTCAGAAGATTCAAATTTTGGAGCTTGGGGGAAAGAGAAGCTTGGATCACAACTGAATTGTGCCTGACCCAAGCTAGTACTTTAAAAGATAAAGAATCATAGATAGATTCAGAATAAAAAGGAAAGGAAGATACAGTGACAAAAAAGTCATGTGGATTTAATAACTTCAAATTCCATTTCATCTTATCAAAATCCAAATAAATCCTCACTTAGGATATGTTTCCAAACTTCCCTCTCTAGTCTCACAGCCAGGAAAATCTGGAGCTGCTAAAATTTTACATGACTGTCAGATTAACTTGGTCACCAGTCACTTCCTTACATTAAATAAAACATGCAAATTGGCATGATACACAGGCCCAAGCTTGAATGAATTTAGTTCAAAATTAACTTTTTAGGAAAGAAGCTAACAGCTTTATAGCCAGTTTGGGACTCACTCTCCATAGCACCTGGCCAATAACAGAATGCCAAAATGTAGAGGGAGAGTTCCAGGATATTTTTAAAAATTCTTTTGGGTATAGAGAGTAGTGAGTCAGATTTCTATTGTTCATTGGGATAGATTTTTACCCAGAACAAAACCTTGTAAGTGCATTTGTCCACATCCCCAGAGTTCTCACGCTTCTACTGGAAAGACAGAAATAGTAGGGCTCTCCAAAATGGTGGGGAAAATCACAACCTTGAAACGATCAGGTGGCAGAAATATTTATTCTTCTTAAATTATAGAGAAATAGTATAAGTAAACAATGAAAATAAATTATTAGAAAATATAGGTTAGAACCATAATTTTCTTAGTTCATGTCTTTATGTTGGAAAAGTCAGCTTTAAACAGATGTCATGCATGTTGACTCTAATCATAGTGTTAAAACTTCAGAGTAAAGTATCATGCTTGACATCTGTTATTTGTTTCTATCTTTGGCCCAAGATTATTTTAAGTATATATCACATGGTAGAGTTTTAGATATATGTTTTACAAGTCACTTAAGAGGCATTTTTCTTTGTCCCAGAATATAGCTGAAATTATTTTGGTCATAAAGAATTCAGCGTATTTATGTGACAATTTCAAAAGTTTCAAGTAGTCTATTTTGTCAACCCAAGTAGAAAAACTCTATTCTGTCACTCATTTTATCAATAGCAAGCAGAATAAACTTTGTCTAATATCCCAATCCATTTTAGAAATGGTTATATCAAAGGAATGCAACCAGTTTGGTATAAGACAATAAGGGATGAGCTTAAATTAAGCTAGAATATTACCAGTAAACAATAAAGAAAATGGTTTTACTAAACAATGTTTGTTTAATACTGAAGAGAAAAGGTATGGACCCTGATTTTCTGCTTGGAATGCCTAAGTCAGGGTCCTGGGGAATAAGACTTCTCAAAAAGATTTTTCTTTATTCCCATGATTAAGGAAGTATTTTGTGATTACATAAATGCATTGACTGAGATTCATATTACATATACCTTTATGATGGCTGTGTGTGGAGCGTTCAAGAAGGACTTAGTGCCTCTGGTGTGAGGGCTTGCCAAGTTCTTTTCAGGGCTGTTCATCCATCTTTGGTGTCTCCCTGGCACTCAACTCTTCACCTCTGGCTCCAAGAAGCTATAGATTATGTAGCAGCCACACCCCAGCTAAACCATGTTGAGGGAAACCAATAGACCTCAAAGTCGTTGGTGAGTTATGGGGACAGGGGTAAACCCTAAGCATGTGGAGACTTCCCCAGGCAGAATGGGCAGATGAGAACAATTTGTTCAAATGGCCAGGAAAACAGCTGAGGCAGGCACTGTGAAGTACTTAGAGCTTGGTCAGGATTATCTAATACATCCCAAGCCATCACCAGTCATCTTGACTTTTGTCCTGCCATTGGACTTTGATGACTCTGGAAAAGAGAGTGAGGCTAATGCCTTTGTACAACTCTGCCTCACTTAAATCCAATTCAGGTATGAGTCAAGCTATCACCCTGTGATGTCATTGGTGCTTTTTGAAAAATGCAGAACAAATAACAAATATCTGTACATTGATTGTTTCATTTCATTTCTGCAAGTTTTTTTTCTCTTGAGCCTACTATTCATGCTCAAAATTTTTAACATATTTTCAGGTGTTACTTGTAAATTTTATGAGACACATACTAAAGATATGAAGTCTTGAAAATTTACTTCACATTTTTAAAATCACTTCCAAATTTTAGATTCATAGCAAAGTATAGAAATCAACATTTATTAGGTCCTGTGTGCCAGGAATTGTGCTGAAGATACAAAGAAAGGCAAAAGACAGGCCCTGCTCTCAAGAAACTCATATACTAATGTGGGAGAGAACATGCAAATAACTATAGGGCTATAAGATATATACAGTATGAATGGAAGATAATTTTAAATGGAAGGGAAGTAGAGGCACCAGAAAGGCCTCCTTTGAGATGTCTTAAAGAAAGTCAGGGAAGCTTGGAACTGGATAGGAAAAGGGATAATACTGCAGGCATGGGGCTTAGCCAGTACAAGTATACATATTTGGGAGATAGAGCATTGTGTGCAAGGAACAGCACATGATTCAGTGTGGAGTTTGTAGAGGGGGGCAATATCTAAGAAGACTAAAAAGATAGGAAAGGACCAGGACACAAATGCTGTTAAAAGCCAAAGAGAGGATGTGTTATTTGATCCCAGAAGTAGAAGGGTGCTACTGGAAGTTAATAAAGAGAGTGAGGGGTGTGTGTGTGTGTGTGTGTGTGTGTACACATACGTATACACATATACATTCTTGTTAAAATGAAAGGACATAGCTAAATGGAAGGGTACCTTACAGGTCCTTCTTGGAGTGGCAAAATCTTAAGTGGAATTGGTTTTATTGTATTATTAAAGGTAAGAAGACATCATTTCTTAGAACATTTTATGATTTAGAGTCAATCTGCTGGTACTTTGGGCAAATCTGTGGTGGAGGATTTATGGAAACAAATAGACAAGAACTATACAGGTCAAGAAGGAATGCAAGATATAGAATGGATATTGTTTGCCTTATCAATGGGTGGATGGAGGAAGAAAATTTTGATCTGAAATTTTTTAAATGCAAGTTAAATACAGAAATATATTTAAAATATAGAAATAAAAAGAATGTTAAATTTTTTTTAGTTAGCAAAGGAAAACAAGGGTTTCTGTCGATGCCAAAAGAAGTACCAAACCCTAATGAGAATTACAGATCAGTTTAAGTATACATGATCTGATGAAAATAATAAAGCTGATGAAATAATTACCATAATAAGAATGGGCAGCTAGGTAGATTCAGTAGAGTACTGGACCTGGAATCAGGAAAACTCTTCTTCCTGAGTTTGAATCTAGCCTCAGACACTTATTAGCTGTGTGACCCCGGGCAAGTCACTTAGCCCTCTTTGCTCCAGTTTCCTCATCTATAAAATGAGCTGGAGAAGGACATGGCAAGCCATTCCAGTATCTTTATCAACAAAACCCCAAACAGGGTCATGAAGAATTGAACATGACTGAGAAACAACCCAACAACAATAAATGTGTCAGTCAAACATGACTGAAATGACTCAACAACAACAAAATATGCCAAGCACAGCATTTCACAATTACTATATGATTTGATCCTCACAACAACCCTGTGTGGAAGGTGCAATTATTATCCCCATTTTATAGATGAGGAAACTGAGGCAAACAGAGGTCAAGTGACTTACCCAAGTTTACACACCTAGTAAGTGTCTGAGACCAAATTTGAGCTCAGATCCTTCTGACTCCAGAGCTGGCACATTATCTATTGCACCTCTTGGCTAGTCAGTTCAGAGAAGGACTATGTTGTGTGTGTATGTATACATGTATTTACATGCACACATACATATGATATGCATTGTGTTCATGTGTATGTGTATCTATGTATACACACATATATATATATACTCAAACATGTAATTGCATAATAACTTTTACTTTTTTCAATATGTTGTGTTAATGCCTTTTTAAAGTGAAGAGTTTTTGGTACATCTTTGGTAAAACGGCTTTCATTTTTCCATATTTGTCAGCAACATCAATGTATACATGATCCTATCCACTTTACATTGAAAAGCTTTTATCATATAGTTTATCTTGAAATACAGCTCAGAGCCAAATAATTCTATGAATTTTTCTCTTCTATGAGGTGCTATGTTCTTTTCTCATATGTTTCTGGTATGGTCCAATGGTGGCTCAGCCACCAGGAGATCAGGACTATGTCCTCCATTATACTACTTACTCATTATGTGATTATAGACAAGCTATTACTGCTATCTGGCCTTGGTTTTCTATATTGATTATACTTAAATAAAACACTTATTATGAAGCTAAAAAAATATATTTAAGAAAGCAGCATTACTAAGTACAACATCCATTCCTATTAAAAACACTAGAAAGTATAGGAATAAATGGAGCCTTCCTTAAAATAGTAGATAGCATCTATTTAAAACCATCGGCAAGTATTATATGCAATGGAGATAAACTAGAAGCATTTCCAATAAGATCAGGAGTGAAACAAGTGTGTCCACTATCACCCCTCTTATTCAATCTGGTACTAGAAACATTAGCAGTAGCAATTAAAGAAGAAAAAGAAATCAAAGGAATAAAATTAGGCAAATAAGAGACCAAGCTATCACTCTTTGCAGATGATATGATGATATGCTTAGAGAATCCTAGAGAATCAAGTAAAAAACTACTTGAGACAATAAATAAATTTGGCAAAGTTGCAGGATATAAAATAAACCCACATAAATCCTTGGCATTCCTGTATATCTCTAATGAAATTCAACAGCAAGAAATAGAAAGAGAAATCCCATTTAAAGTCACTGTAGACATTATAAAATATTTGGGAATCTACCTGCCAAAACAAACCCAGGACCTATATGATCACAACTACAAAACACTTCTCACACAAATAAAGTCAGATCTAACTAATTGGAAAAATATAAATTGCTTGTGGCTGGGTTGAGTTAATATAATAAAAATGACAATTTTACCCAAACGAAATTATATATTTAGTGCCATACCAATCAATTTACCTTAAAACTACTTGCTAGAGTTAGACGAAATAGTATCAAAATTTATTTGGAAGAACAAACGGTCTAGAATATCAAGGGCATTAATGAAAAGAAACGCTAGGGAAGGTGGACTAGCTATGCCAGATCTTAATCTGTATTATACATCAAAACTGCTTGGTACTGGCAGAGGTGTAGAGTAGTGGATCAATGGAATAGATTGGGTGCATGAGATCCAGGAGTTAATGAGTATAGTAATCTATTGTTTGATAAACCCAAAGACACCAGTTTGGGGGATAAGAACTCACTATTTGACAAAAACTGCTGGGAAAACTGGAATACAGTATGGCAGAAACTGGGCATAGACCATTATCTAACACCATATACCAAAATCAAGTCTAAATGGGTGCATGATCTAGGTATAAAGGATGATACTATAAGCAATCTGGGAAAGCAAGGAATAGTTTACCTGTCAGATTTGTGGAGAGGGAAAGACTTTAGGACCAAACAAGAATTAGAGAGCATTATAAAATGCAAAATGGATAATTTTGATTACATTAAATTGAAAAGCTTCTGTACAAACAAAGCCAATGTAACCAAGATCAAGAGGGAGGTGGGAAATTGGGAAAGAATTTTTATAACCTATGTCTCTGATGAAGGACTCATTTCTAAAATATACAGAGAATTGAGTCAAATCTCTAAGAATACAAGTCTTTCCCCAATTGATAAAATGGTCAAAGGATATGAACAGGCAGTTTTCAGAGAAAGAAATTAAAGATATATAAAGCATATGAAGAAATGCTCTAAATCACTATTGATTGATGTACCACATCTCTCCAATCAGATTGACTAAGATGACAAAACAGGAAAATGAAAAATTCTGGAAAGGATGTGGGCAAATTGGAACACTAATGCATTGCTGGTGGAGTTGTGAACTTATCCAATCATTCTGGAGAGCAATCTGGAATTATGCCCAAAGGGCTATAAATAATTTCATACCCTTTGACCCAGCAATATGACTTCTAGGGTTATATCCCAAAGAGATCATAGAAGTGGGAGGAAGACCCATATGTACAAAAATATTTATAGCAGCTCTTTTCGTGGTTGCAAAGAATTGGAAATTAAAGGGGTGCCCATCAATTGGGGAATGGCTAAACAAGTTGTGGTATATGAATGTAATGGAATACTATTGTGCTATAAGAAATGAGGAGGAGACGGTTTTCATATTTACCTGGAGAGGCTTATACAAACTGATGCTGAGTGAGAAGAGTAGAACCAGGAGAAATTTGTACACAATCAGAGACACAACATATGTGTGATGACCATGACCGACTCGACTCTTCTCATATAAGTCAATCCCAAAAGACTCATGAAGTAGAGAGATGCCTACATCCAGAGAAAGAACTAGAAAGAACCGAGTTTGAACCCTGATGGATGCAAACTGCTTGATCTTTTTCTTTTCATTGTTTGGTTTTATTTCCTCTTTAACATTTTTCATTCCATCTTGTACAATCTGCCTTTGTAACCTGACTAATGTCTAATGTGAAAGTATTTGCAGATCCTATGCTGGACTACATGCCGTTGTGGGGTTTGGGGGGAGGGAGGGAAGGGAAATTTGAAACTCAAGGAACTATGGAATTGAATCCTGTAAACTAAAAATAAACAAACAAATTAATAAATAAAAAAAGAAAGAAGCATTACTCTCAAAATATTTTAAAGTAGTGTTATAGCTTGAGATTGGGAGAAAATTCTCTCACTGAAACATGACGTAAAATAATTTTGTAGTTTTGTTTTTTTCTTCTAATTGGATCCTTTTATCTTCTCCCTTTCTTTTTTTTCTTTTCTTTTTTTTTTTCGATCAGGGTTTTCCAGGAGAACTTGGAGAACGAGGCCCTGCTGGTCCTGATGGAAACCCTGTAAGTTCACAGTGATGGATATCACTTATGTTAGTTATACACACATATATGTAATATATAATGTGCACATATTATATATATGTATATGTATGTATATCATACTAATTTATTCAGCAAATAGTCATTTGCCTATTTGCAAAGCATTGTACTAGCTCTTTTGTGTGGGGAAAAAGGTGTCCTCCTGGAGCATAATAAATAAAAATAAGAAATGAACACAAATGGTTACAACATAAAGATGAATGAGAAAATAAGGGGAGGATCTAAGTGCTATGTGTAGTTCTAAAGGGGAGTGTAATACTCCTGACAAGGGAGATCATGAAAATAAAACTCATGGTCTCAAATATGTACACACAAATGCCCAGAGTTTAGCAACAAGCAAAAGTAATCGGAAGCAAATTTTACCTTGAGACTTGTGGGACGAAAGCCATGAATGGAATATGCATCTGGATGGGTATGCCTTATTCAGAAGAAACACAGTAAAAGTGGACGTAGGAAAGGAATGTATTTTATGGAGATAGATGAAGAAATCCAGGAATCAGAAAAAAAAAGTCTGACTGAGAACATTTGGGTAAGGATTAATGAAGGCAGAAAACAGAAGCAAATTTGTCATCAGGCTATACTACAGACCAGATGAAGAGAAAGAGGAAGTAGTTCCAGAAACATCACATGCCTGACAAAAACCAAGAAACAAAAAACATGATGAAGTAGTGACAGGGGACTTCAGTTATCCTAACATCAACTGTCATACTTCTTCTGCCAAAAGTAGAGCAATTAATAATTCCTTGATTTCATTTAATGATGATTCCATGCTTCAAAAGGGAGGAACTTTTGAATCTGATTTCCCCTGAAAGGGAGCAAGGGGAAAGCGTGTGAAATTTAGGGGGAAATGAACTCTATCCTAAAGCTGGGAGTAGAGAAGGAAAAGAAAGCCAGGCATGGTATGATATGCTCCCTAGATTTCTGGGAAAACAGATTCCAGTGAGTTCAGAGGAAGGAAGGTAGGGTCCCACAGACTAAAATTTTACAAGGAAAGACAGCCAACGAAAGAAATCTGAAGACACAGAAGCAAACAGTTCCGATGCCAATGAGTTTGACTTTAATTTCTAGCAAAATTATAGAGTGAATTATTGAAGAACTGGTTAGCATGCATCAAGAAAAAGAAGTGCTAAATCACAAGGAGCTAGCATGACCTCATGACATGTAATACATGTGTTTGTTGCTGATTTTCTAATTAGTAATAAAAATTAAAGAAAAAACATTATTCTAGGATAACTTTATTTCCTTTTAGACAGTTACTAAATTGATAGATGATTGGATTGCAATAGACATGATTTGCCAAGGTTTTAGCAAAGTACATGATAAAATATTTCATGCTATTCTATTGAAAATGATGGAAAAAACATGAGTTAGTCAATAACATAGATGTGTTTCAAATTAGTTAAGTGACCAGACTCAGAAAATAGTAATTAATGGTTCCATATCAACTTGGAAGAAGGCTTCTTCTGGAGTAGCCCATGCTCTTTGCTCTGACTTATCAATGAATTGAATAAGTGACTAGATGGAGGATTATTAGATTTGTAGATGATACAAAGTTAGGAGGGATAGCTAACACACAGGATGACAGCCAGGATATTGAAAGAGATCTTGATAAATTAGGACATCATAATGGCGTTAATAAGACCATATTTAATAGTCATAACTCTAAAATCTTATAGTTGGATTTGGAAAATCAACATCAGTATAGAGGCATGATTAGATAATAGGTTGTATGAGTAAGGAATAAGATATGGAAACCCAGTGAACTAATGCAGTTTGGGGCTATATTGTGAGGGTTAGTTTCCATGAATAAAGAGATGATGAGTCCCTACTGTTCTAGGTAAAATGATACTATCCAAGATGATTGGGTAAAAGGCCAGTTTGGGAACTACAAAATAACTATAACCACTATCACTACCACCAAAAGATAGCTCAGCAAGTGCAGAGACTTTGGCAACAAGATCTTATTTAGAGCAACTGTCTTCCAACTTAAATAATTATAGTTTGTATAAATAACTTGAGGTTGGGCATCAGAGGCAAGAGGCAGTAAAGTTTAGCTGGAATGAAATGTGATTTTTAAAGATAAAATTGTCCTTAGGTCTTTTCCTTTTTTATAGCATATGTATTAAGAAAGAACCTTAGGTTTCTGTAAGCTATAATAGAATTGTATTTAATTCATTTTTATGAATATTATTTTAAAGGGCTTTGTTGGTGGCATTGGCCCGCCTGGATTTCCTGGACTTAGGGTGAGTACAATTTGCTGGTTTTGCCATCTTTAAATTTCTTTTAAAAATTCCATTGCCTAATATAGATTTTATATAATGACATATAAATATTTAGGCATATAATCCTCAAAATGAGGATTTTTAATCTCATTCCTTAGTATCAACCTTGCTCAAATTTATTTTAAGTATTTTTAAATGAGAAAGGAAGCCATCCTTGAAGCTAAGAAGACCTGGGTTGAAGTCCTTCCTCTGACATGTATTGGCTTTGTGAGATCGCAGAAATCCATTGCCAGATATTTAATTCCCTTTCTGGTCTTATACTTTATTCTCAGTCATATACCCTTTGATCCAAATACCCTGGCCTCTTTATTGAACCACAAACAAGACACTGTGCTAAGGATGCTTGTATATGTATACCTCTGCTACAAAAGATATGGAAGAGAAACCTGTATGTGTGTATTATACACACATATGTACACACATGTGTACATATTGTTATACAAGTAAATGCACATATGTGTGTATTGAAAGAGACATATAAATAAAGCAGAGGGTCACACATAAATGCACACATACATATACAACTAGAGAGAGAAAGATATGGCCTATTGAAGTCTTTATATCTCCCTTTCTCTAGATGTATATAGATATGTGTATGTACCTTCTTAATATCCATACGTTTCTCTAAAATACTCATTTATGTAATGCACATATGTGTTCACATGTGTCTATATACAATATACATATATGGACTTCTCTCCCATACTTTTTGTAGCTTTATAATTTTGAAATATTTCTCCTAATATTCTTTTAGCCCATTGTGCTTTATGGATGTTAGCTTTTGAACATCTTGAACTCTGAATAAACTTGCTACTGTAATTTTGAAAATACAAGCTTCCAGTTGACAAATTTTTGGATGCACAAGGAATGATGTATTACCAAATCATATCTATTTTAACAAGCTGGAAAGTATTATCCTTTTCCTCCCCACTGTCATATGTATTTCAGGATTAAACATGTTGGAAACAATCTATCTTAGTTTTACTTAACATTAGGACTTACCAGAAACAAAGCTGTCTCAAGCATAGTGTTTCTCAATATCTCTGTCAAATTTTCCGTTCTTAAATGTTGTCTTATGCAATTATAGATTGTTGGAATTGCCCTATTATATTGGGAAATAAAACAGCTATTCTATTCCCAAAGGCATCTTTTAAAAGCTGTTTTTTTTTCTTTTCCAAAAATGTGATGGTAGAAATAACATTTATTCAGTAGAAAAGAAATATTTATTTTGCCTATCTATTTTGGACCGGTTAAAGTCCCATTACTTCAATCAACATTCATTAAAAACCTGCTATGATGAAGATTTCAAATACTGGACCTGTAATGTATTTGAATCGGGCTACTTAATGTCTTTGTTTTTTGTTGTGGTTTTAGTAAGTGACTGAAATCATATTTGAAATCAGGCCCTTCTGACATCAGGGCCAGTGCTCTAGCTGACCCAATCAGGCTACTGCTGAATGAAGTAACTCCCTCTACCAATGCAAACCAGCAATTTCTCTGCAACTTAGTCTTATTTGGTTTTTTTTTTTTTTATGCTTTTTTTGGAGGGCAATTGGGGTTAAGTAACTTGCCCAAGGTCACATGGCTAGGTTTTTGCCTGTGTGTGCGTTAAGTGTCTGAGGTCGGATCCGAACTCAGGTCCTTCTGACTCCAGGGCCGACGCTCTACTCACTGCGGCCTAAAGCACCTTGAGTTTGATGCTCTTGTCCAAGGTCACACAGCCACTAAATGTGAGAAGTCTTGTGGCTTCAAAGTTGCCTGCTAACTTTGCTAGCACTTATGCACTGTGCTGATCTGCCTCTCTTGTTGGGGATATAGAGATAAAAAAGACCCTGTCTCTGTAAGGAATTATAGTAAACAAGTAAGAATATCACAGGGTAAAAAGTGACTGGAGGAACAATAGAAATCTAGGGAAAATCTTCCACTTAAATTTGAATAGAGAGAAAAAATGGACATAAAACCTAAAAGACAGACCCCAATCCAACTAAGGTTTAGAGGACCATGACAGAAGTAATTAATTCTTTGTATCAATTTCAAAGGATCCCATAAACATCTTGGAAGCTCATAGAGGGATATAGAAGTATGGAGAATATTGGTGGTGAAGAATTTTATGTCAGAACAATGAAAAAAGTCCAAGAGAGAATTTTTTTCTTACTGAGTCCTACTTGGAAGCTGGATCTTCCTCAAATGTTTGATTTTCCAGTGGTAAAGTCCTAAGTTTAAATCAAATCAATAAATATTTATTGTTCAGGGAACTGTGAGGGCTTCAAAGAAGACTCACATATGGTCCCTACTCTGGGGGAACTTATAATATGGCTCAATGATGCTGGAAAAGTCAAATCATAACTCAGGGGATAAAAAATGTCATGGGGGCAGTGTGTGTAATTAAATTACCAAATGAGAGATATTAACAGGAAACAGTATGGGAGATTGGAGGAAAAAAAATTATTACGGGCTAAGATAGCCCTGAAAGTTTTCATGGAGGATCTGCTTGGACAGGGAGAATTTGGACAGACCAAGAGGATTGAAGATGTTCAAACTAGAAGACATGTTATCCAGTCACCTACATTCTAGATGAGACAGCTAAGGCCCAGAGATATTTGCTGACTTTTTAAGGTCACAGAGTTAGTAGTGGAATGAGGATCTGTATCTAGATACCTTGATTCCAAATGTACTGTCCCTTCCATTACTACCTCAGCTAGAGATAAGAAAGTGCAAGGAATGTCTGAGGAGACAAAGGGTAAATTAATTTGATCGAAGTCAAGAGTTCTTCGAATGCCATTTGCTCTTTATAATCTTCCTGGACATTTGATAGGACTCATTTTTTTTAACTGCCTTACAGGGTGCTGTTGGCCCCACAGGAGCAAATGGACCTTCTGGGATTCCTGGGCCTATGGTATGACTTTGATTGTTTCAGTGATATCCTTCTTAGACTGATTTATGATTTCAAGAGTGACAGTCAAAATATTTTTTCCCACAGGGTCTTCCAGGGAATATGGGACAACCTGGAATCAAAGGTGATAAGGTGATCTAAATATTTCCATTACCATAGAGATAATTCATTTCCTCTTAAGCTGCTATTTAAAATTTTTACTGCTTTCACCTTCCAAAAATGTTTTTTCAAAATTATGTTTCAATTTACTAGCTTTCACTTAAGCCCTATCATATTTTCATCTTGCTTATGGATGTTTTTCAGTACTATGTGGGTCAGAGAAAGATTGACATGTGGTTCAGTTGAATTGATATTTTTGTCCTTATAATACTGTTGTCATTGCAAATACACTATTTTAAATTCAGTGTCTGCCTGTGTATAATACTATGTTGTTTAGGGTGAACAAGGCATTGCAGGAGAGCCAGGAGAACCAGGGTATCCTGGAGACAAGGTAAGCTTCATGCAATAATTTCTATATAAATTGAGAAAAGTCAGTGAAATGTAATATGGAGATACTTTTTAAAAGAAAAGGCATAGTGTATGTTTTTTAGTAAGTGTATTAGTAAACTAAGCCCTTACATGATTTGGAAAAATTCCCTAGTTTAGAAAAATTCTTAAAATGTAATAACCCTGAATTTTTGGTTTTCCTAATACTCTTTTGACCCAAGATATTTTTGTACCATTTTGTGTTAGACTATGACAACATCTGAATGAAAAAGCAATGTGATTTAAATTGTCTTGTTGAAACCCATCTCAATTGTTCCAAATGTGGTGATATATTTTGTACATGTCGTTCACAAATAAGGCCATAACTGCCTTGTATAGTGTGATGATTGCTCTTACCTGAATTACTCTTTTCTTCTAGGGAACTCTTGGTTTGCCAGGACCACCAGGGATGAGAGGAAAGCCAGGCCCTTCTGTAGGTTTGAACTTTTACTTTGCTCTTTCCGATTCTATTGTTGCAAGTCATAGCATGAATCTTAGTACTTGTGACTCTTAGCTGCTATAAGAGGGTTTCAGACGCACCAGTCTTGCCTTTCCTATCCTCAGTTTCAGGGCTCAGCTAATTCAGTACTTAGCTCACATTCCACAGACTATTAGTCTCCAATCCCCTTTAGTCCAGGCCAAAGCCAAATTTCTATGAACCCTAAAGACTTTGGTGGGTTGTGGTATTCCCCTAGATGACATATTACAAGAAGTGTTTAATTTGAATCATATGTTTTCAAACCAGAAAATAGACAATATCTTAAAATAATGATATTTTGATTTTTTAACCAATCTGACAAATTAAGGAAAAAAATCCTCAAGAGAGATATCATTTCATGCTAACTCTTTTGACCAAGGGGCACTAATTTCTTTCTTCCTAGAATCCTTGAACATTCATTGCTGAGAAGAGAAAGACCTTTTATCTAAGTCAACACAAAACCACAATTAATTAACAGAATATGACTAATTCACCCACCTACCTCATATACTTTTAATGAAAGCATTTTACAAAGTCAAGATTGTTATAAAAATTGAGGTTATTACTATTTCTACCATTTATACAACATGTGGTTCTCCTAAGAGAAACAGCCCTTTTCCCTCTCCTGAAAACTTTACACGTTTCATTTTATAAAGCCATGATAGCAACATTAGAACAGGGGCCCACAGCTTGTAGAATATTAGCTTTTTAAAAATCCTTGATTTTATCCCATTCCATGCAGCTTTCTGAAATTATATTTCAAAAGCATCTTTTATGGTTGAACTATCCCAAAAGACAATAAGACATTTCCTGTCAGCCTTTGGAAGGAACCCTCATCTTTAGGGATCATCTGCCAAGATTAAAAGCTTTGCCTATTTGTCTGGTATCAAAGCAGTTAACTCATTAACTTTTGGTAAATTCCATGAAATCATGAATAATAGAACTCTGGACTTAGAATCAGGAAATCTGGTTTTAAATTCTTCCTCTAATACTAGTTTTGTGACGAGGAACAAATGACTCTTTCACCATTAATTTCTTCACCCATAAAATGGGAATAGAGAACTGTGATTTTGTTGTAAGGCTCAAATGAGATGAAATATATAAATGCTTTAAGAAACTCAAAGTGACTATATAAATAAATATTATTATTATTATCAGTTAAGAGGGGGAAACTTGTGGAACTATAATAAATCAACAGAAGGTTTGTGAAACTCAGGTTTACAAAAATATTTTCAAATTTTTAGTTGACCAACACAGTAGGAACTTCCAGAAATTGAAGTAGGGATCCCATTCTCATCTGTAGTGATATTCAATGCGAGGATTTTTCAGGTCTTTAAAAATAGTGATTTTACCATTGTTTACAAGGGGTGAGGGCAGAGAAGGCACAATATATTACTTAAACAAAACAAATGATAAGTACTATTAGTTGAATTCAGCAAATTTTATATAAAATTATATTTTCATATAAAGTGCCTAATATGTGGGAGACACAATCCCTACTTTTAAGGAGCTTACATATGATTTGGTAAAATATTTGTTACATATGTACAATGTGAGGTAATTGGATGGGAATCAAGAAGAACTCTAGAGAAAGTGCTCAAGGAAAATTTGTGAAAGAGCACTCTCAGGTAGGCCAATCAAGGGAAGCTTCACTGAACTAAATCTTGAAGGAATGAGAAGAGTCATCAAGGTAGAAATGAAGAAGGAATCCTTTCCAGGAATGGGAGATTGCATGATATTCTGTTGAGATCTTTTGATATAATTGATTATTAAAGTCATATATACAAAGTAAATATGTTCATATTGTTTCATACTATTTATCTAAATCATATTAGCAGCATGTGATAGTGAAAGATCATTGGACTGAATTTCAGGAGACACCCAGGTTCTCATCCCAGATTTGAGGGGGGTCTCTAGCTAAATCACCTAACTTTTACTGCATTTATTGTCATTTTAAATGAGAAAGTTGAACATTAAGTAGAACATAAACTCTCAAGGGTAGGAATTGTTCCACTTTAGGCTTCTATCCCCAGTGCCTAGTATAATACCAGAGACTTAGTGGGTATTTAATAAATGCTTATTGATATATTTGTTGAACTACATGATTTCTAAGAGCCTCTCCAAATTTGTTGCTATTATTTTCTTCCCCCTTAGTACCATTATCTTCTATATATATTCTATATATGTATATGTATTATATATATATATATGTATATATATTCTAGTATCATAGAAGATAATAGTACTAAGGGGGAAGAAAATAATAGCCACAAGAAAGATAAAATTTGATGAAATTATCTACCTCCTGCCCCTTTTTAATATCCTACCTTGAAAGTTTTATGCTGTGATGGGAGCATAGATCAAGACAGTGCCAAACATCTTTGGTCTATAATTTTTTTCAACATTTATTTGTGGCCAATAAAAATAAATTAGAAGGTATTTTTGTCTGGAAACATTACCTTCAAACACCTATTTGAAGAATATCTTTGTTCAGAATGACCAATTTCACATTAAGAAACTAACTCCCGGGGCGGCTAGGTGGCGCAGTGAGTAAGAGCGCCGGCCTCAGAGTTGGGATGACCCGAGATCGGATCCGGCCTCAGAAAATGAGCACCCACACACAAATACTGACTGGCCCTGTAACCTTGAGCAAGTTACTTAACCCCAATTGCTTAAAAAAAAGAAAGAAAGAAAGAAAGAAACTAACTCCCACATCTAACCAAATAACTTATCACTTCCCCCAAATATTTATTTACTATGATTAATAGACCACTAAAGTTATAAGAATATCTTTACTCTTTTGTTTATCTCTCTCATTTTTTTTGGTTATTGTTCACAATCCTTCTGTTAATGATATTATTTCCAAATGGGCCTAATCTGCAATGTGTGGATTCTTGCTTAATAAGGAATAATTTCCTATACTGAGGTTTGTTAAATATTTTTAAAGGTTAGGGAAGGTGCATCTGGTATTTATTTCTCTGGAATTTTGAAAAAATGGAAATTATCCCCATGGAATACTTAAGAATTATTCTTTTCTTAAGGAAGAAGATTAGACTATACCCTTCAGTGACCCTTCCAGCCTTATGATAATATATTTATATGAACATTTGTGTGCTTGGGAATTTCTGCCATGTATATGTATTGAATATTTCACTATCTTCAAAAGATATTTTCTCAAGAATGTGCATATTTTAGATTAAATCAGAAGGGACTTCAGGAATCATGGCTAAGTGAGATATTTTGCATACTCCTAACTCTTTCATTACCTCAAAACATTTCATAATGATAGAAATGAACTAAAAACAAAAAAAATATATCTACAATAGGGGTTGGAGGAAAAGCAGAACTGGAAGGAAGACCACTAGAGAAACTAAAGAAATGAGCAAGAAAATGAAAGCTCCCAATGCAATAAAGAAATACCATAGAACAAAAGACTGACGAGAGAAAATTTTAGAAGAGTTATTTTTAAATAATTGCAACTAGCTTTCCTGAAAGTAGAATGGAAAGACAATAAGAGCCCTAGGAATGATTGGAAGGTTTGATAAAATAATTTTAAAAGGCAGCTTAGTAAAGTGGAAAAAAGCATTGACTCTCAAGTCAGAGTATCATTGTTCAAATTTCACCTGTCATACTACCTGGGTGACCTTGGACAAATTAATTAGCTTCCCTAGTCTTCAGTTCCCTAATTTGCAAAATGATGCCATTGTAGGTGCCTCTGTGTTCCCTTTCATCTCTATATCTACCATCTTGTGGTCTTTTATAAGAAGTGAAACCAGACCTCTTGATGAAAAACTTGAGAAGAAACTTTATGGATTAGAATAGAAACTAGACAAACTTAGCAAAGAAATTGATAGCCTAAAAACTGTGGGAAAATTACTCAACAATGCAATGATACAACAAGAAATATTAAAGTAATGTCAGAAGGTGAAATATTGGAAGACCATGTAGTAGTAAATATAGTCTATATTATACCCTGTAGTAGTAAATAGATTCGATATAGAAAACACAGTCATGTAGTAGTAAATATAGTCAAATTAGAAGACAAAAATCTGATAAATCATCTAACAATCATTGGATTCCAAAAAAAAAGATCAAAAGAGAAAACATTAATATCATTGTTACAGAAAAATCATAAAAGAAAATTGCTTAGAACTATTGGAACTAGATGACAAAATAGATGTTACAGTAATTTATGGCACATAACCAGCAAGGAGTGCCTGATTCAACTCACCAAGAAATGTGATTGTAAAACTACACAATGATTTCAAAGAGAAAATATAACATAAGCCTAAAAGGAAGATCATATAGAAAGAAATTCAATGGTTACTCCAAACAATAAAAAATGAAAGAAAAATTGGAATATGCTATACTACGACATATCATAAAATAGAAAGCCAGTCTTAAAGCCAAGAAAAAAATAGATTCAAGTCTTACCTCTGATATATACTGACTGTGAAACTCAGGGCAAGTCATTTAATCTCAGTGTACTAAGAAATTTTCTAAGACTATATTGCAAAACAGATACCAATCCACGTTTATACAAGGAGTGTTCTCATGAGGACTTCTCAACTCTTAGAAATGAGGGATTCAATAAACAAACAAGCAAACAAACAACAATTTAATCAGACTTAGGAAAGTGAATAGGATGAATTCACCCATAAAAATTTAAGAGAGTAGAATAAAAGATTAGAAATCAAACCTCAACAATTTTACGTTCACAAGACACATGAGCAAAAATAGAGACTAATAGTTGAAATGAAGGGAGATATTATTTCTTTCATCATCTTAGATGAGACAACAGTAAGTACATTGTAATATAATCAAGAGAAACAATGTTAAAGACATAGATGATGAAATAATATCAATATTAAATATTTGCTTTGAACATCATAACATTTAAGCAATAAGGGAAAAACTAAATTGATTATAAGAACTAGATCAGAAGACAAGAATTGTTGGTCATAAGATCTGCCTTTTTAAGATTTTCATACTCTTTCAGGAAAATGGGGGAAGGGGAAGAAAAGTATCTAATCGGAGTTGTACAAAAGTTATATATGATAGAACTTGAAAGATTATTGAATTGGAAACAAAGACTATACTTATTTTTCAGTATCTATCACAAAGCCTTACATATGTAGGTTCTTTAAAACAATTTTATTGATACCTTTTGTTTTCATATCACTTAAATTTTTCCCTGTATCCCTCCCTCTCTCTCCCATAGAGTCATCCATAATAATAAAGGGGTTTTTTTGGAAGAAAGAAATCAGCAAAACTGATCAGTCATTTAAAATTATGATAATATATGCAATGTTCCATGTCTATGTATATCCATCCTCACCTCTACAAAGTAATGGTGAGAGATGTAATTTCATATCTCTTCTTTGGGGCCAAACTTGCTCATATAAATTTTACATCATTTATTTCTTATTGTTTTGTGGTTCTTTCAAGTTACATTTTTGTAGTGTATAGCATTTTCTTGGCTCTGGTTACTTCACTTTGTATCTGTTCATGAAGTCTTTCCATGTATGTAAATTAATAGCTTTTTAATAAATATTTGTCCAATATTGCATGCAACATTTTCTTTTTTAAAATGTTAAAAACATTTTAATTTAAAGTTTTGAATTCCACATTCTACTTTCCTCTCTATTCTCTCCCCTTTCCCTGAGATGGTAGGCAGTCAGATATGTTATACATGTGCAATTATGTAAAATATTTTCATATTTGTAATTTTGTACAAGAAGGCTTGAATAGAAAAAAAATGAAGGAAAGAAAGTGAAAATTATCATGTTTTAGTCTATATCCAATCAATATCAGTTCTTTCTCTGGAGGCAGATAATGTGCTTCACCATTTATCTTTTGTGGTTGTCTTGAATTGCATTGCTGAGAATGGCTAAGTCATTCATAGTTCATCAAACAATACTGTTACTGTATACAATGTTCTCCTGGTTCTGTTCACTTCACTATGCATCAGTTCATGCAAGTCTTTGTGCGTTTTTCTGAAATAATCCTGCTTGTCATTTCTTATAGCACAACAATATTCCATTATAATCATATACCACATGTAGCCATTCCCCAGTTGATGGACATCCTTTTAATTTCCTAGTCTTAGTCAACATAAAAAGAGCTGCTATATATATTTTTGTACAAAAAAATTCTTTTCCCTTTTTTTGGATTTCTTTAGGATATAGACTTAGCAGTGATATGTACAGTTTTATAACCCTTTGTGCATAGTTCTAAATTGCTCTCCAGAGTGTTTGGATCAGTTCGCACTCCACCAACAATGCATTAGTGTCCTAGGTTTCCCACAACCCCTTCAACATCCAATATTTTCCTTTTTTTATCATATTAGCCACTCAGATGTGAGGCGGTACCTCAGAGTTGTTTTAATTTGCACTTCTATGATCAATTTTATACTTGCAACATCTTCAAAAATTGGTCATGTTCTAGATCAGTGGTGTCAAGTTGAAATAGAAATGAATGCCTCTGGGCCTTATATTTACTTAGAAAACCACAAATTGACATTATCTGTGTTGCATTGTATTTCTGTTTATTTTGTCAAATATTTCCCAAAGACAATTTAATTTAGTTTGAAGAGCAGTCTTTTGTGGGCAAAAAGTTTAACACCTTTGTTCTGTTATAATGAATTCATAAGTAAATGTACAAATGCAACATATCCATCCTTTAAAGTGACTTCTGAACTATGATAAATAAGGCTAATGGCTATCTTTATCAACGACAAATCAATAGATTAGCTATTTGCTAAACTTATTTAATTAGAAAGAGATAGAGGGAAAAAGAGAGAGTAAATTATTTAAGAATTGAGTAACACTGTTGCTATATAACGTCATGAAAATAGAGAAGGCATGTTACAAAACTCTTTCTTTGAGCTAATATGTCCTTCATGGCTAAATAGAGAGATTAAATGGAGAACAGTGTAGACCAATGTCATTAGTGAATATTGAATAGAGCAAAAGAAAAACAGATTACAGAGGAATTACATGTGATATGAAATAAAATAATTTTTAAAAATCCATTTGGAAGTGTTCAAGAATATCAAGGTATATAATGAAAGAAAAAAAGGAAGAAGCAATAGGGTAACAATATTTACTAAATGTTTGCTATATTCCATGGTTTTGGAGCCAGATCTCAAGCCATAAAAAAAAATGTAACAATTATCGATACTATGTGGTTCTGGATTCAAAAATTTAAAGATCAGTTGAATACACTAAATAAGAAAGACCTAGGGAAAATGTGAACAGTAATCTAATATTAGAAGAATCTAAGAACTTCAACTACTATGGAGGATATTCTATTTTATAAAGGATGCTAGGAAAACTGATAGCAGTGTGGTGGAAAAATAGGTCTAGGTCAGCATTTTATGCCTTATACTACAATAAATTCCAGATGAATGAATAATTTGTTTGTAAAAAGTTACATCATAAAGAAATTAAAGGAGAATGGAAGGTAGTAGTTTTCATAATTATAGACAGGGAAGAATTAGTGATTAGATGTGAAATAGAAATGATCACATATCACAATACTTCAAGAGATCTGTGATTAAGTAGATTTGGTTATTTCTTTAAAAAATTTTTAAAAACCACACCAAATTCATGCTTGTCTAACCTAGGAGATTCTTTTTGTTTTTATTCCATAAGCACACTGAGTACCTTCCTCATATTACCTCTCTTTTCAAATTTTAATTTTTAAAAATTGTATCTTGAATTTAACCAACACCAGATAAAATGGGCATTTCCATATACATATTAGAACAAGGGAGAAAAAGAAGATTTTACATGAAACTAAAGAACTTTGTGATTTCTACCTTGCTTTTCTTTTTAATTATGTAATTCCAACCCATAGCCTTCAAAACTTTCCTGATTTCATGTACTTTTGTGTAGTCTTCCTCCTGCTCTCTTTTCTGCATTAAAAATTATTTAATGACCCTATTTTGTTTTTTTCCTCCTATATACTGTCCTTGTTCACCCTCACATTCCTACCCCTCTTGCTGGAAAAAAATAGTAAAGAAAATTAAAAGCCCTTGTAACACATAGTCAATCAAAAATAAATTCTCACATTATGTCCAAAAATGTATTGTTTTCTGAATTTTGAGTTCATCTCATCTCTTGCATGTAGTGGCTAGCATGCTTCATCATCAGTCAGCAAAGTTGAACATTGCATTGATCAAGTTCTCATGTTTTTAGAGTTGCTTTTCTAAAAAATTTTTCTCCTGAGCCTGCTAACTTCACCCTGCATCAGTTCATCTACAGGAGAACCTGCAGCCTCAAGGTCACATGTGAGTCCAAGTTTTACAGAACCTAGGGGGCCACATGTGGCCTCAAGACTGCAGGTTCCTCATGTGTTAGGAGTTACTAAATTTCTCTGAAACCATTCATTTCATCTTCCATATGATAAATAATATTCCATCACGTTCATATGCCATAATTTGTTCATCTATTACCCAATAAATTGGCACCCCTTTAGTTTCTAGTTCTACTACCAAAAATGGCTACTACAAATATTTTTGTACATCTGGGGTACTCTTTTTTCTTTGAGCTAATCGGGTGTATAAGCTTCATAATGGAATAACTGGGCCAAAGAGTTTTGTAAGTATTCATCTATTTCCTCTATATAGTTTTATTAGGATTTAATTGGACAAAATGGCTCTATAATTTCATCTATTCCTTCTCCCATTTTAAATATATCTTTCTTTTCCATTTCTGATACGAATAATTTTATTTTCAAATCACTTTTTAATCTGGGAAGCTAACTGTTTAATCAAATGTCTGATTCATTGGCTTCTTCTTTCTTTTGTTGATAAAAGGATTAAAATACAAATTTCCCCCCTAAGAATTGCTTTAGTCGAATCTCATAAATTTTGATCTGTCTCATTATTGTAATTTTATTTGATTAATGTTTTTATTGTTTCTACAATTTGTTCTTTGACTCACCAATTCTTTTTAAAAAAATGCTTTATTAACTTCTGGTTTACATCATTCATTTCTGCCAGATTTTGAGTTATAATTTTTCCCCATTTTTCCCCTACCCACCACCCCAGAATAGCAGTCCCACAAGATATCCCCTCATCCAATCTGTTCTTTTCCATATCTTCTCCCATACCCCCTTCGACTTTTCCATTAGGGCAAGGTGAATCTCTGTGCCCCAGTGCCTACACATCTTATCTCCCAATTACATGCAAAATAGTATTAATAATAGTATTTATATATATTTGAAACATTTAATTTCACCAATTCTTTATAAGTATGTTGTTTAGTCTCCAATCACTTTTTTTTGCTTTTTGGAGGGGAGAAGGCAGGGCAATTGGGGTTAAGTGACTTGCCCAAGGTCACACAGCTACTAACTATTAAGTGTCTGAGGCCAGATTTGAACTCAGGACTCCTGACTCCAGGGCCAGCGATCTGCACTACTTCGCCACCCCTACTTTTTGATTCTTTGAGGCCCCTATATTGAATATTGAATTGGATTATCCTTACATTATTGTAATCAGTGAATACTGTATTTAGTAATTCTCCTTTTCTGCAGTTTTTGGCTAAGGTCTTTGTTTCAATTCATGTTCAATTTTTGTAAAGGTGTCATATACATCCGAGAGGTACATAAATTTCTTTGTATTGTTATTCAGTAATCATTATAGAACTATCATCCCTAATTTTTCTAAAGTGTTGACAAAGTCTTTATCTTCTTTTTATTTATCTTTTGATTAGATTTATCTAGGTCTAAAAGGAAGTATATTAAAGTACCCTGTTATTATAATTTTAGTTTCTAATTTTCCCTCTTGCTTAATGAATTTTTCCTTTAAGTATTTGGATGTTGACATTAGGTACAAATGTACTAATTATTGATATTGATTCATTCTCTATGCTGTCTATAAGTAAAATTTAATTTCTTTGCTTATCTCTTTTTTACTTTATCTATGCTTTCTGTAGCCTTATTTGAATTCATCACTGCTACCCTTCCTTTTTTCTTTAGTTCATCTGAAGCATGATACATTTTGCAATAGCATCTCATTCTAACTATATGAGAATCTTTTGGTTTCAAATTATAAAGCCAAGCATGAGCAGCTTTCCAGAGGACTGCTACTAGAACAGTTTTATGGTTCTGATTACATAGTATAGTGAATTCTCTATTTATTCAGCAGTAAATTAAAGCAAAACATTCACAGAAACCAAAGTACAGCATTCACAATGTTATAATAATTTATCACTAAAGTTTTCCACTAAAGTTGGCCACATAGTTTTCACCAAAGTGGCCACGTAGTTTTAAGCAAAAGATATCATTCAGTCAGTCCTTAATTCAATCATCCTTAAGGAGCAAGCCTTTGACCTTTGTACTTTGTGTCCCAAGGAGCAAGCCTCCATAAGGGACACAAAGTACAAAGGTCAAAGTTCTCCACCCCTAGGTCACATTGTATTATGATCTTCTCAGTTAGCATTAAGTACCCAAAAAGAGGTCTTTTTCATCTTGACTAGAGCCTGGCTTTCAGATTCCATGGTTCCTGTTCCATGGTCCCAGCTACTACCTGAATCTACCCAATCATTACCAGGATTTGAAGGTAGCCAGCTCTCAGCTCCTCATCCAGCTCCTCATCCAGTTCCTGTTCCATATTGAATCCCACACTCCACCTCAAGACCTTCACAGTTTCTGTTTCTGGGGATACAAAGCTTAATACCACCACAATAACATTCATGCACATTTCTGGCACCATTATTAATTCACTATCTGCCTTTGAAATCAACATAGACCCACCAACAAGATCCAAGAGGTCAACACAAATCATTAGTAAAGTCTCAGGACCTCCAAAACCCTCCTCCAGAACTTCTGTAAACAGACAACCAGAAAATCCTCTTTCGGGGCTTCCAGTAAGGTCCCAGGGATTCTGTACAAAGTATCACAAGCAAAAATCAACACAGACAGAACAGACAAACATAAAGTGCTAGGATACCACAAGTTTTTTTCCACCAAAAGAGTTCTCTTCTCAGTTCTGCTCTCTTCCATCTTGGGCTTCTCTTTATATATAGTCATGAGCTCCTCCCCTTCCTGTTGCATCAGCAACAGGGGTTCACAATTTTTGGGGTTCACAAGTTCTGTTTCTTAACAATGACTTAATATAATCATGGTCAAGCCATAAAAGAAACTTGAACTGAAACAAAGTGCTAAATAATTAAATAGCCGAAACAAGGTGTTAAGTACTTCTTTGCTTACCATTACACAAGTGTATTTCTTGTCAACAACATATCCTGGGATTCTGACTTCTAACCCATTTGCCTATTCTCTTCTGTTTTATACATGAGTTAATCCCATTCCCATTCACAATCATGATTGTTAATTGTGTATTTCCTCCATTCTGTATAAAATTCCTGTGTAAATTAATTTCTCACTTTTTTCCTATGAGATTATTTATAGCTTTTTCCATTTTTCCTGCAGTAGTGTATTATATGAATTTTAAAATTCTTATACTGTTAATCTAGGCATAGATAGATAGATAGATAGATAGATAGATAGATAGATAGATAGGTAATGAATTCTATCAAACATTCAAAGAACACTTTATCCTTGGGTTGTGAGCTCCAAGGACTGGGAAGTTGCCTTCTAGAGTAAAAGAAAGTTGTGGAAAGGGAGATAATGAGTTCCATTTGGCACATATTAGTTTAAGATGTCTACTGAGCATCCATGAAAGATTAGCAAAGTGGTTTATAGCAACATATCAAAATGATCATAACTAGATTGGATTTATGCCAGGAATTCAGGTTTGATTCTATATTAGGAAAATTATAAATAAAATAAAACTTCATAATAACAGAAATTTTGAGAATATGTCCATAGATGCAGAAAAAACTTTTAAAACAAAATACAATGCCCATTTATAATTTAAAAGAACACTAAAAACATAGAAATTGATGGACCTTTGCTTAACATATTATATATATATATATATATATATATATATATAATATGTTATATATTATATATATATATGTACATACATATATAATGGTAATAAATGAGAAATCTTTCCATTGGGATTAAGTAAAGCAAGGATATCCATTATCACCACTAATATATTATAAAGTACTGAATTGCTAGCTATAGCAAAAATAAAAAAGGAAAAGTGATTTGAGGGAATAAGCATCGGTAAAGAAGAAATAAAATTATCACATTTTATAGAGAGTATAATGATTTACTCAGAGAAAACTAGAGAATCAATTAAAATATGTTGAAACTAATAAATTCAACAAAATTTCAGGATATAAAATAAATCCATATAAGTATTTGGCATTATTAGGTATAACCAACAAAAAGCAATAGGAAGAGATATAAAGAGGAAACTCCACTTATAATAACTACAAAATGTATAAAATACTTGGGAGACCACCTAACAAGACATATGGAAACAATATGGGTATGATTATAAAATACTCTCCAGGGAAATGAAGACTGACCTCAGTAATTGGGACATTAATTGTTCATAGATAGACTGTGCCAATATAATAAAAATAGCAAGCCTACCTAAATTAACTTACTTATTAGGTGCCACACCAATCAAATTACCAAAGGACTATTTTGTAAAGCTAGAAAAAATAACTAAATTCATATGAAGTGATAAAAGTTCAAGAATTTCAAAGGAAATAAATTTTTTTAAATGGAAAGGGAAGAAACCTAGCAAATCCAGTTCTCAAACTTTACTACAAAGAATTAATCATGATTTGTTACTTGGGGTGGGGGGGAGCAGGAGAATGGATCATTGGAACAGAATAGGTATTCAACATACAGAAGCAAATCAACCTAATAGCCTAGTGTTCAACATACCCAAAGACATGAGCTCACTCCACTTCTTACTGGGGGTAAAGGCTCACTATTTGACAAAAAAAAGTACTGGGAAAAATGAAAAGCAGTCTGGCAGAAATTAGATATAAATGAACACTTCACACCATATAGTGTTGTAGATACAAGGTTCCCTCCTCCATTTTTCTCTGGACCCCACTGCTAACTCTCTGGACTTTTTCTTCATCATTCCCTAGCATCATTCTCACCCTGGAAGATCCCTCTACCCCTGTGGCTCTTTACTCTGATTGGTCTGTTCCCACCAGAACCTCCATTTTAAGGAAGGGCTCAGACCAGTCACATTCACTCCTTTATTCCTCTCTAGTCTTGCTCGTTACACTATAGACTTCTATTTCTGCCATGCTCCAAACAAGGTTATCTTCTGTCACAGGTATTCTGAAAAATGTTTAAGAACTTGTTCTCTGGGGAAAAATGTATGCATTGATTACTTTTAAGTTTAATCTGCATCAATAACATCTTTTCCAACACTTTCTTAAGTCTAGACAATCTATAAAACGATAAATCAATTCCTGATTTATAGCTTTTGCTAGTTTCTAAGGTCTAAATGCACACAATGAAAATTTGACAGTTGAGCCTTGCAAGCTGGTATGAAATGGCTCCAGTACACCCCTGCTTTCTTCCCATATCCTTCAGCTTCCTTTTGTGTATTGTCTTCTCCCATTAGAATATAAGTTGCTTGAGGGAAGGCACTGTAATTCTTTTTTATTCTATTTATCTTTTCAGTGCTTAGTATGGTCCTAGCACATAGTAAGTACTTAATAAATGCTTACTTACTTGTTGACTTGACATGATTTCATTATAAAAGATCACATCATTTAAAAAAAAGAGGATCAAGGAAAAAAATCACCTTTCAAATCTATGAACATAGAAGAAATAATGACCAAACAAGGTGTAAAGAAGATAACAGAGAATAAAACTGACAAATTTTATTACATAAAATTGAGGGGGTTTTTCACAAACAAAACCAATGCAACTAAGAATGGAAATGGGAAAATTTTGCAGCAAATTTCTTTTTTAAATGAACTTATTCCCTTAAGGAACTGGATCAAACTTCTAAGAATAAAAGCCATTCCAGAATTAGTAAATTGTCAAAGGATGTGAACAAGTGGTAAAAATTCTCCAAATCTTTAATAATTATAGAAAGGTGAATTAAAGCATTGAAGGAACTGACAGAAAATAGGTACATTAATACAAGTGGGGCCTGTGACTTGATCCAACAGTTGTTCTGGAAAGCAATTGAGACTATGTCCCAAAAGCGACTAAACTGTACATAATTCTCCTAAGCCTATACCCCAAAGAAATCAAAGAAGAAAAGCATCCATATGGACAGAAATAATTATAGTACCTATTTTTGCACTTGAAAAGAACTAGAAATGACTGAGCAAATTATGGTATATTAATATAAAGAAATAATATTTTGTCATAAGAAATGATGGTTTTTAGAAAAACCTGGAAAGATTTGAATGAATTGATGCAGATGGGAGGAGAGCCAGTTGAACAATTGAAAAGACAAACAACTTTGAAAGATTTAAGAATTCTGATCAAAAGTATCTACCATAATTCCAGAGGGCCAATTGTGAAACTTAGTTCCCATCTTCTCATAGAGAGATGAAAGACAAGAGGCAGAATGAGGCATATATTTCTAGACATGGCCAATGAAGGATTTTGTTTTTCTTGACTATGCATATTTGTTATAACAGTCTCATCCTTCACTCTTTTGTTTTTTTAATTTGGTAGTAGATAGAAGTAGAAAAATAAAATTCATAAAGATAGATAGATGGTATGATGTTACAATATGTAATGCATAGGTATAAGAAAAAAAATTGCATAAGGAAGCCAACTAGTAGGTAGGCAGGAAAAGGAGTGGGATATGCCTCTGCAGAAGATAGCATCTGAGCTGAATTTTGAAGGAAATGAGGGAAGCCAAGAGACAGAAGTGAGGAAGGAAAACATTTTGTTTCAAGGGAGAAGTTGGGATTCTTAAAAGATCTGTGTCATTTCCCAAAGACACACCATTCTCTTCTTGTTCAATTTTGGATCCAGCTTGTAGTCCATTGGAAGTTTCTATCCCATGTATATGTACAGATGTATCATTTTTACAGGTTGTCCATCTTCCTCTGTATCATACTTTGGACAATCAAAATTCTTCTGCTGCTATTTTTTAATTTATGTATAGTTAGGTCAAACTCTTGAATAACTCTACATTTCATTTAGGAGGCTCTGCAGTGTTCTCAGAGTTGACACAATCAGCCCAAGGTCATCTGCAAACAAGAGCATCTGGAAGACTCCACCATTATAGGGAATCCCTCTTCAGCTTGGACTCTGCCCTGGAACTCTTCCATGACAGTAGCAAACACCTTTGGTGAGCATGTCTCCGTGTTCTATGTCTCGAATGATATTCATCATCAGGAGATTGTCAAACAAAGTTGTCTTTATTGTTGGATCTTTCTTGAAATCTTGTATGAGTTTTACATCTCACATGTAGACACATTGTTAGAAGAAAGTCTCCAAGGCAATGCTTTGCTCTATTGAATCAATATTTTGTTATAGCCAAATAATAAACACAGTGCTATCTTATATTCTCTATACCTTACAGTCAATTATAAGGTCACAAAGATGTGTTCTACTATGGAACATTGCTTGGGAAGATCTGCCTATTGTATTTTAATGCCTTCATTGATACTATTCTCAATGTATTTATAGATTATTTTCACATTTTTGAGAAGAGGAAGTAGGCACATGAGTTGGTAATTGCCAATATTCCTTAGGTTATTTTTTGGGATAATAATATATTAATGGTTTTCACACACACACACACACACACACACACACACACATCTTTGATATCCTCTTATAAGAACCAACTCTTAATTACCTCAGTAATTTTTACGTGTCAATTTTTATTCATTTATTCAACAGGTGATTGTTCAAGGTGTTAGGGAAACAAAAAATAACATAGCTCCAGCCCTCAAGTAGCTTAAATTCTATTGGGGAAAGCAATATATACCAAGAAAATTAGATCTAAATGACATATAAAGTAATTTTGAAGATGGGGAAAACCATCAACTTGGGGAATCTAAATAGACTTCCCCAAGCAGATAGCACTTTAGCTGAGCTTTGAAGAAAAGCTAAGGATTCTGTAATGTGAATATTAGAAGGAGGTGCATCCCAGGATGAAAGACAGCCAGCTCAAAGGCACAGAGATAGGAGATGAAATATATGTACAAGGAAAAGCTGGCTAGTGGGCCAGTTTGGTTGGAATGGTGAATATGTGAAAAAGAGAAATGAGCAATAAGCCTGAAAAGGTAGGCTGAAGTCAGATTTTGAAGAATCTGAAGAAGTTTATATTTTATCACAGAGGCAAAAGGCAACTCCTGGAGCTTCTTAAGGAGAAGAGTAGCATGGTAAAATCTCTACTTTAGGAGCATTACTTTGGTAACTTGTCGAGGATAGATAAGAGAGGGATAGGTCTTGACACAGAGAGAGCAGCATGGACCCATTATGACTGGAAAAAAAACATTCCATTAGATACCTCTGATAAAAATGTAACAAAAAAATAGGAAATTGACAGATATATAAGATTACAAGCTATTCCTAAATAGATAAGGGTTCAGATGACATAAACAATTTTCAAAAGAATAAAACTCTTGATAACAAAGTCACTATTGAGCAGCAAAATTCAAGTTAAAATAACCCTTGGGTAGCATGTTACAACTATTAACTATAGAACAGATGGTAAAAGATGGGGAAAACTCATTATTAGAAGGAATATAAAAAGATGGGCTTCCTTTTTTAAAAAAGCACAAAATCCTATTCATTGTGAACTTAAATACAAAGAGACTAAAACAGGGAATATTTCTATGTACACAGCATAACATAAAAAGAGGATTCAATATAAAACCATGAATTTCCATGCATTTACTAAGTGCTTAAAATTTTGCAAGGGAAGTTATTGAATGGCTCAGATCATTTGACACAGAGAATAATACTGCAACTATATTTAAAGTAGATAATTTATAGCAAGAAAAGATCCACATGCACCAAAAAAAGTTCATAGCAACATCATTTGCAATAAGACAAAACTTGAAAAACAAGCCAAATAAGTGACTAATGATAGAAAAAAACTAGACAAATTATGCTATGAGTGAAATGGAATGTTGAACTTTGTAAAGAATAATAAATATGATGGATTCAGAGAAACACAGGAAGATTTGTATGAACTGTGAAGTGAAGAAATCAGAGGCAAAAAAACAATATGCACATGGACTACAATAATGTAAACAAAGTCAACATGGAAATCAAACTGTTCAAATACAAGGAAGGCTCAATGTTCATGTGATAATTAATGTTAAAAACATAATTAATGTCAACAAACAAACTTCAGGGAATTCCCTTTGTAAAAGATTTCTATGAGTATTTTTAAGGGTCTATCATATAAAAGAAAGATGTGTAAATGACTTTAAAAGTAATTTGGAATAGATATTTAAGTTCACTTGGAAATAATAGCTTTTAAAAGTTATTTTAATCATATTTTCATAATTTAATCATTTTAATATTTTAATCATTTCCTAAGTTAATAAGCTTTTTGCAAAATTAAGTCTGAGATATATCCATTTTATAAAAAGAATTTTTATAAATAAATTTTTATTTAAAAGAGGACTATTTATGATTATTTCTTTTGGGTAATAATAAGTATTTTATGTGTTTTAGCCTAATTATTTGCCTGGAGTCTGACACTAGAGTATGTTGAAAAGAAAGAGTACCAATCTTTCTTTTCCTAAAGCCTTGGCTCACCTCCACACAAAACATTCCAGATATTTAAGACCTGTAGAAAGAGAGGCAAGGGGACAGTGCATAGGGTCAATAGAACCCATTTGATTGTTCCTGAACAGGGTAGTGGTGTACTTTAAGAAGAGTGTTTTGATAGTTCCGTGGAGGACAGATCAGTGCAAGAAGGGACTGAAAGCTGAGCCTAATTAAGAGACTCTTGCAACAGTCTAGAAAAGAGGTGATAAAGGGCTGAAGTAAGGTAAGAGCCATGTAAGTGGAGTTAAGGGAAAGATGTAAGGTAGATTGTTAAGTTAGAATCCAGATTTGGTAAATAATTGGACTTGAGGATTTAGAGACAATGAAGTAGCAAGGGTGATACTTACATGGTAAAACAACTAGGTGACTGACAATGGTAATACCATCAACAGCAATGATATTTGGAAGAATGATGAGTTTAAAGGGAGAAATGAAGTTTTGTTTTGGATATATTGAGTTTGAAACCTGTAAAGCCAATCACAAGCAGCTCTCCTGAGGACTGCTGCTGTGAATAACTGTAAGGATCTAATTGCATAATATAGTGAACTCTCTATTCAGCAATAAACTGAAGCATAACATTCAAGAAACTAAAGCACAACATTCACAACAATATAACATAACAACTTATTATTAAGGTGGCCACATAGTCTTAAACATCCACCCCTAGGTCACAGTAAATCAGTCTCCTCAGTCAGTACAGAATGTCCAAGTAAAGTCTTCTTTCATCTTGAGGATGGCTTCCAAACACCTCAGTTCCTCTTCCATAGGCTGACTGCTCCCGGCTCTTGCCTGGATTCACACATAGGCAGCTCTCCACTTCTGTTCTATATCTCAGGTTATGGGAACTGCTCCTCTTCAAGCCCTTTGCACTTTCTGTTTCTAGGAAGACAAAACTTAACAGAGCTACAACAATATTTACACACATTACTGGCATTATGATCTCAATTCACTTTCTGTCTAACACAGCAACACAAATCAACAAACAAGGCGTCTGTCTGATAAATCAAACACATATTAACAGTAAAGTCCTCTTTCAGGACTTCTGTCTAATAACAGACAAGATGCTTCTGTCTGACAGAATAACAGACAAGGCTTTTGTCTGGCAGAACAACAGACAAGAGTGCTACAGAGTGCTAACATCACAAACTTTCTCTAATACAGATCAATAGAGCACCAAAATCATGAGCATTCTCTCTCTCAGTTCTGCCTGTGCCCAGCTCTGCTAGAACTCTCCTCTGCTCTGCTCCTTCCTGTTGTGCTTTTGTGGCAAGCTCCTCCCACCATGGCTTCCATTTGATTATGTTAGGCCCATTAAGAGCAGGGAAGGTCTTTAAATTCTGTTAGGTCTATTAAGGGCAGCACAATATGTACTGTTTCCAACAAAGACTTTTGATACAATCAAAGGTGAGGCTCAAAGACACTTGAATAGCTGAAACAAGCAGCAAAGTACTACTTTGCTTGCCATTACAAACACCTAGGGGACATTCAATTGAAACATAAAATAAGAGAAGATGAGAACTGCATATACATATATATACATATATAATACACACATATGTGTCTATGTACATATATGTATATATACACATGGATGCAAATATATAATATTTATGTGTATATGTCTACATGTGTGCATATCTATATCTATCTATCTATACATTATATCTACCAGCAAAAGTATGATCGTTGAATTCAGTTTAGGGGGTAGAAAATGGGGAATAAGTTCAGCAGTAGAGACTGAGAGGAAGTAACCAGTCAGGTAAGAGAAGCAGGGGAGAGCATAAACCAAAGAAGGAGGTGGTACCTAAAAAGCGGGGTGTTCAATATGGCAAAACACTGCAGAGAGGGAGAGAAGGATGAAGGCAGAGAAATGATTGGATTTAGTAACTAAAAGATGGTTGGTAATCTCATAGTGAGTAGTTTCTGTTGAGTGAGATAAAAACTTGGGTTTTGTGGGATTGAGATGCAAATGGGAAGAGAGGAAGTAGAAACAAAGAGAGTAAATGTCACTATTAAAGAACATAACTGTGAAAATGTTCATAGTAAATGGCCTAGACCAAGTATACACAAAGGAAGTTCATCCTAGACACAACACAATTTTAAAGGCATTCATCTTCGAGGTGTCTGAAAGAGGACAGGATACCAAAGATGTGCAAAAAGATACAGATTTTATTATTACCCCCAGGAAAGCAACCTAGAGAATATCAATAATTATTGACTCAATTCCTACTTTCCCACCTTCAACTTTTTTGGAGGAAATAATGTCTCTGTGTTATTGACGCTTCCTTGATGAAGATTTGGGAAGAGAACAGACGGGCTTCCTTAAAAGATAGTCTATAATAAATTACATCTTTATCATCACACAAGTAACTGAAAGGTATAAAGCATATAAGATCTCACTGTATTATTTGTTTACAATAAAAAGGTTTTGATCCAGTAGAGCAAAATGCTGCCTTACAAACTCTAACAAGGTGTTTTTCATGGGTATGTCAAAAATGTACAAGATTCCTTGATAGATTTCACAACAGCGATAACTTTGTTCCATGACCCCCTGATCATTAATATCAAGTTAATCATAACACAGAGAGACATGTTTGTCAAAGGTGCATACCACTGTCTCGCCTCTCACTTAGATCCTGCACAGAGTCCAAGTCCAAGAAGGAATCCCTTATAGATGTCGAGGTCCTCCAGATACACGCGTTTGAAGATGCCATCATGGTGATAGCGTCAAATGCCAGAACTCTGAAGAGCCTTATTCACAATGACTCAAAAGATTTGGGCCAACTCTATACCCAGGATGTAAAACAGTAGCTTGAGGGGAGAGGAGAGAGCAGGGTTAAGCAAAGGTGTTTAGTTTTTTTTTTAAGAGTGAGGGAGGTATCTAGTAGATTAGAAGAGAATAAAGATTAGAGAAAATGGGAATGATCTAAGAAGCAATCTTTTTTGGAGCTGGGTGCTTTTCAGAGTCACTAACTTAAATTATTTTATACTAATGTTACTTAAAGATAAACATAGATGAAAATATTTTAATAATGAAAAGTGTTTCATAATAACATTGGAACATTTTAATAAATGATATATATTTTTGCTAGTTTTCATATGGTAAATCAATGAAATTTCGAAGGGCATATTTGCATTGTGAAATGCTAGTTTATTATATGTTTGTTTCTTCATAAATTATAGTTATTGTTTTCTTTCAATTTTTAGGGACAAGCAGGTGACCCAGGCCCCCAAGGACCATCTGGACCACCAGGACCAGAGGTAAAATATTGGTGAAAGAATAATAAAATTTAAGCGCAGCTAGGTGGCACAGTGAATAGAGCACTGGCCCTGGAGTCAGGAGGACCTGAGTTCAAATCCAGCCTCAGATACTTAACACTTACTAGCTGTGTGACCTTGGGCAAGTCACTTAAGCCCAATTGCCCTGCCCTTCCCCTCAAAAAAAAAAGAATAATAAAATTAAAACAAGTTTTTAATCCAAAGTTCAATTGGTAAAATGTGTTTTCACATGGCAGTATTAAGGGAGCACTTCAGAAGGTTTAATATGGACATGGATTAGATTAAATATTTCTGTTGCATTAGATATTATCTGGCAACAATCTTTGTTAAACTGTGGAAGTTGAACTTGTGAGGGCAAAGGACCATAGAGTATATGGTCTCCAGCTCTCTCTTTTCCTTCCCAAAAGAGGAATCATATAAATACATAAGGGTGGTTGTGTTCCTCTAGGAAGACTTCTCTATTCTAGCTATGAAGTTCCCACAGACCCTTGCCCATTGGAAATTCACAGTCTTTGAGGCAACAGGAATTAAAGGGATTAAAGAATTTTTTTTGGAAATGAAAGGACTTCTTTGGCTACTAGGGACGAGTAGCCTTTCAACTTTTACTTAAAGACCTCAAGTTATGGGGAACTTACTGCCTCTTAAGGTCACCCATTCTATTTTTAAAGGTAACTTTAACTATTAAGTTTTTCCTTACATTAAGTTTACTCTTTGCAAAAATCATCCATGGCTTTTAACTCAGCCATCTGTGGCCAAGAAAGACATATCGAATCCTTCTTTCATGTGACAGCCCTTGAACTATTTGAAGAGAGCTATCTTGCTCCCTTCACCAAATTTGCCCAATCTAGTCATCTCTAGAATAAACATCATCAGTTTCTGAAACTTTTCCTTATATAACATGAACTTTAGGTCCTTCACCTGGTTACCTTCTTCTGGATGCTCTCTAGATGTAGTGCAGTAGTAAGACTATTACAAACTAGAATGTTATACTTCTTTTAATGCTCTTAAGAGTGGAAATTCCCCAGTAGATTTGATATTATTCTCTTCTTCCCTTGGAGAGTTTCTTTATTAGGGGGTACATGGTTCCATCCAAATTAAATGATGCTTCACCCTAGTCTAGCCACATAAGACTGGATACTTAGCTTAGATGGATGGGATATGGATGGTTATTTTCTTTGGTGTCTTTTCTGTGGTGGCCAAAAAAATTAACACCTCTGTCCTTCAGTGTTATACAAGGGTCCTCTAGGACACTGAAGTGTCAATAATGAAGCTTATTTTCTCTTTTACCTCCCAGAAAGTGGGAGTGAACCCTTGAATCTAACTTGTATTCCCCTTTCAATACCTGAAATCATATTAGCACAGACCCAAACATGATGTATGATTGAATCAGGATTTTAACAATAGTTTAATTAACATGTACCTCTTAAACTCATGTTAAGCTCTGGTTGAATGCAGAAATATTTATATTCACAGTATCTTCAAACAAAATTGTGAGTCTTTGTTAGTGAAGTAATTCATCTCTTTACCCATGCTATACACACTAAATATCTCCTTCTTACAGTTCCTTTAGTTTCTGGACTACCCATGATAACAGCTTTCTTCAATGAAGCTAACTTTAGGATTTCTTCTTTTTATATCCTTTTTCACATACACTTCAGGCCAATTAGAGAATTTGTCCCCAGCAGATCTCTACAGAGCCCCCTCCCTCACACCTGAAACCTACCACTTAGCACACCCCTCATAATCCCATGATCAGAAAAGCAGCATGGCTAGAGGATAAAGCACTGGACTCAGAGTAATAGGAGCTGGGTTCCAATCTTGCCTCTGACATATCCTAGCTAAATGACCGTGAAAAGTGAATTCTCATCTCAGTGCTCCAGACAACTCTTGTAAGACCTTAAATTGCAGATGAAGAGAATGTTTCCATGCCTATCATTTTCCTACAATGATCAAATCACAGATCTAGACTCAAAATAATAGTAACAACAATAATAATAACATTTATATAGCAGTTTGAGGTTTAAAAAATACTTTTGCATGTATGTATGTATATATATACATATATGTGTATAATCTCATTTGATTCTCATGGCAATTATAAGATAAGTGCTATTGTTATCCCATTTTAGACATGAGTAAATTGAAGCCAAAAGAGCCTAAATGAGGCATCCAGCCTCACACAGCTATTAAGTGTCTGAAGCAAGATTTGAAATCAAGTCTTCAAGACTCCAAACTAGTGATATGCTGAATGGAGTCAATTGTCTTATTTCCAGTTTGAGCATTTAGACTTCAGAAATCATCAAATGCTACAAATCAGGGCTTGGTTTATTGTTTTTAATTATCTAAGTGATGGAGAAAATGTCAATAATGTAGATTAAGCCTATAAGTGCATTGTGTATACATCTCTCCATCCCTTCCCAACCCTTCCCCAAGATCTAGTTATTAAATATTTACCTTCATGCTCCTGTACCAAACCCAGGATTCTATCCACTTTCTACACTATGCAGTTGCTAAAAGAATAAAAAAGAATATAGGGTAAAGAAAAGAAATACTAGAAGCATATTCTAATGCTTAGCTCAAGATGATTCATATTACATTCCTAATGCCACATTTAATATCTGTTCTTTAATCATATTTGATGACCTACACTTTGGACCTTGAACTTTACATAATGTTCATTTCCACTGCTTGTATTCTTTCTTTAATTTTTCTGTTGTTTTCAAATGGTGGACAATATTCTGTTAAGTAATTTATAAACAAGCATCAGAATTGTTTGTGTATCTTGTAACAATTTAGATGTTGGCTTGATGCTTGAATTATAATTGCTTTATTTCCTGGAAGCTTACTTGAAATAGAAGCTTCAGAGATATTAAGTTTGGGTTCTCTTTGCAGTCATATTGTCCTATGAGTCATATACCACATGAAGAGAATACTTCTCAAGTTCACTCTCATTCAAACATATGAGCAAAGAGAAGGGGGCCAGGGAAGGGAGAGGGTAAGATATATGAGGACATAATAAAGTATTGCATATACCATAAAACTGAGAGAGATGGTTTAGAGTCAGACTAATTTTACAGATCAAGAAAATATGCAAGAGGCCGAATGCCCAGCCAGTTTCTAGTGGCAGCAGACTACTGATCCTCTCTCCTCCAGCTTCCAAAAGGATAAAGTAATCATGTAACTCACTACACAGATGTCTTTTAGCGTAGTCTAAGTCTGATTGATTGATTTAATAAATGCATATTCTGTCAAAATGTCTAATTTAAAAAGCACAGAAAACAATTACTTCAAAATTTGTATTTTAAAATAATCTTTGCACTTGGTTTCAAAGTAAAATAGAGTAACATTTAGAGTAACAAAGCAAAGTAGCATAGAATAGCATAAGATTGTTGTGGGAAGGAAGGGAATTCTGGATAAGTGAAATTTCTGCATAATAGAAATGTAGCTCTTTAATTACTAAGGACTTTCAAAGTGAAAACTATGCTAGAATGTTATACAGACTCTTCAGCCTTTTTAAATGGAGTCTATAGAAAATGATTTTACTTTTTCACAATAACTCAGGATCATTATTATAAATACCTTTTGTTGTAATGGTTTGTAGATGCAGGTACTATGGTAGAGAGCATTACATTTCTCCCAAAAAATGCTCTAGAAATTGCTTTCTTATAAAAGGGCCAGGTGTCAATTTATTGGCTTTGAGTCATTTTTTTCATTTGTTCATTCAACAAATTTTTATTGTGTCGATATTGTAAAAAAGTGTTATGCTATTCTGATGGGAAAAGAAAGGCAACCTCCTTCATGGAGGTCAAGTGAAGGATGTGCAGGTGGATGGCTTCCTCGGCAAATATGGCTACCTTTCTACAAAATTAATTGATCCAAAGGCCAAAGAAGCTTTTTCCTCTGAGTTTATCTTGCCTTCCAGAGAAGTGTATAGGATTATAGACTGTGTAATAGGAACCTAGGGATGATCTAATCCATCCCTTAGCTAATGCATGAATCCCATCAGCAACATTCCCAACAAGTAAATAATCATCCAGTTCTTATTTGAAAATCCTTGATAAGGAAAACCTGAGACTCCATTCCACTTTTTGAAAACTTTATTTGCTATTATTTGGTCCTAATGTCGAGCCTGAATCTTTCTTCCCTCTGGGGCCAAGAGGAAGAAGCCTATTCTCTCTTTTTTATAACAACTTGTCCAAAATTTGAAGACATCCATAATGTCCCTCCTGATATTAGACTTTTATCCAAGCTAAACATCCCCCACTTTTTTCAACTAGTAGCCATATGGTGGGTTTGAGGCTGCTTACCATCCTGATTAAAAAACACATCATCTCCAACTTAGAAGGGCCCTCAGAAGTCACCTACTCACTTTCATTCATGAATAAGAATTTCCTCTAAAACTTAACCCTACTCCCCAGCCCCCAGAGGCTAAGCAACCTTTGTTTCAAGGAGGGAACTGATTCTCATGCAGGGCAACCAATCCCATTTTGGAATAGCCCTATTTTAGGAAGTTTTTCCTTACTTTAATCTGAAATTTGCTTTTTTTTTTTTTTTTTTACAAATTATACCCATTGTTTCTTTTACTACTCCCTTTCTAGAATGTTCCTAAGGAACATTCTAGATGAGTTCCAAATTGTCAATGTCCTTTCTAATATATGTAGCCTAACACCGAATACAATATTATAAATGGGGCCTGAAATTTTAGCATAGCCAAAATTATCCTTGTAAAGTCTATTGTTGAAGCTAATAGCCCCTATTTCTTTTGACCAACTGCCAGATATTATGAGGGTAGAGACAACTAGGTGGCACTGTAGATAGAACACTGGACCTGGAGTCAGTAAGATCTGGCCTCAGACATTTACTAGCTGTGTGACCATGACCAAGTCATCTAACCTCTCTTGGTTTCAGGTTCCTCATCTATAAAATGAAGATAATCATAGCATCTATATCCCAAGGTTATAAGGCTCAAGTAAGATCATCCATATAAAGCACTTTTAAAACTTTAAAGCACTATTAACCACCATCATTGTTAATTTCAAGGACATTCATGATTTGGTTCTATCCCAGTTTTTCACTCTCACCGCTTGTACTTGTCATCTTCTGTATGCACCCTCACTTTCCCATTTCCACACCTTTTCTCACACTATTCCCCATTCCTGGAAAACTCCTCTCCCTCCTGTTCCTGTCCATTGAATTCCAACACAACCTTTAAAGCCCAACTTAAATGTTGCCTCCCACCAGATTTTCTCTGATCTCTTCAGTAAGTATGAACTTTTGCCTATCACATAAGCATTTATTTGTATCTCTCATGAATTTATGGTATAATACACTATTTTTGTATTGTAGTTATTTACATCTTTACTATACTCTTACTAAGCTCATTGCTTCATGATAGAAATGACTACATCTCTTCTAAACTTGATATCTTAATTAGTGCCAACCACAGTACTCTGCATACAGTAGGCATTGAATAAATGTTTACTGAACTAAATTGAATCAAGGAAAGGATATGTACTTGCTTAGAATGGATGACAACCATAACTATTTGAATCCTATTTTATAGAGAAGTAAGCTCTGTTATCATGCCCACTTTAGAGTCGAGGTAACTGAGGCAGGCCAGAGTTAAGTGGCTTTCTCCAAGTCACATTGCTATTAAGTATCTGAGGCTAGATTTGAACTCGGGTCTTTCTGGTTCTAAGTCCTAACCTCTGTGATATCTAGTTGCTAGACAAAGATCACACTTTACTTAGCAGATAGTAGGGATGCATTTAAGAGTTTTAAATGGGAAATTAGCATGATCAGGTTTATGAACAGATCAGATAACTGATAACAACACTTTGCTTATTTAACCTTTGAGAGACCAGGTTCACTTCCGTTCCATGATGAAGCATTATGATATTGTAGTGGAAGATTCCATTATTCAAGGATGGGGTAAAAACAGTGAACAACTAATGTGGCAGTTTGTGAGATTGAAGAGCACTTGTGTTCAAATGGATAACCTACATTCTAGTCTTGGTTCTACCACTAAGTAGCTGTGATTATTTTTCCAAAAATAGAAATATTCTCTATCACTAATCTTCTCTGAGACTCAGTTTTCTCATTTGTAAAATATTTTATTGCAAATGTTAAGTATTTATATTACATGACATATGAAGATATTTTCAACTATAAGTGGATTCCAAGATTTCTTCAGTTGCTAACATTCTGTGATTCTTTGCTCATGTTTTCAATATGCTAAGAATGCGTTACTCCCTGCCCCATCCCTTCAAGGTCCAATTCCAGTACCATTTCCATGTAGCTTTACCTGATCCACCCCAACCCAAAGTGATTCATTGTACCCTCACATCTTCATATTCTTATCTTATTCTAACCTACTGATCTCCTTAATGCCAGGAATCTACTCTTAGCAGGCAATAAATACATGATGATTGAATTGCATTGTATTGAAAAGATATGATAAATTAACACTGAGCTATAAATTGTTGATCACTTCAGTGTATTCTCAGTTGGCATTATTTTATAATAGCAAGAATTCTTAAGCCAAATGCATGATTCTCCCAGCTGAGCACGTGGGCGATACATGTTTTTAGATGAAAAACCTTCAGGGCATCCTTAAAAATCATACAACATATACAGCTGCTTCATCTCTCTGGATTAGTGGCATCTATTCCAAAGTTCAATTCTCCATTGTTCAATGGAATTAAAACAATCTCAAATCCTTGGATGTAAATCTGAACTATTTGCCTTTGGCATATAAGATGATTGTCTTTGAAAACCATCTGAACAAATGTCACTTCAAAATACTTCCAAGTATGTATTTCCCTGCTTCCTAATATTTTGCTTATTGAAGACAAATTGGTATGTTGCCATATGGTCAAAGAAGTTTACATATCTGCACATCCAAGCCTTCAAAGAAATGTGAATTCCAGAGATATAAAAAGATAAAAGTTGTATGTTTTGGAACATGAGATTTTAATATCCCCTACCTCCTTGGGCAGACATGTCTAATTCTCAGAAATGAAAGATGGTACATTCAGGTCTTAATTCTTCCTTCAAAACAGACTTAGTGTAGCTGCATACTTGTAGGAATCCTACATCCTTATGTCTTCTTAGTCCTGGGGAGGGGATCCCACTAACAAAGTGGGAGAGCAGTTTTGTCTGTGCATTGATTCTTCTACTGACATCCCTAGGCAATAGAGAGAGCCAAAAAGTTTGAAGTTTGCATGATATTTTTTGGTAAATGTAGCCAGTTTTCTATCAAGTGGGATGAGACAACTAAAATAGCTTTTTTCAATGTTTTTCTTATTTTTATTGTCCCCCATTTTTACATTACATTTCTTTCCAACTATATTCATCCTCCCACCCTACCCAAGATTCCTGGTAACAAAGATTCTTAGAAGAATGAAAAAGTCCCATGACCCCTCAGTTCTTATTCAGGTCGTCGTCACTCCTTTATTGGCTATACTCTCTTTGCCATCTTTATGTCTTAGTGAAGCAGTTCAATTCTTTATTGTCCTCTTCTCTTGAGACTCTTATAACTTATCTTGCCCTGCCAAGCCTCAGACTTGGAATACTTCCATCATCTGCTGCCTCCTTTTTACTCACATACAGCTGAACAAACCTGGACAAAATGGCAAAACAGTGTTGCCTAGGTCCCTCACAAATTTATGTTACATCATCTCAATGGGGCACTCACTGAAGCAAGGTATTTCTTTTACACCTTCTCTCCATCTCACATCACTCAGTTGCCCTCTACTGTTATCTCCTCCTTTGTCCCTGTCCCATATTAAGAAGTATACCTTCTCCTTGCCAAGGCAAACCCCTCTATGTACACAAGGGATCTCTCTAGGTTTTTGTTACACTACTTTATCCTGGTTCTCCTTTATTCTCTTTTGCTGTATCTTCATCCAGATCCCCTCCAGTAGTCATGGATGTTCCACATCCACATCCCCTCCCCCCAGCTCTGTCTGTCCCTTTCTCTCTCTACACTGTTTCATGATGGTGTGATCTCATCAGCTTCCATGAGTTGAAATATCATTTCTCTTCATATGATTATCAAGGTATAACCTTTTTCTGACCTCTAATCTTGCATGTCCAACTGCCTCTCTCACTGGATGTCTCATTGACATCTCAAACTCATATGTTCAAAACAACTTATCTTTTCCCTACCCCTTATGAACTTCCCTTTTATTGAGGGCAAACTATGTCATTATCCAATAAAGGAGAGTATGAAGGAATGTTTGGATATGCAATAGAAGGAGCAGGGGAAAAAAAGTCACCCAGAAGACAATAGCTTCCAGTGAAAAGAGAACTAGATTTGGAGTCCAACAATCTTTCCACTTTTGTGTGAATTCAGATTGTACCTCTGGTACTCACTACCCATATGACTATGGTAAAGTCACTTGACATCTTGGACTCAGTTTCCTCATCTGTAAATTGAAAAGGTGGGATTATGTAACTTCTAACTAAGATATCTTCCATCTACAAATTTGTGATCTTTTGGCCCTGGATAAGAAAATAAAGGCGATCTTCTCTGGGAGAAAGAAAGTAATCAACAGCTTGTCTGCTGCAGAGAGGACAAAATGAAGACAGAAGGAAAGCTATTAAGTTTAACAGCTAAAAGACTATTGTTACCTTGAGTACAGTAGTTTCATAGATTGCTTTCAGATAGCTTGTTAAGAAAATCAAGGAAAAAGACAGAAGAAATATGGAAGGTTCAAGGATATCAAATGCCTTAGCCACCCAGAAGAATAAAACTTAGGGAAAAGACTATTTGATTTGGCAATGAGGAGATCACTAGGGAATTTAAGAAAATTGTACTATTTCTGGTCTGATTATTATGTGGTGAAGAAAAGTCATTTAACTGGCAGCTGAGCCATACTTGAATATCCATACAAGAGGTTCCAGGGGATGACTGTATCTCCATTTCCCGGTAATCTTCAACATAAGAAATTCTGTAAACCTCTAGGTAGGGAGAGGGTTAAGCACCAAGTATCCTTCCATGCATTTTTTCTCATTGTTTTGAAAGGCAAAGAAGCTATAATTAGAGGAAAGTTTTACATGGTTATAAATGTATTTTTTAACTTGTATCTCCATTATGGAAAAAGTAATGAAATTTGATTACTTCAACTAATTTATTTGTTTTCTCTACTAAGGATAAAGATCTTTTTTAATTTAAAAGGTCAGAACCAAAATGGAAAATAGGTTGAAAATCAAAATGAAGAGGGAGATAGTAAAAGAATATCTAGAATGCCCACGATAAGTTCAAGCCATTTTTATGACATTTCTGGGTTAGTGAATTAAAGCACACTTTAATAAGGCTAAATATAAAATTTTATATTTAGTTTCAAAACTAAATTAACTTCACAAGAGTAAGATAGAGAAAGCATAGTTCATTTAGAGAAAAAATTCCAAAGGTTTTAGCACACTGTAAGCTCAGTATATGCCTCTATGATTTGAAAATAACATAGTCTAGGCTTACATGGTAACACTGGAAACAAAGAAAAATGCAAAATTACCTTTAGTTCTGTGCAACAACCTTTCATTTCTACAGTGATTGTGGTAAATTAGTAGAATAGGGGTCAGAAATTAATAAGAATCACAAAGTTGTTTTTTTCTTTCATGTATTACTAAGTTTGATTTGGGTGTCAATATTGTTATTGTAAGATCTTTGTCCAATGGCCAATGAGTAGACGTACTCATGGAAGAACTGAAGTGTATCAAACTTGATACTTTTTCTATAAACCAGAAAAAGAGAGGAAAACTGCATGGAAGAATGATTCACAGATACTCCTTGGAAAGATTGTTTTAAAAGGAGCTGTCATAGTTGGTTTTATCATATATCCAAAGATAAGAAGAAACATTTCATGGGACTGTGGTCAATTCATATTACGGTACTTAGGATAGGTAAAAAATATAACCACGTAACCAACCTTGGTTTCAGAAAATGCAGCAGTAGAGAAATTCTATGAAGAAATCACTAAGATTCTACAAATTAAATCAGCATACACTTTGATACTTGGTGATGTCAATGTAAAAGTGGATATCTAGAAAGCATGAAATAGGGAATAGAAGAGAAGTCAAAGACTTATAGACTATACAGAATTCTCACATTTTTATATTATTAGCACTTTCTTCAAGAAGAGAATTGATAGGTACTAAATAGGTACCAAGTACCTAATAGCATCATGACAAGTTAAACTGATCATATTTTAACAGACAGAAAAAGACATTATTAATGTGGGATTTATTCCTAAATGAGGGGCTTCCAGTCAGACAAGTTATTTGTCAGAGCAAAAATCAGAATTAGGAAACAGAAGAAAGAATACTAATGAGAAAAAGATATGGCATAGAATTGAATCGATCTAATATTGAGCTATTTAAACAAATAATTGGTCATTAAAATAAGTACTCAATTCAGTAAATGACGTTGATGTTGATTATAGTAATTTTCTATAGAAGTTGAACCAAAACCAAGTCTACTGCCACAAGAACATCAAAAGGACTGAAAAATCATTTGAGAGAGCAAACACATAGTTGTCAGCTAGGAAGAGAGCAGCCAAAACTAACCAATTTAGAATGTTTATTTGCATGTAAAATCCTATGAAGGTGAATGATGGGAGATTGTGAGAACTATCTTGTGAAGTGGACAGAAACACAAGAGGATAAAACCCATTTAAAAGAAATCCTGGCAAGAGATTCAGCTAAGCAAGGTTATTCTGAAAGTATCCAAGGACAAAAATAGAAGGAGAATAACAAAACAGAAGAAAAATGGAAAATACCTGCAAAGATTATAAAATACGTTTTCCCTCCTCCAGGACAATGGAGCTACCATACTTAAACTTTGACAACATAGTCTTTTGTGTACTTATAGGGGAGGTAGGATAGCAAAGTAGAGAACAAACTTGATATTGCAAGATATATGGACTTACTCTCCACATACACACTAGTAGGTCAGGCCACCAGAGGAAGGCTGCTTTACACTCCCTACAGTGGTTTTAGGAGCATGAACAACAAAAAAAAACATTTCTAGGAAAAAAGCATTTGATTTAATAGAGCAAAATGCCATCTTAAGGCTCTTTTCCAATATGATGTCTCCAATCCATATGCCAAAATCATTCAATATTCCTTGAAATAATTAATATAAATAAATTTTTAAAAATTAATTAACAGAAATAATCCTGTTTAACAACCTTCAGATCATAAACAGCAAATAAGGCATAAGCTAGGGGATTATATCATCACCAAAAGTGTTTGCTACTATAACAGAGAAAATCCAATTTAAAGTGGAGATTCCCTGTAATTGGGAAGGTTCTTCAAATGACATCCTGATGGCTGCAGCATCTCCTGGAAAAAATCTATTCATTCAAAAGAGTATGGCCTGACCACACACACACACACACACACACACACACACACACACACACACACATCTCAAGTAAATGAAGAATGTCCACTGCCTAGATTATGGCAGAGTTGGATGGATAACCTAGAGTTTCTGTCTGGGAGAAACAATACAAATGAACAACAAATTAAAATAAATGTTAGCAGAGGGAGAAGATTGGACTGGATTATGTTAAGGAAATTGAAAAATTCTTTTAACAATTCCAAATTTCTCCTAGAAGCAAAGGAGTAATTTTTTAGTACCATTGCTGTATGTGTTTGAGACATAAAATATTACACATGACAATGGAGATGTACATAGCAGGTGTTCATAGGCTGCAGAATATAAGCAATAAGGATCTTTAATAAAGAATGTGAGTAAAGAGATTATCAAGGAAATGCATATATATAAACATATAATAAAAAGAAATGATGGCCATGTGCTGAAGGGCAAAGATAACAAGGAGTAACCCTGACTGTTCAGTGGCCTTCTCTTGATCTCGGGAGAAAGAAAAGAAAGTGTCTAAAGTGTAGAGTAGACCTCCTGTGACAAACTTTTATGAGGACAATCTGCATCATCAAAAGAAACATTCTAATTAGTTATAGATCGTGGAGTTAGAATACTTTTTGGATGATGAATAGATGAAGGTCATGACTATTCCTGTGAAGGTGGTGACTGGGGTGGAGTGAAGGTTGAAGACATGAGATTATTTTGCTGGGAAGCCAGGGTGTTTAAAGAAATCTCAACATGTATATGGAAGTCCTCAAATATAAGGTCAGGGATTGAGGTGCAAAGGAAAAGTAAACCAAGCACTGAACTTCCTGAGAAGGAAGAGACAATGACCTAAGGCCATTAGGTGACTGCCAGGAGGATGTGGATAGGGTGATCTAGTTTGTTGAATTGAATTAATGTACAAGAATTTTGTCAGAATAATTGGATTTTAAATTATAAGCGATTTTTGCTACATACTCAAAAATAGACTTTCCAATTGGCTTAGAATTTCTCACAGAAATTATTTCAAATGTGTTCTAAAGACCATATGCAAATAAGTTGCATTTGAATCATAGATAGTAAGTCAGTACTTACAGTAAGGAATTTGATTTTCATCTCTGGACATGATTTGTCTCAGCTGTGTTTTCTGGAAGGTTCACATACGGAATTCAGCTGCTTTTCTTTTGTTTTGGAAGGAAACAAGATACCTGAGTAGCAATGACCAAATGTAAGCATTTTCCACCATAAATTATGGTTTTAAAAAAGTCTGAACAGTAAATGAAGGATGAGCCAGGTACCTAGAGAAGGGCTCTTCTTCTTTCATTCAGACTAGAAAATAGAATTTTTTTCCATTCATGATTGTCTCTGAAGGTGAAATAGCTTTCTCTCTTGAAATTTATATGTTGCTCTCTTCTTTAAGTTTATAGGGAAAACAAATTTATTCTTGTTACCCTTTTTAATGCTTTTTGGCATCAAGTCTTGGATAAATTATCATTACTGAAAAAGGTCATATTAAAACTTTTTTTATTATTTTCCTTCTGAGACTCAGCACATCACTGACATGTCTGCATTTGCCAGAGGATAAAGTTCTGGGAATACATCTCTCAAACCAAATTTTCCCCTCTACAAAGCCCCTCTCCTTGGATGAAATACAAATAAGTCCATGCATTCTTATTTATTCTTGCAAAAAAGAAAAAAAAAAACCATAGTCCATATGGCAACATCTGTCCCCTTTTAGTTTTTAGGGAAGAAAACTTTAAAAAATATGTCATTGGAAGTATAATTATCCAATTAAGATCATTTTATGCTAGCCAACAACTGAAATCATCCATGTTATCATACAGTGCTTTAGAATATCCATAGCCCTGTGTTAGGCACTGTGAGATAGAAAAGTGGAAGATACATAGTTGTTAGCGATGGTAGATACCTTAGATGCCACCCAGCATAGGCTCCTCAGATGGAGAACCTGGAGCTCAGAAATGGTCACAGGATTTGTCCTAGGTTACATAGGTAGCAGGTAGAAGAAACAGGATTCAAACCCTATTAGTGAGAACCTAAGCTATATTAACTTATAAACTAACTTTATTTTTCACCTATGTATCCTGGGCACTGAGACACCCACTGAGGCACATTTCTGTACCTTAGAAATTCTCAGTGCTTATGAAATGTTTGTTGAATGGACATAGAATGTTGCATATACCCTGAAATGCGGTTGATGTATTTGTTGGTTTTGTTCAATTGGGTGTTTTTTTCCCTTTTGTCATTAGAAATCTTTGTTACTTGGGATAGCTAACTAGAGAAGGAAGGGGAAAGAAATGCAAATGGTCTAAAAACAAAACAAAAAACAATAAAAATATTTAAAATGTTTATGAATTGAAAAAAACCTATATCTTAAGCCCACAGTCTGTTTTCCCATTTGGACTATTATATTATATCATATTATATTATATTAATGCTTTATTATATATTATTACATATATTACATTTTATCTTATTTATGTACATTATATTTTATCTCATATTACATTGCATTATATATCACATCATATCACATTATATCATACCACATATCATATCATATCATATTATATATTATCTTTATATTACATTAACTGGATTGTTTTAGACATTATTTTATATTTGTTATATTAATTATAAATTATTTCATATGTGTGAACTATCCAAGTTTGCAACCTTTGAAATGCCCTTTTGGAAATTTTAAACTAAAAATTATATAAAAGGGAAAAGATTGATTATGATAGACCCCTAAATTAGGTACCAGAGAGAATAACTACAGGAAAGGAAGGAAAATAGGAATTGAGAAACTCAGAAATTCATAAAAGGTAAAATCCAAGAAAGAAACCAGTAGTAAAACTTTTGGCCTCAAATGTCTGTAAACAAATGTCCAAGGATTAGGCAACAAAAAATAACCAAAGGTCCTAAGTGAAGGAAGCAAATTTGACCTTATTAAGATATCACTGACACATGGTGGGACAAAACAGGAGATCATAGGTCTGAATGGGTATACTCAATTTTTTTTTAAAGCAATTGGGGTTAAGTAACTTGCTCAAGGTTACATGGCTAGTCATTATTTATGCGTGGGTGCTCATTTTCTGAGGCCGGATCTGATCTCGGGTCATCCCAACTCCGAGGCCGGTGCTCTTACTCACTGCGCCACCTAGCCACCCCTTTAGGGCAATTGGGGTTAAGTAACTTGGCCAAGGTTACAGGGCTAGGTTTTTTGTTTGTGCGGATTAAGTGTCGGAGGCCGGCTCCGAACTCAGGTCCTTTTGACTCCAGGGCCGGCGCTCTATTCACTGCGCCACCTAGCCGCCCCCTATACTCAATTTTTTAAAAAGAAACTGACATGATAGGCAGAATTATGGGTAGAGAAGCATTGTAGGTAAGAAAGTTTCCCTCACTGGTATGAGAAAATGCAGAAACAAGAGTGGAAAAGAATGACATAAGATACTTGTACAGCTCAATGGAGAGAGAAACAAAAATGATTTTGTCAGGATAGGAAGAAGAAATAGATGAGGAATTTTGGGAATAGAGCATAAACATGGTAGAAAAAATCATGATGTAGTAATGATGTAAAAATTCCTCAGTACAGATATCTTCAGGTGCTCTCTTCCCAAATAAAAGCAGTCCAGATAATTTCTTCACTTGATTAATGAAAATTTCATCTTTCGAAATATAGAGGAATGAGGAACAAGGCGAAGTTCTATTCTAGATTTTATTCACATTAATGGAAGAATTAGTTGGTTGGCTAGAAATGATGGAAACCCTGGAGTAAAAATCATCACTTCTCCCTAGAGATTATGGTAGACAAGAAGTGGAAGTCTGGGCAGAATCTGACATATACACTAAACTTTGGGAAAACAGAGTGCAAAGAGTCCATAAAAAAATTAGGTTTCCATGAACTAAATTGCTTCAAGGGAAGTAAGCCCATGAGGGATGGTAGCTGCTCAAGAATGAAATTCTAGAGACACAAAGGGAAACAGTCCCAATGAGCAAGAAAGATGACTGATGTAGATGTATGAAGCCAATTAACTGATGTATAAAAATAAATGTACAGAAAATGGAAGGGAGATCAAGCAATAAAAGATGAATATAGGAATTTGGCACAGTCCTGCAAAGAGCATCAGGAATGAACTGGGAAATAAAGAATAACAAATAATGGAATTTTTTCTATGTTGGAAGGAAAAAAATATTAAAGCATGGATAGCCTAGGTTGGATGGAGTAATAATTATATCCAGAGAGAAGGCAGAGCTCCTCAATTTGATTTCTGCATGTTTTCTTTGCAAAGGAGAATGACCTTTGCCCTAATAGGGACAGAACAAAAAATGACCCGTAGCAAATCAATCCCTAACATAAGTAAGGAGATAGTAAAGGATCACTTAATGGCCTTTGATGGAGTCATATTACCTGATCTAGGTGAATTATATCCTTAGATTTGGAAAGAATTGCAATTATAGTCAAAAGGTTGCAGAAGATGGGAAGAGAGCCACAAGATTGAAGGAGGGAAAATATCCTCCAAACTTTCAAAAAAAAGAGAAGAGAGTTTACAAACTTAAGTAAGCTTGCTTTAGATCCCTGGAAACACACTAGAATGGATAATTAGAGAGGTAGCTGACTAATGTCTAGACACGGAAGTGGTGAGTGCAAAGCCCATGACTATAAAGAACAGGATCTTTTTGGTGGGATTATTAAACTAGGAGATGAAGGAACTGCTATGGACATAGTTTATTTCAATTTTAGCAAAGCTTTTAATAAAGACATCTCATTCTTTTGGAGAAAATTATAAATAAGGCAATAGTATAATCAGATGGATTTGTATTTGATGGGATGACCAGATTAAAAAAGTAATCGTAAATGATTCAACGTCAATATGATGTCTCCAGTGGGTCACCCCAGGGATCTGTTTTTGGAGCTGTTTAACATCTTTTATCAGTCATATGGATAAAGGGATGAATAGCACACTCATCAGATTTGTGGATGACACAAAGATGATAGCATGTCATTTAACACATTGAATGGCAGTCGAGATCAAAAAGAATACAACAGGATAGGCAAAAAGTAGTATTGAGAGTTTATAATCCTTTAAAATGGTGGCGAGGTGGCATGTAGATAGAGCACTGGGATTGGAATGAGGACAACTCATCTTCATAAGTACAAAGCTGACCTCAGACACTTATTAGGTATGTGACCCTGGGTAAGTCACTTGACCCTGTTTGCCTCAGTCTCCTCATATGTAAAATGAACTAGAGAAGGAAATAGCAAACTAAAACCCCAAATGGGGTCACAAAGAGTAAGGCACAATTGAAATGACTCAAAAACAATCCTTTTTTTAAAATTGTCTTAGCTTGACTTATATTGTAAGATTTTTTAAAGTTTTTTATATAAATTGCTAATTCACTCTGAATACAAATTCTAAATGGAGATGTTATGCAATGAAAGTGTTTTCTTCTTTCAATCTCCTAACTTGCCAATTTGAAACAACAATTAATTATTCTGTACTTTAGTGTTTACAAAATGTTTTCCTAATATGTTAGCTCATGAGACTTACAACAGGGATGTGAGGGAAACAGGATAGGGGTTACAGATGAGAAAACTGAGGCTCACAAAATGACTTACCCATGGACACACAATTAGCAAGTAGGAAAGATAAGACCATGTAGAGGTAGCACTGCAAAATGGAGAGGGCCAGGACTGGGAGATGGGCAGACATGGATTGGAATCGTACATTAGACCCAAAACCGCATTGATCCTAGATGACATACGTCACCTTACTGATGCTGGTTTTCATCATATGCCATATGAGAATGTTGATAGCAACTGTCTCACAGAGTTGCTGTATAGTTCAGATGAATCAGAGTTTGTAAAGTGCTTGCAACCTCAAAGTTCTAGGTCCTGATTAGTATAAATTTATGTGCTGTTATTCAATCATTTTTCAGTTGTGTCTGAGTCTTCATGACCCCATTTAGGGTTTTCTTGGCAAATATACTGGAGTGGTTTGCCATTTCCTTCTCTAGTTCATTTTACAAAGAGGAAACTGAGGCAAACAGGGTCAAGTGACTTACCCAAGATCACATAGCTTGTAAGTGTCTGAGGCCAGATTTGAACTCAGAAAGATGAGCCTCCTGAAGTCCAGGCCCAGCAATCTGTGTACTAGGGTGCCACCTAGACACAAAATTATTATTTTTATTAGTACAAAATTATTTGTTTATGTACTGCATATTTCCATGAGGTTGAAAAAATTACCACATTTTATATAATTATAACTTCAACTAATACAATTTTGGACTAGTGCAAAATTGTACTCAAGTATTTCCAGGGATTCTTTATTTGCAACAATGGTGACACCTTCAAATATGAATTGTCTCTAGCTTTCTGACTGCCAATTTAATGTTCTTTCTATAGTTCTTCTGCTACAATATTTTAAAAGAGAGGAGAAGAGAGATGAATGCAATTCTTTGCCTTCTTCTAGGGTTAGGACTACTATAAAATTCTCCTATGGAGTAGAGACCTGAAGTAGCTGACCTGACAATTGAAATTATGGTCTAGTTTTTTCATAAAAACACTACGAAAAAATGTGGTTTCAGCTTTGTGACCTTCACATCTGTTTGCCAGAGCTGATTTCGGTGATTCAGCAGTGACTCCACTCACAGCAGTTTTTATGTTGTGCATTAGGGGAACCTAATGCGTAGTTACATTTTCCAACCAAAATTTGGGTACCAAAGTTTTAATAGATTCTGTCATAGGTTCCCAGGAACTTGAAGAAAAAAAGAAAACAAGCAAAATTTGCCCCTTTTCATTCTCTCAGTAGCCAGAAGTTTGGCCCTTAAAATGCTATAAAGTGAATCAGTAACGTCAAATCTCCTAACAGAAGTGGCATTTGGCCAGAGAAGCACTTTAGTTTTCTTTTAAGATTTCTCCAGTAAGTATGGCAATAACTCAGCTTTCTATCGAAATATCTAGTCATCCCATTTAAAAATGATGAATGGAAATAGCTCCATTTGCATTTTGATAGATAGCACTTATTTGTTCTTTTAGCTCTGAGAGATAATTTGAAGGCCTTTTGAGAGATATTTTCATTTATTCTCTGAGTGAGTGTATACCTAAAAACAGTACATACAACTCAGTTTTTGGATCACTCTTCAAGTCACAACAAAAATAACTGGTAAATAAATATTTATCTTAGAGTTGTTCAAGCTCTTTCATCAAATAGGGTCTTCCAAAAGCTATAGGACAGTTTTAAGCTTAAGTTTAAATTGCCGTAAGACTCGTGGAAGATTTTGTATTTTGGGATTCAGTTTCTTAAACATTCTAGTAATATAAATGAGTGTGAGTATTATAATTCCTACTTGCTTAAATGACATATGACATACTATGAAATACTTTTTCTCTTACTCTCCTTGAAATTAGGAGAAATTCATTGTCATTCTGGGCTTTTACTACTTGTTAGACATTTATTTTTTTATGATTTAAACGCAGAAGAAAATAATGTGCTTCTTTATCCCAGTCTTAGCTAACAGACTATGTAGAATGACACATTCATTCCATTTCAAGTTCTAATGTCAAGATTTCCTTGACACAAGCCTATATTCGCCTCATTACAACTTAAACCCATCATTTCTAGTTCTGCCCTCTGGAGCCAAATGGAACAAGTCTAATCTGACCAATATGACCATCCTTCAAGTACTTGAAAACAAAATAAATCCCCATGAGTTTCTTATTCTCCAAGCCAAATATGCTTAATTTCCTCAACCAGTCTTCATAAGACACAGACATGACTTTGTCATTCTTCTTGCCCTACTCTGGACACTCTCTATATTTTCCATGTCATTCTTCAACTGTGTCACCCAAAACTGAACACAACTCTAGATGGGGCTTCATGAGGTCAGAGTACAGTGGAATTGTCATTTGTTTATTCATGGAAGCTAAATCTCTCAATACAGGCCAAGATCTATTAGCTTTTTTGACTTACACATCACACCACACCACATTGAGCTGATGGATCCCTAAAACCCCCAGATATATTTTGTACATGTTGTCTGACCAACTCTCCCTTTTATTGTAGTTGAAAATTTTATTTTTTGGACCTGAGTCAAAGACTTTACATTTATTGATTCTCTTTATAATCATCTCGTTTCACTTTCCATTTGGTATTTCTCAGAGATATAGTCCTACTTTTTACAGTAGGTAATTATGGGTCCCTGGGGAGGCCATTCTGTGAGCCTCAGTTTCCTCATCTATAAAATGGAAGGAATAATCCCTGTCCTGCATAGCTCAGTCCTATTTTCAGTCTCAGGAGCTAATGTATAGGAAAATATTTTACAAATATTAAAGCATAGCATAATTAATTATAAATTGTTATTTTAAATTAGCAGGTAATGATTCAGTGGTTAGATTTGAGGGCACATTGAAAGAAGAAAATGTCTTGATTGTGTAACCTTTTCCATTTAGAATTTGGATTCAAAAGAAATTAGCAATTAATTTTAAAAGCTCTTTAAAAATCTTATAATTCATGCTAAGGAAGTTTCTTTTAAAGATTACAAGATCTGAATTATATTTTCTTCTTTTTATTAAGTCACATGAAATTTCATCACTGAAATGGAATATACGCACAAGGATTTTTAAATTACCCATTAAAATCAATCATCCTAAATGTTGATTCTGATTTATCAAGATTTACTCCATTCAAAAGGCCATTAAAACCCAATTCCAATGCATCATCCTCATGGTAGGCATGTGACACTGGATTTTTTAAAGCTATGCCAGTGAAATATAACCAAAACAGGTCCTGCCAAGTTGGAAAGACTTTGGAGAGGGACATGGAAACCAGCAGTTGTATGTTCTGTGCACCAGCCTAGGTAAGTTTGGTGATACATAACATGAAAACAGTATCAGCTATATGAGGGTTTTTTTCAGCCTTACTTACTCAAAAAAGATTGCCATGAGGGGTTGTAATCTGTGTTAGTGGAGGAAGTAGCCATGCTTACAAAGTTACAGATTCTTAGACTATTGAAATTCCTATTAAAGCAGATAATTCTGCTTGGCAACAATCTAGGCTTATATTTAAAAAAATATATCAAAACTTTGTTCTTTGGCCGTTTCTGAACTGTCCTACAATAGTGTGGAGATGGAGATTTTCTACTCCCTATATCTTTTAATATTACTGATATGCTTCTGAGCTCTCTACTGAAGTTCTGGCTTTCATAAAGATGACAGGTCATCCGATGTCAAATTTTTTCTGTTCAGGAAAGAGAAAAAGATGAAGTTTTTAAAATAATTTATTTTAATATTTCTTGGGGAAAATAATTTATGGTACTTCAATGAGAGTTGTCCCTAAGGGAAGAATAAGAGAAAATATGCATAGTCTTTTCCATTTTAGAAAGTCTAATCCTTATAATTTTCCTGAAATTAGATGTTCCTAATAAAGCTAATTTTTCTGATTTTGATAGCATCTTCATTTTAACAATTTCAAGCATTTTCATATGTAATTGCTGTACTCAAACACACACACACACACACACACACACACACACACACACACACACACACACACTGATTTCAAATCTCATTAAATTATTTCTTGAACTATAGACTCCTGGGGCATTAGCTTTATTATTTCAACACAGAAGTTCCCATTTTAAAAAAAGTCATTTCATTTTCTCTTATGATGAAACAGCTTTTTTCCTAACTAAGGCCAAAACCTTTATATGTACCCTTGTTCTCATCCTCTCCTCTCTCCTCTAGCAGATTACAACCTGCATCATCCCTTTCCCCTTATCTTCTCTACTTTGCTGATTCCTCCCATGCTCCCTACAAACATGCCCGTTCCCCTATCTTAAACAAATGAAAAAAAACTTTCATTAGACTGCAACATCTCATCTGGGACTACTTCCCAACTCTCAAGTTGGGTCCCTATGGAAAGGACCCTTCTCCCCCCAGGGTCTAAGAGTAGCCCCATGGGGCTAGGTTTCCCTTAGATAATTGGCCAGTCAGACTTAATTACCTTTTAGAAAAGGTCAGTGCCAAGGAACTATTATAAGAATAGCAGTTACAAAAACATTCCCCCAAAATTTGAATGCACAGAGTCTCTGAAAGAATGGACTTAAACTGAAAATACAAAGGCAGTGAGCCACATGTGAATAGACCATATGTGGCCAAAGGATAACTCGCAACTCCTGGTTAGGGGAAGTTCTTTTCTCCCTCTATAGTACACTCATAAAGTTTCCCTTAAGAGCACTTCTGGGCTCCAAGGTTGGTTCTTTGGTAGGGTATATATTCAGCAAGGTGCAAGGTATTACACTCCTAGAAGCTGCTTTCCTATTCCCATTCATCTGTATCCATATTGGTTCAAGTTTGACCTCAGGATCAAAGTCTCTGTCTATGTCTGTCTCTCTGTCTCTGTCAGTCTCTCTGTCTGTCTCTCTCTGTCTCTCTCTCTGTCTCTCTTTCTGTCTCTCTGTCTCTCTCTCTCTCTCTGTCTCTCTCTCTCTGTCTCTCTCTGTCTGTCTGTCTCTCTCTTTTTCTCTCTCTGTATGTGTGTGTCTCTCTCCCCCCAGATACAATCTTTACTTTTTCAGGTGACTGTTTCTCATCCATTCTTCCTGGATGAATGCCTTCTCTCCTACTGGCCTCTTCTTTCCAGTGTCATGCTCAATGGGGGAGAACAGTGAGAGATGAAAACTCTCTCCTCCCCATGCTAACAAGGGTAATTCCTTCTCAACCTAAAGTCTTTCACCACTGGGCTGGATCACCTTTTGATTGATCAACTTAAAATTCCTCATCTGTTTAAAGCTCCTGAGGATTGCAGTTAGTTTGTTTAGCTAGAGAAGCAAACATGCCATTCCTTTCTTGACTTAATTACAGAAGAACCTTCACCTGATAAAGGAATGACAAGGTAGGGATAATTTTGTTTGCATGTGTTTGGGGTTTTTTTTTTTTTGGCTCTTTGGAGGGCCATTGGGGTTAAGTGACTTGCCCAAAGTCACACGGCTAGTAAGTGTGTCAAGTGTCTGAGGCCGAATTTGAACTCAGGTCCTCCTTCCTCCAGTGCCAGTGCTCTATTCACTGTGCCACCTAGCCGTCCCTGCATGTTTTTAAATACCTAACATGATTTGTTGATTGATTGCCATGGGAGTATTGATATCCCTCCTTTACAAGTTACTCCTATCCCTGGTAACTATTGTCCCATATCTCTCTTCTCTTTTTTTCAGAGAAAGCTTTGAAAAAACCCCTGTACTCAGTGCTCCTCCTTTGCCTCCCCCCAGGCTCATTTAACCCTCTGCAGTATGACTTTTGACTCCATCACTCAATATTTGTAACTGCTCTTTCTAAAGGAAAAAAGTCACTTCTTCATTTGAAATAGGGGTGAAGGAGAAGATAGTGAAGAAAGAAGTCTTCGTGATGTTAGAACAGGAAAGGAGAAGAAAGCTCTTTCATGAATGACCTCAATTTTGAAAATGAGTCTGGGAGGGCTGGGAAGTGGATGGAATGGGAGTCTTGGGGAGGAATAGGAAAATTTGGAAGATTCACTACAGTGGCTGAGTTTCTTTATCTCACCCAGGCTGGTGAGATTCACAGTAACCATTCACAGACCAAATCCACTACTTATTGGCATGGGAATTTTGACCAACTCCATTTCCAACCTGAGCTGGTTTGCCCCCTCCTTAAGCAGCCGGGGGTTCCCATGGGGCTCACAATATTGATATCAGACTTAGTTCATGCACCCATTTGTCTTATCCTGCTGTAGCTCAGAACTCTTGTACTGAAGTGATTCACCAGACTTAGCCTCCTCAGGTAGCAGGATGGCATTTTAAACAGAGACATCCATGATTGGACTGTGTACAAACTGCATATACAATGCAATTGATTGCAACATTCATACTCAAAAAAGGTCCTTAGTCCTTGTCTTTCAAACTGTTCCTCTGTATTTATAACTCACCCCCTAGCACTTCATTGACATCTTTGGTCCTTTATATTATTTTGCAACTGGAAGGCCATACCCAGCTTCCTCCATTTTATCTCATTTGTCTTACCAATTTGTTTTCCTTTTTTATTAAAACTTGCTTTTCTTCACCAACATCGTTCTCCTCTTTGCTTCTCTCTCAACCCTTTTCCTCCTTCATATTGAGCCTTTTTCTTCCTTCAGCTCAAGGACATTCCTCTAACTCTGTTTCCATTTTTCTCCAATTTCTGTTCTCATCCATCTTTGATCTTCACAAATCCAAAATACTCCAAATTATTTGTACAATTTCATTCACCTTTTAAATTCTTCTCAAAGTCTTCTTTTCCATCCCATTCTGCAACATGTTCTTCACTTTCAGAAGCCAGGAGTGGAGTGGGTTGGGGATGGGGAGAGCCTTGGCAGTAGTACTGGTACACAGCATGTGCTTTTACTTCTACCTGGAAGGTAAATCTGATTGGAAGTTTCTCAACTTTCTGAATTTTAAAATTTCTGCCTCAGTTACTTGTTGAAGTTTACCAACTGTCAGCATTTTGCTTTCAATAGCTTCCATCCCAAATGGAAGAGAAGAATTTTCATTGGCCATTGATTCCAGTTACTGAATTTGGAGGCCAAATTCTGTATCCAGTTACTGAGCCTCAACTCCCAAATTCCCTTTCCATCCTCTGAATTTTGGATTCATATTTTCACTACAAAATTTTGAAAGTCATCTGTAAAATACCTAATTGAGCTGAACACTTGGCATTTGAAAACTTCAATTGTAAGTAATTCTCATTTTCCTTTTTTTTCTTTTTAAACAAAATTTACAAAATTTTAGTTTGGGGCCTTTTAAAACGGAATACAAACCAGACACTCAGAGGTTTCTTCCTTTAAAACTTCAAAGACTTCATCTGGCATTATTTAGGTCTGCTACCCTCAGCAGTGCATCTCTTTAAGGAGTAGTTTTGAAATGTTCCTTGTGGTCTGGATTAGCTAATTCTTTCAAAAGCTCTTGGCTTTTGCTAACTCTGAGGGTATAAAGGAACCTTCTGCAGCCCAGCTCCCAAGTCATCATTTGAAGAGTGTGGAAGTAGTCATAATTAAGTCATGCATTCCCTTGCTTCAACACATTCCACATCTATTCCCCTAATACACATTTACTTTTTGTCTGTCTCCGATTCTCTCTGGTTGTCTCTCTTCTGTAATCTCTGTCCATGTCTCTTTCCCTATATCTATCTCTGTCCTCTCTTTCTCTCTGTCTCTCTCTGTGTTTCTCTCTGTCTCTCTCTGTCTGTCTCTGTCTCTGTCTCTCTCTCTCTCTGTGTGTGTCTCTCTCTGTGTGTCTCTCTGTCTCTCTCTGTCTCTCTCTGTCTCTGTCTCTCTCTCTCTGTCTCTGTCTGTCTCTCTCTGTCTCTGTCTCTCTCTCTCTCTGTCTCTCTCTCTCTCTCTGTCTCTCTCTCTCTCTCTCTGTCTCTCTCTCTCTCTGTGTCTCTCTCTCTGTCTCTCTGTCTCTCTCTCTCTGTCTCTCTCTCTTCTCTCTTTCCTGCTTTTCATTCTAAGGGAAAATAGCATTCCTTAGGGTAAGATTGAACACCCAATTGGTAGTCATTCCACTTTAATACTTCAATGAAATGTTATATTGGTCTAGGCTGATCAGTCTTGGAAAGGGAAAAATATCTGATGTTTAATTCTACTTTTAGTTTCCAGGAAAGAGGCTGACATTTTGCTCTTAAAATAAGAGGATTTTTTCCATTGTTATAATCCATCTAGAGAAAGTTCTAAATCTATGTGTTTTAAAACTCATGGAATCATAAATTTTTCAGTATTGTAAAGGACATTATAATTAGGGTTAGAGATCATCTAGTATGATCCATGGTTCAGTAGAAACTTTCCCAACCATATCCCAGACTAATGACTATTTAATGACTAATGACTAAGGGTTCTTTACTCTCCTCTCAACCCATTTGTTCTTTTCCCCCAACTCTCCTCTGACATCCAAAAAAGACTTTAGGATGACCCCGGCTATAGCCCCCAAAACTTCCCCAGTGCCCATGATTCTTAGGTTCATACAATCTCTGTCCATTTCTCTTTCCCTGTGTCTATCTCTGTCCTCTCTCTCTCTCTCTCTCTCTCTCTCTCTGTCCTCTCTCTCTCTCTCTCTCTCTCTCTCTCTCTCTCTCTCTCTCTTTCTCTCTCTCTATCACTCATCATCTTCTCCCAGGGACCATTCTCTTCTCCTCCCCATTCACAGTATTTAATGAATTTGTTTCACATGACTATAAATTATCCAGAATTTTCTAGAAGACTTCCAGTGATAGACTGCTTCTTTTTTGTTTTATTTTTGTTTGTTTTTACATTCCTTTCATTTCCAAATATGTAATTCCTCCTTACTCCTCAGTAAGCCAGGTCTTATGACAAAGGATTAAAAACAATTCAGCAAAACTAGACAATGTATCAACTGATTGTGCAAGTGTATATCCAATATCACATGCCCTTGGGCTCCCACTTCCACAAAGAAGAAAGAGAGATACATCTCCCCATTTCCTCTTTGGGGCCAATCTTGACCATTTTAATTACACAGCAGAACCCAACCCCCTTTGAAGGATCCCCTTTCACTTCTGGATGGTTCCAATGTGGGGAAAGCCTTTTTATGAAGTTGAATTCTACCTTTCTACAATCTCTGCTTTGTTCCTAATTAAAAAAAAAAGTTCAAAAAAAAAAAAAAGTTCACCAATCCTTCATCTACATGACAACCCTTCAGGTATTTGAGATTCATTATCATGTCTCCCCTAGGTCTTGTCTTCATCAATATATACAACCTCTGGGGCAGCTGGGTGGCATAGTAAATAGAGCATTGACCCTGGAGTCAGGAGGGCTTGAGTTCAAATGTGGCCTCAGACACTTAACATTTACTAGCTGTGTGGCCTTGAGCAAGTCACTTAACCCCAATTGCCTTTCTTTACCCCCTAAAAAAAGATATACAACCTCAACTCCTTTAGCCAATTTTTGTATGGTCTCCAGTCCTATTGCTATCCTGAATTCTGTTTCCAAGCATGTCAATATATAAGACTTAGAATTGGACACAGTTTTTTAGATGTGGTCTGATGAGGGCAGAATATAGGTGGACCAAAGTTTTTCCTTCAGGGTGGATTCTATGACTATTTAATTATCATGATGATAACTCACATGTGATTCAGATTTTGTAAAGTGCTTCCCTAATAACAACCTTGTGAGGCAGATAGTTCAAGTAATATTGTCCTCATTATACTGAGAAGGAAGCAGAGGCCTATGAGAAGAAAGGAAGGAAAGAAGTATTTTAAGTGCTTACTGGGTATAAGGCACTGTGCTAAGTGCTTTCACAAACATTATTTCATTTGATCTTCACAAAAACCCTGGAAGGTAGGTGCTATTATTGTCCCCATTTTATAGTTGAGGAAATTAAGGCAAAGAGAAATCAAATTACAAGGGTCACACAGTAAGTTACGGAGCTAAGATTCAAACCCAGGTTTGATCCCATGTCCAGTGGGTTCTTCCTACAATATCAACCTAAAATAACATTAGCCTTTGGGGACTGTAAAGTTGTGGTGTTGGTTTATATACTCTTGCAGTTCATTGAAACTCCAGCTCAGTTTTTTTTTTTTTCTATGAACTGTTGCCTGGCCATGACCTTCCTCTAAATTCTACAGCTGAGTTTTTCATCCAAGGATGAGATTTCATTAAATTCCCTTACCAAATTCATGCTGTTGTTCTAGATTATCAAGAACATTGGATTCCAAGCTACCATCTAATGTGATAACTGTTATTCTTAGGCTGACTGATTTATCATCTCTACAATACGATTCTGAAGTCTACTTTTCCAGCCCTTACCTCTCTGCTGACTCCCAGTATTACATCCATGACTACCTGTTGAATTGCTTGAACTAGATATCTCACAGTCATCTGAAACTCAAATCTCATTATCTTTTTCCTCTTCCTAATTTTATTGGCAAATAAAGTAACTCCCCTCCCCCAGCTTCCTAACTTCACTGTCAAGAATACCATCATTATCCCAGTGACCCATTCTCAGAGCCAAGAGATCATCTTCAAATCCTTGGCTTCTCTGACTGCCCCTCCCCATATCCAGCCAGGTGTCCAATCCAACCATTTCTACCTTTGTAACATCTCGTATATTTCCTTTTTTCTCCTTTGGCACCACCACTATCCTTGTGTAAACCCTTGTCACCTCATTCCTGGTTATTGCAATAACCTGCTGATAGGTCTTCCTGTCTCAAGTCTCTCCCTAGGCCTTCCTCCATTCAGCTGTCAAATTGATCTTTCTGAAGCACAGGTCAGACCATTACCACCCCACTATTCAATAAACTCGATTCCCTATTCCATATTCCCTCAGGAACAAATAGAAAATCCCTTGGCTTTCAAAGCTCTTTACAACCTGATTTTTTCTTACCTTTCCAGTTTTTTTACACCTTACTCCTCCTCCATAAACTTTATGATCCAGTGACTCTGCCCCCCTTGTCATTCCTCACATAGGACACTCTATCTCCTGACTGCATGGGTTTTTTTTGCTTTTTGGAAGGGGGAAGGCAGGGCAATTTGGGTTAAGGCAATTTGACTGCCCAAGGTCACAGGGCTAGTAAGTGTTAAGTGTCTGAGGTCAAATTTGAACTCAGGTCCTCCTGAATCCAGGGCACAGTGCACTGTGCCACCTAGCCACCCTATCTGACTGCATTTTTACTAATGGTCTCCCATGTCTAGAACTCTCTCTTTCAGTGCTAGCTACCTGCTCATTTTCCCCTGGCTTCTTTCAAGTCTCAGCTAAAGTCTTACCTTCTACAAAAAGTCTTTCTCAATCTTTAATCTTAGTGTTTTCTCTCTAAGACTACCCCAATTTATCCTACATACATCTTGTTTGCAAATATAGTTGTTTGCATACTATCTCCCCATTAGACTGCAAGCTCCTTAAGAACAGGGACTATTTTTTGCCTTAGTATCGCTCATGCTTGGTATATGTTGTGGTTGTTAAAGAGTTTCAGTCAAGTCTGAGTCTTTGTGACCCTTCTTGTGGTTTTCTTGGCAAAGATACTGGAGTGGTTTGCCATTTCCTTTTCCAGATTATTTTACAGATATTAAAACTGGGACAAAAAGGACTAAGTGGCTTGCCTAGCATCACTCAGCTGGTAAGTGTCTGAGGTCACATTTGAACTCAAGACCTCCTGACTCCAGGCCTGGCACTCCATCACCTATATCACCTAACTGCCTATGCTTGGTATATAGTAGGGGTTTTTGTCCTATTTTTATTAAACTTTTTCTTTTTAAAAATTAAATTTATTTCTTTTTAATTTTCAGCATTCACTTCCATAAGTTTTCAATTTTCTCTGCCTCAGTCCCTCCCTTCTCCCCAAGATGGCACACAATCTGACATAGGCTCTACATATACATTCCCATTAAATATATTTTCACATTATCCATATTTCATAGAAGAATTAAAACGAATAGGGGGAGTCATGAGAAAGAAAAAAAACAAAACAAAAAAGGGAGCAAATAATATGCTTCAATCTGTATTCAGGCTCCATATTTCTTTAGATGTGGATGGCATCCTCCATCACAAGTCCTTTGGAATCACCCTACATATAGCAGGTTTTAATTAGTGCTAGTTGACATAACTTGATTGATTGGTCCAAATCTCTCCATCTCTGTGGGGCAACCCATTCTGATGATGTATAACACGAGATTTAACTCAATTTATTTATTGTTGTTCAGTCATGTTTGACTCTTCAGGACCCCATTTAGGGCCTTCTTGGCAAAGATACTGGAGTAGTTTACCATTTCCTTTCCAGCTTATTTTACAAATGAGGAAACTGAGGCAAACAAGGTTCGATCACTTGCCCAGGGTAGCACAATACCATACTTCATCTCACCAAACATAACACAACTAAACGTAATGTATCTCACGTCACACATAAACTAACACAACTTTATCCTTAAATGATTCAAAGATTTTGTCAGCATACTGTCTTTTTTCTTGTAATTAGTAACCTTGTTATTAAAGGTTTTCAAGAGTGACTGTGACTTCATCCAGAGGTCAGATTGATACAATTGTTTTTGTTGCAAACTTAGCTAGGCTGATACTGAAGTCATAGACACACAGATCATCACTGGGTCCATATTTGAAGTCTTTCCAGCTTGAAAGAATCTGTCAGAACTTGTGGTACACTCAGCATCATCTTTGAGAATCCAGAGTTACCTATATGGCATTGGAGCAAGACTTTGTTGGAGCAAAACAGAATGGGATATTTGAAAAGGAAAAAAAAGCAACCTTTCATGTCATTCATTAAACTTGAACATGGTTCCAAAACTTGATGGCTTCTTCAACAAAGTAATTACTGCAGAGTCTCTGTGGTCTTGTCTATGTGACTATTCCCTCCATCAAGGCAAACTGAAAATCCATAGAAATGAAGGTCCCAAATATCATGTGTTCAGGAGGTAGACCTTATTTTAATGATCTTGGCCTTTGAAAAGTCTAAAAAGGGAATTGTGAGATGCCTATCCGATTTGTGCTTTTTCAGAGAAACTTCTGCATGTAAAATTTTATTTTTGCATTTTTCCTTAGGGTTTTCCTGGAGATATTGGCATTCCTGGACAAAATGGCCCCGAAGGACCAAAGGTAAAACAAAAATATCTCTTATTGAGAATTTTTATTATGTTGTAACTTGGAAGTGATAAAAACTGATGTTCAGAGTCTTCTGTTCTCCAAAAATGGAGAGAACATGATAGAGATAGGAGTATATGCCTTTACAACCTATAAAATAAGTAGTGTCTGTGAACCATTTAAAATCTTTTACATTACCCAGCTTACTTCAAGATGTGTGAGGAGCAATTTAAAAGTCTGGTTATCTCATGTCTACCCTTTATTCAAAGCATGTTGTAAATCAGTAGGGTACAGGTAAGTGGAAATGAGTGTTCTCAGCTTGACATTTAGGGCTTCCAAATTCGCAAAGTAGGGAAATGATTCAATCTCCTGGGGCAAGGGGAAGTAAAACATGAAGATAATCCAGTCAACAGTAACTGGTCTGGTTATTGAAACCCTGATGCAATAAAAAATAAAACCATGTTCTCAGTGATCCAGACCTGCTCCATAGCTAAGAAATGAGCACTGGTAGCTATCGAAAATAATTCAACCTAATCATCCTTCATTTCCACATTTTCAGTTGGTAGTTTGCAAAAGTATTAGATCTAAGCATTCTTCCCTTTCTATGTTATCAATTATCTAAGAGAAACTGACAAATAGGGAAGCCTCATTTGCTTCCATCTAGACTACCAAATGTATATTCAGAGAATAGCCAAAAAGTTTAATACTTGTTTAAAAAAATGGATGATGATTAGAAAGGGGTCACCAAAATTTTTTTAAATGTTCAATCATTTTCTCCTTGAAAGCTTGTCGAAATCTAATGAAATTAATTTATAGAATATGAACTCATTACCCACCACTATTAATGAAGATAACCATAACAATCTTCATCATAATAGCCAATATTTACATAGTACTCACTATATGCCAGACACTGTGCTAAGCCCTTTACAATCATTATCTAAAACAAATGTGCTAGCTAATTAAGCATACTATGAAGCTATTGCCTGCATATATGATTTCATTTATGAGTTTTTCCTGAGAATTCTTATGAAAGATTCTTTTAGCAATCTTTTAGAGATATTAAAATTTTTAGATATATATAAAAATAAAGCTTTCATACTCAAACATTTAGAATCATAAAATCTTTGGAGCTTTCAGATACCTTAGACATCACTGTGTCTGACACCCCCCCTCATTTTACAGATAAGGAAACTGAGGCCAGAGAGATGAAGGGACTTATCCAAGGTCACATGACTAGTAAATGGCAGAGCCAGGACTAGAACCCAGGTATGCTGAACCCCAGTTTGGTGTATTTTTCCTGACACCACACATCTTTTAATTCCCATTGCCTCATGTAATGTTTTAATGCCTTACATTTTTATCTGCAAAGTACATTCACATACCTGATCCTATTTGATACTTACAACCTTAAGACATATGTAGGATAGATATTATCATCTCCATTTTAAAACTCAGGCTGACAAAGGTTAGTTGATTTGCCTAAAGTCACAAAGCTAGTGAGAATAAGAAGCAGATATTCATTACAGCTCTTCTGATTCTAAAACTTCCATGACATCATGCAGCCTCTCTATATAGACGTTCCTGAGATTAAAAGGAAAATTAACTATGAAGTTCTTCATAAGACTGTAATCCCCTTCAGAGCAGGGATTGTGTAAATTTGTTTTCATCTTTGTTATCTTAGAGCCTAGCAGCCTCTCACATGTTAGTCTTTTAATTCCTCTGAAATAAACCAATTTTTAAAGACATCTGTAGTCACAATCTAAGACTCTTAAGATTCATTTGATAAATGAATTATATAGTTTTCCAAAACTGTACATTCTTTCTTTGGAACATTGGCTTCTTGAAATACTGCATTAGGCAATCTGGTCTAAATAACAATTGGTAGCTTACATTTGGTATGGAAAGTTACCAAATCCTAAAAGTTTCTTTATGCAGTTTATTATGCTAAACAGGGCTTAACTGCTTGAGTCTAGAAATGTTCAATGCCAGAACTTACCGTCTCCAACTACCAAATGATTTGAAGAATTTTCTCTATAGTTCCGATTTTAACTGTTTATCCATTCCTGCCTGCCCCTCTCTGAGCCTGTATACTCTTTTTTTCAGAAGTGGAATTTCCATTAATTATCAAGAAATATATCCATCACAAGAGCAAACAGTGGTAGAGATGGATAGAAACTCCAAAAAATGGTTTGGGGCAGACTATATTCAATTAAAAATAAGTATTGCTTTCCTAAAGAATTCAATATGGTTTAGAGACAGCTACCTCACTGCCTCTCCCAGCTCCAAGCTTGAGACCTCACAGGAAGAACAATGACAAAAGTTTGAGTCATTTATATTAGATGTTCAAGTTGTTGACAAAACTTCTTCTGCCCTATGTCCACTTATGTATGAAAAGTTTTGCATGTTACTGGGGGAAAATAAAATATTATTTTGAAAAATAGATTAAAATAGGGTACTCTACCATACAGCTTAGTAATGGCCATCAATTGCAAGTGTCATTATAATGATCAAGTCACATGTACTTCTATTCATTCAGTTTGTATCTATAGAGGTAGCACCTCTGTTTCTATAGGATTTGGGTTGGGTTTTGGGGTGGGGGTGGTCTAGAACTCTGAATTTATTGTCTGATAGAGAACTCTAAGTGAGAAAGCTTCCTCTACCTGCAGATCTACAACTACTTATTTTTTACTCATTTAAATACAAAAGAGAGAGAGAGATTTCTATGTACACAGCACAACATAAAAAGAAAATGTAATTTAAAACCATGAATTTCTATTTCACACTGTTAGTATTTTTGAAAAACTATGTAACAAATACTACACTTCATTTTCAAAGCTACTATTCCTTCTAAGTTCTCTATTATTCTCTTCTGTGTACTTTTTTTTCTCTCTCCCCCCGACCCTACCCTAAAAAAAGCTACCATATTCTTTGACCCAGTGATGCCACTATTAGGTCTGTTCCCCAAGATGATTACAGGAGAAGAAAGAGAATTTAGATATTCTAAAATATTTATAGTAGCTCTCTTTGTGATGCCAAAGAACAGGAAATTGAGGGAGATGCTCATCAATTGGGGTTTGGCTAAACAAGTTGTGGCATATTATTGTAATGGAGTACTATTGTGCTATAAGAAATGATGAACTAGGGGCAGGTTGGTGGTGCAGTGAATAAAGCACTGGCCCTAGAGTCAGGAGGACCTGAGTTCAAATCTGGCCTCAGACACTTAACACATGTGATCTTGGACAAGTCACTTAACCTCAATTGCCCTACCTTCCCCTTCCAAAAAGAAAAAAGAAAAGAAAAGAAAGAAATGATTAACTGTTTGAGTTTAGAAAAATGTGGAAAGACTTGCATGAAATAATCAAGAGTGAAATGAGCAGAACCAAGATAACATTGTACACAATGTTCAATAGTAACAGCAATACTGTTGTAAGAACAACTTTGGATAACCAAGTTATTGTGTTCTAAGAAAATTTCCAAGGGCAACAAAGGTTTGTGTGACTTCACCAAGGATATTCAACCTAAGTATGTGTCAAAGGCAGGACCTGAATCCAAGTCATGCTGACTCCAAGCCCTGGAAATAGAGCATTATGAGTGACGAACAGAGAGACCAATTTGACTGGATTACAAAGTATGAGATGAGATTTAATATCCAATGAGTCTGGAAAGGGAGGTTGGGGTCCGTTTATATAGGGCTTTAAGCCATTGACATGGATCAAATGGTCAGACCTCTGCTTAAGAAAAATTACTTGGCAGAAGTCTGTAAAATAGAACTGTATGGTGAGGGACTTAAGGCAAGGATACTAATTAGGAGGCTGTTACAATAATCTAAACAAAAGATAATGAGGGTCTGAAATGAGGTAGTAGCCAAGTGAATGGAGAGAATGTAGAGAAATCTGAGGTAAAAGATGTCCTGATGGTAGAAATGGCAAGATTTGGCAACTAATTGGACAGGTGGGGTTAAGGACAGTGAGAAGTCGAGGATGACACCATGATTAAAAGCCTAAGTAAGATTCTGGAAGGATGCTGGTACCTTCTATAGAAATAAGGAAGTTTGGAATATGGTAAGGGTTGGAGAAAGATAATGAGTTCAGTTTTAGGCTTGTTGAATTTATCTTTGGAACATTTAGGCTGAAATATCCAATAGGCCATTTGTGATGAGACTCAAAGTTGGTAGAGAGATTGGAGCTCAATATATAGCTCTGAGAGTCAGATGGCAGTTAAATCCATGGGAACTGATGAGGTTACATAGAGAAAAGGAGTATGGAGGGAGAAGAGAAGAGATCTAGAACAGAACCTTGCAGAATATTCACAGTTAGGGAATGTGATGTGAATAATGACCCAGTAAAAGAGAATGAAGTCAAAAAGTTAGTAGGTGAACCAAGAAAGAGCAGTGTCATGGAAACCCTACGAGAAGGTTACCTAAGAGGAAAGTTCATCAACAGCATCAAATACAGCACACAGAAAAGATTCATACTAAGAAAAGACCATTAAAAGATCATTGGGAAATTTGAAGAGCAGTTTCAGTTAAGGGATTAAGTCAAAAGCCAGAATGCTAAGTGGTGAGAAGTGAATGAGAGAGGTGGAAGCAGTAAATATGGACCATGTAGTTTTGCTTTAAAAAGGGAAATGAAATATCAGACAATAGCTTAAAGAGATGACTGGGTCTTTTGAAGGATTTTTAAGGAGCTTTGGGTGTGTTTGAAGGCCAGAAAGAGATAACCAGTTGATAGGAAGAAGCCGAATATTCAAGACAGGGAGAAAATTGAGGGTGCAATCTGCCAGAAAAGACAAGAAGAGATGGTATCAAGGGCAGGTGTATAGGAGTTAGCCTTGGCAAAGAAAAGGACCATCTTATTGTTAAGATGGAAAGGAAGGGGGTGAACGGGGAAAGGAAGAGACTATAAGAACATCAGTGGGTTTTGAGATGGAGAGAATGGGGGAAAAGGTAGCTCTTGGCAAAAGCATTCAATTTTTTTTCAGTGAAGTAAGAGTCAAGGATCTCAATTGAAAGTGGGGGAGGGGAGTGATGGAAGGAAGAGATATGAGTATATTCAGGAAAGAAAGAAGGCTTGAAATAGTTTCCATGCAGAATGAGATAGGGAATCACTTAGGGTGGAAATGATTGGACCATTTTGATACAATGAAGGCCTAATTAAGATTGGATACCGTGGATTTTTAATCTAAGGTAGTTTAGTGGGTCCTGCTAGAGTTTGTGTTCTGTTGGAGTAGTACTTGATAACGCCACGATGAGATACCAGAGGAGGATTTTAGAGGTATATACTGATGGTGCATGCTAAATGTCCTTTAAAAAACTGGCTTTAGGGGTGGCTAGGTGGTATAGTGAATAGAGCACCAGCAGTCAGCCTAAGACACTTAATATTTACTAGCCCTGTGACCTTGGGCAAGTCACTTAACCCCAATTGACCTGCCCTCTCCCCTCCATAAAAAACAAAAAATAAATAAATTTTAAATATTGGCTTTATTCTTTGAATGTGTTCATCCAGCTAAGTGAAACAATGAATAAAACATTGATCTTAGAGACAGAAAGAACTTTCTCAGACATTTACTAACTAGATAACCTTGAGCACATCATTTAACTTCTCTCAGGCTCACTTTCTTCATCTGAAAACTGGGGATAATAGTACCTTTCTCACAGGGTTGTTGTGGACATCAAATGAGATAACATGTGAAATCCTGTGCCAACCTTGAAGCACCATGAGTGCTGGTCGCTATTATTAAATAAGTATGAAGATTTAAGCTAATCAGTACCAAAAACATGACACTCACTGAGTTAGAGACTTTGCTAAGATTAAATGAGATAATATGTCGTATTTTGCAAACTTAGCTATTATTGAAAAACAATTTTGATTTTGTTTTATAGTTCAAAAGGCTCTGAAAGAAAAAAATTATATATATTTATATATATATATATATATATACATACATATGTATGTATGTGTTTAAAGGTGATGAAGGAATGAGGATTTTTCCCCCTTTTTAAAATTTGTCTTGAAATCATTATTGCTTTCAGTAATGTAGAAAAGACAAAGGGAGACACTATCAAGGAGAAAAATGCAAAGAGTTGTTATGGCTGTTGCTGTTGTTGCTGCTGCTACTGCTATTGTTATCATGGAATCGTGGAACTATAGACAGAAAGACCTTAGAAGCCATCTAATCAGACCTCCTCATTTTCCAGATCAGAAAAGTGCAGTTCAGGGTGATCATGTGATTTACCTAAGTTCATGTAGTTAGTATCAGAATTGAGATTTGAACACAGATCCTTTGATTCAGGCTAATGCTCTTCCCACTATCTTATATCATCTCATAGCTAGATGTATTTTATTATTTGCTTGTAGAAGACTAATTTATATTATGCTGATCACGTAAATTGCTCTTAAGTATGTTACAAAGTTTTAGTTTGCATAGTCAATAGGACTATTACATATGGTTTCACCGAAATCTAGGGTAGCCTCATTCACAGACAAGTTGAATTGTTTCCAGAGCATTCTGGCACCACTCTAAAGAAGTCCTTCATATTCTATTCATTGTCTAAAACCTCAAAATGGGATTAGAAACGTTTGGGAAGCATGAGTTTATTAATTATGAAATCTATTTATGTGGGTGTTTATGTAGATGGTTTTATATACTTGACTCAATAAGTCTTATTGAGAGCTACAAAATCTAGCCACATTGGCTTACAAATATTCAGTTTTATTCGACTCTCAATAACATTAGAGAAACTTTATTTTTATTGATTCTGAAGAAAGTAAAATGACCCAATGAATAACCTCCCCTATGAAACAAACAAAAAGCATCTATTGCTATAAAATGTTGTTTTGGCCATGAAACCATGGATGTTTGTTCAACTGCCATTCCCTTATCCGCAAACATTTGTGGATGTCACACAATTCCATTTTACCCCAAAACACACCTTTATGGTTATTGTTTTTGGCATTTTGTTCCATTGTTTCATAGGATCATGCATATGTATCTTAATGTAAGTGAAAACAGCAGAACAGAGCAACACAAAAGCTAAGCATCTTATTTGCTAAGCTCTTCAAAGGTTACAATAAGCCTGAAGCAGCTAGGTGTCACAGTAAATAGAGGACCAGGACTGGAGCCAGGAACACTCATCTTTGTGAGTTCAAATCTGTACTCAGACACTTACTAGTTGTGTGATCCTGGGAAAGTCATTTAACCCCACTTTCCTCAGTTTCCTCATCTGTAAAATGAGCCAGAGAGGGAAATGTACGTGTAAGGTTTTATTCTAAGCACCAACAATGTATAAAACACAATATTTATTAGCACCTTTACAGTCAATTTGGAGTGATTATAACTAGGATGTTAGACAAGACATTTCCCTTTTCTGGTTATATATATATATATATTCTAAATTAAAGATGTAATGGAGACATTCCCACTTCCCTAGGACTCCTCTGGCATTCAGACATATCTTCAAAGCCCTGTTTGGTCTCCTGGGCTGGCATGCAGGGAACATTGACTGGCATAGGATTGGCAGGACCTCTGAGGATGAAGCAGACAAGAACTGAGAGGACCACAGTGTTGGCTGAGGTGCCTTTGTTCTTCTGTCAGCGTTTGATCTGTGGCAATGAGGCTGGCGATGTCAGCATGTTATCACTATATTATTTTGGTGCTGGATGTCACAAGGATAGATAAATGGACAGGAGACAAATTGGCACACTCAAACTCCTGCTCCTGAGAGCCCAGGGAGCCATCCTGTGTTCTCTGATTCCCATGTTCCTGAGACCATAATGAAAGCTTGGACATCTCTTTAATCTCAGTGCAGACAATTGGTCATGAATTAACTGCATTTATCCCACTCCCATTCATAAGGAGACAGAATGCCTAAAATAGAACACTGAGCTTCCAGGTTAATTGTTATCCCCCATTCTATGCTGTGATCAGGAGGCAAATGAGAGAGAAAAAGAGAGACAGGCAGACCAAGTCAGACTCTAAAGGCTAAAAGAGATTTTTGCTTTTGGAAGAATCTAGGTCCAGGGACTGGATGGAATATACAATTCATGTTACATTTAAGCAATGATTATGCTTTTATTATCTTTTATTTAATCCAATTAAACTTTTTACTAAGATAATGATGCCTGAAAAAAGGCTTTTGATTGATGATGTTCTTGTAAGTGATTCTTAACCTAGGGTTCATAAAACTTGGTTTTTATTTTAATATCTTGATTACTGTATTTCAATATAATCAATTTCCTTCATAATCCTATTTATACTATCTTACACATTTAAAGACATTATTTTGAAGAATTCCTAGGCTCCATTAGACTACAAAGGGGGTCTGCAACATACTTTAAAGGTTAAGAACCCCTGCTCAAGTTGGTATAAGAACCTGGGAGGCATGATGCAGGGCACAGAACCTTCTAATATACATAGTCCTACTAATAGTTGTGAGGTAGAGGCTGGGCCTCTTGGCCATGTCACTTCTAAAGAATTCCTTAACCCTAAATTCTTGGCCCTAGCTCTAACTCTTTCACCTGCGGAAAGGGAATCCATGTGACTGAATGGTTGGAAGTCTTCATCCTCAGTCTCCACAAAAGAGTTAAGAATTCCTGAAACCTAGTTTCTTGGATAGAGAAAGGAAGATTTCTTGGACAAAGTTGAATTCCTGAAGAGTCCCAGGAACTAGCTTTCATGATAGAGGAGAGAGGATTTCTGGGACAATGTCGAGTTCCTAGAAATTCAAGAGCTAAACCTCCTATATTGGTCAGTACCAACCTGTTGCTCATATAGCCCTACAATTGGAGAAATAATAATAGACTGAGCCATGATAAAGGGGAACAAAAGGCCTTTCATTTTGCTCTCTGCTTTGAATGTTAGTTCTATGAGAAAAGAAGCTATTTCTCTAACATCCCCAAGTCTGTTTTTCTTGTGGGAATTATCTCTCTCTCCATCTTAAGTTATGATATATATGCTTATCTGTTTATTATGGGACAGGTACAGGGTTTTTTCCATTGTTTTATCTTTGTAAACTTAGCATCTTTCACATAAGACACTTAATAAATCTTATTGGATTCAATTTAATCAACTTCTGAGAACCAGGCAACTAGTTGTACACTCCCACATCGCCACCTACTGGGAAAAGCAAAGGTTGATGAGACATTTTTTATGAGTACTGCTAAGGAATGCCTGTTTCTAATGAATATTTTTTTAACCTGGTATTTCATCTGATTTTTATTCACCAGATGGGATAACTTGGATGAACCAACACTGAAAGCACATAGTTGGTGTGTTTACATCAGTAGACTTTAAAATAACAACTTTCAAGCAATTAGATTTGTAACAGTTCATAAGGCTCAGATAAAATTACAAAAGATAATGCTATCATACTTTTTAAAAGTTGCACATATATACATAAAAATTTAATAATACTAGAATCATGAGACAAATATATGGAGACAAGGGCACACAAACCATACAGTGGGAAACAGTAAGTAGATAAATTTATCCAAAGCAAAAGTTTTTATGCTGGTGTATACTGAGATTAAATGGAAAGGGGAAGCTGGGGAAGATTATGGAAGGCATTGAATAGTGAGCTAAGGAAGTTGAAATTTATCCTGTAAACAATAGGGAACCACTGGGACCTTCAAATATGGAAATAACATAACTTAATGGTATTTTAGGAAGATTGATTTGACGGCAATATATAGAAGAGCTTGATGGGTAAAAAAGCAAGTAGAAGGAAGCTATAGTCATCCTTTCTCCTTCAGTGAGTATAGACTGACCCTGGTCAACATCAGTACATGGAACGTGGTCCTTTGTGCCCCAGAAAAATCCCTACAAGAACCACAACTACTATAATAATAAACAATTGTTGACCCTTATAAAGTACTTCAAGTTTGCAAAGTACTTGACTCATAATCTTATTGATCAGAAAGTCTGGGACTCTTGGAATAGGCTCTTACCAGCTGCACGTTCCACTACTCAGTGACTGCCTAGAATTATAGCCTAAGAGAAGGTCATCGGAATAGGAAATCAGAAGACCTGGGTTCTACAACTGATCGTATGACTTGACACATAATTCCTAGAGTTGGAAGGGACCTCAGAGACTGACCTCAGCCATATTACTTTGGTCAAATCATTTAACTTCTACAGACCTCAATTTCCTCATTTTAAAAATGTGGATAGACCATCTCTGAGGTTCCCTCCAGTCCAATTCTTTTATTCTAGTTGATGTATTCATGTGCAAAAATCACAGGAGGTTGAGTGCCCTCTGGTGGACATTTATGAAATTCAGTGGTGTGATTCTTCTCCCTTTCGTTTTCAAAGAATGCACTTAGAATCATAAAATTTTAGTTTTAATTAAAACACTTTAGTCTGCTCAGTAGCTAGAGAGACCAAGAATGCTATCAAGTTGAATAAACAAAATGTCATCATGTTGAATAAATATTTATAATAAAGAACAAAGCTTTACCAGTCCTATGAACCTGATTTCTTTCCAAGAGCAAACTTTATTTAACTCTATTCCTTCTAGCTAGTAAATAATTCATCTCTTTTTTCTTAAGTAACTAATAAAATTTAAGCTTTTATGTTGTTATATCCATAACTAATAAAATTCAGGCCTTTTTTTGTTAAATCTGTAAGCTTTTTGTGAACACTTTAGACTTCATATTCTTTTCCAAGTAGAAAAAAAATATAGAATTTACATTTGGGAGTGCTGAAACAACATGGTAGACTTGAAAGACCACTAAATTTGAAGTCAGAGGAACCGAGTTCAAATATAGGCTCTGCTTTTTGCTCCCTGGGTGACCTTGGGCATGTTATTTGACTACTCTATGCTTTTATCTCCTCATCTATAAAATGAGGTAGGGGAGACTAGATTAACTCCATTTCCTCCCATCTCTAAGGGCTATTATGTTACTCTGTTCAAAGCTCAGTTCTTCAAAAAATGTTGCCACCTATTTCACTTTAGTCTTTGGGTCCCCAGCACTTTTGAACACATTAAGTACTTTATAAATGCTCCTTGGATTGTTTAATTAATTGATACATCACGCTAAAAAACTTATTGTGGTTACTTGTTTTGCTTTTCAGGGACTTCTGGGAAATCGAGGGCCTCCAGGACCTCCTGGTCCCAAAGGAACTGAGGTATGAGAAAAATCAAAGTCCATTCAGCATCTTTTCTTACTTATTTTTGCCTTTTTATGTAGACCTTAAAATTTTGCTTAAAGGAAATGTTGTGTGGGATGTGTCATTTTTGCCATGGAGGATTTCAAGTTTCCATTATTTTTTGGCAGGTATTAAATGGAGTTTTCAGTCATTTTTTAGTGTTCTGTATCCACTAAGGGATTGATGTCAGTGGTCTCCATGGCATGCCTACAGAATATGGATTCAACATTTCATTAACATTCCAAAATTTATGTCATGTTTACCATTTTGTATTTCCAGCTTAAGAAACCTATTTTATTTGATGTAGAAGAAATGTCCATGAATCAAATTAAATAGATAGATTATGCTGCTACACAGATTTCTCTATAGGTTGTTCAAAAATAGGAAATCATACCCAAAAGATATCAAAAAATGATGTTCATTCTTTGTGAATGAATAATTTAATAGCATATAAAATATTTAACATTAGATTTGAGGTGCTTTGAAGTAAAATATTTCCAATAATTTAATTTTCCATATAGTTGACATTTTCTTTTTAGTTTATATCTAAGAAGCATATTGCAGATTTAAAATGTACTGTTACAGATGATTTAGCCTTCAAATGAGTGAACTTATAAACTGTAGAGGTTGAACAATATTTGAAAATGTGCTAAGAGAAAACATTCTTATCAGCTCTTTGCTAGGGTCAATATTCTGTCAGATAAAGGACTTTCTGTACAAAAATATGCCCTAAGGTTGTAATAGAGATTTCCAAGTAAGCAGACTGGTTGTTCTCTCATTTAGAGATTAAAAACTATTCACTAATTGATAATACTATTGATTAAAAACCCTATTATTTCAATATCCTATGATATTATGACACTTTTAAAAATAAGGAAATGAGGGGCAGCTAGGTGGCTCCATTAATAGAGCAACAGCCCTGGAGTCAGGAGGATCTGAGTTCAAATCCAGCTTCAGATACTTAACATAAAAACTAGCTGTGTGACCTTGGGCAAGTCACTAATTGCCCTGCCTTCCTCCCTCCAAAAATAAATAAATGAGGAAATGACCTTTTTTCCCCAAAAAAATTCATTTAAAATTGTAAGGAATAAGTATATGCCCCATAGCATTTTTAAGGATTGACATATTCAAAAATGCCTAATGAGGTCATCACAACTCCGAAAAGGTTGAAAATCACTATACTGTCAATGCTTCAAAATGGTTTCAAATTTCTTCAGAAATAGGGAAGATAATTATGAGTTTGTCACTTTCTTTAAAGTAATAGCAATTAGAGAGGATTCTGGGAAGATGGTGGAGTAGGTGAGAAAATTCTAAGCTCTCAAGATTCTCCCCTACAAAACTGATAAACTATCATCTTAGGGCAAACAAGGTGCAGGTAAAAAATAAATAAGAATAGGGGCACAACCTGGGTCTTCCTGAAACAATTTGAGAAAGTCAGAGGAAAAATCCAAGGACTACTTGGTTCCTGTGAAGAGTAAACCCCTCCAGATTAGGGTCTGCTTTAAGGATGAGCAGCAAACCCTGGGGTTCATTGGGTTGAGAGGTTACCTGGGCCCAAGCCACATGAACTATTAACCCTGGAATAGTGAGGGGATTTGGGTGTCTGAACCCAGGAAGATTGAGAGAACCTCTGTTGACCCAGAATACCACACCAGCTGTGCTGCAAAGAATATCTGGGAGAAAGAATCAGCGCATGCCCAGTGAGTGCAGAAGCAGTGGGGCAAAAGCCCCTTGCTATGGGCACTCATAGGGGGCTGGAGGTTTAGCTCTGCATCTGAGCTAGAGGGGAGAACTGAAGGCTACCACTTAAAAGAGATCCTATGAAGAAAACTCATAGAAATACCATAGTCAAACTCCAAAAGCCCCAGCTCAAGGAAAAATATGAAAAACATCAAGATTAAAACAATTTTATTATGATGGTGCCACAATTAGAGTCACACAAGACCTAGCAGCAGAGACATTAAAGGCGCCATTAAAGGAGACATTAAAGGTCTTGGGAGCACTAAATACTGAAGAATGAAAGAAGTGAATAAAAAAATGGGCATTTATTCAACTGTCAGACTTTCATGACTTTGTTTAAAAAAAAAACTGAACTTAACTGAAGATCTGACATACAAGAGCCAAGAGAAATATAAGGTACATACCAAAGACTGATTACAAGGGATTCCTAAGGACAGACTGTTTACTTTTATATTTGTAACATGTAAAACATATGTCTAAGATTCTTATTAATAATAGGGTAGCACATAAGAAAGATTGGGGCAAATTTGAGTGTGATATGTATTTTAAAAGTAAAATCATTTAGGAACAGCTAAAAAGAGTCTTTATTTTCTACAAATGAGGTGCCAGAGGTAGATTCAATACAGAGGAATTAGATGGGGAAGGAGGGCTGGTAGTTCTGTACTATGGGTTTAAGAGGGAATGGGTTTCATCCTAATGGGTTTAAGAGGGAACAATACATATATATTTAGAAGAGTATAAAAGTCTTCTAAATTCAGAAGAAATAAAATAGTAGGGGCATAGTGAGGGAGGAGAGAATAAGGGAGGGATTTTTAGGGGGGAGAGTGAGGGAATAAGTAAAAGGAAATATAGAAGGGTGTTTAGATTTATGGGAATGGGAGGATAGGGGAGTGTAATGGTAATGGTAATTTGGAGATCCTCCCTGCCCCCAGTAGGCTGAATGTAATCACATGGCGCCTCTGGTGGGAGGAGTTTGCTGAAGGGTAGAGCAGAGCCCACAGGAAGCTGAGAGTCAGAGCAGTTAGAGCTGAAGGGATGAGAGGACTCACCCAAGGAGGCAGATAGGCTTGCAAGTATTTGCACCTTGCTGTGACAGCTAGGCTTATAAGTGTTTGTGGGAAGGCTAAAGGATGATTGGCTCCCTGTTGTGCTATGGTGTATTAACTTCTTTGTTGCTATGATGGATTCAGCTTTCTGGTTTGGGGATTTGGTTTTCTGGTGTCTGAATAAATGTTTTGCTTCTGTCTTCTATATGGAGAGTCTGCTATATTTTGTGCTTGAGATATTCATAATCACCATCAGTGCTGTAAATATTGCATTGACGCTACAGGGAGGGATCCTTGGAGGGGAGTAGGCAAGTAATAGGAGGGCAAGGGCAGGGAGTGAAAAAAAAGAAAGAAGTAAAAAAAGGTATAGCAGAGAATAAAAGAAAACTTACGAGGAGCAAAGAAAAGATGGACAATTCTCAAAACAATGTGTATTATTTATCACACAGGCTTTCTTGAAATGAAAATTTATTGTTACATATTTTGAATCCTCTCTTATGTTCTGTGGTACACATGACAGTTTTTTTTCTTTCTTACTTTGTTTTTAAGTTCCAATATTTAAGTTTATGACATGTTTTTGTTGCTTTTCTCTATTTTATATTTCTGGCCTTTGAGTGTAAAATTTTTAAATGATTATTTAAATTGTTTTTTAGGGAGAAGAAGGACCAGCTGGACCCTTTGGAGAACTGGGTCCACGGGTAAGTATCACAAAAATAATATTTTTTGAAAACTAGAAGTACTTCTCTAGAACATAAATCCATATCTTATATAATGGCATATAAATATCCAGAGTATACTTTAACCTAAAGCAATTTTTGAAAAGTCAAAACAGAGGCCAATCACTTGAATTCTTTGGAGACTTATTAAAGGATAATATGTATTGTTAAATATTTATTCATTTCTCTAATAGCCTTAGCCATTTATGCAAACTTATGCCTAATGTTTCTCTAAATTCTCTATCATGACAGATATTATAGCCATTCTCATGGTACCCAGATAATCTATTTTCTGTGTGGGTCAACAAAATTGCAGAGAACAAAGATGTAACTTTGTCCATCGTTCCTTTAAGGAATTTCTCTAGTATAACCTATGAAGTGTTTTCAAGTATTGTAAATGGATTTTAGAACATTTTTAATATAATTAATCCTCCATCCCTATAAATTTTTAAAGTATTAGCTTTTATTAAGATATAGTGATTTAAGGGGAATTCATCCAAGTTTGAATTGCACTTCATTTCCCTTTATAACAAAGAATTGAATGAAGACCTCTATATTTATGTGCCTTTTCACAAATAACCCTTTCTCTGTCCCCTCTTGCTATTAGGTCATTAACTCTTTGGGAGAAATGAAGCTACTTTAAAATTTTTGTTTTAGAGGAATTAAAAATATGAATGAATAGAAGCTGCATCAGTGACCACATTACTTAAAAAAAAATAGATGAACCTTGTCTTATGTGACTCAGAAGGCTTGTACTATCAAAGTTAGAGAAATGGAGGGGTTGGAGGATTGTTTTTAGTTCTTTGTTTTTTGTTTTTTTGCTTTATTTCACACTATTGAATTAGAAATAAACCGATATTTATTCCTAGTAGAATTCTTTCTCTGATAGGAAGAATGTATGGCTATTTCAGAAGATTAATCCCCAATATCATTTGATTAGCTTATAAAGTTAACAATGGTATTGAGAGAATAACTTGCTAAGACCAAAGTACAAAGTTAGTAATTTTCCTTTTAACTGGGCAAGCAAAACTTCTTCATTCAAGCCCCAAGATAATCTAAATTATACTAGGTTTTTTTTTTTGTCTCCATTAATCCACTTTAAATTCAATGAGTATTTATGAAGGAGAGGCAGCATATGGCATAATGGATAGAACATTAGACAAACCAGGAAGACCCAGGTTCAAATCCTGCCTCTGGTCCTTTATATCTGTGATGATTTGATCCTAGTCACATTCAGAGCCTTAGTTTCCTCATCTCTAAAATGGGCATAATGATACTTTTGCATTAATTACTTTACCTGCCTTATAAGACCTTATGCAGAAAGCACTTTACAACCTTTAAAATCTTACATTATTATTATTATTATTATTTTTTTTTCATTATAATTATTATTTAGCAACAACTATATATGACCCTGTGCTTGGCACAGGAGATAACAAGCTGAAAAATAATGTAATCCCTGCTTTCTAGGAACTTATAGTCAAATGGAGGTGAGGGAAGAGGGAAGTAGAGATAATAAAATATGTTTAATTTGCATCTTTCTGTCCCCTGTGCCTAGCATGGTGTCCTGCATTTCTTGGGCAATTAATGTTTGTGGAAGTGAATTGAAGTAGAAAGTGACCTTGAGAAGTGGAAGGGGCACTTCTTCAGAGACAGTAGTAAAGATAAAGAGAATACACAAAGACATAGAGATATAGCTATGGATCTCAGGATAAGTGACTTCAACTTTCCCAATAAAGAGAACCAACTTTGGGGTCAGAGCATGTGGGCTCATAGCCTAACTCTGCCACCTCCTAACCATGTTACCTTGCAAAAGTCCTTTCCATTCTCTGAGTCTCATTTTTTTTCATCTGTAAAAATTAGGGGGTTGACTTTGAAGATCCCTTCCAGCTCTAAATCATATGATCTTGTGTTTCTTGTAAACAAACTTGATGAAACAGTTTGAAGGACCCCAAATTCCCAACATTTAGGTTGTTTTAGGGGCTGACAGCTATTAAATGGTATTCAAATGAAATCATTAAGTCTTTGTCAAATATTTGTTTTGGCTGCAAAGAGGAATCAAGATGTCACAAACCTTTTGAGTCAACTTTTAAAACTGGGGGACTATATAATGTCAGTTTGGAAAACAGTCTCTTTCTTTTCTGTCCCTTTACTTTGTAGGGAAAACCAGGTCGAAAGGGATACGCAGGTGAACCTGGACCAGATGGCCTGAAGGTATAACTTTTCTGTTATCTATGGATGTATGAACAGAGACAGAGACAGACAGAAAGACAGAGACAGAGAGAAAAGAGAGAGAGAGAGAGAGAGAGAGAGAGAGAGAGAGAGAGAGACAGAGAGAGAGAGACAGAGAGAGAGAGACAGAGAGAGAGAGAGAGAGAGAGACAGAGAGAGAGAGACAGAGAGAGAGAGAGAGAAAGAGAACAAACATTAAGACCTGAAAGAAATTAAACTGACCTTCAAAAATGCTTCAGTATTTGAAAGATTTCTAACTTCACTAGAATGGATACTGTCCCCATTGACAACAGATTGCAGAACTGGTAGTTCTTAAAGAATTGCTAAAAGATTCATTCTTTGGACGACCTGGGGCGACCCTCTCCAAATCGGTAGACATATCCTTGCACAATAGGAATCTATTGATGAGTAGCTGGGTCTGTATTTGAGGCTGTTTCCTCTTGGTAGCACTTACCAGAGACTAAGCTCCACAAGCAGAGCCTCTGACTTCTACTTAAGTGGAAATTAAAGGATCTTATGATATAATTATATATTTTTTTAAATTTGAATAGTAATGAAAAAGATAACAAAAATGTTTATACTATTTTTCTGAAAGCTATGAATTATCATTTCTATCAGATTTATCTAAGGTCCTTTGCAGCTCAAAATCTCTGCCTATTAGCATTTTTGTGGCATTGAATAATAAAAAAGGATAAGAGTTAGTAATGGTTTCTCTAAAATTCTGTTCACTAACACCCAGAGTCTTAAATACATAATAGTGGAAATTCTGCTTTCCAGCATCCTATTAATGAGACAACTCTATTAACTGGTGCTCCCAAACTGGTCCTTAAATCTGCCTACAGTATAATGATAATGATATTTTATAATTATGACTAGATTATTCTAAGGTCCTAAAGTGTCTTTTGGAGTAGCAAAGAAATATTAAATTCCTTTTGGTTCCTTTAATGTTAGATAAGACCATATAAAGTACTCTGCTATAAAACACAATACAGTATTTATTTGCCTTCTGAGACCAGAGTCAAAAGTTTGTACTTTCTACTGTGTGCTTCAATGGGAAAAAGTTTTGTGGAAAGAGTAGAAGTACTAGGGGAAGCTAGATGGTACAAGGAGAAAGGAAGATCTGAGTTTGAATGTAGTTTTGGAAACTAACTCTGTGATCCCAAAAGAAGTCACTTAACTTCTCTCAGACTCACTTTTCTCATCTGTAAAATGTGTATACTAGCACCTTCTTCCCAAGGTTACTATGAAGATTAAATAAGATCATATTTGTGAAAGGGCCCTTCGAACCCTAAAGCTCTGTATAAATGCTATCGGTATTATAAGAAAGAAGGAGAAACCATTGCACAAGGGAGTTGATAAAGACCAGAGACTAATTTTTTATAAGATAGGATTTGAGCGGACTTGAAAAGAAATCAAGGGAGGAAAATAGTGGTTGAGCTGAAGGAGAAGATATCAAGAACTAGAGGAGAAAGAAGAATTAAAACAAAAGGGCAAAAACTCCACAAAAAGGAAAAACAGTAAGAAAAGTGCTCAAGGTGGAGAAAGATTTAAGAGCTAGAAGAAGCAAATTAATAAGACAAAGTTAAATAAAAGTTGGCAATACAAGAGGAAGAGGTAGTAAGAGGTTAAAAGAAAGGTAAAGAAATGTAAGGACACAGATAATAAAAGACTTACCCAAGAAGTTTGTTGCAGAAGGTCTTCAGGGTAGTTATGTATAACCTAGCATATTCAATGACTAAGAATCTCACTTTCAGCAAGTATGTAAAGAAGGAAGAAATCTGTAATCATCTGTATAGAGTGTAAAAGGATTGTCTTGCTGCCTTGAGTGTCCAGTTGAAATGATTTAATATAAATTTGTAGCAGACTCAGTCAACATGGTTTGGTAGTTTTCTCTGGTTTTGTTCAGTAGCACATGAACAGGAGAAAAAGCAGCTAATGGTGGGAGCGATGTAGGGTTCAGCAAGGTATGGTCTTCAACAGGATAAGGCAAAGGACTTAAGTGATCAGTATAGAATTGAACTAGTTCACAAAAGACTCGATATGGGAAAAGGAGGAGAGAGTAACTCATGCAAAGAAGATAATCTGGGAGAGACCTGACAACTGAGGGATTGAAGGTCATGGTGAGGACTGAGAGAAAACACTAAGGTGGCAAGACTCAGGGATAAGTGGAATAACAAAAGATTATGATCAAGGAATTTCAAAGTTCATGAACATGGAGTTGAATAAACCACCTTCATTTTTGTCTAAATTCTCTAGAAACCATGATCAAATGTATTGCAATCTTGTTGCATTAAAAAAAAGGCTAAATATTCAAAAGAAAACTCCCAACATTAATTGAGGCTCTTTATTCAAACAAACATTTTCCAGTAATTTATATGTGTATGTGTTTATATAGAACATGTTTTTCTGTATTTATCTGGGATAATAGGGAATTCTCTTTACTTGTATACAGTGCCATTGTTTAAATATAGGCAAAAAAAAAATCTTCTGTTACTGACGGCCAGGACTGTGGTTGTTTATATTTCTATCCATGACACCTAGCATAGTTACTGGCACAAAAGTAGGAACTTAATAAATGTTTGTTTATGAAATGAATGACAGTAGAATAAACAGATCTCTTAAGAGACCATTCCTTCCTGGGCCCCATATAATTCAAACTGCTGCATTAGTTCATTGTCATATACATTAATGGTGTTTATTCCTTATTGCTGCTGAGGTTTATTCCAAATCTCAATTTCTGTGATTCTGGTCCACTCGTTGTTGTCCAGTTGTTTCAGTCAGTCTGACTCTTCATGACCCCATTTGGGGTTTTCCTGGCAAAGATACTGGAATGGTTTGCCATTTCCTTCTCCAGCTCATTTTATAGATGACAAAACTGAGGTAAACAGGGTCAAGTGACTTGCCCAGGATCACATGGCTTGTAAGAGTCTGAGGTCAGATTTGAATTCAGGTCTTCCTAAGTCTAGGCCCAGAGCTCTCTCCACTGTGCCACTTAGCCGCCTCCTTACATGATTTAGGAAATACCATGTGGTATTTACCTAAAGAACATATTGATTCTCAGTAGGGTCCAATTTACTCAGTTAGTTGTAATATAATTCATATCACACCTGCTTAGTCCATTTTTCTCATGACAGTAGTGCCAACATATAATTTTGGCAGTCTTTGGTATTATGGCTCATTTTGTAGGATCATTTCCATTTTATCATTAATCAATTCCAACTCCCATTGACTTTTTCAATCTTATATTTTTAAAGGAATAAACAATAGTTCTAGCTGACCAAAAGTTTTCTTTCTATCAAAGATACTGTCTTCTTTAGTGAGTCTAAATATTTAAGCATTTAAACAATTCAGAAAAATACTGGTTTCTTCCTGAATTCACCATTTTTGTGGTTAAAATTAACACACAATAGACTATTTGTCAGTTAAAGAAATACACTAGATCTGCCAATTTCCAACCAAAAAATATTAACAAAATGCTTTCTCTGATACAATTATAGACGGGCCAATGAAAGAAGTATAAATGGGGGCGGCTAGGTGGCGCAGTGAATAGAGCGCCGGCCCTGGAGTCAGAAGGACCTGAGTTCGGAGCCGGCCTCCGACACTTAATCCACACAAACAAAAACCTAGCCGTGTAACCTTGGCCAAGTTACTTAACCCCAATTGCCCTAAAGGGGCGGCTAGGTGGCACAGTGAGTAAGAGCGCCGGCCTCGGAGTTGGGATGACCCGAGATCGAATCCGGCCTCAGAAAATGAGCACCCACACATAAATAATGACTAGCCATGTAACCTTGGGCAAGTTACTTAACCCCAATTGCTTTTAAAAAGAAAGAAAGAAAGAAAGAAGTATAAATGATAGCAAAGAGAAGAAATGTGGGGAAAACAATTGAATTTTAGAGGAAGGGCCACAGAGGAGATATATAATAGAGGAGAAAGAGTTATGAAGAGATTATAGGAAGAATGGAAAGGAAAATACTAAATATGTAGGGGGAAAATCTTGTACCTTAATACCAACAGAAGTTAATGAGAAAATAATAATTATTGACTTGTTTGCCTGCTTTCATATCCATATACGGATATTGAATGGATAATTGAACATTTGGATGGAAACCCAACAAAGTTTGTCCAGCAATATGTATACGTGGCACAAATTGGCTCTAATTTCAGTGCAGAGTTGAACAAGGTGAGGAGAGCAGACTAGATTGCTTTTCATAAATTAAAAAGCTCTTTTACTATTCCTGGGTTTTCCATGAAAGCAAAGACCCATCTTTTCAGTACCAATTTACCAGTATAGCTATATGGCAGTGAGATATTAAATGCCATTGCCTCTGAAGAACTAAAAATAAACAGCATACAAGGGGTCATAGAAAAGCACATGTTGGGTAGTGAGCAAATGAATCATGTGACCAATGAGGGAAATGAAAAGACAAGAAGAAAAGACTGTCAAGAAACCATATGATAAGAAGAGGACACGGCTTGGTCCATGAGGCAAGAATATGGGGCGATAAGTGGACCGCCAAAGCACTTGACTAGTATTTTTGCGATGTCTAGAAAAAGCAAGAAAGCATTCAAGCATCTTGGAGACTCCCTATGTAGAACTTTTAGAAGAATAGTATTACAAGAATCACATGCTCTTGGCAAGCACAGGATTTGAGTATTTTATATCTACCTGATTTAGAATTTCACTAAGATTTTAAACCCATATGATAAATCATATAACAAATATTTGTGATTTTATTTATAAATAAATCTTCCAAATCTGTCTTTTTAAAAAAATACAAATATTGCCCCAGAATGGTACAATCATGGAGCAACTTAATTGCTAAACAAAATGGCAAATGACCCAAAGAGGTCATAGACATGGTAGGAACACATAAGCTACAGTATCATTAACAATGATATGTATGCAAGAAATAACAAATCCAAAAAAATATATATGATCAGAAAAGATATAGGATAGTCATTTGATGAAGGTGAAGAAAAACAAAAGGATAGCTCGGGGCCTCCAGCACATTGTCTGGACCCTTCATGAAAGACTTGTAAGACATGGACAAAAGTTACACAGTATTGTCTTTTTATGTAAACCATTGGAAGGAGTACCTACAATAGATCACAGTGCCATTGAAGTACGACATACAAACCCTCCACTAAAGTACTACTCCAATGTTTGTGGTATACAGATTCTGCTGGGTTCTTGAAGGCTAGGGGGGTCTGCTATGTCTTATGAAACAGGAAAAGCTTTGAAAATGGGCCTGGCAGCAAACAAACAAAAAATTGTGTGTCTCTTCCTTGAGGATTAGCCTCGCTAAGTTCTGAGAGACCTTTTGCTAAGTTGGCTATAGAGCAATGATTTTTTTAAAGCACTACAATTTTTATTTTTGAGTTAGTCTCAAATAACAAAAACTGTTACAGAGGGATTGAGATTTGCTTTGATAAAAGGAGCACCCTTCCTAACAAAACCATATATTCTTGAATTATTGAAGGAAAAGTGAATGTTTGCATAGATGTGTAAATATATTTACATATACAAATATATTTTAAAATAGATGCTTATATATTTTATATGTATATATGTGTCTGTATATGTATATATGTGTATATATATATATGCGTTTTATATAGATAAGCATTTCCAAAAGATTATATAAACACTAGGGCAAGAAATATGCTAGCTATCTAAATATTTGCAAGAAAATGTATATTTTTTGTAAAGTGGGAAAGTTCAGCTAATCAGTCAGTTTTGTTGTTATTGTTGAATCCTTTCAATCCTGTCTGACTCTTTTGTTGCCTGACTCTTTGCCGTATTTTCATGGCAAAGATACTAGAGTAATTTGACATTTCCTTCTCCAGCTCATTTTACAGATAAGGAACTGAGGCTACAAAGGGGTTAAGTGACTTGCCCAGGGTCACACAGGCCATATTTGAACTCATGAAGATGTCTTCCTGATTCCAAGCCCAGTGCTCTATCCTCTTTACCACCCAGTTGCCCTAATTAGTCAATACACATTTATTTACTAAGTCCTCCAATGTTCCAGACCCTAGAGGTTCAGAGGCAAAAATAAAATGATCCCTACCCTCAAGAAACTTAAATTCAAGTGGAACAAACTATATATGTATATGTAAATATATACATACACACATATGTGTATATAAATATACATATATACATGTGTATATAAATATACATATATACCTGCAAGAAAATAAAGAATACAAAGGAAGTAAAAACAAGGTGCTTTGGAGGGAGGTTCAATGAGTTGAAAGAATGAGAAATGTCTGATTTCAGGAGGAAACACCTAATCTATGCTCTGAAGAAGAGATTCTATTTTTGAACTTTATTTTTCTTTCTTTTCATTTATTTTATTATATAGCATATGTGTCTTAACAATATAATGACTTTTAAAATTCAAATAGTGTCCACTTTAAATCCTTTGTACTTAATATATTATTTGTGTTTATGAAGCCTCCCCATTCCCAATAGCAATAATATCAATAAAAATCCTATCTCATTAAGGTAGTGCATTAAAATGCTTTTTTCTTAGCAGCAAAATGATGCAGTATACTTTTGCCATTCCTCTTTGGTCATGCAGTTTAGTGCCTGAGTTTGAATTCAAATCAACACTACTGAACACCAGCACATTGAAATGTGTGGCATTTCATGGCATAAAAATCCTTTGGTTTTTTTACTTTTCTAAAATTAATCTGTCACCACACACTACCTGCTCATTGAATAAATTAAAATGAAGGAAAGGAAAATCCTTAATAGATAGCTGCATAATTCAGCAAAACAAATCCCTACATTGGTCATATCCAAAAATGTATGTCTCTTTTGGCATTTCAAGTTAATCACCTTTCTGGCTGGAGAGGAGTACTATGTTTCATCTTTATTCTTTTGGATTTGTGATTTATCATTGCATTGGTCAGAAATCTAAAGTCCTTCAAAATTATTTTTCCCCTAAATGATGTCACATAAACTGTTTTCCTAGTTCTGCTCACTTCACTCTGCACCTTCCCAGGTTCTTCTAAAACTGTATGTTTCGTCATTTTTTGTGGCACAGTAATATTCCATTATACTCATATACCATAATTTACTTGGCCACTCCCCATAGGATATACCTTTAGTTTCCAATTTGGGGGTTACCATGAAAAGAGCTGGTTTTGATATTTTTGTACAAAGAGGTCCTTTTCCTCTTTCTTTGATTTTTTTGGGGTACAGGCCAGGTAGTAATATAACTGGATCAAAGGATATTCACAATTTAGTAATGCTTTGGGCTTAGTTCCCACTTGCTTTCCAGAATGGCTAGGTAGATTCATGGAAATCTAAGAGGCAGAAATGAGGAAAGGGTGCATTTCAGGCATGGTGGAATAGCCTGGAGATCAGATAAAGACTGTGTAAGGGACAAGTAAGCTCCATTTTGGCCAGATTATAGAGTGCTTGAAAGAAAGGAATATGTATGAGGGTAGCTTGGAGCCAGCTTCCAAAGGGCTCCAAAGGAATTTGTATTTGACCCTTGAGACTACGGGTAGCTAATGGTGCTTCTTGAGGAAGGAAGTGACCTGGTCACATCTGTGCTTTCAGAATTTCATTCTAGCAGTCATTCAGAGGTTGGAATGGAGAAGAGAGAGATTAAAGCAGGGAGACCAATAACTAAGCATTATAATAGTCCAGGTGAGTGGTGAGGATGGCTTGAACTAGGGTGATTAAGGGAGAACAGCAAAAAGGGGACACACGCAAGAGTTGTTAAGGAAGAAGGATTGACAAGACATGGCAGTTGGTTGGATAATGGATAAAACTCTCTGGGGAGAATAAATTGTCAAGAATGGCTCTAAGATGCTTGAAAAATTGATGTCAAAATATTAGCCTTGATTAATGTTGCATTTTACTGGTATAGAATCATTCCACTACCTTATACCACAAATTAATTCTAACAATTCTTTTTAAAAATAAATTAATTTATTTAGTTTTAGTTTTCAACATTCCCTTCCATAAGTTTAAATTTTTCCCTACCCCTCTTTTCTTCCCTCAACCCAAGACAGACATGCAATCCAATTTAGGCTCTCTCTATATATTCTTATTAGACATATTTTCACATTAGTCAAGTTGCATAGAAAAATTGGAATGTATGGGAGGAATCATAAAGAAACAAACCATGAGAAACCATGGGAAATGATGAGAAGTAAAATAAAAGAGCAAATAGTGTGCTTCAGTCCATGTTCAGGCTCCATATTTCTTTGTCTGGATATGGATGGCGTTTTCCATCATAAATCTTTTGCAGTTGTTTTAGGTCCTTACATTGCTGAGAAGAGCTAAGTCTATCAAAGTCATTCATCTCACAAAGTGACTGTTACTTTGTATAATGTTCTCCTGATCGTGCTTACTTCACTCAGCATCAGTTCATATAAATCTTTCCAGGATTTTCTGAAGTCCACCTGCTCATCATTTCTTATAACATAATAGTATTCCATTACAGTCATATACCACAACTTGTTCAGCCATTCCCCAATTGATGGATATCCCCTCAATTTCCAGTTCTTGACCACCACAAAAAGAGCTGCTATAAATATTTTTGGTACACGTGGGCCCTTTCCCTGTTTTTTGATCTTTTGAGGATACAAACCTAGAAGTGGCATTGCTGGGTCAAAGGGTAAGGACATTTTATAGCCCTTTGGGCATAGTTCCAAATTGCTGTCCAGAATGGTTGGATCAGTTTGCAGCTCCACCAACAATGCGTTATTGTCCCAATTTTCCCACATGTTCTCCATCATTTATAATTTTCCTCTTTTGTCATGTTAGCCAATCCGATAGGTGTGATGTGGTACCTCATAGTTGTTTTGATTTGCATTTCTCTAATTCAAGTGTTTAGAGCATTTTTTCATATTTTTTCCAAAATTTTTCAAATTTTTAATTTCTTCCTCTGAAAACTGCCTTTTCATATCCTTTGACCATTTATCAATTGGGGAATGAATTGTATTCTAATAAATTTGACTCACTTCTCTATATATTTTAGAAATGAGGCCTTTATCAGAGACACTGGTTGTAAAAATTCCTTCCCAGTTTTCTGCTTCCCCCTTAATCTTGGTTGCATTGGCTTTGTTTATACAAAAACTTTTCAATTTAATCAAAATTATCTATTTGCATTTCATAATATTCTTTAACTCTTATTTGGTCATAAATTCCTCCATTTTCCATAAATCTGACAGGTAAACAATTCTTAATCTACCAATTTCTACTATTATCTAGTCCACATCTCACCATTTTGTCAAAAAGGATAGTAGTCTGAGAGACTTTGGCAAAAGCCTTACTGAAATAGATTTATTAGTAATTATATCCAGTATTTTTTCCAGTACTTTAAAAAGTAGATTATCAGACCTGACAAATCAATTCATTGAAAGCTTCCTTCCTTTTTTATTTTACTTAAAGAATCACTGGATTTTAGAGTTGGAAAGGACCTTAAAGGCCATCTTAGCAAACCTAGACCTGAACAAAAATTTTCCCTCCAATATAGCTGATATGTGGTTACCTTCACCCACCACTTCCAGATGCAGTCATTCCAATTTTGAACAGCTCTATTTGTTAGGAATTTTTTATTCTTACATCAAGACTAAATTTATAATTTCTATCCATTACTTGGTCTGCCTGCCACAAGTCTCAGTCCATTTCAGTCCATCCTCTATCAAGTGATTTTCCTAAAGCATAGATACAGTCTTATCACATACCACCCCACTCCCCTACTCAACAAATATCAGTGGCTTCCTGTCACCTCAGGGATCAAATATACAATCCTCTGTTTAGCATTCAAAGCCCTTCATAGCCTACCCCTTACTCCTATCCAGTCTTCTTACATTTTACACACTCCTCCATATATTATTTGATCCAGTGACACTGACTTCCTTGCTCTTCCATGAACAAAGTACTCGATCTGTCAGCTCTGGGCACTTTCTATCTGTACCCAATGCCTAGAATACTCTCCCTTCTCATACCTACTTTCTGGCCTCCCTGGCTTCCTTCAAATCCCAACTAAAATCCCTCTCTTCTACAGAAAGTCTTTCCCAATCCCTCTTAATTATACTGCTTTCCCTGTATGTGTAGCATATCATAACATAAATCCCTTAGGATTTTTTTCTTTTTTAAAATTAAATGGTCCCCATATACGACCTGCTCATTGAGCAAATTAAAAGAAAGGAAAGGAAAGTCTTTAATACATAGCTGTGTAGTTTAACAAAACAAATTCTTAGACTGGTCATGTCCAAAACTATGTGCCTCTTGCATATCTATGCAATTTCTCTCTATAGTATCCTCCTGATCTGCCAGTCTAGTAATCCTGTTGTAAAAGAAAATAAAGGAAGGACAGCTATATGGTGCAGTGAATAAAGCACTGGAGTCAGGAGGACCCGAGTTCAAATCTGGCCTCAGACACTTAACACACACACACACACACACAAACACTCACACACTCACACACACACTCACACACACATTCACAAACTAGCTGTGTGACCTTGAGCAAGCCACTTAACCCCAATTGCCCTACCTTCCCCCCTCCAAAAAGAAAAAATAAATAAATATTTTGGGGACGGCTAAGTGACACAGTGAATAGAGCACCGGCCCTGGAGTCAGGAGGACCTGAGTTCAAATCCGGCCTCAGACACTTGACAAACTTACTAGGTGTGTGACTTTGGGCGAGTCACTTAACTCCAATTACCCTCCAAAAGAAAAAAAAAAGAAAAAGAGAGAGAGAGAGAGAGAGAGAGAGAGAGAGAGAGAGAGGAAGGAAGGAAGGAAGGAAGGAAGGAAGGAAGGAAGGAAGGAAGGAAGGAAGGAAGGAAGGAAGGAAGAAAGAAAGAGAGAAAATGAAGGTAGTGGAGCATAAACTTTTCTTGATGAAGCCATGCTGACTCTTGTTGATCACTGCTTAACTTTTCTAGGCTTTTGTGAACTATCTCTTGATAGTTTTAGAATTTTGCCAGGGATCAGAGTTAAGGGTGCTGACCTTTGGCTTTCAAACTTCATTCCTTACCCTTTCAGGGAAATAGAGACCACATTTTCCCTCCTCCAATCCTGTGGTACTTTTGTTCTTCTTCCAGATTTTCAAAGATCACCAGCAATGACGATCTTTCAGAAAGATCATCTGCCAATACTGTCAGTACCTATAACGTAGTTCATCTTGGCCATTTGCCTTGAGTTAATTAAACAGTTAGTTGCTGTCTTACTACCTAGCTAGTGATTATTATTATAGCTAACACTTAGGTAATGCTTTAAAGTTTGCCAAGTACTTTACATGTATTTCCTCTCCTTGCATATTAACTAATTCTCTATTGACTATTTTTGCTAAGTCTATTTTATTTCTTTAAATTGAAACCTTGTGCTGTAATTCCCTGTTGTATCATTTCCATTCCAAAGGTCATTCTCCTAAATAAAACTGAAGTGATGAACAGGGCAATTCTGACTTCTGTTATCCACTAACATCATCTCATCCACATCGAGCAATGTCTTATTGTTCCTTTATTTAGGTCTTTTAACACAACATCATATTTGGACAGTGTCTTTTTTGTTGTCTTTAATATTCATCATTAATCTCAGTTTGTTCTGAGCTTTAGGACTCATGATATAATACTTCTAGAATCATGCTATCCTTTTGTATCCACTCTCATTATTCCTCTCTTTCCCTCTCTGTGTCTCTATTTGGTCCTGTCTCTATCTCTCTGTCTCTCTTTGTGTCTATGTCTGTGTCTGGCTCTCTCTGTGGCTCTCTCTTTGATTCTCTCTCTCTCTCTCTCTCTCTCTCTCTCTCTCTCTCTCATTGTGTGTCTGTCTGTCTCTCTGTGTCTCTGTCAGTCTGTCTGTCTCTCATTGTGTGTGTGTCTCTGTCTCTGTCTCTCTCTGTCTCTCTGTCTGTCTGTCTCTGTCTCTCTCTGTCTCTCTCTCTCTGTCTCTCTCTGTGTCTCTCTCTCCATATAACCTAAGTTTGGTGATGTTCCTTGCATATCCATGTCATTCTTTTTTGTCAATCTGACCTTTTCTTCCTACTCAGAATCACTGATTTTGGGTCATACAAAAGTAATTTTTGAAAACACCCCATGCCTCTTTATGTCAAATTCCCCTTTGGAATGTTAGGACATGGGATTCTTTCGATGAATTCTTTGCAATCTATTTTCCCTCCATCAGACTCTCCTTCTGCATTCCTTATGTACCCAGAACTCTAAAATAGAGTAGTTATATACAACTTTTATGAAATTTCCATGCTGGCACATATGTCCTGTTCCCTAGGTCTCCCTCTTCTTCCCTGAGCATGTTCTTCCCAAATTGATCTAGAAAAAGCTCAAAAACTTTCCAATTCAGATAAGTAATACTAGTCCAAATCTGATTAACTGCAGTCTCTCATCACTGCTATTCAATATTGTTTTTGTTCAGTGTTTTGGGTTGTCTGATTCTCCATGATCTCTTTGGGGTTTTCTTGACAAAGATGCTGGAATGGTTTCCTTCCTCAGATCTTTTTATAGGTGAAGAAACTGAGGCAAATAGTGACTTGTCCAGTGTAGAATGCTGATTCTGGATCTTCCTGGGTTCAGACTAACTGCTCTTCAATACTAGTATGTAAATTGTGCAGGGGGCAGGACTTTAGGATTCACCCTGCACACAATTCCTTTTAGATTAGGGCTCAGGACTGTCAACAGTCCTTAACTTGATCTAACACTTATCTCTCTCTTTTTCTTCCATATGCACTCATGGAATTCTAAACTCCATAATCAAATATCTTTCCTCACTACATATGAACTTCTCCAGTATAACCACTGAAATCCTTCCCTGCTCAGCATTCTCTTCCATTCTCCCCAATACTCAAGACATACTTTCACTCTCTAGTTGTAGTCCTTTCTTCATTAAACCCATGCCAATTTCCAACTGCCCAAATGACCAACAAATTGAAGGCAATATATTGTGGTGTACTGAACTGAGAACATGGCTCAGCATCAAAAAGACCCAGGTTAAAATATCATTTCTAACACATATTAACTATATGTTCTTTGGCAATTTTCAGTATTCTTGGTAAATCTCAAATAACTCTGGATGGGATCATAGGAAGTTTCATAGGTTCACAGCTACTCCTCCCTTACCTTCATTCTATAGTACTACTACTACTACTACTACTACTACTACTACTACTACTACTACTACTACTACACCTACTAGTACTGTTGCTACTGCTACCACTGCTGCTGCTACTGCTACTATTACTCCTACTTCTATTACTACAAAGTGCTACTACTACTGATGATGATGATAATGCCTGCTATGTGCTAGGCACCACACTAAGAATTTTCAAATACTTCATTTGATCCTAACAACCACCCTGGAAAATAGATGAAATAGATGCAATAATTGTCCCCATTTTACAGTTGAAGACACTGAAGTAACCAGTGATTACATAACTCATGCAGGGTCACACAGTTAGTATGCCTTTGAAGTAGGGTCTGAGCTCAGGTCTTCCAGACTCCAGACCCAATGCTCTATCTACTGCACCACCTCTGACACTTCCTGAGGTTCTTTTCTTTTTCACTGGTACAACTAGTTTCTCCTAATTGTTCAAAATTACAGGTGGTTTATGATTTCTCTTGTTGCTTCCTCAACATACTGACAGACCACTTCCTATAAGAGGTCTTTTCTTACTGGGATTTCCTCCCATTTACACTGTATATAATTTGTACATACTACCAGTTTGCATCTTGTCTTCCCCATTAGAATATGAGCTCTTTGAGGAGTGGGAATATTTGGGGGTTTGAGTTTTGTTTTTGCCTTTCTATCCCCTAGTGCTTAGCACAGTGTCTGAAATAGTCCTTAGGAAAAGCCTTTGGACTAATGAGATTATCATTAAAGTCAGTCAAGAATTTCTCTCTACACTTATGAGAGAGAGAGAGAGAGAGAGAGAGAGAGAGAGAGAGAGAGAGAGAGAGAGAGAGAGAGAGAGAACCAGACAGAGAGATAGTCAGAGAGAGAGCAGAGAGAAAGATGGAGATGTCTGGATAGCTGAAGTCTCTTATCACTACTATATCAGTCCTGTATGCTAGCTTTGTCATCTGTTATCTCTACTCATCATCCCTTTACTCCTTCTGGTAGTTTTACACCCACTAAAATTGTTTCTGTTACTCCTCTAGCTAATCCTCACCAGCATTTTCTCTACCATACTTTCATGAAATTCTCATATGTTTATGACATAGACTTTTATGACATGCAATTTGATCACCCCTTTTATGTAATTTGCTCCTTTTGACTTGTCTATTAAGTTTTTAATGCAGTTTTTCATTCAATTCATGAGTTACATCCCATAGTCTAAGTGGTAGATGTCACTATATAAGGTTGAATTTACTTTCCATCTTTTACAATTTTTATTCATCTCATTTATACTTAGTAATACTATCTACTCTTGGCCAACAAGATGTTTTTCTCCAGACCTCATTACTACTCAAATCTTCCTAAAATAATCATTGTACATAAGAGATAAAATCATTATAGTTTTCTCAATGGTCTAAGACATCAGTAAGGAAGAGTAAATTCTGTTTGAACCAACAGCATAGAATGTTAATTCTCTAACCCCTATGTTCACTCAGCACCCTCCCCTCCCTCCATGGACAAGACTAGGCTTACAATAGAACACAAATCTATCCCCCCTTTCCTTCTAGTGCCAGGGGAAACCAAAAGTCAGAAACTTGTTCAACTTGGGACAACAGAGTCTCATATAATATGTTCAGTCAGAGAACTGAAGAATAGAGAGAGATCTGGGGCAGGATTTGTATGAGAATCCACTAAGCCTGAAGAAAAGGAACAGAATGCAGCTAGTGCCAGTTATGTCCCCCCCAAAGTTATATAGGGCTAAGATTGAGGCCAGAGAAATGTGAATAGCACAGGATGGGAGGAAGCTGCACTGGCTTTGAGGTCAAGACCCCAGGGAAATCACTATCAAAGGGGAAGGAATCAAATGGTGAGAAATAGGAGGAAATAAGAAACAAAGACTGAAAATACCAAAGACCTCAAAAGGAAGACTTGGCTAAGGACCTTGAGCATATGCAGATAAACCAAGGGGGAATATATGACCAACAGATGGGAATATGGCTTCCATCCCAATCAAAATATAATGTTATGAATATTAATTTTATAAATATTATGAATAAATGTTACAAGACAAAGGGAAATCAATCAGCATGTGATGATGCAGAGAAACATGTGGACTCCCAAGAGAGTATGGAACCACAGCAGGATATTCCTGAATGGTTTAAAAGAGAAATAAGAATTGTGAAAGCAGAATTATGACTTGCACAGCAGAAAAAAAAAACCTGGAAAAATAGAAAAGTTTGAATCCACAATGGCAAATCTTACCAAAGAAACAAAAGAGGGAACAGCTGATTAAGAATGCAAACATATAGAAGTGAAGGACAATCTGGAAGTAGAGAAGCAAAAAGCATTATTGCTTTAAAAAACGATGTCCATATACAAACCAAGTATATTGAACTTGAAGACAGGATGCGTAAAGACAACTTAAAGATTACAGGTATGCCAGAAAATAAGTCAAGCAGCCTAAACACCATAATGGGAGAAATAATATAAGAAAATTCTCCAGAACTTCTGAACACAGAAGATAAAGTGCCAATCAAAAAGAATCCATATACCAACCCCAGACAATTGTTATACTACAGACTCCACAGTACATAGTGGTCAAATTTAACAATTCTAGTGACAGGAAATTCTGCGAGAAACTGGGAGAAAGACTTTCAAATATAAGAGAGAGGAATTTTGATAATGTATTTGTACATAAGCATCTGAGGCCATTTTTCTATTGCTGTCCCTCTTTGGGTATATTGTCCCCTTTAAATTTCTGACAGTCTTTACTAATATGAATTTTTGTATTTTCAACATTCAGCTAGCTTCAAATCATCTTTCATTATTCCATGTTGGTTTTTCTTTTTAATTCAGACATTCTATGAGCAGGTTTTTCTAAGATTCTTCAGAAAAAAATGCCTCTTGAATTTCTTAACATTTAGTGGTAGCATGTGCATATTCAGATATAAGCATGTTACAAGACATCCATCTAGTGACCAGTCTTTCACTCATTCAGGAAGTACTTCAACCTCCCTGATAACACAAAGGGTCTTTTCATTGGTGCCTTTAATAGGGAAACCAACTTAATTCTAGTATAAACCCAAATATAGCACACTCTCTCATACCTTGGATGATTTCTTTTTCTCTCCTTATCTGATTAGACTTTTCAGTTAGACTATTTTCTTTTCTTCATAGCTTTTATGGCCAAACTCCTAATAAAGTACCCTAGCAAAGTGTCATTTATCACACTCCACTATCATTCATTCTATTCAACTATTCTCTGAGTAAGGCCCCAGGAATTACTTGTTTACTTGAGCAGGTGGTCTGATCAGTGGTTAGCAGATGCTTGGCACTTCATTTCAATTAAACAAACATTTATTAAGGACCTACTGTGTACAAAGTTTTGTGCTAAGTCCAAGCATTAATTCAAACAGGAGCTCTGCTCAGCTTTTGTCAATGAGATTTTATATAGAAATTACAGTTCCTTATTTCCTCCTCTTCTCTCTCTTTTAACGTCCTGATTAGACTTCAGATATCACATATATCTGTCGTCTCTACTTATTGGTATTTTCTGCCTTTTGGGGTCATTAGCAATTGTGAAGAGAGAAATTTAATAAAATTGTAGAGATGAAAGCTCAAATTGCAAGAGAATTCTGAGTAGGGAGGCAATGGAGCAATTTACTTACTACTGGGGAGAGGAACAAGAAGAAGATGTCAAGGACAGTTCATTTTAAAGATAAGGAAACATGAGCATGTTTTTAGGAAAGGGGTGATTGAAAATGCAAGGTTTCAAAAGTAAGGAGGGTTGAAGATGGAATCAAGTGTTCAGGTTGAGAATATTGTAAACTTGAGAAGAGATAGTGCATTACTTTTCAACTTTGTATCTCCAATATCTACCACAGAATGGGCAGTACAAATGGAGGTTGAATTGAATTGAGGGGTCATCCTTAGCAAAGAAGAGAGCTACTCCATCCTCTGAGACTGGACAGGGGGGAAAGGATGCCTGAAGACATAGAAAGGGTTAGAATTTCAGAAGAAGGGAGTTAAGTTCATGTCAAATGGAAAGAAGCATGCTTTTATTAAGCATTCACTCCACCCTAAGTACTATGCTAAGTAACCAGACAAAAAGGAGACATTCAATGTCCTCGAGGAGCTCCATTAACTTCATCTAATGGAGCAAGATAACACGAAAAAAGAAGTTTAAAAGTTGAGGTTGGGGTAGAGAATTATGAAAGTCAGAAACAAAGTTTAGGGGTGAATGAAAGTTGGTGGACCTGGTTGTTGTTTGTTGTTTAAGGTTTTTGGTTGTATCTGATTCTTCCTGATCCCTTTTGGGGTTTTCTTGACAGAAATAGTGGAGTAGTTTACCATTTCCTTCTCTAGCTCATTTTACAAATGAGGAAACTGAGGCAAACAGAGTTAAGTGACTTGCCCAGGGTCACATGGTTAGTAAATGAGATGAGTCTTCCTGACTCTCAACCTGGTGCTCTATCCACTGCACTACCTAGCTGCCCAATAGTGGGCCTGGGCCTCTCTACAAAATGGAGGCCCCAGGAGGAACTCATCAATGAGAGAAGGGAGCCAACCTATCAGAGAGAAATATTCCATGGTAAGAAGGCTACAGATGGATGTTCCAGGGTAGAGACCCTAGATAGGGAGAAAAGTTCCAGAATGAGATAGCAGGTAAGACATGGTTCTGAATTCTAGAATTCAGAATCAGGGACTAAAGGAGAAATGGTTGAGTTCTCAATTAAATTCAGCTTTGCTGAAAGTGAAGGGTGACAGTGGGTCACGGTTGAAACCTGAGGGGAGAAGAAAATGTATAGAACTGGTGCTTAGGAAAATATGATTGAGAAGCAATAACAGATGATTTTCTTAAACATAACATGGAGCAGTGAGAGTTCACTTGAGCTTAGAGTTAAACTGATAGTAGACCATAGCCAACTTTCAAGATTTTCTCCAGCCTTATTGGGTACTTAGGAGTAAGAGGATCGAGGATGATGTTGGGAATTATCCAGCATTGGAAGGTAGTGGGGGATGGGATAAATAGAAGGTCAAGAGTACAAAAAGGCATCATGGAATGATGGATAACTGTGTTAAGGGTAGACAGGGATGATCCCTAGGTGCAAGGAATGAGACCAGTGAGGATAAGGGACTAAGAGAGTATGTAGGGACAGGGGAACAGAAGGCCACAATAGGCGTAACAAATGGGTTGGGAAGACTAAGGGAATGAGAGAGTTGGATGGATAGCAGATTACAGGAGCAGAAGAGGGCTTCAAAGCCGAAGATTTGGGCAAATGAGTAGTTTTGAATAATGGTCAAGTCTAAGATATGACAATCCCCTTTGATGACTGAAATAATGGAATCATAGGACTTGAGGTGCTCAAGGAACTAGGTCTCTAAGGCTAATAACAATGACCAAAATTCATTATAATATATTACAGTGTACCATAATAGATGCCAATTCCTTATCTAAAAATTTTCCATCTTTTACTATATACTGTGTGATGTTTTGGGTTAAATTTTATATAAAATAAAAAGAGAAAATACTTCTGTTAAAAAAGCACTGAAAATATCAAAATTTATTTAATCTCTGTTTTACATACACAGGGAGAACCAGGAGATCAAGGACACCTTGGAAAAGTTGGGGAAGCAGTAAGTTTATTTTATCTTTTTTGGTGTCTTGTTAAATTTTTACCATTTATAAGCATTTTCTATCAATTCTGCTAACTAAATTTAGTGCTAAAATAAATCCAATATAATTCTCCTTCCATTCTAAATCTACCAATTTGTAATCTATTTATAAATTCTCCATGGAAAAATTAAATCTACTATACAGAAAGGAAATAAGAAAATACTGAGATAATCCAATATAATTTATACCTCTATGTGGCCATAGTATCAATTCATTTCATTGTGAACATTTCTTTTAGCTTTGTTTAATTTCTATCTAAATTCTATCATTTGTGTTCATATAAAAGTCACATGTTATTAAAACATAATTTAATGGAAATTTTTCTTTTTATTTTAGCTAGCAGTTGGTAAAATGAAATGAACAAGAAATAAACTTTAGTTTTATTAAATAACTTGAAAGAATTCTACTTAATCTAAAGATTCTAGTCAGTGTTAAATCACTAGGCAAGAACGTTTTTAATTACATTGTGATTTATACTTTCAATCTAAAACTGTTATTAAGTTAATGATGCTAGACAGATTGATAGAAAGAAATATGCTGCATCCTATCCTGTAAATGGTAGATATTGTGAGCAGGCTCCAATTCTTTTTTATGGGAAATTAATCTGAATAAAATAATAGAAATTGCTCTCAAAAGAGAGAAATTTGCTGGGGTGGTATGGTAATAGCTCCCTCCATCAGTTGTATCATCAGCCCAATATAGTAGAAAAAGGATTGAATTGGGGATGGGGATGGATAAAGGGATAGATGGCTGAATGGAGAGAGAGACTGAGACAGGGAGAAATGTTAGGCGTCGCTTTGCCACTACTTGTTCAAATACTAAACTTACTCTTCCCTAAAAGACTATTTTATGAAGAACTCATGTGGTGGTCAGAAAAAGACATACAATGACACTCTCAAGCTCTCTCTGAAGAACTTAGGAACTGATTGTGTGACATGGGAGACACTGGCACTGGACCACCTAGCATGGTGTGCCCTCATCAGAAAAGGTTCTACTCTATGACTCTATGAGCAAAGCCCAATTGCAGTAGCTTAAAAGAAACATGAGCTGTGCAAATTTAGACACATCTGCTCTCCAAATGTTCACATGGACTATTTGTGCCTGACCTGTGGTGGAGCCTTCCAAGCTCTTCTTGGTTTGATCAGCCACAGTCAGACACACTGTACTTTGATCCCAACATAGTGATGTTATTTTAGTCTTCTTTGAGAATGAAGGACAACAACCAGATGGCTATGACCTTGGTCAAGTCATAATCTTTGTGGACCTCAACCTCTTTATTTTTGAAATGAAGACACATAACAGATTTCTAAGGGTTACACAACTTCCAATATTCCATACTAATCCCAAATTTTCATAGTTGATACTAATATTTATAAATATGTCCAAATTCTTTCAAAAAATTCTATTCTGTGTTGCTACTACTTCATGAAGTATTGCCTTCCATAAGTTGATTAATCATCATGTGAACTGATATTTCTTTTATTTATCCTAATCTTGTCTCCATCAAGTTTCAAAGGGTACCCCTTAACTAAGCATTTTGGATACTTGAAAAAAAAATCTAGCTCTGTTTCCTCTTGAGGGCACTCCAACTAAGCTGAGTTTGGCCAGCAGGTGGCAAAACTGGGTCATTAAAAAGGTGACAGGCCATGGATTTGATAAGATGGGCTAGGAACTAACAAGAACTGAAACTAAGAAACTGAAAACTAGACATAAAACAAAGAGCCAAAGTAAGTAGGCATGGTGTAGGTGAAGGGCTGACTCATGATCTAATGCTAGCGGTTGAGACACTGGGCCAAGTCCTTGACATGCAGAGAATCCCCCAGACCCAAGGATCTGGCCATCTGTGATGTGGCTAGGGAAACAGCTTTGCCCAGAGGACCCAATAATCAGGAAGCCCTCCTGCAGATGTACTAAGAGAAGGGAGGCTGGTCAAGTAGTTCACATGATCCAATCGAATTCGTAGCCCAAGAAGACCAAATAGAGAGTAGTAAGCTATGGAGCTAAAGGACCCAGAAGCAGCTCTTGGAGACCATGGTCTATACTCTACCTCTGTCAAGGTACCTCACTCCCCTTAAACTCAGATTCCCCATCTGTAAAATGAAGTGATTCAAAGGTATTATTTAAGTTAATAATGTTGGACTAATTAGAAACACACTCTTGTTGTTGAGTTTATCTTGTTCTGATGATGTCTCATGTCCCATTCAGCCCAAAGTTCTACATAAGTTACAGACACTTTTAAATAGCACCTTGAAACCTATTTCAGCATTCAACTGGGAATCCATTTATGTTATTTCTAACTTACTAAGATGCTAAGTCCAAGTCAGAAAGCAGAAGAATTTTTAAAAAGAGAGGAATAAAAATCTATTATATAACCCTGGGGCTGAATCAGTTTGGTTTGGATCCTAGTAATTAAATTAAACAAATTAAGTTAGGTCGTACTATCAAGTGTTATTAGTTTCTGAGAAGTAGTAGAACTAGCTGCATTAATGAGTTTAGAATGTGAAGCAGAATTTTATTGGAGTTGAGGGGAAAAAACAAAATTATTTTAAAATGCATAACTCAAAGGCTAATTTGTCACAGTAGTCAGCCAGACTACCCGGCTGTAAATCTGCCATGAGATCAGTGTCCTAGTTTGATGGGATCTGACTTTGTTTCAATTAATGGACCTTATTCCTTTTGTATGCAGAAGGGCGCTGGCTAAGTGTGACCCTCCTGGGTATCCAAGAAATCCGAGAAAGACTCTATTCACCTAACTGAGCACAAACCCTTCTCCTTTGGGGGGTTCCCATAGTGTGTAGTTACTTGGTTGGAGAACGTCTGCCATTCATTCTCAATTCAGACATGTCTGAATCTTTGTGACCCCATCTGCAGTTTTATTGGCAAAGACATTGGTGTGGTTTGCCATTTCCTTCCACCTTGTTTTACAAATCTAAAGCCAGATTTGAATTCATATCCTCCTCTTTCAAGGGCCATCTCTTTATCCATTGTGCCAGTTAGCTGTCCCATACACCCCAATACACAGAAAATAAAGAACACTATGGTAGAGCTACTATAAGCCTACATAAAGCAGAAATTGGATTTTTTTAAACTGAACTTAGTCAGTCAACAAGCTTTTATTAAGCACTTTCTGTTTGCCTGACACCATGCTAAGTGCTGGGATACAAAGAAAGGACAGAACATAATCTCTGCACTCAAGCTCATGTACACCTGCATATTTACAAATGAGGTCATATCCCAGCTAGACATTCGATCCTGGGCAAGTCACTTAAGCCTCAATTTCCTCATTTATGAAATGGGACTGATAATACCTATATTATCTTCTTCAAGGGGTTATTGTGAGTGAAGTGCTCTATAAACCCTAAAGAATGATAACAATGTGAATAATAATTACTATCATTAATAACCATTATCATAGATTTCATTGACAGGACCTTGCAAGGTACCAGGTCTCTATGCTGGTCATAAGATCTTAGATCTAAGACCTTGGAGGACATCTAGTGAGAAAGCTGAGTCCCAGAACAGGGAAAGGACATCACCCAAACTAACCAGTTATAAATAGCAGAGCTGGGGTTTGAACTCAAGACTTTTATCTCCCCTGCAAATAATATTTGGCTTCCCAGGGCAGCAGTGAATAGAACAGTGGCCCTAGAGTCAGGAGGACCTGAGTTCAAATCCAGCCTCAGACACTTAACACTTACTAGCTGTGTGATCTTGGGCAAGTCATTTAACATCATCAATTGCCTTGCCTTTCCCCCTCCAAAAAAAATTAATAATATTATTTGGCTTCCCTTAATACAATGTGACTGCAGGAATCATATTTTTTCTGTTAATTCAACATAGTATCATGAGACCCAAGACATTAGAAGCACCTTATTAACTGTTACATTTTGCTTTGGGACAGGATTAGATAACAAGATAAATAATAATAAATAAAAATAAGATAAATAAATAATAATAAGATAAAGTTGCATTTATGGTTTAGTGGCCATGTGTCTGGTAACTGTAATCACTGATTTGTTGGTAGCATCACATTTTCAGATAAGAAAGTCACAATTTATAAATAATACTAATAAAAAAGTATCTTTAAAGATATGAAAACTGAAACGTTTTTAGAATAATGATAACAATAAAAGGAAAACAACCAAAGTATTGATAGGCAGCCAGGTGGCCCCAGTGGCAAGAGTGTTGGGTCTGGAATAAGGAAGACCTGAGGCTAAATGTGGCCACTGACAATAGCTATGAGACCCTGGACAAGTCACTTCACCTCTGTTTTCCTTGGTTTCCTCCACTGTAAAGTAGGGGCAATAATAGTGCCACCTCCCAGGGCTGTTTTGAGGATCCAATAAGATAATATTGATAAAGCACTTTACATAGTGCCTGGTACACAATAGGAACTTAAATAGCCATGGCCTACTAATTGCCACTTTAATTCCCTGTTCCGCCATTAATGAGCATCATGGACATCAGAGGTGAGTTGAGAGAGTGAAAAACAAAAGTGTTCCACACTGGGTGAAGCATTCCTTTCTTAGCAAGACATAAAAAGTTCCAATAAAAATGTAGCAGGATTTGTTTAAGAGAATGAGCTTCCAAGTAATATCCAGGTGTATTCAAGAGTGTGCTTACACAGGTGATGTAATTGTCGGGCCCCAGAATGATTTGACACGTTATTTGCTTGGTATCTTTAATATGTCGTCTTGGGAAAAGGCTTCCAGGAAAAAGTAAACAGTGAATATAGAAGCAGAGAGGCATGCTAGGCTATTGTCCCAATTGGCAAAGAAGAAGATTATTTCAAGGAAAAGAGATTTAACCATATACTACTTTACACACACACAAAAAAAATAGGTTTAGGATTGGTAATGAAAAATGGGTCTAGGCTATATTTTTTTTTAATTTTACATTGATATTTCCCAAGGCAATTCCTTCCCCTATCAATCCCCCCTGCCAATATCCTCTCATAACAAAGAAATATAGCAAAGCAGAAGGAATTGACACATTGGCTATATCTTACAGTATAGGCCTCCTTCCTCTCCTGTAGGCCAAGACTGATGCCTTCTAATAGTTTAAGAATTGCCATGGGGATAAAGGATTAGACTTCTGTGTCCCAAAGGAAAAAAACATGAGCCACAGGTGGGAGGAAGTGAGAGGAAGTTGCAAAGAAGCATATTTTGACTCTAAAAAATGTCCTAAATCATCATGCTGTTTCCAAATAGAAATGGTACCTCAAAGGGTAGTAAATTCTTCATTACTAAAGGTCCTAAAGTAAAGGTTAGATGATTGTTTCTTGAGAGTGGTTGGGGGAGGGGATGGAAAGAAGGTATTCATCATTCTGGGAGGGATTGGATCTAGATCAGAGTGGGCCCAAACCAAATTAAATTATAACTGTTAAATATTTAACAAAATAAGTAAAAATACAATAGAGGTAGATAATGTTAATATGTGATTTTCTAAGGCATTATGCAGCCTACAGGGATCCTTATATATGGTTTAGTGATCCCTGTTTCTATTTCAGTTTGACACCACTGATCTATATGGTCAAAAATATCTCTTCAATCTCTTTTTTTTTTGAGGCTGAGAGGCAAGACAGTTGGGGTTAAGTGACTTCCCCAAGGTCATGCAGCTAGTAAGTATGTCAAGTGTCTGAAGCTGGATTTGAACTCAGGTCCTCCTGACTCCAGGACTGGTGTTCTATTCACTCTGCCACCTAGCTGCCCCTCTTCAATCTCTTTTTAATATTTTATTCCAAATTTGACAAACACCAAATTAAATAATATTTCTATATGTAAAGGAAAACCAAAAAAGATTATACATGAAGCTGAATCTCCATTCTCTCCAATTTTCCTTTAAATTATCTGCATTTCTTTCTGGACTTCCTTCTTCTCTATATACTTAAAAATGCTTCAGTGACCATCTTTTCTTCCTTCTTTTTTATCTTTTTTTTGGCAACCCTACTATACCCCTTCTTCCTCAAATGCCAATTGCTCATTGGAAAAAAGGAAAAATAAAAACAAAATCATTATAGCAAATATATATATATAGTCAAGAAAAGCAAATCCCTACATTGGCCATGTCCAAAAATGTACACCTCATCTTATACCTTGAATCTATCACTTCTCTGTCAGGAAGTAAATAGCATGCTTCCTTATTGGTCCTCTGGGTTGATGAGAATTCAAAAACACCTTTCAAAGTCAATGTTATTTTAACAATGTTGATGTTATACTAAAAATTGTTCTTCTTTTGCTTGCTACCTTTACATCATGATAGGCCTAGATTAAATTAAATGGAAGGGAATACTGCCTAAGAAATAAAACTATTAGAAGTTAATTATCTATTGGGTAATGACAGCAGTCCAACCTTTCAGTCATTTTCAGTAGTATTTGACTCTTTGTGACCTCATTTGGGGTTTCCTTAAAAAAGATACTGGAGTGGTTTGCCATTTCCTTCTCCAGCTAATTTTACAGATAAAGAAACTGAGGCAAAAAAGGGTTAAGTGACTTGTTGAGGGTTACACAACCAGTAAGTATCTGAGGTCAGATTTTAACTCAGGCAGATAAGTCCCCCCGACTTGAGGCCCAGCAGTCTATTTCACTGTGTCCCCAAGCTACCCTCAGTGAGAGTAGCATTCATAAGCAAAATATTAGTGAATATAATGAGATTGCTGTTTTTAAACATAGATATGTATATATTGAATATCAATTTAACCAATTCTCTACATTTTACAAATGTTATTTCAAATAGTTGAAAGGATTCTGGAAAATTATAATTCAAAAACTCTGGTTTGGGTCTAATATCCCTCCTCCCCTTCAAGTTGTCTCAATAAAGCAGAGTGCATCTTCATCATGAGGCACCAAATACAGAATGTGACTTCTTCAGATGTTAACTTCAAATAAAAATAAACCCAAATTAGTGCTCAGATTCTGTCTCTTTGGCTGCTCATCTATATAGTACATTAACATAATGAATTAATTTTTAGTGATATGTTGACCACATGTGTTTCCAAAGTCACTCTAACAGAAACATGACATCTGTTCCTTTACAAAATTAAGTGTTACTGGGAAAACATTTTTGAGAACAATGAAACCCACTCCTTTCAAATTCACTAATGAAATTTTTCTGGATATTTTACATGTATTCTGAAGCCCTAGATTAACATACATAATCTTTCCTATAGTTTGAGATTTAGCGCATTTTTCTTTCTTAATCCTTTAGGAAAGTTTTGAAAGGAATTTCACTGCAGTTACATTTGCCATTCAAATTAGGTCTTTACTTTGGAAATCTGTTCTATTTATAAATCTTTACTTTTTTCATAAACTTGATAATACAGCCTAATTGGGGCCACTACTACCTCTTGGCATTGGGTGTGAGGGAGAGAAAAATGGTTCACTGAATTTTTATCTCTCATAGTCCCTTTGATTTTGGGCAAAGCCATGAGTAAAATCTGGTTTTTATTTTACTCATAACCACAGCCTGCTAGTATTTAAAAGGGAATTTGTTATAAGTATGAAACCATTTCATTACTTCCTTCACTGTTTGAAAGACAGTAGCTGGGGAATTAAAAGAGTTACACAGCTCATTCTTTTGCCCTTTGTGACCATAGGTGGAAGGAACCAAAGGCTATTAGGGTGAAATTAGGGGAAAAGAGAGGTGGATAAAAGAGGAGGAAATTGAAGATACCCCTACCTAGCCATGTTTAGTGGCAAATACTTTTACCATTATGGATAAGTAATTTTCCAGTAGGACAGTCAACTTTCCAACAACAATTAAGTTTCATCTTGATCATATAGCAAAACTTTTCTTCCCTATGCTACTAAGGCCAGTATCATTAGGGTAAGAACATTGGACTGGAATTAAAATTTCTACATTCAGGTCTCAGCTCTACCAGAGACCAGATGGGGGACCTTGGACGTATTACTTAAATCTCTCACAGTCTCAATTTCTTTATCTGCACAATGGTGATAATTCTTCTAAGTATACACTTTAACGATATGATGTACTTTGGAAACTTTAAAGCACTATGCACATTTAAATGTAAGGTATTTATTAAAATATGCTTATGTTTCCCTGGAATGTTAGTTAACAAGGCAATCACAGAGTGATCAAACTAACCAAGAAAATTTTGGCTAGACATAAAGGTGTCATAAACACTAAAAAGAACATAGTTGATTATAAACTGATAGTGGATGGGTAGTGTACCACTGGGACCAAAAAGCAGATATGGTATCAGAAAACTTAAATATTAATATGGAATTTTAAATTCAAATGTCACCCAAGTTAGCAGTAACTGTTACCCTTCAACTAGTTATTTTATGTTTATTTGTATCTATAATCTTTTTCTTTCCTCTGCTGGGAACAGGAAAACAAGAAATAGACAAAATAAACTAGGAAAGTCTTGGTTTATATGTAGTAAAAAAAAATTCCTAGCAGGAAAAGTTGCTAAACATTGTAAACAAAATTTTGAGAAAGATCTTGCAACTTATTTCCAGAAGTCAATTCAGTTTTATTCATTGAACACCATCTTCATAAGTTCAAATCCAGCCTCTTACTAGCTGTGTGATCCTGGACTAGTCACTTAATCCTATTTGCCCCAGTTTCCTCATTGGTAAAAGGAGCTGGAGAAGGAAATAGCAAACCACTCCTATATTTTTGCCAGGAAAATTCCTAAAGGGATCACAAAGAGTCTAACCTGACTGAAGAACAATGAACAATATTGGGCATCTATTAAATGCCTACTATGTGCAGGAAGCAAGACAATATTGTGGGTAGAATGAGAAATGAAGTCAGGAAGACTGGGTTTCAAGACCAACCCCTGACATTGACTGGATGTGTGACCCTGCACAAATCATTTCACTTCTCACTGCTTTTGGTAACTCTCTAAGATTTTAAGTCATAGGCATGATGCCAACTGCATTAGTAGAGGGATTTTCCCTCATCAATGAACCAACATTGGCTTATTACGTCCAAGTCTCTGTGCCAATCACTAAACATACAAATATAAAAACTAAATGATCTCTGTCCTTAAAAATACAATAATTTTTTGTTTGTTTGTTTAGCAATTTGGGATGGTTTGCCTGTAAATTCCTCTTTAAGTTGGAAGATCTGAACTAGAGGTTCCCCCCCCCCCCGCTCCAGGTTCTGTTCAGTTCTTATAATGGTGTTAATAAAGTCAAACTAACTTGTGTTTCTAGTCTTTTCCTCTTAGTGATCTTGAGAGATTTTTTTTTACTAAACCTTGAGATTGAAAAGATGAAGCTAGATGCAGAGGAAGGAAGAGCATGATGTAGGTCCACAGTGTAAGGAGTCAATGAAGATGAATTTCAAAGTATCCTCCAATTATAGTATCATTTGACTTATCTGTGTAGTAAGGTCTACATTGAACTTCTATCTTTAGTAATGGAGGACAGGAATAAATGAAAAACACCCATAAATCAGGAACCATATGTTGACTATGAGTTTATCGATTTTATCAAAACTCCTACAAACTATGCTGACTGTCAAATTTTACTCCCTTGCATTTCTGACCATGTTTTAATGGACATTCTAATAAGCATTAAATTAGGAGAGATAGAGACAGACACAAAGAGAGACAGAGAAAGAAACAAAGGCAGAGAAAAAAAATAGAAGAGAGGAGAGGAGAGGAGAGAAACAGAGAGAGACAGAGATGGGGGGGGGGAAGTGAAATGGAGACAGAGAAGATTTAAAAGAGCCCAAATAATTGACTAGATCTTCAGCTACAGAATCACATAGAGGTGAAGGCACCTTAGAGTTCATCTACTCCAACCTTTTCTTAAATATAGAAATTCCTATTTTGACAAACCCAATAAGTGATCACCTACCTTGTTAATAAAAACCTCCAGTGAGTAGGGTGCCTCTGAGGCAGCAGTTAGATTTTTGGATTGCTGTTTTAGGAAATTTTTCCTAACATCAAGCCTTGTTTGCCTCTTTATAACTTCTATCAATTGTTCCTTGTTCTTTTCATGCCATGTATTCAAATCCACCCAATGAGTATTTACTGAGCTCTTGATATTCACCCAACCTTGTGTTAACTAATACATAAGAGAAGTAAAAGGCAAAACGCCTGACATTCAAGGTAATGATCTCATTGAGGAGACAGGAGACACATAAAACAGAAAAACTCCAGACCTGAAAAGAAAGTCAGACGAAGATCTTCCTAAGGGAGAGAGTGCCAGAAGTTCTAAAGGGGGACTTCCTAAGGGAGAGAACAGAGAGAAAAAAAAAACAAAACACAGACATGGAGTTGTTGGACTGCACTTGGCCCCCAAGAGGACCACCTCCATGTAGCCCCTACAGGGAACCCTATTCTCCTAGGAATCAGAGCCAGATGAAGATTAAAAGAAAGAAAGAAGGTTCTCCAATGAAAGAGAAGATAAGGATTCAGTCTCAATGAAAAAAATAGGTGAGGAGATGAAGATACCCAGACCCACTAAGTGCTACAAACAAGCCTACAGTTGGCCATCTGTAACTGTTCAAAATGTGAAGAAGGATTGGCATAGCAGGAAACCACTTGTATTTAGCAACAAAGTGTCTTAGCACTTTGGGGTACCTGTTACAAAAGGGCAAAGCAGAGAATGATATGACTATATGTATTTGTGTTTGGATTTATAAGGCATTTAACAAAATCTCTCCTGGTATCTTCACTGACATGATAGAGAGGTATAACAATAACATGTTTATATATAACTTTAAGATATACAAAAAACTTTGCACTTAGGAATTCTCCAAGGTAAATGGTGTAAATATTATCTTCATTTGGCAAATGAGAAAACAGAGGCTGACAAGTTTACCAATTTATCTGTTGTGACCCAGGAAGCAAGTCTGATAAAGTCGATCCTCTTGTCCTTCAGTGAAGGATCAACATTTCTATATTAGATGGTAACACAGTTAAGTGAATTTGGAGCTGGCTCAATGGCAGTCTCTAAAGAGTAGTCATCAGTGGTTCAATGTGAACTTGGAGAGATGTCTTTATTGGGTCATAGGGTTCTGTATTTAACATTTTTATCGAACTTCCAAATGATTTGATGCCGGGAAGGAAAGATGACACAATGGATAATAGAATCAACACCCAAAAAGATCTCAAAGATTAAGCTGAATCTAAGAAAATGAAATTAACAGGGACAAATTTTAAGTATTATACTAGGGTTCAAAAAGTCTTAAGTACAAAATGGGAAGGGTTATCTGGATAGCAGTTCATCTGAAAAAGATGTAAGAGTTTTAAGGAATTGTCAACTAAATATGTATTATAGAAATCAAAAAAGGCTAATGGCATTTTAGGCTGATTTCAAGAGTATTAAGATCCAAAATATGTCACATGATAGTACCACTGTCCACACTATCCTGATCAAACCATATCTGAAGTATTGTGTTCAGTTGTGGGTACCTGCTAGATTCTAGAAGGGGGTTTGATAAGATGAAAACCTCTAGTAAAGGGTAGCCAGGATAGCTGAGTCTTGAGATCATGCCATGTTGACTTAGATGATTTGAATAAACTGGGGATATTTAGCCTGGAAAAGACTTGGCAATGGAAAGGAGGCAACATAAAGCTATCACTTAGAAGAAATACTCTTGTACTGACTAGCCCCAGAGCACAGAACTAGGAACGATGGGTGTAAATTAAAGAAATGCCCAGGAAGAAAAAAACAACAACTTTTTTTTTTAACAATTTGAGATCTACCAAAAAGGAAATAGTCTGCTTCAAAAGTTAGTGGGCAAGGGGCAGCTCAGTGTAAGAGGGCCAGCCCCAGTGTTGAGATGACCCGGCATAGGTCCCGGCCTCAGAAAATGAGCACCCACACATAAATAATGACTGGCCGTGTAACCTTGAGCAAGTTACTTAACCCCAATTGCTTTAAAAAATAAATAAAAAAATAAGTTAGTGGGCACCCCTTTGCTGGAGAACTTCAGACAAAATTGGATGTACACTGGTTGGAGATATTGTAGAGGGAATCTTTAAGGAAGATAAGTGTTGAACTAGATAGACCCTTAAGACCTCTGTGGGTCTGTGGCTAAGTACAAGATAAAATCATGAGAGATCACTATGGGAAATTTGTGGGAAAAGGTTGATCTTAATCTTGACCTAAAGTAGGTTTGGAGAAATGAAAAGGAAGGAGATGGATATTCCATTCTGGGAGAATGTATATCATAATCTCCTAGGGCAACTAATCATGTTCTCCCCTTTAGAGAACAAAAAGAATCTGAGAGAAAAACAAATTATTCCAAACTCAAAACACAATGGCAGAAATTCTTGCTACATAATTTTTAAATTATTTCACTGTTTAAATTTCATAGGAGCAGAAAGCCACAGCAGCACATTGCCTGCCAAGTTTTCCAAAACTATTCCTCTACCCCCCCCCATTGACTACTGCTAGAAATAAGTTTCTTTTTAAAATAACTTTTTTTTCAAAGAGTGTGACATAAGATACTTCTATTGTTAGCTTAGAATAGATCACTTTTATTTTAGGCTGCAATACAGACTTAATACCTTCTTAAAAAGCTTTCTACCTGGCATGCCAATTGAAGAATTTCAGACAATTGTACTGAAAAAAATAAATATTAACTTTCTTAAGGGTGTTTGGCTGTTCTTCCATGGAAATACCCGTGTTTCTTTTATGTCAAAGTATCAGCAAGTTTTTCATTAGCAACAATGGGAGGATTGCTAGGAAATACCCATTACAGAAGCCAGACTCATTCTCATGTATTTTTGATATTTCTGGTTGTGCAATTTGAGAAAATGTGGCAGTTGTTTTTAATAGGATTTTGTGGCATCTCAACCTTGTTGAAAATTAGAATTCCCCATTTAATTCAGTTCTTCAAATATTTATTGTATACCTAGTGTGTATTTGTCCAGTTAAAGAGGGTAAGACTGGGGCAGGTCCTCCTAATCGAGTTGGCACTGGACACTCCAGAGGGACTTGTTGAGAGAGAAAAAGAGAAAAAAGAAATGCATGCAGACGTTAAGTGGTTGGGATTCTAAGAGCACTTAGAAAAGGATTGACAGAAGTATGCACAATGAACTCACATAATGAAAGCAAGTCAATTCAATTCAACAGCCATTATATTCTTACTATGGGGAAAGCACCATGGGGATACAAAAGTGGAAGAGTTCCTGCCCTCAATGAGCTTGAAGTCTACTCATCTATTTGACTTGTCCACAGATAAATAAATATATTGTAACAGCTAGGGGGGTCATAAATGGCCTACATGGAAGAGGTGGTACCTAAGCTAATTCATAAAGGAAGACGATTTTAAGAGGTAGGGTTGAAGAGAGAGAACATTTTAGGAATGAGGGAATGGCAAATGCAGATAAAAGGTTAACTTTAGGGAGTAGCTAGTAGTTGTGTTGGTAAATTTAGCTTTTCCATAGAGGGCATAGAAACCTGAAATAACACTATGAAAAGGTGGAAACCAGATTGTGGATAGACTCAAATTCCAGACAGAGGAGTTTCTGTTTTATCAAGACAATGATTTATCCAAAGATTTGAGAGCCAGAAGTGACCGTTAGTTACACGATAAAGTTAACAGTAACTAGCCTCCCCTTCTGCTCTGCCATGAGTTAATTTAGTACATGTGGCTATTGGAAAGTCATTCGGCCTTGCTTAGATCCAACTTCTCCAGGCCTTAACTATCTTATCTGTAAAATGAGTCTGGACTAAAGAACCCCCTAAGTCCTTTCTGGTTCTTCTATATGTGTCCATCAGCAGTTTACAGCTGAAAATAGTTGTACCTAACTTTGATAAGGGAAAGGAGAGGGCTTGTACAGCTCTTTTCCTATAAAATGTTCCAGGAATTTCTATAATACCAACTCGGTAGCATTGGCAGCACCTCTATAATTGCAAAGGTGCGGAGTGTCAGGAAAGGATAGACTGGAGATTGTCCATGTTGGGGATGCTAGCCAGTTCTCATTAAATCACAGCCCAAAACCCCAAAAGTACTTGAAGAGAGAACAACTATTCAGGAATTTACATTCTCTGCCAAGAAGATGACAAAAGATGTAAAGAATATAAATATTTTCATGAAGATTGAGAAACACAGACAGAAATATTCCACTGAGAAAAGAAGAAATTTGCATCTTAAGATAGTGTAGTAAAGTAAGAAATCATTTATTATTTTTATAACCTTTTAAGATTTGCGTGGTGTTTTACTCACAACAACCTTGTGAAGCAAGTAATGAAAGTATTTTACAATCAAAGAAATTAAGACTGTGATAGGCTAAGTGCACTGGCCACCAGATGATAACAGCCATGATCAGAGAGATAGTAAGCTTCTATTTCTAAAGCTGGATTCAAACCCAGGGTTCCTGATTCCAAGTCCAACAACATTTCTACTATACAATCTGACAATAAGACCAACAGAGGTCATCCATCTGAGTAGCCTTTTATGAATTTAAAGTAATTTATCCATGTTTCTTCTACAATGTAGTACCCAGAATTGAGCACATTGCTCAATAGAAAAGCTGACCATGGTAGAATGTAGAAAGACTCTCTAAATGCAGTTTAAAACAATACTTTTTATTTATAATGAACTTACAGTCAATAAAAATCCAGATAATTTTCCTAATAAACTAATGTCTAACCACACCTCCCTAATCTTATATCTGTAGAATTTATTTTTTAAAAATCAAGTATAAGATTTTACATTTATCTCCATTAAATTTCCTCTTAGGGTAGCTAAATGAATGGCTCAGTAGATAGAGCACTGACCCTGGAGTCAGGAGGATCCGAGTTCCAATCCAATCTCAGATATTTACTAGCTGTGTGATCCTGGGCAAGTCACTTAACCCTGATTGCTTCCATTAAAAAAAATCATATTATTTGACTCAGCCCACTCTTCTAGCCTTTCAAGATTCTTTTGGATTCTGAAGCTAGCATACTTGCTATTCTCTCCTACCTCATCCTTATACATCCTCTGCAAATATGATAAACTTGTCATCTCTGTCTTTATTCAAATCACTGGTAAAAAATGCTAAATCATGAAGAGTGGAGTGTAGATCCCTGGGTAGTTCCACTGGATACCTCCTTCCAAAGTGATATTGAATTATGAATGACTACTCTTTGATTGATCCAACCAATCAAAAGTTCCAAATCTAACTTGTATTAATGTACAGTCAAATCTCATCTTCTTTTCCATATGAATAGAGTGAATTTATCAAAAGCTTTGCTAAAATCTAAGGAAATTCTATCTAAAGACTGACCATGACACCCCCAACTCTGTCCAAAGTATTCCCTTGATCAATTAGCCTGTTCTAATCTTCATCCTTCTTGACTTCTATCAAAGGCTATGGGTCACGTACTGGATTCTGTCTTCTCTAAAGTTTTTCTGACACTCCTCTCTCCTACTTCTCCTTATTGCCTTCTCAGTCAGTTTCCTTTGCTATTTTTTTTTGTTTGTATTTATTTTTCATATGAAATTTGTCTTTCTTCCTTCCCTACCCCTTTTCCCCCACTGAGAAAGCAAGAAAAATAACACTTTTGTTAAAAGCATATTTGGTCAAAATAAATTCATACATTGACAATATAAAAAAGTTTCAATCCAGGGGTGGCTAGCTGGCGCAGTGAGTAGAGCACCAGCCCTGGAGTCACGAGGACCTGAGTTCAAATCCGGCCTCAGACACTTAACACTAAAACTAGCCATGTGACCTTGAGCATGTCACTTAACCCCAATTGCCCTCCAAAGAAAAAAGGCAAAAAAAAAATGTCTCAATCTATGTCCTGAGTCCATCACCTATCAGTAGGTAAGTATCATGTTTCATCATGAGACCTCTGGAATTGTAATTGGCCATTGCGATTATCAGTATATTGTTATTGTATAAATCATCCTCCTGATTCTGCTTACTTCATTCTGCATCAGTTGCTTTGAGTCTCATCTCGGTCATGCTGTCTAACCTTGGGTGGCCCCCAAAGATTTGTCTTGGACTATCTTCTCTTCTCCCTCTCTACATTCTCTCTGGGTGATATCTCCTATAGATTCAATTATCATCTCTCCACTAATGATTTTCAGATCTATTTAACTAGCACTAAACTCTCTCTTGACATCCATTTTTAAATCTCCAACTGCCAATCAGGCATCTCAAACCAGATATCTCACAAATATCTCAAACTATGCACGTCCAAAACAGAACTCATTGTCTCCATCTTTCCTTCCATCAGAACTTTGCTATTACTGTTGAGGACACAATTCTCTTTTTCCAGTTGCTCAGTTTCACAGCCAAGGCATCATTCTCTACTCCATGCTCAGTTCATGCCATGTATCCAATCTATTGCCAGGTCCTATCACTTCTTCATTTGCAATACCTCTCATACACACCCGTTTCTCTCATCTGAAACCATCATTACCCTGGTATAAGCCCTCATAATGTCATACATATACTATTGCACTACCCTTATGGTTGGTCTCCCTACCTCAAGTTTCTCCCTTCTCTAATCTATCCTCAACTCAGTTGTCAAATTGATCTTCCGGAATAACAGGTCTAACTATGTCACTCCCCTACTCAATAAACTCCAGTGGCTCCCTTTTACCTCCAAGACCAAAAATAAAATCCTCTGTTTGACTTTTTAAATGCTTCACAACCTTTTTACTCTTTGATTTCATCTATGTTTTACATGACAGTGGTTTTCCTTCTGTTTCTTGCTTACGTCACTTCATCTTCTCCATACCTTTTCACTGGCTGTCCCCCATGCTTGGAATTCTCTCCTTCCTGTGACTAGATAGATGCTAAGGTCCTTTCAAGCCTTAAAATTCTATTACTCTGTTCCACTGAGATAAGGAACTTATTTTGAGGTTGGAGGTCTAAGATTACTTGACTTGAACTATTGACTTACTTCAGACTTAAAAGTTGAAATGTCTTCACAAATCATGTATAGCAAATGCCCATGATATATGCTACTTATCAGAGTCTCTAGAATATGCAAGCTGCTGATATTTCTCCAGTTCTCAATTTGGAAATGTATACAAAATCCAACCCATAATGCAAGTGCCAGCCTTGAATAGTATTACAGAATTTGATTAGTCTTCTACACAGGTAAAAAATGACATTGCCGACCCTGTTGTGATTCAATTTACACAAGCATATGGGTAAGGACTGAATTGTAATTCACAAACACAAAATATTCAGTTGGAAAATTAAGGAGGGAGTTACTTGAAATATTCTGGGAATTTTAATTGTGTAAAACTAAGAAAAATAGTGCAAAATTCATCCCTAATACTTTCTTCCAAGTTTATTTTAACGGAAGCATATTGTCCTGAGAAGCAGTCATCTGATATAGTAATGGGATAGCTCAAATTGCACTGTTATTGGCAGAAACTCACTATTAAGGCCAAAATAGACCTAGGATGCCAGAGAAACTGTAAAAGGGGATATTGTTACTATGAAAAAATTGTTCCAAAATTAAACCATTCCTCTTTTTTTAAAGTCTAATTCAGCCTAATAGTGGAAAACAAAAACAAAAGCAAAAACAAACTTGGAATAGCATCAGGATTATTCTGTTATTTCATACTTTTATTTTATTATGTGCCTGATGTAGGATAGTTTCAAATACATACCTATTAATGTTTGGCTTCTTACTTGACTGGATTAGTAATGTTTTCCATAGGTGAAAATTTCAAAACAGAATGGATTCACGTGAGATAATTTTTGTGACGCCTTAGGAATACTGTGTATATAAAATTTTTTACTCATGAGAAATTTTGTCTAGAATGAGACACCTTGTTCCTCAAATTCTTATCTCTGAGTCAGTTAGGCAGCTCATACTCTGTGAAATTGTCTTTTTCATATGAAAGGTGATAATAGTTTCTTCCTATGTTATTTGTATATCTCAAACCCTTATAATAATTTTTACAGTTTTCAGTAGTTTGGGACTATTATTATCTGAAATTTACAGAAAAACAATCTGTATTAATACTGTTCCTTCAGGGCATAATAAAGTCAAAGGCAGTTCCTATCACTTTTTATTGTGATTCCATTTATGCAAACTCTTTTAAGTGATTATTAAAATTATTTAGGAGTCTGTGCAATGTTTCTGACATCAGACCCATTTCCCAATAAAGAGGTCAAAGAATATGAGCAAATAATTTTCCAAAGAAAAAGTTCAAAGCATCCACAACTGTATTTAAAAAATACCTGCCTTTGTACTGGGGATTCTTAGTGTCAAAGTGTATATTGATAACAATGAATGCTCTTACGGAGCTCATGGAATTTCACTACCCAAGAGGGAAAAATGTTTCACTGCTCAAAAATGGGTAACAGGTTTACAAGATTACTTACTAAAATAGGTAATCTAAAAAAAGTTTAAAAATAAAATAGGTAATCTAATGTAACAGATTCGAAAGCATTTTTGACTATTCATGGTGATTTTTTTTTTACAAATGTTGATTTTGTGTGCTATAGTATGAAATAACTATTTCCCTCGAAATGCTATTTCATTTGCCTTTGGACACACAAGACAAACTATAGCGACCCTTTTATTTGCTTTTCCAGGGAGAACTCAATACACATCCTTCAAAATGACTACACTTTCCTTTGGTTTTCTGGCCTTATAAATGTATTTTAAAGAATGATATAAATCAGTTCCTTTAGTGGTATGTTACCTTGTCACTCATTGGACCAGAATCTGACATTCAAAGGACTATTAATTTGGGGCGGCTAGGTGGTGCAGTGAGTAGAGCATCGGCCCTGGAGTCAGAAGGACCTGAGTTCAGATCTGGCCTCAGACACTTAACACAAACAAAAACCTAGCCATGTGACCTTGGGCAAGTTACTTAACCCCAATTGCCCTCCAAAAAGCAAAAAAAAAAAGGGGGGGGGGACTATTAATTTAATGTTTATAGATGGTCTAAAACCTATGTTATCCTTGATACTTTCTCTCCACCTTTATCATTGTAGAAGTGAAAAAGGCCACATTGAACTTAGGGCCATTTTTAATTTTTAAGAGTTAATCACCTGGCATCGAGCTTCTTTGAATCTTGAAGTCAAAGTCAAGATTTGCTTATGAAAGATAGCTAGCGAGCGAGAGACAGAGAGAGAGAGAGAGAGAGAGAGAGAGAGAGAGAGAGAGAGAGAGACAGAGAGAGACAGAGAGAGACAGAGAGAGACAGAGAGAGAGAGAGAGAGAAATGGATGGACAGAGATAGTTTGCATCTATTTAGATAGAGATATTCAACTTAATAATTGAAAGAAAACACTACCACTTTTAAAAACTGACTCAAAAAGAACAATTACCCCCCTCTTTATGGGTAATACATTACTATTTTTCAAATTTCATCATTATTATTTCCATGAGAATTCCTAGATTTTTAACCATCATTTGATTAGAGTACCCATCATATTTCACCATGTATATTGAGTGACACTAATATGAATTTAAATTTGTTCAGTTTAGGCTTCTCTTGGTGTTGTTTTCTGCACAGGAATACACTTCATGTTGAGGTTTAAGCAATTTCCACCTGTAATTACTAAAACTCCATTTTGTAAGCTGGTTCTCTTGTGCTTTAGTCACATTCACCTTTTCTAACCCTCAATTCAAGGCAACTAGGTGGTACAGTGGATAGAGTGTGGGATATGGAGTCAGAAAGACCTGAGTTTGAATCCTACCTCAAATACAGACTGGTTTTTGTGACTCTTAGCAAGTCACTTGACCTCTCTGTTGCCTCTGTTTCTTCACCTGTAAAATGAGAACAATAATAGCCTTTATCTCTTGGAGTTCCTGTGGGGACAAAGTGAATTTAAATGTGCAAAACATTTTACTACCTGCATAGCGTTCGCTAACATGAAAGGAGATAATTCAGCCTTGAAGTTCAAAGAACAAGAACTAACATGCTTACATGAACTTTGACCTCCTATATTTTCTTTTCTAAAAGAAGTCATGGCACCCATAACAACTTAGTTGACATAACACCTTATAAATAGTACTCTAGGTTTGTTCCAAGTCAATAGACTAGAGAGAAGGCTGTATATCCCTGGGAATCACTGATTGTTGGTGCACTCAGACCAGTAGCTCATGATGGAATGTTTTCTTGGGCATCTCAGTCTATTGTACTGAAGCATATGAATCTGGACTCCATTTTGTTTCTCCTAAAGGGCCCTATTGGTTTACCAGGAGAAGTTGGTATAACTGGAAGTATTGGTGAAAAGGTAAGCTTTTTATTTACTTATTTTTATACTAGAGACCTTAGGCTAAGTTCAAAGATGCTTTTATTTCCTTTAATAAAAGGCATATTGGGTCCCATATAAAATATGTTATACATATACGCTAAGAGCTTAAACTTTAGTGAAACAAAGTTGATCATGTATTGATTTCCTTAAAGATATCTTTTTCTTATTAAAGAAACAGTCTGAAAAGAAAATGTGAGATTGCCAGCCAGGCCCTGTGCCTGTAAATTTTCTCTGAATCTTTATTGGTCAGGAAAACCAGCTAAAGGAGAATGTAAGCTCCTTGAGGGCATGCACTGTCTTTCTTTTTGCTTCTATTTGTATTTGCATAGGGCCTGCCTGGCATATACTAAGTGCTTAATAAATGTTTGTTTACTTTGAATAAAACAAGAAAGTAGAAAGTCCCCCATCTTAGCAGAGTTGGTCTCTGTTCCAACCTCTTCACTCATAATAAAAGAATCAGATAGTTTCTTCTGAGTGAACCTGGCTATAAGTTGTGGAAAGTTTAATTTGATTAATGAGATGTGTGAGATTCCATCAAAAGTGATTTTCCATGATGAGCTCCCAGACTTAAAAGATAAAATAAAAAATAAGGTTGTCTCCATTTGGAGTTGGCAAAAGCACCATCTTCTATTCCCTCTTTTCCTTTGATCCCAACTTTATGATGGACTTATGGTTAATAACCATGCATAAATTTCTGTCCTCTGACTACAGCTTGACTTAATCTCCTACAAACTGAAAGGATAGCGTACCCCTCCCTGCAAAAAAATCCTACAGTGGTATCCATTGCACACAGTGAAATGATGACATGAAATGAAATTAATTAGATTATATTACACCTGGTTCCAATTGCCTGCAAGCTATCTATGCTTGGACAATCACTCTCCACTATGAAACTGGTCATGTTGAAAACAGAATTAATCTTCTTTCTTTCTCTCTAAAACTGATGTCTTTCCAAATAACCACTCTATTTCTGGGATTCAGTGGCACCATCATTCTTCCAGTCTCCCAGAATAGAGATACTTATGTGAACTTTGACCTCCTATATCCAGTCTGTCATCAAGTCCTGTCATTCTTTCAAAGTTTGCTAAAATTCAACAGAAGTCTTATCCCTTATCGCCTCATGCATGATAACACACTCTTACCTCCCAAAATTACTTTCTATATATTCTCTAATTTATCATTGATGCTCACATTTCCCTCCACAGAATGATAGTTACTTCAGGCCAGAAGCTGAAGATTTTTTTGTCTTTGTATCTCCAGTACAGTACCTAATAAATTCACATGGAATTGAATTAAGTTAAATTATTTACTCACCCCTTTCAGTTCTTGACAGATTAACCTTTCCAAAACACGGCTTTCACCATAATAAGGACATTTGTACTTCCAGTAGGGTCAGAACAAGACGGTATTTAAGGTCCCATCCAATTATAAGATTTTTTCATGATATATCTATTATTCTGCTTCTAAAGAATCCCAAGTTCCCAAGAATTCCAAGAATTGTCAATTCCATATTCTTCTAATTGGATTCCAAGGCTCTCCATAGTCTAGATATAGTCTACATATCCAGACATATCCAGTATTTTTCCACTAGTGCCCAAAATACACATACTCCCATACCTACTCCCCCATAAAAATAAACACAGAAAAACAGAATTGGAAGGAACATCACCAATCATCTAGATCAACTCATAACTGAAAGAAATCAAGATACTTAATAAATAGTCATCTACCCTTTGCCAGAAGACATCTGCTCAGGAGGAAGAGCCTTCTAATTCCACTGTTGTTCTTGTTGTTGTTCAGTAGTTTTCAATCATGTCCAACCCTTCATGACCCCATTTGGAGTTTTCTTGGCAAAGATACTAGAGTAGCTTGCCATTTCCTTCTCTAACTCATCTTACAGATGAGGAAACTGAGACAAACTGGATGAAGTGACTTGCTCAGAGTCATACAGAAATTAAGTGTCTGAGGTCAGATTTGATCTCAGGGAAATGAGTCTTCCTGACTCCAGACCCAATGCACTATCTACTACACCACCTAGCTGTCCAATTCCCCTTTTGGTCAGGCCCTAATGTTTAAGAAGTTTTTCCTTCTATCAAGCTTCAATATACCTTTTTTTTTTACAAAGTCTACACATTGTTCATAGTCTATCTACTGTAGCAAAAAAAAATGATAATTCCACCTGACATCTCATCCAATATTTTAAAACAAATACTACGTTGTCTCCCCCACACACTTTACCATCATGTCTGACTCTTCTCTTCTCCAAGATAAATATTCAGTTTCCTCACCTAGATCTCATAC